>OZ022264.1:169417178-169519678 GCA_963978885.1 Nemotelus pantherinus | reverse complement strand
AAAATGCGCTGCCGACACTCGCTTGTTCAGTTACAAAACCGGTGCTTCCCCGAAGCGTCGTTCTAGTGCGACCGTTATTTGACTGACGATCTGCGCTGCTGCCTACGATGATGAATTCCACCGACGCTCGCTTGCTATGAATCGTATTCTTCTATTCGTTTTCACACTACCTGGCTATCGTCGAATTTCCG
The DNA here is from genome assembly GCA_963978885.1 of Nemotelus pantherinus. Lineage (NCBI taxonomy): Eukaryota > Metazoa > Arthropoda > Insecta > Diptera > Stratiomyidae > Nemotelus > Nemotelus pantherinus. The sequence goes on along the minus strand of OZ022264.1, from coordinate 169,519,487 downwards.
CAGTTAAATTCCCTTTTCGATACTACTTTGCTTCTTCATACCACTCGTACACATATACACACACATACACTTCCCACCTCAGGGCTACTTTTATTTTTCCTTATCGCCAGCACCAAGTTCCTCGTCCAATCCAGACAGTTTTCCGACAAGAAAAAGAAAATCTATTAAGGAAGAACTTGCGCCAATGCGTCCGAGTCTCACCCTAGTTTTTCCAAAAGAGACCTCACTTGGCCCCGTCGACTTACCACGAAACCTTTGCTTGAGGTATTTCCCACCACTTCTGCGGTATTTCAAATGCCGTTGCCGCCACCTCCAGTGCAACATGCAGGCGGGTGCATTGGCCCATTGCACTTGTTGCACGCGCATTTGAAAAGTACATTTTCCTGCAGTGGCGGCAATCGGAACGCACCCTTTCCGTTTGCCGCTTGGTGGCGGTTCGATCGCCCTTTTGACGTTTCGCGTGTTTAACTTTCAACTTGCGACTAGTAATTATTTATTTTACTTAGTGTCATCATATTGGCCGCCTTCATTTCGTAAAAGAACATAATAAAAATAAATTACGACTGTCCTTGCTGCTGGATCTGGGCCTAATTTTTGGCTGTGGATGTCCCAAGCGATTTGGTGGCAAGTCAGGTTTTCCTTTACGATTCATTGATGTCATTTACATGTGCATCTGGTTTAACTTCAGGTTTCCATCCGACACCTTACTATCTGGATAATGTCGAATATCTTGGCTTCGAGCTGGACTCAAATTTCCCCGTAAGTGATTTAGTTTTTTTTTCTAACCAATAGTCAGCATCCTGTTTATTCACCGACTTGTTTTTGTTGTTGAAGTAGTGGCGGTGGTTGTTGTGGTCGTCGCTTTAAAGTATCAGTTTCAGATTATGGAATTAGTCGGTTGGGAATGGCTGCCAGCTGCCACGATGGTCATTTCCGCTTGGCCCCTTAGCTACGCTCGGGTTTGCTCGCTTCTAGGTCAAGTAATCGTCGATTGTCCTATGTAAATCGACGGCGATGACTTGGCTTGGCGGGGAGCGCTCGTCTTCATCACAGGGGAGTCCAAGTTCGTCGCGACACAATTACAATTATAATTACAATTTTACAATTTTTATTACAATTTTTTTAATTAACAATACAATTTTTTAATTAATATTACAATTTTTTCCCCATTGTACAATTTTCTCTACGCACTGGCGTTACATTTTTCCCTTCCCAAGAGAATTGAAAAATGATTCTCGTCATTATTCGCGCGAATCAATCTACGTTCGTTAGTGAGTTCGAGGACATAGGTCTTGCATCGCCGATCGGATTAGAGCTCCATATTTTACGCGCGTTAACCTTATGTTCTACTTTCGATTGTAATTCACAACTATTTTCATCGGCAACACACAATCACTCACATTCCTGCCATTTTTACATACACTATTTCTTCCTTGTTTTATCCTACATGCAGCCTCTTTTCCTGCGTTGTTCCGTTTTCTCCTTTCCTTTTCTTTTGTTCAGACCCTGACTGATACATGCTCTTAATGTTTTAGGATCTTGCCGAATGGAAGAAGAAAGGTAAAGAAAAGGAAGAAAAGGGAAAAACAAACAAAAAACGCACAGCTGACTGGAAACAACACGTACAAACAGACCACAGAGGATTAGTGGCATTCATCGTTCTGCCGAAATTGGCTTAAATACACCATCGCTTGCAGGGTAACATCTTTCTATTACGAACTATATAAATAAGATGCTTACTATTGTTATAATCCTACCAATGGAATTAAATGTACCCTCCACCACGTTATGTTAGAGAATATCTACCTATTTATTCCAAATTCAATCTTAATCAATTACACTTAACCTCCATCACGTTATAATAGAGTGTCATTAATTAATCCCACCACCTTAGTATATACTAGTATGCTCTTTGATTTTTCTCCTTGATTTTTCTAATTCACATTATTGCCCTGTTTTTCATCTCAGCTACAACTTATTCCTACTACTATATTCCTAAGTTCTGCCAGGACGATTTCAGTGATTTATTCGAGTATCGACCATTTACGCCACATATCGTTTCAGATCTTTGGAGTGCCATACCCCCATACTTTTCCCATTAGAGTCTTCCAACTCATAAGTCCAACCAGACTCTTGCTTCCGCACCGTAAAGGGTCCCACATATTCCGGTGCTAATTTGGCTGAAACAAATTTCGCTGCATCAGATAGAACGAAATGACGCCGCCACAACAGATCTTGCGGTAGGAACTTCTCATCTCGTCGGCGGAGATCGTACGTTGACTTCGCCTTACCCGCCGCTTTTCTCAATCGCTCTTGCACCTCTTTTAGAACCGATTCCAGCCTTTCTGCCTTCCGAGCCCCATTTTCGTCCATGTTAACGTTGCCGCTTGCCTCTGGACTGTTCAGAATTCCAGGATGAATCACCATTTCCCTTCCGAAATTCAGAAAGTTTTGGCGTAACTTTCATATCTTCATGGGTACATGTTTTTAGTGCGCAGCCGATCTGTGGAATCACTTTGTCCCAATCCCTGTGGTTTTCCGATACAAATGACCGTAACAGGTGCTTGATGTTTTGGTTCACCCTCTCTGCTAGATTCGCCTGTGGATGGTAGAGTGCCGTGAATCGCAGCGTCATCCCGTGAGTCTCGGCCATCCTTGAGAATTCCTTCGAGCGGAATTGAACTCCGTTGTCACACACCAGCACTCGTGGGACTCCAAACAAAAACAGCACAAGCTCTTCAAGAATACGAGTTACCGTGGTCCCAGTTGGCTTCCTTAAGGGAAATTTTAGCGGAAATTTCGTAGCATAATCTACCACCGTCAAAATATACGTATGTCCGTGCAAGGACCGGGGTAGTGGTCCTACCAGATCCACACAGATCATCTCCCAGGGCGACGCTCTTTCTCCAACCCTCTGTAGCGGAGTACTTCTGTTCGGCACTAGTCAAAGCCTGGCTGAGGTAGCAGATCACTTTTTCGCCGATAAATGGCAGAGTGTAGTCCGGACAAGTAAGTATTGGTGCCGTCGCCAGCTTCGTCTTCGCTCGGGTGAAAGTCTCCTCGCATTCCTCAGTCCATAGGAATTTCCGGTTCTTCTTGAGGAGGTTCGTGATCGGCGACATCAACATCGCAAAATCCGGGATAAATCTCCGATACCACGAAACCATCCCCAAGAATTGTCTGACTTCCTTCACTCTTCTTGGACGAGGAATGTCCATTACTGTTTGACCTTGTCCGGGTCCACACTCAAACCATTTTCATCCACCACGTAGCCCAAATATCGAAGGCGAGAACGGCAGAATTCGCACTTCTCTGTAGAGACCCTCAATCCCGCCTCGCGTAACCGTCTAAAAACGTCCTTCAAAATCTCCCGATATTTGGGGAAATCCTGGGTGACTACCACTATATCATCCAGATAAGTGAAGACGAATGGCTCAAGATCTGGTCCCAAGACCCTGTCAATGAGTCGTTGCCAAGATGCCGGTGCATTTTGTAACCCAAAAGGCATCCTACGGAATTGGAACAGTCCTCTGTGGGGAACAGTGAAGGCGGTGAGCTCCTATGAATTTTCAGCCATCGGCACCTGCCAATACGCGGATTTAATGTCCAGAGAAGATAAATATTTCGCGTCTCTTAATTTATCCAATGTTGCAGTGACGAAGGGCAGTGGATAGGCATCTCTTTCCGACACCTTGTTGAGCTTCCGATAGTGCACACAAAACCGAAACGACCCATCTTCTTCTTAATTAAAACAATCGGCGAGGCCCACGGGCTGCACGACGGTTCCACTATCCCAGCCTCAAGCATTTCATTAAGTTCCGCATCGATATGCTTCTGTACCGCTGGTGAGACGAGATAGTACCGCTGTTTGATTGGTGGAAAATTGGTCTTGATTATGTGCTCCACTCTATTAGTACAGCCAATCCCCTCACCCATCAACCCAAACTCCTCTTCGAGTAGCGCTTCTAGCTGTCCTTCTTCTTTCGGTAAATGCGTTCTGCTTACCAGCTGCTCCGGCTTAAGACCCTCTACCGATGCAACCATCTCCTACTGTTCCCTCGCTACATTTAGCACTATCCCGAAAAGTTTCAGAAAGTCTACCCCCAGTATGAGATGAGGGATCGCAGGTGCTACCAAGACCCCCAGCCATCTCTCTTTCCCCTACACTGAGATTGAGCAATACGCTACTCCTTCCACACCACAACCCACTCCGTTCGCCAATCGTATGTCTCTCCGACCGCTTTGCTAAAGCTTGACCCCTAGACTCCGGATCAGCTCCCATCCCTTCCGACCAATCACTGATTTCGACGCTCCTGAATCCACTTGCCCCAGAAATCTCTGACCCTGGACTACTACCTCTAAGTAAGGGCGATTATCCCCCTCTGCGCTGTGCAGCATACACCCCACTTGAATATTTCTTGTGACATTCGAAATCGGACGAGGACCTAGTTTGTCGCCCACTAGGCCTGATTGCCGTTTCCCTGGCGACAAACCCCCGAAGTCGAATTTCGGTTATATCGGTCGGCCCTTGCTTGAACTCCATTTCCTCGTCCCCCCTCCCTACAGTCAACACACCTCGCCCTAACCATTCCCTCTCTTCCACACCCAAAACACTTAGCAGGATCCTGACACTCCCTCGACGTATGTCCAGACTTCTTACAATTCCAGCACGTTATGCTTCTCGGTACGCCCGGTACACTTTTTCGTTACTCCTTTACCAGGCCCTCCCAACTCTGGCAGATTGCGCGGTTTGCCCGAAACCAGATTAGAGCCCTTCCTTCAAAGAGGTCCACGGCCGACCGGAACAGCTGCGCTTTTGTTAGTCCCTTCGCCTCACTAAGCTCTTCCACCCGTTCGAGGAACGCGCTCACCGAGTATGGCGATTCTCCACTAAATTTCAACCCAAACTTTTGGAGATCTATCGGCTTTTGAGGCTGAAACATCGGAATACTCGGGGCTGACAATGTTGGACTGTCCAGAGTCCATACCTCCTCAGACTCTTCGCTTTCTGCGCCGCCTGCCTTGAAGAGCAGGTCGCCCATGGCCATCATTAGTTGGCCCTTGGCCTGCCTCAAGAGTTCTCTTTCTTCCCCCCTTTCCCCTTTCATTCTAACCAAACGTCGCAGGGCGAAGCATATTTTCCCCTTGACTTTACTAAATTCCGGCGTATTAAAGTCGCCCACAAATGGGTCCACCAACATTCCGATCTCAGGTATCTTTGCTTCTATCGCCTGTCGGTCCTCTGAGAACGAGAACGGATGCGTTGCCATTGCAACAGACTCACCCAAGGCTACTTCGCTTCTTGACGCCCCCCTCAGCAGTTTCCGCATGGTCTCCACCGTGTTCCCAGCCAAACCTCGTATTGCTAGCTCATACGCGAGTTCGTCCTTACTCAGCCGATCAACCGAGATCTTTCCGACACCGCTTCCGCTAGCCATTTTCCAATGTTCACCCTTCACCAAAATCTATCCAATAAAACTAAATGAAACGAACTGTCCAGTCGCCAACGCCCTACTGAGCACCACCAGAAAATACCCACTGCCAATAGAACCCAAGCGTACTGCGTGAATATCTGCTGCCTTTGCTGTGGGGCGGTAAATATGCAGCAGTAAATCCTAAATTCCTCACTTGTTTCAAAAACCTGCCTCAACCGTAACAAATAGCTTAGCGAAACTGATGAAACAATGGTGGTTGCACAATGAGATCGACGAAAAAATATACTACTGTCACAATTCCCGTGCCTTAGCCACGCAAACAAAAAAATTATCCGATAAATTAGTACTAAGTTCGAGTTTTAGCTTTTACCATGCAACATGTCTACCTGACCGTTACTTTTCCACTCAACAGCGTATTTGTTGTTGATCACGCGAGCGTCGAGGACCTACTCCCATCAACGAGACAATATTCCTCTTCCAATTGAACGGCCGTACCGTAAATCAAAGATCCCCAATTCCCAGCGCTCGCCCTGTACTTAGTTACTGTGACTATTATATTGAATCCGCAAGAATCACGAGTCGGACACAAGCTACCACCTAGAACAACCCGAATATCGATTTTCAAACTCAGAACTTCGCGCATAAATTATACACACCACACTGAACAGGCGGCAGTAAATTCTTCCAACCTCGCTGTTAACAATCTGGAAATATTCGCACAATTTTCTTAGCCTCTACCGCTACAGACGCTCGCCAACAAGAAATGCAATAACCAATACTCGATTCACCATTAATTATTCCTTATGACTCACTCTTAGACTCACTTCACGCACTATCGAAGGTAGAACCAAGAACCACTTTTCCACCCACGAAATGCGTATTAACAATATAGAATAAAATGAGACATAGTAAATAAAATTAAATACTTGTAAGAATGATGTCTAATAATTTAGCATACGATACTATAAAATATTTCTCAAAATTCCACTCGCTTAGTGAAGAGCTTAATTAAAATTCACGTTTCCGATTTACGTATTTCAATAACATTCGCGTTCTCTAAATAATTTACTCTTTTTCCAAATTTTGACTCAATCGTTAACTCTTCAAAATTAAATACCGTTTTATATTACATAAGAACGTTGGGCGCCAATTTATAACCGAATCTTTTCCTGTCTCGGTCTAAACCCTCCATCCCCCCAACTGGGATGCACGGGCGGCAGTTTCCGGCGGCTCTAGCTCACGAGAAGGGTCGTGAGTGGGCGCCACTCGCTTCAACTGCGGAAACTGCCTTTGAATCGCCGCTTCGAAGCGAGAAGACGGCGGCGAATGCTACGTACGGCCCGCGATTGAAAAGTTTTAAATCACGCGACTCACCAAAAGAAATAACACCAGTTTTACAAGGCTCACAATTTCTATTTCGCTTAGTTCTCAACCTTATTCTCGAATTCCCTACCGACGACACCGCGCTACCTAATTCACTTCCACTTATGATAATCACAGCAAGAAAACTTATACACTTAATCTAATAACAACAAGAAAATCTAAGCCTACCTTGGACCTTCTTCGCAAAACTGCGCTGCCGACACTCGCTCGTTCAGTTACAAAATTAGTGCTTCCTCGAAGCGTCGTTCCAGTGCAACCGTTGTTTGACTGACGATCTGCGCTGCTGCCTACGATGATGAATTCCACCGACGCTCGCTTGCTATGAATCGTATTCTTCTATTCGTTTTCACACCACCTGGCTATCGTCGAATTTCCGCAGTTAAATTCCCTTTTCGATACTACTTTGCTTCTTCATACCACTCGGCTATCGACCAATTGCTGCAGTTAAGCTCCCACCTCAGGGCTACTTTTATTTTTCCTTATCGCCAGCACCAAGTTCCTCGTCCAATCCAGACAGTTTTCCGACAAGAAAAAGAAAATCTATTAAGGAAGAACTTGCGTCAATGCGTCCGAGTCTCACCCTAGCTTTTCCAAAAGAGACCTTGCTTGGCCCCGTCGACTTACCACGAAACCTTTGCTTGAGGTATTTCCCACCACTTCTGCGGTATTTCAAATGCCATTGCCGCCACCTCCAGTGCAACATGCAGGCGGGTGCATTGGCCCATTGCACTTGTTGCACGCGCATTTGAAAAGTGCATTTTCCTGCAGTGGCGGCAATCGGAACGCACCCTTTCCATTTGCCGCTTGGTGGCGGTTCGATCGCCCTTTTGACGTTTCGCGTGTTTAACTTTCAACTTGCGACTGGTGTTTATTTATTTTACTTAGTGTCATCATATTGGCCGCCTTCATTTCGTAAAAGAACATAATAAAAAAAACTCTAGCGCACCTGAACCGCTAGAAACCCTAATGTTCGAAGAACAGTAGAAGAATCGTGCAGGTTTTGAGTGCATATTCCACCACATGAGCTGCTTATTACGGCCAAACTGTTTCAAATGCCACGTTTTATTTTGGTCTCAAAAATGCATTATAACTCATATGGTAGAAGGTTTCAGATATTACCACTGTCTTGGGTTTCAAAGTTTATGAAAGAAAAACACTTGTTAATTATATTCGTTATCAGTTGCTTATTTCACCAAACTTTGAAAGCAGCATCTCATATAACATCAATGAAGAAAATGCTCAGTGCCTGCAGCACTGTAACTGAAGTTGGTGTTTGGGGCTGCGATCCGAAAAATTTGCAGAACTTAGGGAATTGAAACATCGGTTATTTATTTTCATTGTAAATGTTTCCGGTATGAATACTAACTGTTAGCATTTATTGATACAAAAGTAGCACAACCGACTCGTGCTGGCAACCTTTCGTCAGTATTAAAGCCAAGAATATATCACATCTGCTTCACTTTGTTATATTACATTCGAAGTTATAGGAGTATAAAGAAAGGTAGGGTTACCTGCAGCGAGTTTTTTCAAAAAATCGAAAGCTTAATATTTGCTGTTTATTGTCACTACAATATCATTACCAATTGAAAATTCTACGATAAAACTGTTAAATAAAAATATTGCCAACAAACACAAAACCAACAATACCTGGCAACCCTATTGTGGCTTTTCAACCAAATTTGGCCTGAATAATGCTTACAATAGGTTCCATTAATTGTATGAAATTCGTATTGATTTCATGACCGCACTGGAAGTTATAGGGCAAAAAGTTTTATTTTCCTGAGAGAATTTTCAAAACCAAAGACACAAAAATTACCATAGCTGGCAACACCAATCGAATTTTTCAACCAAATTTCTATCAAACAGAGTTTAGAGTAAGATGCAGCTACTGTGTCAATTTCATGAAAATCTGGTCACTAATTCACATTTCACAGGGCAAAAAGCAGTTTTTTTTTCTTTGTAATTTTTCAAGATGGCACCACTGGCACAGAGTTGCCCACAATTAAAAATCGCTTCTATCAGACCTGGTTCTACTTAAGTCCAATGCATAATGTAAATTTCAATGGTATCTGATTATTGGTTCGTGAATTCCCGTGAACAGAAATTTTTGATGCTAAAAATATAGGTTACCTGGGAGAGGGTTACCGTTCTTGTCCGACATGAAATTTCCAAAGTTTTACTTCGAACGTGTTGATAAAGCATAAGATTTGTATACAGATTGGTTTTATTGTAAGAAACAGACATTTTTAGGATATTCGATGATTTGAATGTTTTCACTTCCAAATTTTTATTTTTTCAAATCAAAGACACCAAAATTATCATAGCTGGCAGCTCCAACCGAGTTTTTCAACCAAACTTCTACCAAACGTAGTTTGAAATAAGTTTCAGCTATTGTGTGAATTTCGTCAAAATCGAACGATTCAATCAGAATTTATAGGGCTAAAAGCAGTTATCTTTTTTAGTGATTTTTCAAGATGGCACCACTGGCACAGAACCGCCCGCATTTCAAAATCACTTCTATTAGACCTGGTCCTATTAAAGACCAATACAGTCTGCAAATTTCAATTATTTCTGCTCTTTGGATCGTGAGTTTCCGTGAACAGAAGTTTTTGATGCTAAAAATATAGGTAAACTGGGCAAGGGTTACCAGGCGTGCCCGTTGTACCATATCAATTTTTTTTTTGGTCTATATAAAAAAGCACGAAATTTACATATGAGTGGCTTTTTTTTTGAAGAAGCGGCAAATTTTCAAGAGAGACGATAATTTGGAGGTTTTCACTTTCAGTGCCTGCCCTTGCTTCAGGGTTGCCAGCACGGTCATCAAAAGCTACACGAATTTACAACTAAATAATGTTAATATGTTCTAACAATTTCGTAGTGATTGAATAGTTCTGTCAAAAGTTATCGGAATTATATATATATATATATATATATATATATATATATATATATATATATATATATATATATATATACAGTGGCTCACAGCTTATTTGATACAGTGCTTCTTTAAAAAATTAAGTTGCAATAACTCAATACATAATAACAATATCAAAAAAAATTGAACACCATTTTGAAGGCAATTGTTTGTTGTTTATTAAACAAGTTTATATTTGTTACAAAGTTGCTGTTTTACATCTTAAAAAACAAAAAAACTAAAAATAATGACAAATTTCATGTCACAGCTTATTTGATACAGTTTGATTAAACATTAAAATTGTTGTGAAATATGAGGTTTCCAGTTGATTTCAATACTTTGTATGATAGTCCTTAGACTTAAGCAGAGCCTGGAGCCTATTCGGCATTGAATCAACGAGTTTTTTTGTGATGTCGGGAGTAATTTTTTGCCATACCTCTAGCAGTGCTTTCTTCAGGTCTTGTTTATTAGAAATCTTGTGTTTTCGAATGTTGTTATCCAACAAAGTCCACAGATTCTCAATGACGTTCATATCTGGTGACTGTGCCGGTGGCGACATCAAATGAGGGCAATCCCAAATTGGCCAGGACTGCACAATTCCCAACTTGTGGTTTGGATCGTTGTCTTGGTACAACCGAAATTGGTCGCGAACACCCAGTTTTTTAGCACTTTGCAGCAAATTGTTTTTGTGTACATCAAGGTACTTTGTTTGGTTCATTGTTTCCTCAATACTCTTTAAATTTCTGACTCCAGCTGCGGACATGCAGGCCCAAACTATCACATTACCACCACCATGCTTCGCAGTAGCTTTGAGGTTCTCCTTGTTTAGCTCAGTGTTTGCCTTGCGCCAGACATATGACATTCCGTCGGAGCCAAAAATGTTAAACTTGGACTCGTCTGCAAAAATAACCGTATTCCAGGACGCGGGTGGCTTTCCCACATGCTCTTTGGCAAAGGCAAATCAGCTTATTGTAATTTTTTTGGAAATGAAAGGCTTCCTACGAGCTACTCGGACCCTGAAATCATGGTCGCAAAGCACTCGTCGGACGGATTCAGCACCACATTACTTCCTTAACTCACGATGAACTTCAGTAACCAATTTTGGAGCGGAAATCTTTGTGTTTGCTTTCACTTTCCGTACAATGTATCGTTCGTCGGATACGAAGAAAATATTGTTTGGCGCATTTCTCCTCTTATTTTCTACCCGATTTTCGTGTACGAAGGGCTCAATTATGTGTTTCACTGTAGAGACACTCAAATTAACACTTTCAGCAATTTTTCCAACACTTTGTCCTTTTTTAAAGTGGTTTAATACCAATTCGCGCTGTTCAATTGTGGTGCGATGACCCATTTTACAATTTTGGCTCATTTTGGCACTTCAGCTTACAAGATCTTGCTAAAAATTACCTAAGCCAATGTCTAACACAATCAAAAATTCAAGAAACAAAAACAAGACAGATTAACGGCGCGACAAATAGAAGTTTATTCGCATTGAAGTGTCTGTATCAAATAAGCTGTGAGCTGCAATTTTTCTGCGCCAGTGGTATTTCTCTTTTATCGGACGCCGAGGAATATTGCTGGAACATTTTTTGTTTGCATTGTATTCGTTGAACATGCATCTAGTCAAATACGTTTAAATTTTTTGGATAGGGTTCTCAATTTCAAAGTTACAGTGATTTGCATTTTTAAATAGTCACTGTATCAAATAAGCTGTGAGCCACTGTATATATATATATTTATATATATATATATATATATATATATATATATATATATATAGGCCCAGAAATGTGAATTTTTGGCCAAAGTGATTTTAATACTAATGTTCTTCTTCGAACATTAGTAATAAATTACGACTGTCCTTGCTGCTGGATCTGGGCTTAATTTTTGGCTGTGGATGTCCCAAGCGATTTGGCGGCAAGTCAGGTTTTCCTTTACGATTCATTGATGTCATTTACATGTGCATCTGGTTTAACTTCAGGTTTCCATCCGACACCTTACTATCTGGATAATGTCGAATATCTTGGCTTCGAGCTGGACTCAAATTTCCCCGTAAGTGATTTAGTTTTTTTTTCTAACCAATAGTCAGCATCCTGTTTATTCACCGACTTGTTTTTGTTGTTGAAGTAGTGGCGGTGGTTGTTGTGGTCGTCGCTTCAAAGTATCAGTTTCAGATTATGGAATTAGTCGGTTGGGAATGGCTGTCGGCTGCTACGATGGTCATTTCCGCTTGGCCCCTTAGCTACGCTCGGGTTTGCTCGCTTCTAGGTCAAGTAATCGTCGATTGTCCTATGTAAATCGACGGCGATGACTTGGCTTGGCGGGGAGCGCTCGTCTTCATCACAGGGGAGTCCAAGTTCGTCGCGACACAATTACAATTATAATTACAATTTTACAATTTTTTTTACAACTTTTTAATTAACATTACAGCTTTGTAATTAACATTACAATTTTTTTCCCATAGTACAATTTTCCCTACGTACTGGCGTTACAACTGCTTCAAATGCCTTGTTTTACTTTGGTCTCAAGAATGCATTATACCTCATATTAGAAGGATTCAGATATTACCAATGGCATGAATTTCAACGTTTATGAGAGCAAAACACGGGTTAATTATATTCGTTATCAGTTGCTTATGTCACAAAATTTTGAAAGCAGCATCTCATATAACATCAATGCAGAACATGCTCAGTGCTTGCAGCACTGTAACTGAAGTTGGTGTTTGGGACTGCGATCCGAAAAATTTCAGAACTTTGGGAATTGAGACATTGGTTATTTATTTTCATTGTAAATGTTTCCGGTATGAATACTAACTGTAAGCATTTATTGATACAAAAGTAGCACAACCGACTCGTGCTGGCAACCTTTAGCCAGTATCAAAGCCAAGAATATATCACATCTGCTTCACGTTTTTATATTACATTCGAAGTTATAGGAGTATAAAGAAATTTAGTGTTACCTGCAGCGAGGTTTTTCAAATAATCGAAAGCTTAATATTTGCTGTTTATAGCTTGCAACCCCATCGTGGCTTTTCAACCAAATTTGGCCTGAATAACGTTTATAATAGGTTCCATTAATTGTATGAATGATTAAATAGCTCTGTCAAAAGTTATCGCAATTTAAAAAATTTTCAAATTTTCAAATTTTCCCATTATCTTTTTAGGCACTCAGCGCACACATGGGGTTAAAAAATTGCAAAACATTATCCGATTCACATGTTAAACACGTTCGAAATTTATTTCGTCAAAAATATGCAAAAATTATTTGTGTACGGAATAATAGTTGTATTAAAAATATCATTCAAATGGCCGCCGGCGGCAAAGGGTTAATAATAATTGACATTTAGTGAAACTTGGACCTATTCTGCATATGCACCAATGTATCCTAAAAGTTTCAGCTCAATCGGATGGCGCGTTCCTGAGATTATCTCACTGAAATTTTTTGATGATATATATATATATATATATATATATATATATATATATATATATATATATATATATATAAATATATATATATATATATATATATATATATATATATATATATATTTATATATATACATATTTGAGGAGTCGACGCGGTTAGACGTGTATTCATTGAGCATTTATCATTTTAAAATAATTTTTCGCAGTGAATCATGGAACATTCCTGCAATATTTGTAGTGAAATATTTACCGATTTAAAAAACATCATAATGTGTATCGCATCTTAAAACTATTTTCACCCCAAGTGCACTACACTAAAAAATTAAGTGAATCTTCGACAACTCGGACAAAAGCGCGATCAGTGGAAGTGTGATTTGTGCAAGTTAGGGTACGGACAAGACGGAGCGACGAGAGCGTCGCGAGCGTCGAGTCAAGCAACGCGCCGAAATCGGTCCTATGCTTTCAAATGGAAGTGGCCATGTCGAAGCAGCGACCAAAGAGTGAAAATTTGATAGTAGCAACGACATCGATTCGAACCGATTTCGTTGCTCGACTGCTCGCAGTGGTAATGTAAGTTGTTGTTGCAAAATGTGTTTTGATAGCATACAGTAAGTAGACGAATTGCGTTAATGGGTTTTTCGTGGGTAATTCGAAATTTTGGGTACATTTTTTACGAATGAAAGTTGCGGAATTGCACACTCAATTAGATTTCTATCAGTGATTAGGAAAATCTATTGATTTATATATATCAGCAGTCTATTGATTTCAATTTGGTGTATTGTGGTGAGCCACTGTAAAATGTTGTTTACCATTTTGCGTCTCGTTGCGTCTGCATGAACACAATTCAATGAGCTGTTCCATGCTTGACTCGACGCTATGCTCGACTTTACGCTCTCGTCGCTCCGTCTTGTCCGTACCCTTATCCAAGCAACGGAACAACGTTAATTCTGAAAACAGTGTTTTGTTGGATACAAATTTCAAAATTGAACTTACAAGCAAAATTGATGAACTTACTGTGGCTGTACAATTCATGTCGAATAAATTTGACAGCATTAAGGATGTTTTGGAGGAAATTAAATTCTTGCGCCAAAAAAATGTGGATTTAAAACAGAAGGTGGCACAACTTTGAAATCAGAACGCTGCACTTCAACAAGAGTTGCGATCAAACGACATATGCGTCACCGGTTTGCCTACAAACAAAACGGAAAACCTGTCGGCAGTAATCCACTCACTGGCAAAGCATTTAAACTGTGAGATATCCGAATTTGACATCAGCTGTGTTTATCGAAAGCAACGAAGGTCAACTACAATGGTACCCGGTCAACGACCGCCCAACATAATTTTGAAATTCACCCGTCAAAAAATTAGAAATGATTTTATGAGTAAATATAAAGAACGTGTTCAGCAAGCAGCAAATGGGGCTGGAATTGTTTACAACAATGGTGAACGTATTTATATAAACGATCATCTAATTCCTTATACCGCTCAACTTTTGAGAGAAGCTAAACTTCGAAGTTTAGCTTCTCTCAAAAGTATATATATATGTATATATATATATATATATATATATATATATATATATATATATATATCTATATATATATATATATATATATATATATATATATATATATATATATATATATATATATATATATATATATATATATATATATATATATATAATTATATATATATATATATATATATATATATATATATATATATATATTCTATATATATATTCTATATATATTCTATATCTATATATATATATATATATATATATATATATATATATATATATATATATATATATATATGTATGTATATATATATATATATATATATATATATATATGTATATATATATATATATATATATATATATATATATATATATATATATATATATCTCATCAAATTCAGACATGAATTCCAGATATCAATAGTTTTAAAATTAGCAATCTATAATTTACAGTTTTGGCATTGATACGACTGCTCAATTTCCCACACACAAGCCTTATGCTCAAGTGGGAAACACTTTATTTTAAATGTCTGCATGTAATTGAATTGTACACACATATGCATCAATAAAGTGTATTTTCTAAAAAAAAAAAAAAAAAATATACATATATATATATATATATATATATATATATATATATATATATATATATATATATATTTATATATATATATTTATATATATATTTATATATATATATATTTATTTATATATATATATATATATATATATATATATATATATATATATATATATATATATATATATAAAAATTTTTTTTTTTTTTAGAAAATACACTTTATTGATGCATATGTGTGTAAAATTCAATTACATGCAGACATTTAAAATAAAGTGTTACCCACTTGAGCATAAGGCTTGTGTGTGAGAAATTGAGCAGTCGTATCAATGCCAAAACTGTAAATTATAGATTGCTAATTTTAAAACTATTGATATCTGGAATTCATGTCTGAATTTGATTCATAATTTAATTCATTTAATTCATTTAAATAATAACATTAGTGTAATTCATGTGAGAACAATTATTGTATTACATCATTAAACACATCAAAATGTTGTGTGACAAAAAGTTTAAGCTTTAGCTTGTAGTTAGTCAAATCTAGATTTGAGCGCAACTGTGGAACTTTGTTAAATAATCTAGGTCCCAAGATACTTATGTGCCTTCCAGTTAAAGTTTTCTTCATTCGTGGGATATCTAAAGGGGAATTAATTTGCAAGCGTGTTGTATAGGATGAGCAATTTAGTGGAAATTTAGCAATATTTGCAAATACGTATTTCAAAGCACTAACTACATACAGTTGACGCACTGTAAGTACACTGAAATCAGCGAAAGCTTGTGACGTTGAGTAGAACTTCGACTTCCTCAGACATAGCTTTATCAGTATACTCTGTGCATTACATAAAGGTTTTTGTTTGGATGTAAAGGCTGCACCCCAGACTATGATTCCATATTCGATGGTCGACTGAATGAAAGAAAAGTATACTGATCTGAGTAAATCAAGATCAAGTATATCTCGCAGAATGAGAAACTTATAATAGGCTTTCCGAATTCTTTGACATAAGTTAAGAATGTGATTTTCCCATTTCAAATTACCCTCAATTATGACACCCAGGTACTTTATTTCGTGAGTACGTTTTATTTCGGCTGAATTTAAAACTAGACTTAATTGTATGTTAGGGCTATCGCCAAAGGTTGTATATTTTGTTTTTTCTAAGTTAAGTGCAATTTTGTTTTCACAGAGCCAGTCGTTAATTAGTTTTATTCCACGATTTGCTGAAACAGTTACCGAATGCCAGTCCTTTCCTTTAAACATTAATACAGTATCATCTGCATATGCTACAATGCGCCCTTTCATATGATTTTCTAGGTGACATAGTTCATTTATGTATATTAAGAAGAGCAAAGGCCCCAAAACTGTTCCTTGAGGCACGCCGTAGTCCAGACATAGAGAAGTACTAAAGGTCGTACCTATTTTGACACACTGAGATCTACTTGATATATATGATCGTAACAGCTCTAGTACTCTGTGGCGAATACCCGCTTCGTGTAATTTCTTCAATAGTAAAGTGTGGTCTACGGTATCGAAAGCTTTTTTCGCATCAAGGAAAATGGCCACCGCTTTTTCGTTACAACTAAGAGCTGCATTTATGTAGGATGTTACATCATATAGCGCATCAGATGTACTACAATTTGTTTTAAAACCATATTGGTTATAAGCTAGACTATTGCAGACAGTAAAGTATTCTACTAGTCTAGTTTTTATACACTTCTCGAAGATTTTGGATATTACTGACAAGGTTGAAATAGAGCGATAGTTATTTGGGTCTAAAACGTCGTTACCCTTGTGTATTGGTACGACGATAGCTTTTTTAAGGGTTTCTGGAAAAATTCCAGTTGAGAGCGATAAATTAAAGATATAGACAAGGGGTTCAGCTATATAGTTTCTTATTTCTTTGAACATAAAAGGTGTATACATATCGTGGCCTGGTGCCTTACCAATACGCAAATTATTTATATGAAGGAGTAATTCGCCTAACTCTATTGGTCTCATTTCCGTTAGTACTTGTGTGTTGTAATTTGAAATTTCTACATTGTCCGAATATACTTCAGCCGGAAGGATTGAACTAGAAATTTGTTCCCCAATAGTTGCAAAATGTCGGTTCATTATTTCACATATTTCCGTCTGATGATTAATTATATTACCAGTCGGATCACGTATACTCTGCATTATATTTGATGGTTTACTTTTAGAAGTAACTTCATTAATTACTTTCCACAGTTTTCTAGGGTTATTTTTGGAAATTCTAATCTAATTCTTATAATACGCTATTTTTGCTTGTTTTATAATCTGGCTTAGGCTGTTTCTATAATTTTTATAGTATGTAATGAGATACTGATTGGACGGTTGTGCTAATGCTTTCTTTGCAAGTTTATTTCTGCGTCTTATGGAAGTAACAATTCCCACTGTGGCCCATTCTTTAATTGGATTAAAAATTCGCTTGCATCTTGAAATAGAATTTGTAGT
Organism: Nemotelus pantherinus; assembly: GCA_963978885.1. NCBI lineage: Eukaryota > Metazoa > Arthropoda > Insecta > Diptera > Stratiomyidae > Nemotelus > Nemotelus pantherinus. The sequence goes on along the minus strand of OZ022264.1, from coordinate 169,501,752 downwards.
AGCCCTATTAATAGCAGTGTTAAGGGTTTTTTGAAATTTGGTCATACCATCTTCAACGTTTGTTGAGAGAAATGTATCCTTCCAATCCTCTTCAGCAAGAATACTTTTTAGTTGCTCTATGCTAGGCTTTTGAAAGTGAGATTCTTTCTTATCATTGGTTTGGTGTCTATCACAAGAGAATTGGAGATTTGCTACAGTAGTATAATGATCAGTTATATACGTCTCGAAGATCGCTGGGGAAAAATCACAGTCGTCAGAGTGTTTACAAAAAATGTGATCTATGCAAGAGAAGGTGTGTGTCGTCATCCGCGTCTTACCTATAAGGTAATCGAAAAATCAAAACTGGGTCAGAGTATCCAGGTATTCATTAGCGATTGGGCTTAAACGTTCTGGCAGAATATCGATGTTTATGTCACCAGCTATTTTATGGGCTTTTGAGCTACGATTAGTTTGCAGATAATTTTCCAGCGAACTTACAAAATTAAAAGGATTCAGGCTCGGTGACCTATATATACTAGTAAGTCTAAGTTTATAATTTCTGGGTAGATTTATAAGTAAGTCTATGGAGTTCGCATCACATATATCACAATTTATAACCTCAACAGAATAGTTATTACGAATGTTTACAAGCATACCGCTGCATTTATTGTAATTACTGGGCTTGTTGAATTTATTGAAGCCCACAAGTTCAAAGCAGTCTGTATCCGCTAGGTAAGTTTCAGTCAGAATAATTGCGTCAAATCTGATTTTCAAACTGTTAATAACTATTTGAAACTCATCAAAGTGTTTTGGCACACTACGTACATTCATACTTAATAATTTGAAGCAATAACTGCTTTTAGAATTCTGAATGTAAAATTCGGAGATCTCTTTTTCATGCCTTAAAATTTTTGTCACAGTCTTAGGAACATCTTCTAATATTTCAAAATCAATCATTTCGTCAGTGGCAATAAATGTACAAAATATACCTATAGTTACTTAAAGATGGATGAGGAGAACGAAGTTGATCTTATTCTAAATTTTCTAAATCGTCATGGTTTCTTATTAGTGCTGCCTTGCTATTTTCATCCTTTCTCGCGTATATTTTCCCTTCCTTCGTCCATATATACTTAAAACCTTTCGGTTTGAGTCGAAGTTTAGCTTCTAATATATATATAGAATATATATATATATATATATATATATATATATATATATATATATATATATATATATATATATATATAGATATATATATATATATATATATATATATATATATACATATATATATATATATATATATATATATATATATATATATATATATATATATATTTATATATATATATATATATATATATATATATATATATATATATATATATTTATATATATATATATATATATATATATATATATATATATATATATATATATATATATATATATATATATATATATATATATATATATATATATATATATATATATATATATATATATATATATATATATATATATGGAAATATGAATTTTTGGCCGAATCGATTTGAATGCTAATGTTCTTCGAACATTAATAAAAAGGATGAGCAGATACGGATCCACCACCAAATGAACGGTATTGTTTTTATATTCCTAATAACCCCAATAATACTACTACATAAAATTAACCTCTTATCTTATCCCTAAATCTAATCTTAACTGCGGTTTTAATCAAAGTCACATGTCTTATCCATTAGTTACTTCAATACCCACCACCAGCTTATCATTATAATTTATTCTCTCATCCCAACTCCCCTACGCTATATTTTTTTTGTTTTAAATTTCGATCCATCCCGAGCCTTCTCTCTAGGTGACAGCTGTCTCGCTGATAAATTTTTACTCGCGATCTGCTCATTAGGTTAGTATGCAGTTGGGCTATCTAAATTATTACCCCTATCGTTTGAAGTCAAAAACCGGGAAATGTACCAACCGTTCATACTAGATTCTCATACTCACGAGACCCCTACTCTATTATCCTATTGCTATTAAAAGTAGACTATTCAGGCATATGGTAAAATGACAGCACTTGGCCACCGGTCTCCGCTGACGCTGACTTCTAGTTATATTCAAGTTCGGAACTGCCTTCAACATACCGTTTAAGGTCTTTTGCATGCCAGTTTCCAGCAGGCTTCTCCTTCTCATCAACTAGCTCAAAGGTCTATGCCGAAGTCTGTTTCCTTATTTTATAAGGCCCAACGAACGCAGGAGCAAATTTGGCGGAAAAACTCTTGCTGGCATCTGACAATACGTAGTTTCTTCTCCATACGCTATCACCTATCTGGAAATCTACCGTCCTCCGCCGGAGGTCATAGCGTTTTTTATTTGATGAAGCCACCAACCCCATCCTCTGGATCACTTTTTGTCGAACTTCATCTAGTGCTCTCGCGTTCCGTAGAGGGCTAAAATTCTGATCCCCGCTTTCGGGCGGTTCTGTTTCCTCTTGAAACGTAACCATCTCCCGGCCAAAATTTAGAAAATATGGAGAGTAACCGGTGACCTCGTGCTTATATGTTCGCAGAGCGCATGCAACCTTTGCCACGTATTCGTCCCACGTGCGCTGATTATCCGATGCATAGCAGCGCAACATGCACTTCACATCTTGGTTGCGCCTTTCGGCCGGGTTGGCCTGGGGGTGGTACAGCGCAGTGTACCTTATCTGTATCCCATAACCCTCCACCGGACACTTAAATTGCTTGCCCCGAAATTGCACGCCATTGTCGCATACCAAAACCCTTGGTACACCATACACCAGGAATACGTTTTCTTCCAATAGGCGGAAAACATTTGAAACTGTCGCTGTTCGCATTGGTAGCAAGATCGAAAACTTGAAGACGTAGTCCAATATTGTCAAAATATAAACGTGACCACGCTTTGACCTGGACAGCGGTCCCACCAGATCCACACCGATCATTTCCCAGGGGTCTTTAGCCTCGCCGGCCCTGGTGGTCATCAACCCAATCAGTGCCCTCCTCTCGACTTTGCATGCCTGGCAAACTTTACATTTCTCCACGTATCGGCGGATGTCCGCCCGCATCCCTGGCCAGTAGTAGGTTTGCGTAACTCGGGATAATGTCCGGTTAGTTCCCATATGTCCTGCTGTAGGATCATCGTGGCACCGGTTGAGAACGGCTCCCCTCTCAGCTCTCGGCACAACTCTTTTCCAACCGGTTCTGTTTCCTGCCTCTAACCTGGTCCGCTCTGCCTGTTTCCACAGGGTGTTATCCACAGCTCTCCAGTTTGAGTATATCACTGGATCTTCTCGTACCACGGCTCCAGTTTCAGTGAGGCGCCTATACTGTCTACCTGGTTAATTGCCCAGGAGAGTGCATCCAGCACCAAGTGCTCCTTCCCATTGCGGTGAACCACCTCGAAGTAAAACTGCTGGAGCCTAACCGCCCATCTAGCCAGCCTACCAGTGGGGTCTTTCAGCCTATTCAACCAAACGAGTGAGTGGTGATCAGTAATGACGATGAAATGAGTGCCTTCACTATATGGGCGCAGCTTTTCGATTGTCCGTCACTGAGTATTTCCTCTCACTACTCGAGAGCGCCCTGCTGAGATAACACACGACTTTTTCCCCCGACAAGTGTGCCTGGCTCAGCACCGCGCCGATGCCCACGTCCGACACATCTGTTTGTACTTTGAATGCAAGGTCAAAGTCAGGGCACGACAGTACCGGTGCCGTAGTGAGCCTCTGTTTACACAAGGCAAACGCACACATGCACTCATCACTCCACACAAACTTGCACCCTTTTTTTAGTAAATCACTCAGGGGAGCCACCATCGTTGCATGGTCCGGAATGAAGCGTCTGTACCAAGACACCATACCTAAGAGTTTTCTTACCTGTTTTACTGTTTCGGGACCCGGAAACTTGCTTACCGCCTTTACCTTTTCAGCGTTTACATGCAAGCCTTCTGCATCAACTCGGTAGCCCAAATACCTCAACTGCGCCCTACAAAACTGGCATTTTTCCCGTGACAACCGTAGACCCCCCTCTTTCAGTCGAACAAACACTTCTCGCATTACTTCTATATGTCGCTCAAATGTATCGGTCACGATTATCACATCGTCGAGGTATGTAAATACGAAAGGCTCCAACGCAGAGCCAAGCACCGTGTCGATCAGCCGTTGCCATGTGGCCCCCGCATTGTAGAGCCCGAAAGGCATCCTGAGAAAATGAAACACTCCCCTTCCTGGCACGGTGAATGCGGTGTACTGCCTAGAGCTCCCTGCCATCGGCACTTGCCAGTAAGCCGACTTGACGTCCAGCGTCGAGAAGTATTTTGCATTCCTCAGTTTGTCCGAAGTGGCTGATATGTACGGTAAAGGGTACGCGTCCTTCTCAGACACCGCATTCACTTTTCGAAAATCTACGCAAAAACGATAAAATCGTCTTTTTTCCTAACCAGCAATATCGGAGACGACCAAGCACTTGACGGCGGTTTGACTACCCCCATTCGAAGCATCTCATCCAACTCGGCATTAATTTGTCTCTGCACCACTGGTGAGACCGGGTAATACCTCTGCTTGATCGGGAGGGCCGAAGTTTTAATCACATGCTTAACTGCTTTCGCACAGCCCAATCCCTCGCCCATTAACCCGAACTGCTCCTTTAACAACATAGCCAAGGTCTCTGCATCTCCAGTTGATAAGTTTGTCCGACTTCGCAGCGCACTACCCCCAACCGCCTCCGCTGAAGCGACCAACGTCCATTGCTGACCCTGCATATCCAGGACAACACCGAAACGCTGCCACAAATCGATCCCCAGTATCGCTTCCTGAGGAATCGACGAAATGATCAATATCTCCATGTCGTGCTCACGTCCATTCAATGCAAAACGCAGCCGTGCCTCCCCGTTCACCGAACACATTGCCCCGTTGGCGAGTCGTACTTGCTCAGTTCCTCCTTGACTACATGTCACACCCTTCTCTGCCAACCGGAACCACCCCTTTCTTCCTAGAATTGTGCGGCTGGCCCCTGAATGTCCATGACTGTGCCCTCAATCTCCACCCGAAAGCGCGGACAACAGTCATGTTCGCTTCTAACCAGAGCATAATCTTCCTTCGGCTGATGACGTTGCTGTTGCGGCCTCGGATCGAGCACGCCGGCCGTTTCCCGACTCCTCGATCCCTGACCGACCTCGACCCACCTGGTTATTGCCTCTCACTCGACAAGTTGGACAGGTGGACCGCATGACCCCTGGGCGTTCACACCCAAAATACCACCTTGGCTCCGTACATTCTCTCGATACGTTTCCCTCCCGCTTGCAATTCCAACATTAAATTCGGCTTCGTTCGGACACTGCAGCAACTCGCTCCACACTTCCCGTCCCTACATATGCCAGGTCTGGCTCTAGGCAGCGTCTAGAACGGGTCCTGGGAGGCACAAATGCCGCCAACGACGCCCTAGTTGCATCCAGAGTGCGGCCCATCCTCACCAGCTCCGCGATAGATGCCACTGACGTTAGGCACAGCTGTTGCTGGTAGATTGGCGCGATATTTCTCCGCAATAGACGCAGCTTCTTTTTCTCTAAGCAACATGTCTTCAAGCGACTGAAAAGACGTTCCATAACAGCCACGTAGACCCTCATGGACTCATTTTCTCCTTGAGTCCGCTTCCGGATCTCGTCCCATAGGCAATCTTCATAGTCTGATGGGAGGAATTCTGCTCTGAGTTCCTCCACCAGCTCGTCCCAGTTCCCCACTAGACCGCGGTTGGCTCGGAACCAAATCAGAGCACGGGAATCAAACAGGTCTACCGCAGCCCTGAAAAGGGCGAATAGGAGATACCCTTTCTATTTTATCAGACCCAAAAAATGCTCTTCCGAAAAACAACACCAGAGAAATACCTAACAAACGTCACGATTTCCTCCGGCTAAAACTAAATCACCACTTCAAAATTTATTCACTTCCGATAACCAAATTTAACACAAGCAACCTAAATCCACTCATTCACGCTTCCACACCAACAAACTAGAATTCAAATAGGTTTTCACCAATAATAAAGATATGTAGACTTATATAATATATATATATATAGATATGTATATATGTAAATATTAATATTCGAATAAATTTCAAAAATTCAATAATAATATATATATGTTTAAATGATTTATCCGAATACTATTAGGCAAGAAATTTAAAAGTTCAGCACGCAATATATCAATTCTAATATTATAGTTCCACTAATTACGCTCAGATTAGTATCTGCAACGATATGCCAATCGCAAAATTATTTCGGTTTGAAACTCTCACAGAACGACCAACCGGACTAGTCAATATTGCCAACGTAACGCGAGTCACGAGCCAAACACTTCTACGGGTGCCTTTAGGGCTTCTCCCCTCTTGAATTTTTTTCGCGCCTACCGAGCCTCCCACAAGTTGGGACTTGGCTGTATAAAACTTTTCACCCGCACCGTTCCGTACCGTTATGACCGTTAGGCCCCACGTTGGGTGCCAATTTGTTATCGTTATACCCGCCAAAACGCTCCCGCTCCCTTTTTCTCCCGTCGGAATCAAAAGCGGCAATTTCGGGTGGCCTAGCTCACGCGGAGGATAGGGTGAGTCGTAATTCTATGCGCCACTCGCTTTGACTTACCCCGAAGTTGCCTATCGACCGTCACCTAGAAGCGAGAAATCGTCGACGATCTTTTCCTCACAAATCAAAGGTCTAAACGCCCGACCTGCATTAATACCACCAGCGTTACATATAATTACACAATTCTATTTCGCTTATGATTTCATTCACTACTGACGGCGCCGCGTTACACAATATGAGAAACTGGCTCTAATTCACTACTAAGCTTAACTCTAAATTCTTTGTCTTACATATATAATTTATCTACCCTGAATCGTTACTCTGCTGCCATCCAGTCGGTTCTTCGGGGATTCCCCCACGTAGCCGTTTTGTTGCTTCTCACAAACGCGACGCTGCTCTACGATCGGCTCACCAGGCCCACGTAATTAATTCGCCACCGGATCGCTACGCTACGCCGAAACTGCTGCTTTAACTAAAATCGCCGCGCCTCGCACTCGTCCTTTCACTATATCGAAGTTTCAAGTATCAAGTATCAAACAATCCACGCTTTCTAGTTTTTCTCGAATTCGTCAAGGTTGGCTCGAAACTCCACAGTCATTCGATCAGCGTATCAAACAATCCACGCTTCTAGTTTTTCTCGAATTCGTCACGGTTGGCTCAAAGCTCCACAGTCGTTCGATCAGCGCATCAAACAATCCACGCTTCTAGTTTTTCTCGAATTCGTCGCGGTTGGCTCCAATCTCCACAGTCGTCCAATCAGCGATACACCAACATTGACCAATGCCAAAAATGAAAAGAATTAATTTCCTCTGTTTAGCTTGAAACGTCCGTATCTTACCTTGTTTCCAGATGAAAGAAGACCGATTCATGCTCGTTCACTTACCACCAAGCCTCGGCTAGTGGTTTCAATCCCGCTTCTGCGGTATCTTAGCCAACCGTTGGCTGTTCATACCCTACAACGTGTATTCGGGTGCGATGGCCCAATGTACTCTCTGCACGCGCATTCGAAAGTGCATTTTCCTGCAGCTTAACTACGACGTCTTTGCCATTTTGCCGCGTGGTGGCGGTTCTGTCGTTTGTTGACATCTTGTGCATCACTTCATTGATGTTTACAACAATCACCCATGTCATCGGACGCTGATGATCGATTGTAAATTTAACTCGGTTATTTCTCTGCTAGGGGTAGTGTCTTCGTTGAATTCTGCCTGGCAGATAGCGGAGTATTCACGCAGCGCGGCTATACTTGCTCGTGGTAGTGCAATCCTGTTTCACCCGAATACGTCGCGACTAATCGGTCAACGGCGGCCGTGCGCCCCATTTCATCAGGAATTTTTAGTTTATCCTCGTTCGAGTTTGTGTGTCGGCGTTCATTTCTCCGTCTGGATTCCTGGCTCCTTAGCTGCGCTATGGTAATCGTCGAACGTTTAATTTGAGTGGACGGCGATGCTTGACCTGGTGGGGAGTACCCGTTCTCATCGGCAAGGCGCCCGAGTTCCTTCTGATATCATCTATCTATTTACATCCATTCATTCTATTTCTAATAAATTTACTATTCCTTTACAATTATATAACAGCATCTATTCATTTTAAATGTAATATTCATTTACAATTAGATTCCGACTACTCGCTGGCGTTACAATATATATATAAATATATATATATATATATATATATATATATATATATATATATATATATATATATATATATATATATATATATATATATATATATATATATATATATATATATATATATGTATATATATATATATATATATATATATATATATATATATACTTATATATATATATATATAATATATATATATATATATATATATATATATATATATATATATATATATATATATATACACATATATATTTAGATAATATATATATATATATATATATATATATATATATATATATATATATATATATATATATATATATATATATAGATATATATATATATATATAGATATATATATATATATATATGTATATATATATATATATATATATATATATATATATATATATATACATATATATATATATATATATACAGGGTGTCCCATAACGCAACGTCAAGCCGGAAAGGGGTGATAGGGCAGGTGGTGACAGTAATCAGAAAACTATTTAAAAAAAATTTAGCTGCGTATTTTTTGAGATATTCGCTTTTGAAAAAAAATTGAAAAAATGCGTACCCTGTGACAATCTTTTCACTGCTACATCTACAAAAATTTTTTTTTTTTAATTTTCTTTTTATAATATAACCCCAGATAAATGCTCTTTAAATTACAGCCAAAAATTAAAAAATTACTGTTTTAGTTTTCAGTGAAATAGCACTTCTTTCACCAAAGATGTACTAAAAAATAACTCTTCACCCAACTTCATCTAACCGTACTGAAAAAAAAATGTACTAAGATATTTTGGCAAGTAGCTTTAAAAGATAGTCTACTAAGTCCTAATTCCAAAATGGTATTACACTTGCTTCTTAATGACTTAATTGAGATGAATATAAATTTTCTAACAGTCCGACATCCTAAGTTTGTTTTCGCACTATTTGATATAAGTTGAAATTAGAAATCAATTATTGAACAGAAATTACTTACTTTACTTATAAAAGGTGTTCGAAATGCTTGCCATCAACGGCAATGCAGGCTCTGCATCTTCTTAAGAACGACCTTGAAATTTGGCGGGCAAAACTTCTTGAGTTTATTTCGTCGACCGCTTTTCTAATTTTAGTACGTAGCTCTTCTAAGCTTTGTATTTCAGTGGAATAGACTTTTTCCTTTATTGCGCCCCAATAAAAGAAATCCAAAGGATTTAAATCGGGTGAACGAGCTGGCCACGAAATTGTTCCACCCCGTCCTATCCACCTCTCGGGATACTCACTGTTGAGAAATTCCCGTACACTTCGAGCATAATGTGCTGGGCAGCCATCATGCTGGAAATACATGTTTCCATAAATCCTCAGTGGTACGTCGTCCAATAGTTGTGATAATTGGTTTTCCAACATATCCAGATAAACTTCGGCATTCAAATTCCCCGCAAGCTCAAATGGCCCAACAACTGAACCATTAAGAATGCCCGTCCACATGTTTATTTTAAATCGGTGTTGAGATTTGTTCTGTCGCATTAGATGCGGATTCTCCACGTGCCACTCGTGCAAATTATGGAGATTCATGTAGCCATCCTTGGTGAATGTTGACTCATCCGTCCAAAGAATTTCGTCAAAGAACCGCGGATTTTCTCTATACTTCTACAGCATAGTTTGACAAAACTGAATTCTCTCCGGGTAATCTCGCGGAAGGAGACTTTGTACACGTTGTACATGGTATGGATGAAGTTGGTTTCTCCTTAGAATTCGCTGAACTGAGCTCTTGGGTACTCCTGTAGTCATCTGAATGGCACGCACCGAGGTTGACGGTTCTTCTTCAACTGCTTCCAATACAGTGTCCTCGTAGAGATTCCAAGGTCTTCCCGCACAAGCCATTCGATGGGGCAAGCGACCCTCTGAAAATGCCCGATGCACGTTTATGAACACTCGATGATCTGGATACCGTTCAACATTTGGGTACCTCTCACGATAAAGTCGTGCTGAAGCAGAAGCATTGGATCTGCATTCCCCATAAATTAGGTGCATATTAGCATATTCCTGTGCACTATATCTAAACGGCATTATGGAATTCACACTTTACACTTTCAATAAACGGAACTACGGGAGTATTCTCTTATTTGCTAGAAAAATGCACACTTATCAAATGACCGTAATCCACTATAATGCCACGCAAATAGCAAAATAACATAACTACGCATCTAATTTTTCCATCGACCTATAGGTAACGGTTTTTAAGAAGAATAAAGTGCATTAAAATCATTTCAAATAACTAATAGCAATTAACTGGGAATTGGTTCTCTCCAAGGTAAAAACGTTATTTTTCCTTAATTAAGAAATAAAGAAGCAAGTGTAATACCATTTTGGAATTAGGACTTAGTAGACTATCTTTTAAAGCTACTTGCCAAAATATCTTAGTACATTTTTTTTTCAGTACGGTTAGATGAAGTTGGGTGAAGAGTTATTTTTTAGTACATCTTTGGTGAAAGAAGTGCTATTTCACTGAAAACTAAAACAGTAATTTTTTAATTTTTGGCTGTAATTTAAAGAGCATTTATCTGGGGTTATATTATAAAAAGAAAATTAAAAAAAAAAAAATTTTTGTAGATGTAGCAGTGAAAAGATTGTCACAGGGTACGCATTTTTTCAATTTTTTTTCAAAAGCGAATATCTCAAAAAATACGCAGCTAACTTTTTTTTAAATAGTTTTCTGATTACTGTCACCACCTGCCCTATCACCCCTTTCCGGCTTGACGTTGCGTTATGGGACACCCTGTATATATATATATATATATATATATATATATATATATATATATATATATATACATATATATTTAGATTTATATATATAAAAATATATATATATATATATATATATATATACATATATATTTGAGGGTTGATGTAACGGACAAATAAAGAAACGAGTCGAGGGTCAATCTTAGAAAGTTCCAGGCAGATCAGAAGAATTTTCGGTCTCGTGATCACGGACAAAACCTGAATCCACCATTAATCCAACAACCAAACAGCAATCAAGACATGAAAGCAACCTTCTTCACCAATGCCAAAGGAAGTCAAAGTGTCAAGCTCTGCGGGGAAGGATAAATCATCAGTTTTTGTGACGCTGAAGGAATTACTATGGTGGGGTATTTGGAAAAAGGAGCCAATAAAGTAGGCTCTTTCTACGCAGACAAAATAAGAAGATTGTGGGAGGTTTTTGAGGAAAACAGACGCGGCAAACTGCGACCCAGAAAGCTGTTTCATCAGGACAACGCACTGGTTCACAAAGCTACAGTTTCGATTGCTGCAGTTCTTAAAACAAAATTTGCACTGCTTGACCCCTTTCCACCTTTTTTACCAGACCTAGCTCCCAGTGACTTCTCCCTCAATATTAAGCATACCGCTTTTATAATGTTTTTGTAGTTAGTCCGATAAGGATAGGATATCGCCAACAAGTGCACAAAATGGCCAGATTGGCCAGACTGTTATGATTTTTACTAATGTTCGAAGAACATTAGTATTAAAATCGATTCGGCCAAAAATTCATATTTCTTTATATATATATATATATATGTACAAAAAATTTCAGTGAGATAATCTCGGGAACGCGCCATTCGATTGAGCTGAAACTTTCAGGATACATTGGTGTATATGCAGAATAGGTCCAGGTCTCTTTAAATGTCAGTTATTGTAAACCTTTTCGCGCCGGCGGGCATTTAAGTGATATTTTTAATATACCTATTATTTCGTGCACAAATGATTTTCGCAAAAATAAAGTTAATAAAATAAATTTCTAACGTGTTTTACATATGAATCGGATAATGCTTTGGAATATTTTAACCCTATGTGTGCGCTGGGTGCCTAAAAAGAGGACGGGAAAATTTGAAAATTTTTAAATTTCGATAACTTTTGACAGAGCTATTCAATCATTACCAAATTTTCAGGACATATTGATATTATTTAGTTGTAGATTTATGTGGCTTTTAATGAGCGTGCTGGCAACCCTGTAGCTAGGGCAGGCACTGAAAGTGAAAACCTCCAAATCATCGTCTCTCTTGAAAAAATGCAGTTTCTTCAAAAATAAGCCTTTCATATGTAAATCTTGTGCTTTGTTTACATAATCAAAAAAAAAAAAAAGATATGGTATAACGGGCACGCCTGGCAACCCTTGCCCAATTTACCTATATTTTTAGCATCAAAAACTTCTGTTCACGGAAACTCACGATCCGATATGCAGAATGATTTGAAATTCACAGCATGTATTGACCTTAAATAGGACCAGGTCTGATAGAAGTGATTTTGAAATGCGGGCAATTCTGTGCCAGTGGTGCCATCTTGAAAAACCACTAAAAAAGATAACTGTTTTTAGCCCTATAAATTCTGATTGAATCGTTCGATTTTGACGAAACTTACACAATTGCTGGACCTTACTTTAAGCCACGTTTGGTAGAAATTTGGTCGAAAAATTCGATTGGAGCTGCCAGCTATGATAATTTTGGTGTCTTCATTTTGAAAAAAAAAATTTGGAAGTAAAAACATTCAAACCATCGAATATTCAAAAAAATGTCCGTTTCTTACAATAAAACCAATCTGTATATAAATCTTATGTTTTATCTACACGTTCAAAATAATACTTTGGAAATTTCATGTCGGACAAGAACGGTAACCCTCTCCCAGTTAACCTATATTTTTAGCATCAAAAACTTCTGTTCACGGAAACTCACGAACCAATAATCAGATACAGCTAAAATTTACAGAATGCATTGGACTTAAGTAAGACCAGATTTGATAGAAGCGATTTTGAATTGTGGGCAACTCTGTGCCAGTGGTGCCATCTTGAAAAATTACAAAGAAAAAAAACTGCTTTTTGCCCTATGAAATGTGAATAAGTTACCAGATTTTCATGAAATTGACACAGAAGCTAAACCTAACTCTAATCTCTGTTTGGTGGAAATTTGGTTGAAAAATTTGATTGGTGCTACCTGCTATGGTAATTTTTGTGTCTTTGGTTTTGAAAATTCGCTCAGGAAAATAAAACTTTTTGTACTATAACTTCCAGTGCAGTCATGAAATCAATACGAATTTCATACAATTAATGAAACCTGTCATAAACATTATTCAGGCCAAATTTGGTTGAAAAGACACGATAGGGTTGCCAGCTATTGTTGGTTTTGTGTTTAATTGCAATATCTTTATTAAGCGGTTTTATCGTAGAATTTTCAAATGGTAATGATATTGTAGTGACAATAAACAGCAAATATTAAGCTTTCGATCATTTGAAAAAACTCGCTGCAGGTAACCCTAAATTTCTTTATACTCCTATAACTTCGAATGTAATTAAACAACGTGAAGCAGATTTGATATATTCTTGGATTTGATACTGGCGAAAGGTTGCCAGCACGAGTCGGTTGTGCTACTTTTGTATCAATAAATGCTTACAGTTAGTATACATACCGGAAACATTTACAATGAAAATAAATAACCGATGTTACAATTCGCAAAGTTCTGCAAATTTTTCGGATCGCAGCCCCAAACACCAACTTCAGTTACAGTGCTGCAGGCACTGAGCATTTTCTTCATTGATGTTATATGAGATGCTGCTTTCAAAATTATGTGAAATAAGCAACTGATAACGAATATAATTAACCCGTGTTTTGCTCTCATAAACGTTGAAATTCATGCCAGTGGTAATATCTGAAACCTTGCACCATATGAGTTATAATGCATTCTTAAGACGAAAGTAAAACGTGGCATTTGAAACAGTTTGGCCGTAATAAGCAGCACATGTGGTGGAATATGCACTCAAAACCTGCACGATTCTTCTACTGTTCTTCGAACATTAGTGTTTCTAGCGGTTCAGGTGCGCTAGAGTTTTTTGTCAATAAATGCAGTTAAAGTCGACGTTCGTATCGATGAATGCACTGATATCATTTTCTTTGTCTTCCTGGTATTGGACACTTAAAAAATTATGAATGAGTCTATATTTGCGGTATTTGGGTACATTATTCTTCTTCAATCTTCAGTATTTTTGATTTGTGAGCCGATTTACATATAGTATTAACGTCATGTTGTTTAGGTCGTGATTTGAATTTGTATAAAAATTACCACTTTTTGCATGCATATAAAAACGAAAGTGGAAAACGTCTATGAGCTTTAGTGTGGATGAGTAAATTTTCGATTTCGAATGTGGATGAATGAAATTGAATCTGTAATTCAAATTATGTATCCATAATAGTCAACGGGCGCGTTGCGTCAGCGACCGGCAATGGTTATGAACTGAGATGAATTGTTTTTGAAAATATAATTGTCTGTATGCAAATTCAGTTAGCGTGTGTATTTATGCTAATGATTACAGGTGTAAAATAAAAAGCACATCATAAGTAACAGTGATATTTTTTAATTAATATTTTTGTATGAAAAAATAATTGTACAGAAAAACAGCTTCACATATGACTCCTCCAAGAATGATTTCGATTCCAACACATTGATTTCGATTCCAATATGGTGAAGAGGTAGTATTCTGTTCTTGAATAGTTTTGATGTTAAAGGTTTTTAAATATTTTTTGACAATCGTACATGCTCACTCTTGACGGGATCTATTGGTGTATTAAAAGCAAGGTAAGGGAATGGTAAGGGAATAAAAGTAGCATTTGACGTGATTTTTAACATAAGTGTAGAAAAATCCACTTGGTGCAAGCTTCAGTGCCTTCCTATCATCGATCTTGAGTTTGGTCAAGGTTTTGGGGCGATCGTATTCACGCTTTTAATCTTACATTTCCACTTAAATCTTCAGAGGTTACAGCACGTCTTTCATACTGATCCATGTATTATACTAAGATAGAAAGCCAAGCCATTTTACGAAAACTTCATTTCCCCTCTCTTCTTATAATTTTCTCAACAAGATATGTGTAGGGGTGTTTTATTGAAGTTAACTCTGGCTCATAGAACTTCCTTTGAATTAAATTTCCTTGACATTCCTCAAATGAGTATGTTCGTGGCTGTGTTTTCTTTACTTCTTTCATCGTTAATATTTTTGCAGACCAGTTTGATGTGTAACCTTTTTTAAATACGTGTTTATGTTTACTTATACGAGTAGTAAGGGTTTACTTATATTAGTAGTAATTCTATTCTCATCCACATTTCAGCTTGTTTTCAGTTTGTTTACATTCCACTTTCACCTTCATGAATGCATTGTTATTGCTCCATAATCAATTCAAATGTATTCAAACATTCATCGAAGATATAAATATCTTCATGTCTGTTATCTGTTTTACAAATGACTAAGCTCTTAACTGGTTCAGCACGCGAGTTCATTCATTACTCATTTTTATCGATTTGAAAAATTATGCAAACTAAATTCATCGTAGTAGTACTACCAGACAAGTTTTTACTAATTTTCGAAGAAAAGTAGTATTAAACTCGTTTCGCCGAAAATTCATATTTCTTTATATATATATATATATATATATATATATATATATATATATATATATATATATATATATATATATATATATATATATATATATATATCATCAAAATGATTAAGGGAGATAATCTCTGGAGTGGCCGGTCCGATTGAGCTGAAACTTTCGGAGAACGTAGATGTATTTAATAGGTAGGTCCACAATTTGCTAAAATTCAGATATCCTAAACTTTTTGGCGGTGGCGAGCGTTTTAGTGAATTTTGAGGTACTCTTATATTTAAAAGCAGCGTGAATTTTTGTTCAAAAAAAGTATTGGGAATGGAAACTTATTTTGTTTTAAGCTTGCCTATGGTAAAGAATTGGAAATTTTGAGCCGTGTGTGGGTGCAGCGTGCCTAAAAGTAGGCAAGGATTTTTTTTCAAATTTTGGTTTGTCATTACTTCTAACGAAAACATTCGATCATCGTGAAATTTGCAGAGCGTATTGACGTTGACTAAAGTTTAATACACATGGATTTTCAAAGTAGTGCGGGTAACCCTGTAGCTGCGGCAGGCTCTTGAAAAAAAATCCTTCAAATCATTGAACCTGCTGAAAAATTTTTGATTTTTGACAAAAAATTCAAATCATTGATAAACTTCAAGGTTTGTGCATCATGTCAATTTAAAATATTTAAAATTCCGATTTGCACAAGAACGGCAACCCATCACTAAATTACCTCTATTTTCAGCACTCGAAAGTTCTGTTCACGAGAACTGACGACCGGATTATCCGATCAAAATGAAATTCACAGAACATGTTGATATCAACTAGAACCAGGTTTGATAGAAATAATTTTGAAATACGGGCAATTCTGTGGCAGTGGTGCCATCTTGAAAAATCACTGAGAATAAAAACCGGTTTTTGGCCTATAACTTCCGATTCAGCCATCAGATTTAAACGAAATTCACACAATATTTAGATCTTACCTAAAATAACATTTGGTGAAAATTTGGCTGAAAATTTAGTATAGGGTTGCCAGCTATGGTGATTTTTGTCTCCGAAATCTTGCAAATTTGCTCAGCAAAATAAAGCTTTTTTCCCTATAACTTCCGGTGCAGTCATTATATCAAAATGAAGTTTATGCAGTAAATGTATTTTAATGTGAGCCAAATTTGATAGGAATTTCGTACAAAAATCGTGAAAGGGCTGCCAGCTATGACCATTTTTGTAATTTTTTGGAATCTATTTTCTGCGCGATTATGTCATTAAATTTGCAAATGGGAACGATCCTGCAATGAAAATTAACAACAAATATTAACGTTTTAAAAATTTCAAAAGTTTTGAGGGTGGTAACCCTAAAATTTTTTTCACCCGTATAACTTCTAGCGCAGTGATTCAATCGAAACGAAATTTATTGGTTGGGTTTAGTTTAACGTGAAGCAGATTTGGTGTATATTTTGCTTTGCTGCTGACACAGGGCAATGAGTTTTAGCCATTTTCGTAACTATTGCATCAACAGATGCTTCAAATAACATACACATATGCAAAACATTTGCAATAAAAATAAGAAACCAATTTTTAAAATTTCCGAGTTTTGAACATTTTTCGGATGGCAGCTTCAAACAACGTTAACCGCTAAAACTTTCGACGAAATCCTCCGATGAGAACGAAATTCAAAGGATAAGTTGACTTAAATATGAGCTTGTTAAGGTTAACATATTGCTGCTTCGTTGGGAAAATGTTGCCAGCACTGAACATTTTCATCATTTGTGTTATAGTTTATTTCTGTTGCTTTGAACGAGGAATGGTTGATATGATTCTACAAAAAAGTGTATTACGTCTTTCCACATTGTCACTCAAAGACAATTTCTTCGAAAATTAGTTTTCTAGCGAACCTGATCAGCATTGCTCACAAGTTTAAATTATGCAGTTTTTAGAAAATCAAACAATCGCATTAAGCAACGGGGCATCCAAAAACCAACAAACACCAATACTACGAGTTCTAAGATCATGAGGCCAACGCTCCAAACACCAATATCCAATGCACCAGATATCAAGGTCACAAAAACTGTTGTCTACAAAAACTCGATTTTTGTATTAAGAACCTGCGGTGAAAAAATAAACACAAAAACACATCCAAACAAACAAGCTCCTACATCGAAGATGCAGAATGGTGCATCCATGCTAACTTATCGTTGGCTCCTACATCGAAGATGCAGAATGGCGGTCAGGTTTGCTCCCTCACATCTGTAGCTAGCCTGATTCTTCATACATACACGGCGGTAAAAAAATGAAAAACCAGCTTAACTCAAACTTGTGACACTTTCCATACCTAAAGCACGCGGGTGTGCGGCATCAAAACCATGACACTTTTGATCGCCTGTCCCTTACTCGCGTAATGCTAAAAGTATAGGAAAGTGTCACCCTTACTACTTACATGATCTCCAGTTTTAAATTCGGGTTTTGACGTTACTTTGACTTTTCTGTAAACATCCGAGAGTATTTGCACTTCGTTGGATTTTAATAGCTCGATGTTTTGTTTTGTTACATCGGGCGACTAGCTTATGTAAGGAATCGAGCCAGCGGTAATTTCCATTCATGCTAAAGTTCTTCCACATAATATTCTTTAGAGTTAGGTTGAAATTTGCCACAATCGACGCTTCAAGTGCACTTTATGTTGAATAGTGCTTTATCCATAAGACGCATTTTAAAAACTCGATGTTTTGTCATATTGTACCGAACAATTACGTTTTGAAGTAAACTAACCCAATCATAATTTCCATTCATGCTGAATTCTTTCCACACTATACCTTTTAGAGTTCGATTAAAGCGCTCAACAATCGATGCCTACAATGTACTGAATGTTGAATAATGGCTAATTCATACTTTTTCATAATATGGTGAAATTTTCCATTGAAAAACTTCTTTCTGTCACCAGTTTGAAGATTTCTGGGAACACGTCTTTGTTCAAGAATTATTTCCATTACTTTCGTTACTTCATTAGCGTTTTTATTTTTGACTAGTAATGCCCAAACATGCTTCAGAAAAAGCGTCAATTATTTTGAGAAGAAATTAGTAGCCTCGATTCTGTGATGAGTTTGCCCTCATACCAACCAAATCCGCGTACCATAAACCATCAATACCTCGGATGGTGACCCGACGTCGTTTAAAATTTTTTGAGCAGGTATGTGCTACTCACTAGTAATTTGTCTTCTACTCAAAGCGATAAAATGTATAAATATAGGCCTTTTACTTGTTCTTATGCTAAAATTTAATAAAAAATGGTGCAAATTATTCATACATTTATAGTGATGCCGGCTCTTCTGGGTGTGGAAAGACGAGTTTTATAGAGACACTTCTTAGAAATGACTCTATGATACAGCCGCAGGTGAAGAAGGTTATTTGGTGTAATGCTGAAACTTAAGCTGTTCCAGCAAATAAATGTTATAAACACATCTAATATATAAACACGCTTCCAGAAGAATTTGTGTATAATGCAAATGAGCCAACACTTATTATTTTCGACGATATGATGTTAAATGCGTTTTAAAGACAAGTTTGCGAACTTTTTACCAAAGGATCACATCATAGAAATTTTTCGGTCATATTGGTAGCACGGAGTGTACTTCACCAAGGAAAATTTTGATCATTGAAAATCATTGAATTGTAAATATCTGGTATGATTCGAGAATCCTTTTGAAAAGAAAAATTTTGTTCTCATCGCAGGATTTCATGGAATGTTTCAACAATTAAACGTTATTTGAAGCTGCCATCCGAAAAATTTTCAAAACTCGGAAAATTTAAAAGTTGGTTTCTCATTTTTATTGCAAATGGTTTGCATATGAGTTTGTAATTTGAAGCATCTGTTGGTGCAATATTTACCTAAATGGCCAATGCTGGTTACCCTGTGTTAGCAGCAAAGCAAAATACATATAAACCAAATCTGCTTCACGTTAAGTTAAACCCAACCAGTAAATTTCGTTTCGGTTGACTCACTGCGCTAGAAGTTATACGGGTGAAAAGAATTTTAGGGTAACCACCATCAAAACTTTTCAAATTTTTAAAGCGTTAATATTTGTTGTTAATTTTCATTGCATGATGATTCCCATATGCAAATCTAATGATAAAATCACTTTGTAAAGAAATTCAAAGAAATTACAATATTGGTCATAGCTGGCAGCCCTCTCATGATTTAAAGACGAAATTCCTACAACATTTGGTTCATGTGGACATTAATTCACATTTGGTTCCATTTATTGCATAAACTTCGTTTTGATTTCATGACTGGGCCGGAAGTTATAGGGAAAAAAAACTTAATTTTGCTGAGCAAAGTTGTTAGATTTATGAGACAAAAATCACCATAGCTAGCAACTCTATTATAATTTTTTTTAGCCAAATTTTCATCAAATGTTATCTAAAATAAGATCCAAATAACGTGTGATTTTTGTTCAAATAAGATAGCTGAATCCGAAGTTATAGGCCAAAAAGCTATTATTTTTTCAAGATGGTTCCACTGCCACAGAGTTGACCGCATTTCAAAATCACTTCTATCAGACCTGGTCCTAGTTAATACTAACATGTCCCGTAAATTTCATTATGCTCGAATAATTCGGTCGTCAGTTCTCGTGAACAGAAGTTTCGATTGCTGAAAATAGAGATAATTTGGTGATGGGTTGCCGTTCTTGTGCAAATCGGAATTTTGAAAATTTCAACTTGACATGAAGAACAAAGAAAAAAATTTACCAATGATTTGAATTTTTACTAATGTTCGAAGAACATTATTACTAATGTTCGAAGAACATTAGTATTAAAATCGATTCGGCCAAAAATTCATATTTCTATATATATATATATATATATATATATATATCATCAAAAAATTTCAGTGAGATAATCTCGGGAACGCGCCATCTGATTGAGCTGAAACTTCCAGGATACATTGGTGTATATGCAGAATAGGTCCAGGTCTCTTTAAATGTCAGTTATTGTTAACATTTTGGCGCCGGCGGCCATTTTAGTGATTTTTTTAATATACCTATTATTTCGTGCACAAATGATTTTCGCAAAAATAAAGTTGACGAAATAAATTTCTAACGTGTTTTACATATGAATCGGATAATGCTTTGGAATTTTTTAACCCTATGTGTGCGCTGGGTGCCTAAAAAGAGGACGGGAAAATTTGAAAATTTTTAAATTTCGATAACTTTTGACAGAGCTATTCAATCATTACGAAATTTTCAGGACATATTGATATTATTTAGTTGTAGATCTGTGTAGCTTAATGAGCGTGCTGGCAACCCTGTAGCTAGGGCAGGCACTGAAAGTGAAAACCTCCAAATCATCGTCTCTCTTGAAAAAATGCCGTTTCTTCCAAAAAAAGCCATTCCTATGTAAATTTTGTGCTTTGTTTACATAACCAAAAAAAAAAAAGATATGGTATAACGGGCACGCCTGGTAACCCTAGCCCAATTTACCTATATTTTTAGCATCAAAAACTTCTGTTCACGGAAACTCACAATCCGATGAGCAGAATTATTTGAAATTCACAGAATGTATTGGCCTTAAATAGGACCAGGTCTGATAGAAGTGATTTTGAAATGCGGGCGATTCTGTGCCAGTGGTGCCATCTTGAAAAACCACTAAAAAAGATAACTGTTTTTAGCCCTATAAATTCTGATTGAATCGTTCAATTTTGACGAAACTCACACAATTGCTGGACCTTACTTTAAGCCACGTTTGGTAGAAATTTGGTTGAAAAATTCGGTTGGAGTTGCCAGCTATGATAATTTTGGTGTCTTCATTTTGAAAAAAAAAATTTGGAAGTGAAAACATTCAAACCATCGAATACTCAAAAAAATGTCCGTTTCTTACAATAAAACCAATCTGTATATAAATCTTATGTTTTTTCTACACGTTCAAAATAAAACTTTGGAAATTTCATGTCGGACAAGAACGGTAACCCTCTCCCAGTTAACCTTTATTTTTAGCATCAAAAACTTCTGTTCACGGAAACTCACGAACCAATAATCAGATACAGCTAAAATTTACAGAATGCATTGGACTTAAGTAAGACCAGATTTGATAGAAGCGATTTTGAATTGTGGGCAAGTCTGTGCCAGTGGTGCCATCTTGAAAAATTACAAAGAAAAAAACTGCTTTTTGCCCTATGAAATGTGAATAAGTAACCAGATTTTCATGAAATTGACACAGTAGCTAAATCTTACTCTAATCTCTGTTTGGTGGAAATTTGGTTGAAAAATTTGATTGGTGCTGCCAGCTTTGGTAATTTTTGTGTCTTTGATTTTGAAAATTCGCTCAGGAAAATAAAACTTTTCGCACTATAACTTCCAGTGCAGTCATGAAATCAATACGAATTTCATACAATTAATGAAACCTGTCATAAACATTATTCAGGCCAAATTTGGTTGAAAAGCCTCGATAGGGTTGCCAGCTATTGTTGATTTTGTGTTTAATTGCAATATCTTTATTAAGCGGTTTTATCGTAGAATTTTCACAGCAAATATTAAGCTTTCGATCATTTGAAAAAACTCGCTGCAGGTAACCCTAAATTTCTTTATACTCCTAAAACTTCGAATGAAATATAACAACGTGAAGCAGATGTAATATATTATTGGCTTTGATACTGGCGAAAGGTTGCCAGCACGAGTCGGTTGTGCTACTTTTGTATCAATAAATGCTTACAGTTAGTATTCATACCGGAAACATACAATGAAAATAAATAACCAATGTTTCAATTCCCAAAGTTCTGCAAATTTTTCGGATCGCAACCCCAAACACCAACTTCAGTTACAGTGCTGCAGGCACTGAGCATTTTCTTCATTGATGTTATATGAGATGCTGCTTTCAAAATTATGTGAAATAAGCAACTGATAACGAATATAATTAACCCGTGTTTTGCTCTCATAAACGTTGAAATTCATGCCAGTGGTAATATCTGAAACCTTCCACCATATGAGTTATAATGCATTCTTAAGACGAAAGTAAAACGTGGCATTTGAAACAGTTTGGCCGTAATAAGCAGCACATGTGGTGGAATATGCACTCAAAACCTGCACGATTCTTCTACTGTTCTTCGAACATTAGTGTTTCTAGCGGTTCAGGTGCGCTAGAGTTTTTTACTTTACTTTAATTTTGAATTTATTTTACTTGCAGACTTATAAAACACTTCGAGATTTTAATAATGTTTGATGAACGAGCTCACATATCGTCTCACATATCTTTCCGATGCCATTGAATTTGTCCAGTGGAGGTTCATTTGCCTCCAACACTTTAAATTTAATTTTCCCTGCATGCCTTATGATGAACGCTTATCGCTCCTTACTCTTCCTTTTGTAGCAAAGCGCATAGTTTCACTGGATGAATGGTTTATGTTCAAAACTAACCATGGCTATCTGATTTCATCTAGAGCATCCATGATCAATGTACGGCAGTGTGAAGTCAAAGTAAGTCCTCCGTTGTCTTTGATGTACTATTTGCATGAACAGATAGGTAAGGTTAGGTTAGGTTAGTTAAGAGGGCTGCCGGGAACGCGGCTTACATTAGGCCACCAATTGGGGCCCATTTGCCACCCTTCGCTGGCTTGTTAGAGCTGCCAAGTGACCGCTTCGCCAAACTGGATCAGCTGACTCAGCGTGACGGTACTGGCCAACTCTGCTAAATCTTGAAAGTGGTAAGAACCAAAAATCTTGAGTCATTTTTTATTTAGGGCTGGACAATCACAGAGTGTATGCTCGATGATGTCCTCTTCCATCTCGCACCTCTTGCATAAATTGCTGGATGTCAGTCCCATTCTTTTCGCATGAGACGCGGTAAGGCAGTGCCTTGTGAGCAAGCCGATCGTGGTCCTCAAGTGATTTCTGCTGAGCTTGAGCAGTTTCCTGCTTTTGCTTAGATCAGGTGATGGCCATAATATCCTGGCCACCCTGCAGTCCAACCTGTTTCCCCATTCCGACTTCAGTTTAGCCCATATGGCGGCATCAAGTTTGCTTGTGGTGTCAGTGATTGACCGTGGTACAGTGATGCAGGGGCTATTGCTAGCTCCTGAACCTTTCCTCGCCAATTCATCGGCTTTTTCGTTGCCCCTGACCCCACTGGGTCCTGCAAGCGTTAACAGTTTTTGAAGAACATCTGTAAGACGCAAGAGCGAGAATGGCTGCTCTGCTGTCAACGCAAATCATCATTGATCTGGTTGATATTCCGCTAATGGGCTCAACTGCCATGCGTTTAGCATGTTAGTCAGACTGAAAGACGGTAGTATGGTCCGACAGTCTACACCACAGGTTAAGGCTCAGATCCATAGAAAACACGCCCGAGCCAACTGCTGTGTCCGTCTTTGACCCGTCCGTGTAAATCCAGACGCCCCCATCGGTGGTAGCTACCTTTTTCTTCCAGTCTGTGCTTGTGGGTATCTTGACTTGGAAATTCCTCCCAAGACGTATTATTTTGCTCATGTGGTCCGTGTCTTCTGCAACGGGCCCAAATTTTTTGCGGCATTCTGTAAGAAAACCGCTGTGGCTCCATTGATATGAATCGTTCTACATGCCGGAACTTTGAGCGCGTATCGCCGCAAGGCTTGCGCTTCTAAAGATGAATCAATCTAGAGGCATGAGTCCCAAAATCATTTCCAATCCAGCCTTTGGGGCGGTTCTTAAAGCGCCCGTTATACATATGCAAACTAATCTTTGCAGTCTTGTTAGCTCCTTGCTATAAGTTTTACTGTTTGCTGCCTTCCACCACGCGATTGCTCCATACACCAAAATTGGCCTCACTACACATGTGAATATGTAATAGGATTCCATAGGTTTAAGGCACCAAGTGTAGGTAGGCGGACCGGCACGCGAAAAGTGATGCGCGAGCATTACCAATTCTGTGCTTCACCTTAGCCCCCCAGAACAGTTTTCTGTCTAGTATAAGGCCCAAATTTTTAACACTATCAGCAAGATCCTATGTTTTACCGTTGAGGTTAGGCGTGGCAATAGCCGGTACCCTGTGTCTCCTTGTAAAGAGTACAAGTTCGATTTTTGTCGGGTTTGCCCTTAGACCAACTTTTCTGGCCCAGGTTTGGACATAATCCACCGCCGATTGCATAAAATCCGACAAAGTTTGTGGGAACCCACCTCTCCTAAGTATTACAATGTCATCGGCATACGCCACCACCTCAAAGCCACTGGCCCTTTCATTCTCCTGTATTTCGTTGCCTGTCGTTGACTTTCTACTTCATATCGAACCAAAGCATCGATGATACTCGCGACAGTGACGTACTTGAGGGCCCCTTAATGTCTTAAAAGGCTGCCCACGTGAATTCCTTTTGCCGTAAGAATTTTTCTATTGTACCGACAACTTTGTGTAATGCCGTATCTACTGATCTGCCCGCTTGGTACGCGTGTTGATCAACACAAAGTCTTGCGACATCAATCGAGCTTTTGAGGTGCAGATCAAGAAGCCTCTCTAGTGTTTTGAGCAGAAACGATGTTAAGCTGATTGGTCTAAAGTCCTTCAAGTAATGATGATTCAACTTACCAGGTTTCGGAATGAAGACCACCCTAGCTTTTTTCCATTGCTCGAGTACTACCCCATTCCCTTTGCAAAAGCGTAGGTACGCCAGGGGTTACGCTAAGGACCTTCCTTACTCTGGCAGCCTCTGTACATCCTTCAATGTTCTCACAGAATTCCCTCCATGTATTGCACTTGGCTCGTCTTATCTTCTTTTTGAAAAGCGACAGCTCTTGCTTGTATCGATCCCAGTCTTCAACGTTTACGGACCATGTTGCGTTATTCTTCGTGTGCTGATAGTTCACCATTTTACCATAAGGTAGCGTTCTTCCTAACGGGCTTTTCTGAACACACATTTTTTAAATCTGACACTTAGATTCCCGTTAATCGGTTCATTTTTCGTTGAGTCGTCATGGACTCGAAAGATACAGATCGACTTGTGCCCTGATGTGTCTTTTTGTTTTCCTTGAGTAAACTTCCCATTGTGCTGTTCTTGGGTTCCGTACTTTTTTAGGTGAGATAACAGAGCAACTGATATTCCAGCATAGCCACTGGGTGTTCGACAGCAATGGCAGGTTAGAAACCTGCCAGCTGTGGACACTTTCCATTATGCTTGGAGTTGCCAGGGTAATATCAATTAGCTCAGCCCTGTTCCTAGTGATAAATGTAGGTTTGTTACCTATGCTTAGGATGTTGAGGTTGGTTGATGTGAGAAATTCTAGCAAACAGCTGCCTCTCTCATTTATGTTGGTGCTTCCCCATATTTCATGGTGAGCATTTGCATCACAGGCGATAGCAACATCAGTTGTCTTAGCCGCTTCTGCCAATCTTCTCAGTCCGGGTGTGATGGGATCCATGTCGTATGGTAGATAGACTGCTGACAACAGGCACCGCTTCGTGCCGCTACCAGCGATCCTCCTCCCCAAACACTCTGTGGTTGTATCCCCATCACAAGGCTGCGGAAGCAAGATTGCTTTCACCTCTTTTTTGGCGACAATACAAGCCCTTGTCTTGTCCTTTCCTTTAAGCTGGAGCACACTGAGGCTGGCGCCGAATGCACAAGCCACATTTTTGTACAGAAGTGGCTCTTGTATCAGCGCGATGTCAGCATGCCCCCGACTGAGATGCCGAAGCAGATTGGCCGTCGACACTTTACTGTGGTGCAGATTTGCTAGGACCACCCGCACTTCGGCTTCCCTCAGTCACTTTTTCCGCTCAAACTTTCAAGGTGATCCTCTTCAGACCAAAATGAATCAACCCATTGCTGGCACGTATTTGATCCGCGGGCTCCCGATCAATTCCCAGCCCAAGCACCAACTTTGCTGTACTAGTCAAATCAGGCTTTGCCGATTGGTTAAATAGTTTAACAGCCTGGAATAATCTCCAGCCTGATACTTTCAGATCGGGGTTCTGTCTTTTTAACAGAGGCAGAGCCTCCGGAGCGTTCGAGTGGGGCACCGCCGCCTTCGCTGTAATAAGCTTAGGCACGGATTTCTCCTCCACCACGTCCAAACCTGGATGGTCTGCACAAATTTTCAGGACGGTAGACTGAAGCCATTCCGCCAAGAAGACGTCACTGCAGGTCACGGCAATGTGACCACAAACAATGCTGCAGCCTTCAAATCAAGGTGACCCTTCTTCAGTCGACATGGCAAACTTGAGGAAGTTTTTGGTGATCCGTTTAAGAATAATCTTGGCGCGTCATCCTCGAGTCTCCATTCGAGGGATTCCTGCTTGTCAACGACGCCCAGCTTAAGGTGACTAGCCGCTACGTCCCTAAAGGAACGAAATGCCGTCTCCGGTCGGAGCCTCTTCGTCGATTTACCTCTCGGCAAAATTATCTCCTCTGTGCGTTGGCGTTTACTCGCGGCCGCTGCAGTAAGTGTCTCCTGGGCATTTTCAGTGTTCCTTTTGAATTCCAGCGTCAACGTACTCCTAGCCGCTCGTTTTGCCTCCCTCCTTCTGAAGAGTTGGGCATTCCGCTTCCTCTTTTTGGTGGCATCAGCTGCGGCCACCTTCACAGTGGACTGCAGATCCTCGAAGGCATCACCTCCATTTCTGGTTACAGCTCTGCCGAGTGGCTAAGCCACCGCTTCCTTTTCGGTGACCTGCGAGCCTTTCAGCCTGCTGCCTCCGTCTTGGTCACAGCTCTGCTAGAAGGTGATTCAACCGCTGCTTCCGTTGGACTAGCCAGTGTCTCTCCTGACCCACCGCCAGACTGCTGAGTAACTGCTCTGCTGAGTGGTACCGCTACTTCCATCGGACTCACAGTAGATCCCGGAGTGGGTTCTACCATACATCTAGCTTCAGGGCCTGCAATCCTTCGATCGCCTGACCCTTAGCCGTTTTGCCTCCCGACGTTGGTGATCTTGTCACCTTTGAACTCTTCTTAAAGGGGTCATTTTTCCTTCCAGTAGTACTGGTGGGAAGTTTGATTTTTTTT
Source organism: Nemotelus pantherinus (assembly GCA_963978885.1). Taxonomy (NCBI): domain Eukaryota; kingdom Metazoa; phylum Arthropoda; class Insecta; order Diptera; family Stratiomyidae; genus Nemotelus; species Nemotelus pantherinus. The sequence goes on along the minus strand of OZ022264.1, from coordinate 169,474,192 downwards.
TAAGTCTTTTTTTTATCCATAGATTATTTTAGATAGTTTCAGGTTTAGGTTTCGCGTTCTCGGACTTCAGCCAATTCAGTCACCAGCATTTTGCCTCCCGCTACATTCCGGATCCATAGGAACAACGTTTTGCTCCGACCGTTTTTCCACCTCTTTGGATTGCGAGTCAGACTCCTTCACGACCATCCGAGGGTTCCGTGGGCTTTCACAGTACGCTGAGCTTGCAAACCTTGCTGCCGAGGCAACCAAGGTGTCTCCCCTTGTCTAACAGTTCGCTACTCTGTAGACTGCGGTTCGCCAGGTTCTAGAACCTTGCAAAGTGAAATGTTGGATCCAAAACCCCGAAGGTGAACCGTCACCTCAGTCACCAGCCCAGACCTGTTCGCAGGCCTCCATGTCACCCCTGCGGAGAGAAACAAGGGCGCCTCTCTGCCGGTTACGGGTAAAGCCTCCATTTACACAGCCCAGAATTCCAATTAGCTTTTTACTAATGTTCGAAGAACAATAGTATTAAACTCGTTTCGCCGAAAATTCATATTTCTTTATATATATATATATATATATATATATATATATATATATATATATATATATATATATATATATATATATATATATATATATATATATATATATATATATATATACATATATATATATATATATATATATATATATATATATATATATATATATATATATATATATATATATATATATATGTATATCAGCAAAATGATTAAGGGAGATAATCTCTGGAGTGGCCAATCCGATTGAGCTGAAATTTGCGGAGAACGTAGATGTATATAATAGATAGGTCCATGCTTTTCTCAAATTCAGATATCCTAAACTTTTTCGCGGCGGCGAGCGTTGTAGTGAATTTTGAGGAACTCCTATATTTCCAAGCAGTGTAAATTTATGTTAAAGAAAAGTATTGGAAATGAAAACTAATTATGTTCTAAAAGCTTGTTTATGATAAAGAATTGGAAATTTTGAGCCGTGTGTGGGTGCAGGGTGCCTAAAAGTAGGCAAGGAATTTTTTTCAAATTTTTATTTGTCATTACTTGTAAGAAAACAATGGATCATCGAGAAAATTACAGAGCGTATTGATGTTGACCAATATCTGGCACGCATAGATTTTCAAAATAAAGCGGGTAATCCTGTAGCTGTGGCAGGCTGCTGAAAAAAAATCTTTCAAATCATTGACTTTCCTGCAAAATTTTTGATTTTTGATAAAAATTTCAAATTTTTTATAAATCTAATCCTTTGTCCTTCATCTCAAGATAAAATTTTCAAAATTTCGATTTGCATAAGAACGGCAACCCATCACCAAATAACCTCTTTTTTTTCAGCACTCGAAAGTTCTGTTCACGAGAACTGACGAGCGGATAATCCGATCATAGTGGAATTTGCAGGATATGTTGGTATTAGCTAGGACCAGGTCTGATAGAAGTGATTTTGAAATGCGGGCAATGCTGTGGCCGTGGCACCATCTTGAAAAACTACCGAGAAAAAAAAAACATCTTTTTGGCCTATAACTTCCGATTCAGCCATCAGATTTTAACAAAATTTACACAATACGTGGATGTTATTTTATGTAACATTTGGTGAAAATTTGATTAAATAATTAGTATAGAGCTGGCAGCTGTGGTGATTTTTGTCTCATAAATCTTGCAAATTTGCTCAGCAAAATAAAGCTTTTTTCCCTATAACTTCTGGTCCAGTGTAGAAATCAAAATGAAGTTCATGCAGTAAATGGACCTTAATGTAAAATAAATGTCGTAGGAATGTCGTACACAAATCATGAAAGGGCTGCCAGCTATGACCATTTTTGCAATTTTGTGGAATTTCTTTACTGAGCGATTATGTCATTAGATTTCCAATTGAGAATGATCCTGCAATGAAAATTAACACCAAATATTAACGTTTTAAAAATTTGAAAAGTTTTGAGGGTGGTTACCCTTAAATTCTGTTCACCCGTTTACCTTCCAGCGCAGTGATTCAATCGAAACGAAATTTACTGGTTGGGTCTAACTTAACGTGAAGCAGATTTGGTATGTATTTAGGTTTGCTGCTGACACAGGCTAACCAGCAATGTGCCATTTCCGTTAATATTGCACCAACAGATGTTTCAAATTACGTTCTCATATGCAAAGCATTTGCAATAAAAATAAGGAATCTGTTCAATGCTAACACATACATATCATAAGCATTGTTCTAAATTAGCATAAGTATTTCATAAACATGTTATTGCTCTAAGCATTATGTCCATATCATATTTTTGTATAATGTAATAACATAGTTCACGTTAGTACTTCATTCATGTACACAAATAGATTAGACTAAACATAGTTTCTAATATCATACATTGCATGCATCTTCAATGCCAAATGCACATTCTCAGACAGACACTTGACTCTCTGTATTCCATCAAAATCTAAATTCTCATGGTTTTTGCACATTCCTTTCATTGTTTTTATTCACTGTAAATTTTGTAGAATCAGCATCATGAAATTCATATAAATTAAGTACATGGCACAATAAAATTCATTCTCACATCAACTGCTGTAATTAGGAAGTCTACAACATTGGTGACCCCGACACTGGACAAGATGGAAGCCCTGCTAAAAACCCAAAACGCGCTAGGAGAGGACATTGAGCGACTAGTCCGCAACTTTCGAAAAGACTCACGGCAAAGGAAAGTCGAGACTTACCTGGTTGAACGAGCTGAAAAGTTGAAGCAACTCTGGAATGAATTCAACAATGGTCATCGGGATCTTGAAGATTTCGAAGACCAAGATATCGAGTACTTCAAAAGCCACTACTTTGAAGCAATCAAAGCAGTGGTAGTGAGAACACAAGGCAAAATTCAAGAGCTCTTGAATGAATTGCACACTGAAGAAGTCAATAGCAAGGCTGAAGGCACCAAAAAAACGTCAGAAGGGCCAACAGAAATTACTTTTACAGTACGGTGCGAAAGCATTATGCTAGAGACTCTTCGCCACTCGCTAGAACGAGCGGAGGGAAGGCTGAGCACGAATCAGCCAAAGGAATTCATTGAATCACAGTTGGTGAGTTTGGGAAAGCAATGGGAGCTTATTCAAGCCAAACACCAGCAGATTCTGGAAAATCCAAGCCTCCCACAAGACTATGACTTAAAAACGTATGTTAATACGCAGTCATGGTGAGAGTTAGTCCAAGGGCAGCTTATGGGAATGCTGACTCAATTTGAATTCAGCTAACAAAATTTGATGGTAATTACGTACTCTGGCCGGAATTTCGTGATCTATTTAGTCAATTAATAGATCAAAGCAATCTGGGGCTAGCACAGAAACTCTGGTTTCTCAAAACCAACCTGGTTGGGGAGGCTGAAGCTCTCATCCGACATCTACCGGTGTGCGACAACAACTATGACACCGCTTGGAGGCTGGTGAATGAGCGCTATGACAACAAGCGGCTGCTTGTTAATTCAATACTTAACATGCTAATATATCAGCCAATAGTAAACGGGGATTATTCTCAATCTATTAAAACTTTGCATGATGTCACTGCCGAATATGTTCGAGCATTGCAAGGCTTGAAGATGGCAGTGGATCAATGGGATCCAATTCTTGTTTACATCTTAACCAAGAAATTGGACAAAAACACACACATCCTGTTCGAGCAGCAACTTCAATTACCACGAGAGATCCCAACAATATCGCAACTCTTGATATTCCTGGAGTTGCGCTTTCAATCTCTCGAAGCTCTTGGTGACAAACTATCTCGAGTCTCATGAAAAAACACTGCAAGCAAGACGACTCTTACCGCAACTAAGTCAATAGAATCACCCTGCCACCTGTGTAAAGGTGGGCACACACTCAGCCAATGCGGAACATTTTTAAATTTAAATGTACAAAACAGAAGAAACTGCGTTGCCAAAGGGCAGTTATGCTTTAATTGTTTAAAATCAGGGCACTCCGTAAAAACGTGTAGAGCGAGAAGTTGTTTAAAGTGCAGCAGGCGGCATCATACTCTTCTCCACATTGAAAAGGAAAATTCAAAGCCAGCCCCCACAAGTCAAGCGCTGATAATGAACAAAGAGGCTGATGACAATGAATCATATGTATTTCTTGGCACAGCAGTGGTGAATTTAACCGACGATATTGGCCAGATAAGACCACCTAGACCACTAATTGATTCAGGATCTCAATTAAGTTTCATTTCGGAGAAGCTTTTCAAAAAACTACACGTACAGGGCACTCAACAAACCCAAGAAATACGGGGAATTGGTAACAGCCGCCAGCAATCTAAAGCACGAGTCCATTTAACGCTATCATCAGCTACAAGCGAATTTAAAATGCAGTTCGAAGCATTTGTGCTCAAAGAAATTACGAGCATACACCCAGAAAGGCAGGTGAATATTTCGAAATGGCCAATACCCAGCAATATATTACTGGCTGATCCTAGGTTCTATGAGCCACAAGAAATAGAGCTGCTTTTGGGTGCTGAATTATTTTGCTCACTGATTAGCTCTGGACAGATATTACTGGGAACAAACCTACCAACCTTGCAAAACACAATGCTTGGGTGGATGGTACTCGGGAAAGTTAAAGAAAAAACAGCTGATTCAACATTCTGCGGAGCTGTGCGAAACTTAGATGACCAATTACAAAAGTTCTGGGAGTTTGAAGAGCCAACGGTCACTTCACCTTTGAAACTTTCACACGATGATCAGGAATGCGAGGCATGGTTCACGTCCACAACTATGAGGAGCACTTCAGGACGATATGTCGTCCGTCTACCATTTGCCAAATCGCCAGCACTTCTTGGGCAATCTAAACAAATAGCATTGCAACGTCTCAATGGATTAAACAGAAAATTCAATCGAGACCCGAAATTGCGAGAAGACTACACCAATTTTATACACGAATATATAAAATTGGGGCACATGGAGTTAGTGGAAACTATCGATGAAAAATTACCGCATTACTATCTTCCGCATCATTGCGTTATGCGACTCGATAGCACTACTACACGACTACGTGTAGTATTTGACGGGTCAGCAAAAACGTCGAGTAACTTTTCGCTCAATGACACTCTACGGACTGGTCCTACGCTACAACAGAGCCTGTTTAACATTCTGATTAGATTCCGATACCACAAATACGTTATCACTGCGGATATTTGCAAAATGTATCGTCAAATTCAACTACATGAAGATGACCGAAACTATCATCTTATCCTTTGGCAAGAGCCTGGTGACGAAAAAGCCAAAACCTTTCGCTTGACAACTGTTACTTATGGAACACGTAGTGCTCCATATTTAGCAATCAGATGCCTAAAGCAACTTGCGGTAGATGAAAAAAATGCATGCCCTGCTGCGGCAGCAACTATTTTTCGTGACTTCTACGTTGATGACTTGCTCACTGGAACAGATGATCTCCAAAAAGCCATCGATTTACAGAAACAGCTTGACACCATCTTAAACAAAGGTGGATTTCGCCTCCACAAATGGTGTTCCAATAATCCAAACATACTAAAGTCGATTCCTTCAAGTGATAAGGCGACAGAATTCGACATTACAAAGCTTGAAACCGAGAATATTGTCAAGACCTTGGGTATTAGCTGGAATCCTTCAACTGATGAATTCAGCATTAAATCTGTGACTACAAGCAATTCTAAACCAATCACGAAGCGTATTGTGCTGTCTGAAATGTCACAGCTGTTCGATCCGCTGGGCTTAGTCAACCCAGTAATAGTTCTGGCAAAGATCTTTATGCAGCAATTGTGGGAGTTAAAATTGGACTGGGATACCCCACTACCAGATGCATTGCAGCAAAAATGGAGAATGTATCGCACCCAACTACCACTTCTGAACACAGTTAAAATACCAAGGAGAATCAGAAGTTTTAACTCCTCTCAATCGCTACAACTGCATGGCTTTTCAGATGGCAGTGAAAACGCTTACGGCGTATGCATATACCTTAGGTCCGAAAACACCAACAAACACCTGCAGGTATTCCTGGTCTGTGCCAAAAGCCGCGTCGCACCAATCCGGAAAAGAAGCATCGCCCGACTAGAATTATGTGCAGCGCAATTACTGGTAAACCTGATACACCAAGTAAAATGTGCTCTGAATGCGCCAATCAGTAAAACCTTCTACTGGACGGACTCTACTATTGTCTTGCAATGGATCGCCTCGCCATCATCAAAATTTACAACATTTGTTGCTAATAGAGTCTCGGCAATTCAAACAGCACAGGGCGATGGAATTTGGCAGTATATCGAATCTAGTCAAAATCCGGCTGATATCGTATCCAGAGGAATGCTTCCGTCACAGCTTCTCACCAATAAACTTTGGTTTGAAGGTCCACAAATGCTAAGAAATCCCATTTCGATTCAAACTTTCATTCCCGAAATCAAGAATACGATACCGCAAGTAAAAAAGACGAAGTTTGTATTGACTGCAACTGGAATCAGTTTACACCTAATTTCCACCATCCGTCACAACAACAACTTTCAACGTTTACAAGAAGTTGTTGCGTACATTCTACGATTTGTCGCAAATAGCAGACTGTTAAAACACGAAAGAGCAACAGGCAAACCAAATCCGGCTGAAATAGATTTGGCATTTAAACTCATAATTCGCGAAATGCAAATGCAAGACTTTGAGGCAGAGTTAAAACAACTGCAAAAGGAACAAATGGTTTCACACGATAGTAAACTAAGGCCACTAGCACCCTTTATTGACGAAGAAGGGATAATTCGAGTCGGGGGTAGAATATGCAAAAGCAAGCTCCCTTATAAATCCAAACACGCTATGTTAATTTCACACTTAAATCCCATCTCCAAGCTAATCTTCGATCAATTGCATCGAAAATACTTGCATGCTGGGCCACAGACTTTATTATACATTTCACGGCAAAAAGTCTGGTGCACCAACGGAAGAAATCTTGCCAAAACAGTGGCACGGCAATGTATCAGGTGTGCTAGAACTAAGCCACAAGTCATAAGTCAAATTATGGGAGACTTGCCTGCTGAAAGAATACAGCAATCACGACCATTCCTTCACGTGGGCATTAACTTCTGTGGCCCTATCCAAATTCATTTTAAATTACGTGGAAAACGACCAGTCAAAGCTTACATTGCTGTTTTCGTATGCTTTTCCACAAAGGCTACTCATATGGAGCTTACATCGGATTTAACAGCCGCTGCTTTCATTGGTAGCTTAAGGAAATTTATCTCAAGAAGAGGACGCCCGGCGAAAATCTTTTGTGACAACGCTACCAATTTCGTTGGCGCAAGGTCGAAATTGGCAGAACTCGCGTCAGTTTTCTATCAACAGGAAGGCCAAAACACGATCGCTACGTTTTGCTGTGACGAAAATATAGAATGGCTTCACATTCCTCCAAGGTCGCCTCATTTTGGAGGGCTTTGGGAGGCGGCTGTAAAATCGGCGAAATACCACTTAAAAAGAGTGGTTGCGGGTGCATCGCTTACATATGAAGAGTTGAACACAGTCATCTGTGAAATTGAAGCAATGCTCAATTCGAGGCCACTTACCCCAATGTCCTCTAGTCCAAATGATCTAGAAGCTCTATCACCTGGTCATTTTTTAATCGGGCAGCCCCTTAGCGCACTGGCTGAACCATCAGCAACGATGCAAAATATGTCTCTTACAACACGTTGGAAACTAGTGAGGTCATTAAGATCCGAATTTTGGCGAAGGTGGTCGACAGAATACCTTCAAGAACTTCAGAATAGATACAAATGGCAAAAACCTCAAACCGACATCAAAGTTGGGACATTAGTGCTGCTCAAGGATGAAAATCTACCAACTCTGCAATGGCGGACAGGACGAATAATAGACACAATTAAAGGTTCAGATAATCACATCAGAGTAGCTATTGTAAAGACATCTACTGGAGAATTTCGACGAGCAATTCATACCCTTTGTCCTCTACCATGCAAAGTTGACACCCCACCAACTGCGGCTTCAACGAATATCTGTACTACAGCAAAGAAAACAAGAATTGCCCCTGTAACATCACAGGGGCAATTCTTGTTTCCACGAGATCCAAGATAGAAATGCGCTTTTGTATCAGCACTCCAGCAAGCCAGAAAGAAGGAAAAGAGCACCATTAAACATTGTCGGCTCAGCAGCACATTTCCTCTTTGGCATCCTAGATGAAGAATTCGCCCGAAAATACGAAGAAGACATAGCTAAGGTGAAAAATAATGAAAATTATCTACTTCACTTACTAAAAAATCAAACCAATATAATTGATGGAACATTAAACCTGTTCAAGAAATCCGCAAATGAGATTCACCACCAGTTCAAATTCATCGAGCAACAACTAGAACTGCTTCAAAATACCATACAAAAGGCCGAAGAAGTAAATCAAATTTTTAGTTCAGTAACCATTCAAACATCATTGGTACTAAATCATTTATTGAACATCCAAACAACTTTGCTGCAAGTTGTAACAAACACATATCATGGGCAAATCAGTCCTTTGCTGCTTAATGTTGCCCAGTTGCAGAAACAAATTCAACTGATGAGAGAGCATTTACCGACAAACAAACTTGTGCCTATCACATCGACCTCACCACTTAGTCTCTACAAAATCGCTACGGTTCGAACACGAACCACGCAAGATAATGTGATTTTCGACATTCAAATTCCTCTACTAGACTCGGATCCCTATCAACTATTAAAAATACATCCAGTGCCAGTCAAGTACCACAACACATCAATACAAATAAAGCCATCAACCGACTATCTTGCTGTCACTTTTCACCGCGATAGATATTACCCACTATCGGAGCTTGAAAGAACCAAATGCCATCATTTTGAAATGAAATATATTATATGCAATCAAGCTCATCCTATTTATACAACACAATCAGACGTCAACAAATGCGAAGTATCACTTCTGATTCACCAAACAGGCATTCCAGCCATGTGCGATATTCAGATGACTTCATCACACAATCACTGGATTCAGCTAGAATCTCCCAATAGTTGGATCTTCGTTATCTCGAATCAACTAACATTAGACATTGTTTGTGATCATACCATCCATCATAAAGTAATCGAAGGAAGCGGGATCCTTAGACTCAATCCTGGATGCACTCTCAACCACAATGCTATTATATTGACGGGGCATTCTGAGGTTTTAGATGGCATGAACTTCTCATTTGTTCCAGTGATGAATCTCTCCGACTTCATTCCTCATTTTATCAAATCGCAGACCACTGAAATAAACTGGAATACTAACAATTCTGACAAAATTGTTCAAAACCTACAACAAGAACTTCACCAGCAATTATCGGCTGAACTACCAGACACAATTTCATCTCATGACATCCATAACTACACGATAAATTATATCAGCTTGGCTATCATGCTTATCATCGGTGTCTATATTTTTCGAAAAACTTTGCATCATCCACAAAATGCCTCATAGCACACACACAGCTCAGCAAACATCAACTAATATTGAAATTCTCTCGGAAGAATTCAAGGTGGCGGAAGATGTTCAATGCTAACACATACATATCATAAGCATTGTTCTAAATTAGCATAAGTATTTCATAAACATGTTATTGCTCTAAGCATTATGTTCATATCATATTTTTGTATAATGTAATAACATAGTTCACGTTAGTACTTCATTCATGTACACAAATAGATTAGACTAAACATAGTTTCTAATATCATACATTGCATGCATCTTCAATGCCAAATGCACATTCTCAGACAGACACTTGACTCTCTGTATTCCATCAAAATCTAAATTCTCATGGTTTTTGCACATTCCTTTCATTGTTTTTATTCACTGTAAATTTTGTAGAATCAGCATCATGAAATTCATATAAATTAAGTACATGGCACAATAAAATTCATTCTCACATCAACTGCTGTAATTACAACAGAATCTATTTTTAAATTTTCTAGTCTACAACAGAATCTATTTTTAAATTTTCCGAGTTTTGAACATTTTTCGGATGGCAGCCTCAAACAACGTTCAACCGCTGAAACTATCGATGAAATCCTGCGATGAGAATGAAATTCAAAGGATAAGTTGATTTAAGTATGAGCTTGTTATGGTAAACTTATTGCTGCTTCGTTCGGAAAGTGTTACCAGCACTGAACATTTTCATCATATGTGTTATAGTTGAGTTTTGTTGCTTTGGATAAGGAATGGTTGATTTGATTCTACAAAACAGTGTATTACGTCTTTCCACACTTTTTTGTCACTCAAAGACAATTTCTTCGAAAATTAGTTTTCAAGCGGTTCAGGTGCGCTAGAGTTTTAGATTTAGATCCAATTAGCCAATCCTTCCTTCCGGGGGGATTGTTACCGCTAGGAGGTTATGGATCATACTTCACCAGTCCGAACAGTTGCGGCACGTGTATATTTGCGTATACCACATGTTCTTCCCCCTATTCAGCTGGGGGCCGACCGCCGACTAAACAGTTAAGACACAATCCATTTTTCTTTACTACATTGAATTTTTCTGTGTGGTTGTTTCGCAAAAACGTAAAACATGGCCTAACATGATGACGGTCTCTACGTAAGATGCAATTTGGAATGGATTCACTTTGCGCGACGTGTACATTTTTAGAAACACGTAATGGTTTGCCTCTTTCGGTCTCAGCAGCCTCCAATGCTCTAGATCTCTGATGCAAAAATTATTTCAAATGCTTAAATAGAGATTTCTCCGGCTCACTTGTTCTTTGTATTTCCTATATTTGCCGAGTTTCATATGGAAATCACTGCGTGGTCAAATGGACTAGAATAGCATCGCATAGATCTTCCATTTTCAAGCTTTCAATGGCTTGAATAATTTCGGTTGTTTTATTAATGAGCATCTTGGTCGATGACGTAGATTCGTCTGCACTGTTGACGGTAAGTAACCTTTGAAATTGTGTACTAAAAGCACTTGATTGTTGTCATGTCGTCCTAATTCACTAAGTATCTGGCTTTCGTAGTAGAGTAGTGCCACAATAACTGGTCAGCATCACCCGGCAGACTACATTTGAGATAGGGAAATTTTTGCACACATGATAAAGAGGATTTGTTGTAGATGAGTGACGTGAATAAGTCTTCTAAGACGTCCATTCATTATTATTTCCAGTAAATCTTGGAAGCTATATTCTAAGCAATCAAACATCTAATTTTTCGGATTGTCGTAATGACGGATTCAAAATAAATGGTCCGTTAAAGTTCTTCCAGATCGGTATAAAATTTAAACAAAATTCTTCGAAGTCGATTAAGAGCAACAGTGCGTCTTCAAGAGCCATATTATTAGCTGGTTTTAAGGTTTTCTTGTTTTAAGGTCCTTCACTACTGTCCTGTCTACACGCGTACAGCATTATGGCATCTTGTTTCGATTTTATTTCGGTGATTGTGGACTTACCAACTCCATACTCCCTGGCCAACGATGCACCATTTTCATATTTTTTAAGTCTTTCTATGATTTCTAGTTTCTTTTCCATGTTTAAAGTGTAATGTTTGCGTTTTAGTTACGACATTGTAACGTACTGTACTGATATGCAATCTTCAACTAAGAACTGTACCGTAGAGTTGTAAAATAAACACGTGCACTCTCCGAAAAACAACACACGTTCACAGTGACAACAAAAGTGCGACTAAGCAAAATATGAAAATACGTACAGCTGTAGTGTCGAGAGGAATGGAGGGGAGAGGTCGTTGACTCACTTCCCGCGTGTATAGTGCATTCTGTATACAGGCAGTTCTCGGCTTCCGACGAAGATGTCGAAGATTGAAATTTTTTATTGTTTACATACTTTTGACTCATTATTTAAGCATTTTTACGACGCATATGCATGTATGTAAACAAAAATTTCTGTTTTATTCTCAGGAAGCATTTGAAGCATTCATATACATATGTACATATTTTATGCCCCGGCAGCGTTCGGATTACTGGACGTTCAGATTACGGATGTTCGGATTAAAGAGGTTCTACTGTATATATATATATATATATATATATATATATATATATATATATATATATATATATATATATATATATATATATATATATATATATATATATATATATATATATATCTCTATATATATATATATATATATATATATATATATATATATATATATATATATTTATATATATATATATATATATATATATATATATATATATATATATATATATATATATATATATATATACATATATATATATATATATATATATATATATATATATATATATATATATATATATATATATATATATATATATATATATATATATATATATATATATATATATATATATATGTATATATATTGTCACCGTACGGCCTCCGCCGTTACGAAATCAAACCCTATCTTCTACTCCAGAAGGCCAGGGCGGCAGCCTCGGGTGGCTGGCTCACTTGCAGAGATAGGGGTGAGTCCGGGCGCCACTCGTTTCTTGCCCTCGGCTGCCTCCAATACCCGCGCCGCGAAACGAGAAGTCGGCCGGATAGACTGTTCTACCTCGTTATCACGATATATTCTTTCACTATGGGAAACACCGCGTTACAAAATTGTAAATCGATTTTATTTTCAGAATTCAAACTCAAAATCCGCCAGATGATAATTAACTACTTCAACGAAACTTACTCGGCGCCACGAATCGAACAAAATTACGCTTATCTATGATTTACAAGCAAACCTAAATCTTATCTTAAAACTAACTCTATCGCCACGTACCTTCGCCACCGGTCCATAATATATGTGTTAAACCGTTCCGCAAAGGATCGATCGTCGTTTTCGCTTCGCCCCTTCACTTTGGTACTTTCTTCAATCGCCGCTTTCATTCATCCAACCAAATAGAAATCGCCGTCGATCTCACTCTTACGCACTGTCTCAATATCTGCTAAGATCTTCTGAATCGCCAGTCACTCCTTAATTGGTGACCAAGTTCCGCTGATTCGCTGTACTTCTCGACGGAATTCGTTCAGGCCTTCACTCCTCGTTCGCACCAAAAAAATGAATAATTTATCGCTATAGGTTCGTTCTGCTATTTTTTTTTTTGATCTGCTCACCTCGGTGTCGGGATCAAGAAGAAACTCCTTTCATCATCCGGATCCCTGCAGAACCTCGGTCCTGCTTTTTCGACCCTGTCCTTGCGAGACTATTCCCATCTCGTTTTTTAGTATTGAATAATACTGCCCTAGCAGGGCAATGTTCTCTAACAGCGGCCATTGATCTTGTATTTGATCGCCTTCATCTGGCAACGCCACTTCGAGTCTCATATCGAGAACTTTGTTATCTGTCACTTCGCGAATGTTCATTACATCATTCAGCTGTCACCCGGTGAGTGTTTACTTATTATAAATTATTTTAACTTCTCCACATTTTAGTTCGTTCGTCCATAAGAAGATCCCGATCGGTTGGTTCGTTTGTTGAAATTTGACGAATATGAGCGGCTCGACTCAATGTATAAACTTCGGGAATGAATTCACCGAATGACACCGGATGCCAAACAAATTGGTTGTGATTAGCCAATGGATAGCCTTTGCGAAAGTCAAAGCCCCATTTTCGACAAGCAATGTCCTGATGACGATCCAGTTCGTCGGTAATGACCTTTTTACACTCCATACTGTTTATCGGTCCGAATAGATCCTTTCTTGCAATCCCAAATGTAGCGACGAAAGATGGTCGATGAATTGTCGCGTTTGGAAAAAGCTACGAAGTATGATCGAGGAAAGCTGTCACAGCACCAAAGATATATTCGGGTAAGTACATTTTACGTTATTTTCTCTATTTTCGCCCTGTTGTTTGTGTCGCGCCGCGTCGTATTTCATGTCCGGTCGTCTCATATCGCGTCCTGTGTGATCAGGGATCGCGCTTCCTGGTTCTCTGTTATTTCCGTGAATTCGCCCCTCATCGCCGGCATTGCCACGAGGCCTTGAATCGATCGTTCCACGTCGGGGCAAAACAGACGTTGGCTTCGATGTTGATGTTCGGTCGTGGCTGTTTTGGCCCGATGCCGGCGAATCGCAGCATCTACGTGACCTTCGTTACTGTGCTCGTGGCCTACACTAATCGCTAAACCTTATCGCTAAGATACAACTCTTGCCTACTTCGCCGATGTTTCCCAATATTTACTGATACAGAAATGCAGCCGGGAACCGAAACGTGATAATATCTATATATATATATATATATATATATATATATATATATATATATATATATATATATATATATATATATATATATATATATATATATATATATATATATATATATATATATATATATATATATATATATATATATATATATATATATATATATATATATATATATATATATATATATATATATATATATATATAGATATTATCACGTTTCGGTTCCCGGCTGCGTTATATATATATATATATATATATATATATATATATATATATATATATATATATATATATATATATATATATATATATATATATATATATATATCATCAAAAAAATACAGTGACTATTTCTCGGGAACGTGCCCACCCGATTGAGTACATTGGCGTATATGCAAAATAGGTCCAGGTTTCACTAAATGTAAATTATTTTTAACCCTTTGGCGCCGGCGACCATTTTAGTGATATTTTTAATATACCTATTATTCCGTACACAATTAATTTTTGCAAAAATTAAGTTGACGAGATAAATTTCGAACGTGTTTTACATGTAAATCGGATAATGCCTTGGAATTTTTTAGCCCCATGTGTGCGCTAGGTGCCTAAAAAGAGAACGGGAAAATTTTTGAATTGCGATAACTTTTGACAAAGCTCGTCAATCATTACGAGTTTTTCAGAACGTATTGGTATTATTTATTTGTAAATTTATGTGGTTTTTAATGAGCATGTTGGCAACTCTGTAGCTAGGGCACACACTGAAAGTGATAACCTCCAAATCATTGTTTCTCTTGAAAAAATGCCGCTCTCTCAAGAAAAAGCCAATCGTTTGTAAACCTTTTGCTTTGTTTATATAGTCAAAGTAAAAAATGTTATATAGTATAACGGGCACGCCTGGTAACCATTGTCCAATCTACCTTTATTTTTAGCATCAAAAACTTCTGTTCACGAAAACTCACGATTCGATAAGCAGAATTAATTGAAATTTACAGAATGTATTGGTCTTTGATAGAAGTGATCCAGATTTGATAGAAGTGATTTTGAAATGCAGTTGACTGTGCCAGTGGTGCCATCTTGAAAAATCACTTAAAAAGATAGCTGCTTTTAGCCCTATGAATTCTGATTCAATCGTTCGATTTTGACCAAATTTACGCACTAGCTGAATCTTGCTTTAAGCCACGTTTGGTAGAAATTTGGTTGGAAAATTCGGTTGGAGCTGCCAGCTTTGATAATTTTTCTGCGTTAAATTTTGAAAATTTGTTAAGGAAAATAAAGCTCTTTGCCCTATAGCTTCCAGTACAGTCATGGTATCATAACGAAATTCATATGACAGATTAATCTTATTGTAGACAATATTCAGCAGAAATTTTAGTTCAATACAATGATAGGGTTGCCAGCTATGGTTGGTTTTGTATTTTTTTGCAAACCTTTAGTTAGCGGTTTCAGCATAGAATTTTCAAATCTTTGTGATCTTATAGTGAAAATAAACACCAAATATTAAGATCTAGAATATTTGAAAACTTTTGCGTATGGTAACCTAAAATTTCTTTGCATCCCTAAAACTTCCAATGCAGTCATCGGATCAAAAGAAATTCGCAGAGCAGGTTGACTTCAACCTAAGGCAGATGCGACATATTTGTGGCTTCGGTGCTAGTTCAGGGCTGCTAGCACTAAACCTTTTTGTTATTTTCGTTCCAATAAATGCTTGCATTACGTATTTTCATCGCAAACATTTGCAATGAAAATAAGTAAACAATGTTTAAATTTTCTAAGCTCTAGACATTTTTCGGATGGCAACCCCAAACACCTTTCTGCATCAGTAACTTTCGATGAAGTCACCGAAATTAAAATAAGCTTAGATTCTATTATTGCTAAGGGTGTATTAATTTTAAGTAGGAAAAGTAAGTAGTGGTAGAATACACACTCAAAATCTGCACAAATCCTCTACTGTTCTTCGAACATTAGTGTTTCTAGCGGTTCTGATACGCTATTGTTTTTTAAAAAATAGATTCGATTTATGATTTGCATATGCTGATCTCTTTGCACATACGCCATTTATTGTGTACATATAGATTTATCTATTGAATTTTGTGATATCTAGCAATAATTTTATTGAATTAATTATTCAACCAATTAAGGTAATAAATATAATTCACCAATATGTTAGGATAATAATGATTATGGAAAGAATATAGAAAGAAAATGAAGAAACGGACTCACCCAATTAATTTTCCCGCAAATTGATTTTATTAATTAGATATTTGTCTAATTGTTATTCGATCGCGCGCAACCGTTTCAATGTTAATTATTGTTTTTACTATAGCTTATCATTTTATTCAAAATTCCCCAATCTGCAGTACACACAGACGTTACCTGCAAAGCACATGTTTATTGAATTTCCAAAAAGCCGCAACTTGTTTGTTTTACGAATCTGGTTTGAAGGACCAAAAAGTATGTTTTAAACAAAAAGGAAACACACCGCATTTCAAATTGTAAATATATTTATTTTACTTGCAGACTTATAAAACACTTCGAGATTTTAATAATGTTTGATGAACGAGCTCACATATCGTCTCACATATCTTTCCGATGCCATTGAATTTGTCCAGTGGAGGTTAATTTGCCTTCAACACTTTAAATTTAATTTTCCCTGCATGCCTTATGATGAACGCTTATAACCACGCTTATTACATGCCTTATGATGAACGCTCCTTACTCTTCCTATTCTAGCAAAGTGCAGAGTTTCACTGGATGAATGGTTTCTGTTCAAAACTAACCGTGGCTATCTGATTTCATCTAGAGCATCCATGATCAATGTACGGCAGTGTGAAAGGTAAATTAAGTCCTCCGTTGTCTTTGATGTACTATTTGCATGAACAGATAGGTAAGGTTAGGTTAGGTTAGTTAAGAGGGCTGCCGGGAACGCGGCTTGCATTAGGCCACCAATTGGGGCCCATTTGCCACCCTTCGCTGGCTTGTTAGAGCTGCCAAGTGACCGCTTCGCCAAACTGGATCAGCTGACTCAGCGTGGCGGTACTGACCACCTCTGCTAACCCTTGAAAGTGGTAAGAACCAAAAATCTTGAGGCGTTTTTTATTTAGGGCTGGACAATCACAGAGTGTATGCTCGATGATGTCCTCTTCCATCTCGCACCTCTTGCATAAATTGCTGGATGTCAGTCCCATTCTTTTCGCATGAGACGCGGTAAAGCAGTGCCTTGTGAGCAAGCCGACTGTGGTTCTCAAGTGGTTTCTGCTTAGCTTGAGCAGTTTCCTGCTTTTGCTTAGATCAGGTGATGGCCATAAGGTCCTGACCACCCTGCAGTCCAACCTGTTTCTCCATTCCGACTTCAGTTTGGCCCATATGGCGGCATCAAGTTTGCTAGTGGCGTCAGCGATTGACCAAGGTACAGTGATGTACAGTGTGCAGTACAGTGATCCAACTCCTGAACCTTTCCTCGCCAATTCATCGGCTTTTTCGTTGTCCATGACTCCACTATTCCCTAGCATCCACATAGCCCGGATAGAAATATGCCTTGCCTTTTCATTGAGAGTCACTCTGCAAGCGTAAGCAGTTTTTGAAGAACCTCTGTAAGACGCAAGAGCGAGAATGGCTGCGCTGCTGTCAACGCAAATCGTCATTGATCTGGTTGATATTCCGCTAATGGACTCAACTGCCATGCGTATAGCATGTTATTTAGACTGAAAGACGGTAGCATGGTCCGACAGTCTACACCACAGGCTAAGGCTCAGATCCGTAGAAAACACACCCGAGCCAACTCCTGTGTCCGTCTTTGACCCGTCCGTGTAAATCCAGACGCCCCCATCGGTGATAGCTACCTTTTTCTTCCAGTCTGTTTTTGTGGGTATCTTGACTTGGAAATTCCTCCCAAGACGTATTGTTTTGCTCATGTGGTCCGTGTCCTCTGCAACGGGCCCAAATTTTTTGCGGCATTCTGTAAGAAAACCGCTGTGGCTCCATTGATATGAATCGTTCCACATGCCGGAACTTTGAGCGCGTGCCACCGCTAAGCTTGCGCTTCTAAAGATGAATCGATCTAGGGGCATGAGTCCCAAAATCATTTCCAACCCAGCCGTTGGGGCGGTTCTTAAAGCGCCCGTTATACATATGCAAACTAATCTTCGCAGTTTTGTTAGCTCCTTGCTATAAGTTTTACTCTCCGCTGCCATCCACCACACGATCGCTCCATACACCAAAATTGGCCTCACCGCACATGTAAATAAATAATAGGCCGCCCTAGGCTTAAGACCCCAGGTATTGGAGTAGGCAGACCGGCAAGCGAAAAGTGCTGCGCGAGCCTTACCAATTCTGTGCTTCACGTTAGCCCCCCAGTACAGTTCCCTGTCTAGTATAAGGCCCTAATATTTAACACTATCAGCAAGTTCCAATGTTTTTCCGTTGAGGTTAGGCGTGGCAATAGCTGGTACACTGTGTCTCCTTGTGAAGAGTACAAGTTCGATTTTTGTCGGGTTTGCCCTAAGACCGACTTTTCTGGCCCAGGTTTAGACATGATCCAGCGCCGATTGCATAAGGTCCGACAAAGTTTGTGGGAACACACGATTCACACGTACTACAACGTCATCGGCATACGGCACCACCTCAAAGCCACTGACCCTTAAATTCTCCAGTATTTCGTTGACTGTCAGGATCCAGAAAAGGGGAGATATAATCCCTCCTTGTTATGTTCCGGTTCCGACTATTCTTTCCGCTCTGGCCTTCAAAAAGGTAGATTCAAGCTGCCTGCTTTTGGGCAAGTCCGATGCCCAGGTCGCCAGCGTTTTATCCACTCCATATCGAATCTACTCCACTCCATAGCTATGCACGTTATCGCATGGTTATCGTTTCGGTTGGAATACCTTGATCTATCACCAAGTAGACGCTTGTGTTTACGATTCCACACTCGAGCTCTTTGCATTCGCTCAAGTGATGAAATCACACGCACGTGCTTATGCTCCACGCTTGAACGTTATGCAGACGCACATGTGCTTACAAGACATTTTGTTCAGATGCGTGAGCTCCATGCAGATACACAAGCGGTAACAAAGCACTTGTGTACGTCCAGATGGAGACACATTCATGTCTGCGTGATCAGCACTAATGATCCACATAAGTAGCACGCAAATGGCGATTATCATTCATTCAAGCTCACACTCTCCATCTCAAGATTCGATGATCAAGTTATTCAATTTCCGGTTGTATATTTTTAGAAACATAAAAATAGATTTGATATACCAAACGTGCTATTTATTAAACAAGAACCATAAAGACATTGACTTGTTGATCATTCAAACTGCAATAGCCAACCAAAATGAGACTTGTTTCAAGAAATTTCAAAGAGAAAAATCATTAGATGTCGTGAATTCCAGCATAACCTCCTCAAATTGAAGCCAGCGATTTTGACCCCATTGAAACCAGAGATTTTCCTTTTTATCAATGTCTTCAGTAATCATAGCCTTTTCATCAATGTCTTCAGTAATATCCTGTTTCTTGGGTCAAGTGATCAAGCAAATTATGGATATTGTCAAAAGAAATTCGGAGACAGAAGAGAAAGCCTCAAATTTTCAGACAGTAGTATAAGGAGAACGAACAGTAGTTGCTCTGCAATAGGGTAGCCCCAACACCCACCACCTTGAGGAGAACCAGCTTTTTGCGAGGGCAGTGGTGAAAATAAGCTTCAATCTGGCCAGGCTAGTTCCTTCACGAGATGTTGCACAATTTCATTCCTTACGGATCTACTATCAAGAACAAATTGCCCTGGAAATCAGTTCATTCATATCAAACGTTTGTTTTAATACTTCGTGTATGACTTTAACCCTTTTACAGGTGCAGACGTGGTTGAGAGTCACACTGAACAAGCTCTCATGCGAGTGCATATACCCGTCACAAGGCACCGGCTATAGTCTTTGGTAAACACGCAGCCACACAGAGCCTCTTACGAATTATTTTGAGTGGCTGCAGCAAGTCTTATGAGAGCACGGGCAGCTGCAAGAAGGCCAGGCTGGAAGAGTACTGTAGTAGGGCCTTTGTTACGCCAGTGAATAGGGAAGATTGGAAGATATAGAAATCTAGCACTGTTAGACTAAACAAACAGACGTTAATTAGAATCAGCGTTGATATTCGTTTGTACGATTAACTTGGTCACCCTGTCGTTAAAGATGAGTGCTCTCCGCCAGGCCAAGCCATCGTCGTCGGTTCAAATTAGATGATTGACCATTACCTGACTCGGAAACGAGCAACCCATAGCGCAGCTAAGGGGCCAAGATTTCGGAGCGATCACAAACACCGACACCCCGGCAAGAAAGCAGGAATTGCACGCCGACCTGTACACTCGCGAAAACTTGCAATGCAGACAAAATATCACGTATCCACCAAACACAATTACAGATTTTTTACCAGATGGGACGACTTCTGGTAATTTTCAAGACGCCCCAGATCCTGAAAGAGGAAATTTGTTTTGCCTGTATTTGCACGAATTAACTTGCAATGTGGACGATGTATCACGTATCCGACAAACACAAATATTAGTCGCACGTCGAGAATAGATACCAGAAACGTTAAAAGGCGAAAGAGTCGCCACTAGGTGACAAATGAAAAAGGGCGCGTTCCGATAACCATCGGACGTAAGTGCAGGAAAATGTACGTAGCAACGATAAAATACCAAAAGCTTTGGGCCAGTGCACCCGCCTGCATGTTAAAAGGTATGGTGGTGGCAACGGCATTCTGGATACCGTAGAAGCGGTTGCAGAAACCACTTTTGAAATCTACTTGGAAGGTTAGGTTGTGTTAGTGAAGAGGGCTGCCGGGGACGGGGCCAGCATTAGGCCACCAGTTTAAGCCCATTCGCCACCCTCATAGACAATTACACGCATTCACACTTACAGCCATGACACTAGCGGGAATCGAACCCACAGGCCCCGCAGCACGCCCCTTTTCGGCTTGATGCCTTAGCAAGCAGAGCAACCGGGCCCCCGTAGTCTACGTGGTGAGTCGACCGAAGCGAGAGAGCTTCTCTTTGGTCCGAACGAAGTTAGAGTGGGCCGCGTTGCGGACCACCGAAGGTTTTGTAGACTGATACGTGATTTGTTTCCACATTTTTGGATTACAACGAGTGGAGGCCAACGAGCTATCATGTAGGTGCATCCATTGAACGAAAAAAAAATTTGAGCAGACTGAGATAACCCATGTCCACTTTGGGTGAGATCCTTGTGGGATCTTTTTCATCATACCAGTGGAGAAGATCCGGCAAAAGAATATAGCAACAAAAAAAAAGAAACGGCCAGGCCAGCTGCAAGATAGCAAGTGTCTCGATTCGACTGTTAATCGGGAAATTACCGGCAAACAAGGCGGTGACAAATTGGAAAGATCCGGAGACTAGTTGTCGAAGATACAGCGTAAGGCGGATGACGAGTTGGACGGCGGAAGTGTAACTTAAGCCTTTTGTTGTGTATCCACTTATTTTATTTTCTATTTCGATTAATGTGTTTACATCTTTCGTGTCTATTAGTTTATACGGACCTTTATACGGTTTATCATGTATTCTTCTATTTTCAGTTTTTAACAATACTAAATCACCAAGTTCTATGTGTAAAGGGTTAAAGTAATTCTGTTTACTATTTCGTGCTGTTTTACATATTTTGATAAACTGTTTGGCTTTTGTTAGAGACGTTCTTAATTTCAATTTTAACTCATTCTTGAATATATCCTAATTGAATATTTTTTCTGAATCTTTTGAAATATCATTCAGTAAGTATATATATATATATATATATATATATATATATATATATATATATATATATATATATATATATATATATATATATATATATATATATATATATATATATATATATATATATATATATATATATATATATATATATATATACGAGGGTCCATCAAATATAAACGAGAATTTTATTACCATGCCTACTAGAGTTTGAATTTCGCGCTAATATTTGTAGGTGGTGTTAGTAGTACTATAAGCAACAACTAGCCAACTTCATGGCATTATCCAGTGAATACAGCAGTCCGAAGCAAGATGAGCGAGAAACGGGTTCACCCGTCCGTTGCGCAACGCATCATCATTCGATTTCTGGCAGTAGAAGGGGTTCGGCCATCTGAAATTTTGGAGAGATTGCGACAACAGTTCGGGGAAAATACTTTATCGCAACCCAGAGTATTTTATTGGCATAAAACATTCTCCACGGGAAGGAAAAACGTGGAAAATGCGGCCCATTCTCGACGCCCCCGGACAAGTTTGACGGATGCAACCGTTCGCGCTGTTGAGAATCGTCGCATCAAAATCGGTGAAATCGTTGCAGAACTCAATATTAGTTACGGCAGTGTGCAAAAAATCATCAGGGATACACTTGGATTTCGAAAAGTATCCGCTAGATGGGTCCCGCGCCTTCTTACAGAAGAACAGAAAAGAAATCGTGAAGCCATCTGCAAGCAACATCTGGAGCGCTACCAAGTAAGTGGAGACACTCTTTTGAATTCCATTGTAACCAGCGATGAGGCTTGGGTACATCACTTCACCCCAGAAAGTAAACAATCGAGTATGCAGTGGCGCCGACCAGAGGAGGGTGCTCCAATCAAAGCCAAAAGCCAACCATCTGCTGGTAAAGTGATGATCACTGTTTTTTGGGACGCTAACGGCATTTTGCTTATCGACTTTCTTCATGATCGACGTACGATCAATGCAGAATATTACTGTGGACTGCTTGATCAGGTCAAGGCCTCATACCGATCGAAAAGACGAGGAAAACCGATCAGGAACGTCATCCTTCTGCAAGACAACGCGAGACCCCATACGGCAAAGCGAACGATCGAAAAATTGGACGAAATCTCATGGAAAACTCTGAAACACCCGCCTTACAGCCCGGACTTGAGTCCCTGCGACTTTCATTTGTTTGGGCCTATGAAAGACGCACTTGGCAAGCAGCGTTTCGACGACAACGATAGCCTGGAATCGTTCGTGCGCAACTGGCTGATGACACGCTCTCGTTCATTTTGCGATCAAGGGATCAAAAAACTTGTTTCGCGTTGGGAAAAACGCGTTTCGAAAGGGGGGGACTACGTAGAAAAGTAATGTAAACACATCACTTTTTTATCTGTATGCAATAAACTTTTATAAGCAAATTCTCGTTTATATTTGATGGACCCTCGTATATATATATATATATATATATATATATATATATATATATATATATATATATATACATATATATATATATATATATATATATATATATATATATATATATATATATATATATATATATATATATATATATATAAATATATATATATATATATATATATATATATATATATATATATATATAGATATATATATATATATATATATATATATATATATATATATATATATATATATATATATATATATATATATATATATATATATATATATATATATATACCGAATACACCGCTTAAAAACGCGGAATCGGCATTATATAGAATGAAAATAGAAAGACGGGTGAAAAGCGAACTTAAAAGGAATTTCAGAATCATTTTAATCTATTTTACACATAATTAATGAGAAAATACATATACATTCACATATACATAGTAAATAACAAGAAATTCCGCTGAAAGTGAGGAAGCAAAAGTCAGCATACACCACAAAAAATTCAAAATAATCAGTCTAAGCGATGAGTCATACTGCGATAAAGATCGCTACCGTGTTAATATACAAAGATAAACATTAGTACATTGCAAGTTAATCAATCTAAAGTAATTTGGGTGCCTATTCATTATAAACAAGTAGTTTTTCTTATTAAACTTTCCGGCAAAGCAACCTTTCCGGCAAAGCCAATTCAATTTTATAAGTCATTTGTCATTTTTCATTCTTTTCGCTTTGCCAGTTCAAGGAGCCTGACAAGTGTAAGATTATTTCTGTAAGTTATAGTGAATTTAATTTGAATTTTTTGTAGTGAAATACAACAACGACAACCCGAGCCATGGGAGTTTTATTTTGGAAAACATAGAACTGACAGTGCCTTTAATACTTAAAAATGAGTACACGGAAGGAAACGAGTTTGGAATTGCGAAAAATCGTCCTTAGTGAACGAGTGGAAGGCAAGTCGTATGGCGAAATTGCATAAATAGTTGGAAGAAGTCGGGCGACGGTGCAAATGATCATACGGAAAGCGGAAACGGAAGGGAGAATACAAAATAAACAACGTACAGGTAGACCGAAATCCTTAAATAAGAGAGATGAGAGAGACTTGTTACGGAAAATAAGTAAGGACCCACAAAAAAGTGCTCCAGCAATGACCACTGCACTTGCAAAGGCAACAGGGAAGCAAATGAGTCCAGAAACAATACGTAGAGTTTTACGTAATCAGGGTTATAACGGTAGAGTTCCGAGCAGAAATCCTTTTATTTCTCCAGTTAATGAAAAGAAGAGGCTTGACTTTGCTCGCGTGCATCTTAATAAGGACGACAGTTTTTGGAATCAAGTTCTGTTTAGTGACAAGAAAAAGTATATTTATGGCTCTGCTGGGCGTGGATACGTGTGGAGGAAACAGAACGAAGCATGGGCAAAGAAGAATTTGCGTCCTACAGTGAAATACGATGGAGGGTCAGTCCTCGTATGGGGTTTTATGTCGGCCGCTGATGTAGGGCAATTCCATTTTATTGATGGTAATATGGATCAATACATAAATTTGAACATATTGCGAGGCGATTTGATACCTTCTGTGCAGAAATTAGGCCTACAGCCAGGTTGGATCTTTCAGCAGGAC
The DNA here is from genome assembly GCA_963978885.1 of Nemotelus pantherinus. Taxonomy (NCBI): domain Eukaryota; kingdom Metazoa; phylum Arthropoda; class Insecta; order Diptera; family Stratiomyidae; genus Nemotelus; species Nemotelus pantherinus. The sequence goes on along the minus strand of OZ022264.1, from coordinate 169,449,226 downwards.
AATGATCCACAACATACAGCTAGGAGTGTCAAGGAATGGTTGCTGTATAACAGTCCGCCCCAGTCTTCCGATTTAAACCCTTTAGAGCATTTATGGGAGGAATTGGATCGCAGAATTCGTGAGCCAGCCGTAAGAGCAACTATAACTTGCAAAGATACCCTGAATTTTGCTCTGCTTTGTGCCTGGATGAATATTCCACCCAAAATTACCGGAAATCTCTATCGTTCAATGCGAAGGCGTTTAGAAGCTTTGATTAAGGCTGGTGGAGGGCCTACAAAGTATTGGTCATTCTCGTTTTTTGGTCATTCTCGTTCTTTTCGAAAGATGGCTCGTAGTGTATGCTGACTTTCGATGGATGAATTTTTTAAGTTTTCATGGCTTATTTCTTTCTGTATTCGGATTTTCTTATTGCTATGTTATGAAACTTATTTTTAATGCCAGTAAAGCTACTTTTACGGTTTCATTGCATTCTCTCTTTTTCCACTGTTCTATATTCGTGTTTTACATGCTGTATGTTGACTTTTTTGAGCCACTGTATATATATATATATATATATATATATATATATATATATATATATATATATATATATATATATATATATATATATATATATATATATATATATATATATATATATATATATAGATCCTTCTGATACCGACATATTTGTGCGAGGAATTAAACCCTTGGTGAATATATAAAACTCAGTCCGTCACATACAGATTTTAAAGTCGGTCTCTGTGCTGTTAGACCTATCACAATTAATTTACATAGTTAATATACTCCAAGGCCTACTGCGGAATACAGAAGAAAGAATAAAAGAAAACTCACCTCGTTGTCTATATCTGCATCTTTGATGTGCTGTGCGATGAATCGGACACTTTGCAAGGCTTGCAAGACTTCAGGTGATAGGTGGTTTAAGAAAAGAAACTCTAAAAATGTTAATACATTGTTAGCCAAGTTCATTAAGACAGAATTTAAAATTTATTTTACATAATTTTTGAAAAGAATGTGGACTCATATTTTATTTGCAGCACAATTTAAAAGCATGAAATTCAAATATAAAATTGACAGTCTCAGTAAGTATTCAGCTATTTTTATGTTGAAAAGATTCTTGATCAATGATTAGATCTAAGTCTTTATTAGCAACGGAGCTACTGTTTTCAATATGATCTTTGAATGTCAACTAAATGATAAGGATCACTTTCCAATGTAAAATATTATTTATCCGCTAGATGTTGTTCTCTAGAAAATTTTAATTGTGAAAACGAAACAGTGTTTATCACTTTTTTTCAAGGAAAAACCTTAAAGCATTCTGCATGTGTAAATGTCATTTCAATAATAAAATCGTTCAAAAATTAAAATTCTTGACATCTTATCCGTCAGAAATGATAAGTGTCCCCGCTTTTCTACATTTTCAAAATTTTTGCTCGAAAGAATGACCAGATAATGGAGACATGTCAAAATTTAGCTTCACGATTAACTCTGTACTAGCCTAAAAAATGAATTGCACCTACTAAATTAGCGTGAAATGATTGGAGACATGTGCCAAAGCTATTTGCATTTTCAAAGCGAAAGCATGTTCCAAGCAATTTTTCACGCTTAAAAGTGAGTACAACTCTTGTTATTTTCAAGCTAAATTTTCGCCGAAATAAATTTCACGTCAAAATTTGCATGAAAATTTAACGTGAAATCGAAAACAGTACTAAACTTTAGATGGCTTAGCACAGGAAGATTTTTGCAAAGATTTCTAAATCTTTTGCCTAAAATTATTGCATTTTTGGACACATTGGGAGAAAAACATGAACAATTGGAACATCCAGTATGGATAAAGATATTAGCATTTCTTACGGATTTTATGGGCCGTTACAACTTGCTAAATTTACAATTACAAGGAAAAAGAAAACATTGTTGACTTGTTGAGTTCGGTAAATGTTTTTTAAGTAAAATTAAAACCTTTTGCTTCACAATTAAATAGGCAAAATTTTTAAATATTTTCCATATTTTGAAAAACATATTAAACTTACTAGTGAATCTAGCTGAAAGCTGAAAGACATTCTTCATTTCGCGAAAGAGTCCGGGGCCTTCGATGGCTGCTTGGACTGATTTTTTTTCTCCTGCCGCATTTATCTCGTAGCAATATGTACCAATACGTCCATGTGTGGCCTTGTGCCAACTGGTACAACCTAACCTAACCTACTGGTGCATGTAATATTGAAATGTTTTGTCCTGAACTGGAAAATTTTAAACAAGAATTCGAGAGACGATTTGCAAATCTCAATAACCTTCAATCGATTTTTGAATTTATTTCATTTCCTTTTAGAGAATTCGATAACGAGGGTATTTCATCAAATCTAGCATTGTGCTTCAGTGCTTACAAGCCTAACTCTACAAAACTTTTTGATGAAATGATTCTCCTCATATACATCAAAAATTAATCCAAAATATTTATTAATAAAGTACATTGCACAAAGTAGTAATACAATGTATTTAATATATTAATATCAATAAAGACCCTAATTTAATTTTTATTTGTTTTTAATTTAACCCATTTTTCTAAGTCGATCGCGCATAAATTAAAAAAATTAATGTCGATTATACCAGTATGAGGATTGCCCACCTCTGCAGTAGAGTATGTAATTTTCGAGTATTACTAACGCAAAAATGACCAAAATTTTAAAAGAAAGTTTATGGAAATCAGGGCAGAGCGAGTGTTTGATTTAATTTCTAATTACATTTATGAGAGAAAATATATTTAGAAGAACCAAGACAGCACATTTTACTAATTTAAAATAAGGGGCATTTCACGTGAAGCGGACAACGAAAAAAAGTCGTGTCTCTGGACCTCGTTCAAATTGTGCACACCGGTTTTTATTGTCAAACGACAACAACAGTTTAATCATTTTCATAAATTTACATAACCATAATAGCAAATCGTTTATGTACTCACGCCCAGGGTTTACACTTTACTAAATTTGAAGTAGGTTTACTTCATTTCTATTTTGAAAATAATAGCTACTTCACTTCACAGTTTCTTCGGATACTAGTCCATGTTCGCTTCAAATCGAATTAGAGAGAGTTTGTTTTTCTTTTTCAAATTTTTTTTTCCTGCACCGAACTTCGACAGCAACACTTTTCTAGTCTAATGGTGTTTCAATGCAACGAACAACTTACTGCAAGTCACTTACGCTAGGCTTAACTCAAAAATAATACAGTTTGGGAAAGAAATGGTCAAGACTGCAAATATCATTATGCTTTGTGTATACAAGTTATATTATGCCTTAATTTATTGTTTAAATAACTTTTAATTGGAGTTTTTGACGTTGTTTTACTTAATATTTTTTCCGTTATCGTCAAAATTATGTTAACCTAGTATATATGAAAAATAAATTAATGCTTTACATTAAGTGACCCCAATCGTTCATCTATTTCATTTATTTCTACTTCAAATCTACTTCAATTTATTTTCAACTTCTACGTCAAATTTTGTCCACGAAGTGCGAGCCCTGCTAACGGCAGCATAAAGTACCCAGCAAGCAATTTAGAAAGCATTTCCTAAAAACGATAGTTTCTCGACAATCTACAGACATATCCTTTATACGAAACTGAGCCTGTTCGCAAATATATCAGCAACAATAATTTTCCTTACGATTAGCGAAATATAATAATAATGCATGCCATGTGTATGTACCCTATGGCCCATGCAACTCATTAACAGGCAACATTACCAAGATTTTTTCCCTAGTTTGGTGGTCGCGGTATGCCGAACAATTTGTATGTGCTGAAAAGTGTTCTAATGTTACGATATTTTATGTTCAACTTTAGCAGCCTATATCGCTTCATTCTTCCAGTCTTTCAAAAATACTCTACCATGCGTAAATAATTTTAACTCATTTTCAAATCGCAAAAGCTTCTATATTTAAAATCGTTAAAACTATCGCTAATAATTCATAAAAGTGTATAGGTGATATATACTCGCTGAAACTGCATGTTTTCTAGCCCATTAATTAATTGTTACAGGCCGCCTCCATTAGCAATTTCCCATGGCATAACATTTCAAATTGCTATTAGAGGCGGCCTATGGTATGCAATATTTGATGGCATGCCATATATGGTAGGCAATATGGTATGCCATTTGCTTGGCCATCTGCCTGGCAATATTTTGACAGTTCTTGATTTTCAGAATGCCGTTGAAAATTGGTCATGCTCCGTTTCTTAAAATTCATAGCGATTTCAAGATCTCGTTCACCAATCAAAATAGTCTACAGAATTTTAAATTGTGGCAAATTGCGAATTAATTTGACCCGCTCATACAAAAAGCTATATATCCTACACGTGAAGTATTCATCAGCAGCAGAATTTCTTCACCCTACACTTAAAACAAATCCTTAAGAGTATTCAACGCTCAGATACAGCGCACGTGGCATTCCGCTCAGATGCATTTTCGGAATGATATTGCATTCCGATACATGTTGTTTGGTGGATGGCCACCAAACTGTTCGACGAAGTAAACAGCGGCCGCTAGAAGCCACGATATTAGAAATTTCCCTTTTGGATACGCCCTATTGAAAACAAATCACAATCTATGTGTTTGTAAACCAGATCGCCGCTCAAATTTCTATGGTTACTCGAGATCGGGATTTCAAACCGGTTTTAATCCGATCTTCGTGTAGCCATACAATTTGATCCGACACACATACATATGAACGCTTCGTACAAAACCGGTATTCGCAAATCAAGCTCCTGAAGAGCCTCCGTGCACGTACACAGTCTGCGCACACATACAAGGAAATCGGGCTAAAGCTCACGAATTACGGTATATTCCCAATCCCGAATTGGGAAGTGCTGTAAAAACGCTCATTTACTTATGAACCTTAGTCGACAAATAAGGGGAAAAGTTTTGTTAACGCGTACATCGGCTTGCGTAATGTTTGTTATATAAAACGGAAAGATGAAAATTTCAGAGCATATTAAATCACCACAGGTAAATATAATGTATAGGATACTATTTATAAAGAGTTAAGCAGGGGTAAGCTTGGCCACCGGTGCAAGCAACATCACTAATTTGCGCTAGTAACCTGTGATGCGACAATAGCTGTTGGAATTTCCAACGAGCGTCGCAATCATTCAGCAGGGATTATTTTTACATTGCGGATCAGCTTCAAAACGCATTACCCATAGGTGACAATGTCGGGTTTTCTAAAAAGTCCTCTCTCTAGAGCAAGAAAGCTGAAAGATTAAAGTTCCACTTGTATTTACCTTGCCAGCATAGGACATCCAAAGTTTAGAAGAAATGAACCAGCTATGGATCTAAAATGCTTCCTTGTATTATACGCAGGCCTTCGAAGATATGTATTTTCCGTTGTTTACTAACGCGTCGCTCTTCTCGTGCAATTTCTTGTTCAGCTGCAGTGGATTGGCTCGTAATATTCCGAATTGGAAGCGCATTTTGGCTTCGTGATGAAATATTCTTTTGGCTGGCGAAATTGTAAATAACACTGGAAAATTGCAGCGCATGTGTTTGCAGCTAGCTCAATGTCATTGTGTATGGATCTAATCAAAAACAAAATTTATTCACCCATTGTTTTTTCGCGAATTTTCTCCGATGTTTAAATAGTTATTTTGCTGCTCGGGGCAGAGACAAATCAACGTTTTTGAGTAATTAACAGTGTAACTAACCCAACTTTGTTTTATATACATAGACATACATATATTCATTTATTTATTTGCAAAAATCTATAGAAATTTGGTTACTTTGTACAACTTTTCTTCTATCATCAGCTAAATGTATGAAGACAGAGAATGCTTTAAGGTTTTTCCTTGAAAAAAAGTGATAAACACTGTTTCGTTTTCACAATTAAAATTTTCTAGAGAACAACATCTAGCGGATAAATAATATTTTACATTGGAAAGTGATCCTTATCATTTAGTTGACATTCAAAGATCATATTGAAAACAGTAGCTCCGTTGCTAATAAAGACTTAGATCTAATCATTGATCAAGAATCTTTTCAACATAAAAATAGCTGAATACTTACTGAGACTGTCAATTTTATATTTGAATTTCATGCTTTTAAATTGTGCTGCAAATAAAATATGAGTCCACATTCTTTTCAAAAATTATGTAAAATAAATTTTAAATTCTGTCTTAATGAACTTGGCTAACAATGTATTAACATTTTTAGAGTTTCTTTTCTTAAACCACCTATCACCTGAAGTCTTGCAAGCCTTGCAAAGTGTCCGATTCATCGCACAGCACATCAAAGATGCAGATATAGACAACGAGGTGAGTTTTCTTTTATTCTTTCTTCTGTATTCCGCAGTAGGCCTTGGAGTATATTAACTATGTAAATTAATTGTGATAGGTCTAACAGCACAGAGACCGACTTTAAAATCTGTATGTGACGGACTGAGTTTTATATATTCACCAAGGGTTTAATTCCTCGCACAAATATGTCGGTATCAGAAGGATCTATATATATATATATATATATATATATATATATATATATATATATATATATATATATATATATATATATATATATATATATATATATATATATATATATATATATATATATATATATATATATATATATATAGATCCTTCTGATACCGACATATTTGTGCGAGGAATTAAACCCTTGGTGAATATATAAAACTCAGTCCGTCACATACAGATTTTAAAGTCGGTCTCTGTGCTGTTAGACCTATCACAATTAATTTACATAGTTAATATACTCCAAGGCCTACTGCGGAATACAGAAGAAAGAATAAAAGAAAACTCACCTCGTTGTCTATATCTGCATCTTTGATGTGCTGTGCGATGAATCGGACACTTTGCAAGGCTTGCAAGACTTCAGGTGATAGGTGGTTTAAGAAAAGAAACTCTAAAAATGTTAATACATTGTTAGCCAAGTTCATTAAGACAGAATTTAAAATTTATTTTACATAATTTTTGAAAAGAATGTGGACTCATATTTTATTTGCAGCACAATTTAAAAGCATGAAATTCAAATATAAAATTGACAGTCTCAGTAAGTATTCAGCTATTTTTATGTTGAAAAGATTCTTGATCAATGATTAGATCTAAGTCTTTATTAGCAACGGAGCTACTGTTTTCAATATGATCTTTGAATGTCAACTAAATGATAAGGATCACTTTCCAATGTAAAATATTATTTATCCGCTAGATGTTGTTCTCTAGAAAATTTTAATTGTGAAAACGAAACAGTGTTTATCACTTTTTTTCAAGGAAAAACCTTAAAGCATTCTCTGTCTTCATACATTTAGCTGATGATAGAAGAAAAGTTGTACAAAGTAACCAAATTTCTATAGATTTTTGCAAATAAATAAATGAATATATGTATGTCTATGTATATAAAACAAAGTTGGGTTAGTTACACTGTTAATTACTCAAAAACGTTGATTTGTCTCTGCCCCGAGCAGCAAAATAACTATTTAAACATCGGAGAAAATTCGCGAAAAAACAATGGGTGAATAAATTTTGTTTTTGATTAGATCCATACACAATGACATTGAGCTAGCTGCAAACACATGCGCTGCAATTTTCCAGTGTTATTTACAATTTCGCCAGCCAAAAGAATATTTCATCACGAAGCCAAAATGCGCTTCCAATTCGGAATATTACGAGCCAATCCACTGCAGCTGAACAAGAAATTGCACGAGAAGAGCGACGCGTTAGTAAACAACGGAAAATACATATCTTCGAAGGCCTGCGTATAATACAAGGAAGCATTTTAGATCCATAGCTGGTTCATTTCTTCTAAACTTTGGATGTCCTATGCTGGCAAGGTAAATACAAGTGGAACTTTAATCTTTCAGCTTTCTTGCTCTAGAGAGAGGACTTTTTAGAAAACCCGACATTGTCACCTATGGGTAATGCGTTTTGAAGCTGATCCGCAATGTAAAAATAATCCCTGCTGAATGATTGCGACGCTCGTTGGAAATTCCAACAGCTATTGTCGCATCACAGGTTACTAGCGCAAATTAGTGATGTTGCTTGCACCGGTGGCCAAGCTTACCCCTGCTTAACTCTTTATAAATAGTATCCTATACATTATATTTACCTGTGGTGATTTAATATGCTCTGAAATTTTCATCTTTCCGTTTTATATAACAAACATTACGCAAGCCGATGTACGCGTTAACAAAACTTTTCCCCTTATTTGTCGACTAAGGTTCATAAGTAAATGAGCGTTTTTACAGCACTTCCCAATTCGGGATTGGGAATATACCGTAATTCGTGAGCTTTAGCCCGATTTCCTTGTATGTGTGCGCAGACTGTGTACGTGCACGGAGGCTCTTCAGGAGCTTGATTTGCGAATACCGGTTTTGTACGAAGCGTTCATATGTATGTGTGTCGGATCAAATTGTATGGCTACACGAAGATCGGATTAAAACCGGTTTGAAATCCCGATCTCGAGTAACCATAGAAATTTGAGCGGCGATCTGGTTTACAAACACATAGATTGTGATTTGTTTTCAATAGGGCGTATCCAAAAGGGAAATTTCTAATATCGTGGCTTCTAGCGGCCGCTGTTTACTTCGTCGAACAGTTTGGTGGCCATCCACCAAACAACATGTATCGGAATGCAATATCATTCCGAAAATGCATCTGAGCGGAATGCCACGTGCGCTGTATCTGAGCGTTGAATACTCTTAAGGATTTGTTTTAAGTGTAGGGTGAAGAAATTCTGCTGCTGATGAATACTTCACGTGTAGGATATATAGCTTTTTGTATGAGCGGGTCAAATTAATTCGCAATTTGCCACAATTTAAAATTCTGTAGACTATTTTGATTGGTGAACGAGATCTTGAAATCGCTATGAATTTTAAGAAACGGAGCATGACCAATTTTCAACGGCATTCTGAAAATCAAGAACTGTCAAAATATTGCCAGGCAGATGGCCAAGCAAATGGCATACCATATTGCCTACCATATATGGCATGCCATCAAATATTGCATACCATAGGCCGCCTCTAATAGCAATTTGAAATGTTATGCCATGGGAAATTGCTAATGGAGGCGGCCTGTAACAATTAATTAATGGGCTAGAAAACATGCAGTTTCAGCGAGTATATATCACCTATACACTTTTATGAATTATTAGCGATAGTTTTAACGATTTTAAATATAGAAGCTTTTGCGATTTGAAAATGAGTTAAAATTATTTACGCATGGTAGAGTATTTTTGAAAGACTGGAAGAATGAAGCGATATAGGCTGCTAAAGTTGAACATAAAATATCGTAACATTAGAACACTTTTCAGCACATACAAATTGTTCGGCATACCGCGACCACCAAACTAGGGAAAAAATCTTGGTAATGTTGCCTGTTAATGAGTTGCATGGGCCATAGGGTACATACACATGGCATGCATTATTATTATATTTCGCTAATCGTAAGGAAAATTATTGTTGCTGATATATTTGCGAACAGGCTCAGTTTCGTATAAAGGATATGTCTGTAGATTGTCGAGAAACTATCGTTTTTAGGAAATGCTTTCTAAATTGCTTGCTGGGTACTTTATGCTGCCGTTAGCAGGGCTCGCACTTCGTGGACAAAATTTGACGTAGAAGTTGAAAATAAATTGAAGTAGATTTGAAGTAGAAATAAATGAAATAGATGAACGATTGGGGTCACTTAATGTAAAGCATTAATTTATTTTTCATATATACTAGGTTAACATAATTTTGACGATAACGGAAAAAATATTAAGTAAAACAACGTCAAAAACTCCAATTAAAAGTTATTTAAACAATAAATTAAGGCATAATATAACTTGTATACACAAAGCATAATGATATTTGCAGTCTTGACCATTTCTTTCCCAAACTGTATTATTTTTGAGTTAAGCCTAGCGTAAGTGACTTGCAGTAAGTTGTTCGTTGCATTGAAACACCATTAGACTAGAAAAGTGTTGCTGTCGAAGTTCGGTGCAGGAAAAAAAAATTTGAAAAAGAAAAACAAACTCTCTCTAATTCGATTTGAAGCGAACATGGACTAGTATCCGAAGAAACTGTGAAGTGAAGTAGCTATTATTTTCAAAATAGAAATGAAGTAAACCTACTTCAAATTTAGTAAAGTGTAAACCCTGGGCGTGAGTACATAAACGATTTGCTATTATGGTTATGTAAATTTATGAAAATGATTAAACTGTTGTTGTCGTTTGACAATAAAAACCGGTGTGCACAATTTGAACGAGGTCCAGAGACACGACTTTTTTTCGTTGTCCGCTTCACGTGAAATGCCCCTTATTTTAAATTAGTAAAATGTGCTGTCTTGGTTCTTCTAAATATATTTTCTCTCATAAATGTAATTAGAAATTAAATCAAACACTCGCTCTGCCCTGATTTCCATAAACTTTCTTTAAAAATTTTGGTCATTTTTGCGTTAGTAATACTCGAAAATTACATACTCTACTGCAGAGGTGGGCAATCCTCATACTGGTATAATCGACATTAATTTTTTTAATTTATGCGCGATCGACTTAGAAAAATGGGTTAAATTAAAAACAAATAAAAATTAAATTAGGGTCTTTATTGATATTAATATATTAAATACATTGTATTACTACTTTGTGCAATGTACTTTATTAATAAATATTTTGGATTAATTTTTGATGTATATGAGGAGAATCATTTCATCAAAAAGTTTTGTAGAGTTAGGCTTGTAAGCACTGAAGCACAATGCTAGATTTGATGAAATACCCTCGTTATCGAATTCTCTAAAAGGAAATGAAATAAATTCAAAAATCGATTGAAGGTTATTGAGATTTGCAAATCGTCTCTCGAATTCTTGTTTAAAATTTTCCAGTTCAGGACAAAACATTTCAATATTACATGCACCAGTAGGTTAGGTTAGGTTGTACCAGTTGGCACAAGGCCACACATGGACGTATTGGTACATATTGCTACGAGATAAATGCGGCAGGAGAAAAAAAATCAGTCCAAGCAGCCATCGAAGGCCCCGGACTCTTTCGCGAAATGAAGAATGTCTTTCAGCTTTCAGCTAGATTCACTAGTAAGTTTAATATGTTTTTCAAAATATGGAAAATATTTAAAAATTTTGCCTATTTAATTGTGAAGCAAAAGGTTTTAATTTTACTTAAAAAACATTTACCGAACTCAACAAGTCAACAATGTTTTCTTTTTCCTTGTAATTGTAAATTTAGCAAGTTGTAACGGCCCATAAAATCCGTAAGAAATGCTAATATCTTTATCCATACTGGATGTTCCAATTGTTCATGTTTTTCTCCCAATGTGTCCAAAAATGCAATAATTTTAGGCAAAAGATTTAGAAATCTTTGCAAAAATCTTCCTGTGCTAAGCCATCTAAAGTTTAGTACTGTTTTCGATTTCACGTTAAATTTTCATGCAAATTTTGACGTGAAATTTATTTCGGCGAAAATTTAGCTTGAAAATAACAAGAGTTGTACTCACTTTTAAGCGTGAAAAATTGCTTGGAACATGCTTTCGCTTTGAAAATGCAAATAGCTTTGGCACATGTCTCCAATCATTTCACGCTAATTTAGTAGGTGCAATTCATTTTTTAGGCTAGTACAGAGTTAATCGTGAAGCTAAATTTTGACATGTCTCCATTATCTGGTCATTCTTTCGAGCAAAAATTTTGAAAATGTAGAAAAGCGGGGACACTTATCATTTCTGACGGATAAGATGTCAAGAATTTTAATTTTTGAACGATTTTATTATTGAAAAGACATTTACACAATTCAATTTTAAAAATTCAAACATCAAATGTCACTATTTAGCTTGAAAGAATGAACTACACAGACTACATTGGCGTGAAAAGATTTTTATTTTATTTTATCTAAAATTGAGATTAACTTTTGTTACGCTGTGTGTGACAATTTACTATCTCGGTAGCAGGGAGACGAATGCAAATGCAGGCAAGGTGTATAGAACAGAGAGATTTAAGGAAATGAAACAACCGTATACGTATACGAGATTTAGTGAGGCAGTTTTACTAAAATGATATAAATCTATAAAATGCACAAATCGAGAGCATAGCTATCTCGGATTTTCCGGTTGGCTTCTCCGCCAACAAGGCTCTGCGAGCTTTTGTGTGTACTAAAACTGCATGGACTGTCCGATTGGATCTACCAAGGCCCATTCCAAAATGTACTGGATAACTCGTCAATTAAATTTTTAGTTCACATTTTAAATTAACCTAGTAAATTATTAAAAATGTCTGTGATCGACTGTCGAACTGTTTGCGAACGACCGGTCGATCGCGATCGATCGTTTTCCCACCCCTGCTCTACTGCATAATTCTGCTAAATTTCAAATACTTATCTTTTGTGGAAGTATGCTAAAACCAATATTCAAAAATGACCTCTGTTCTTGATCTCCTGCTAAAATTGTGTAATAACGAAAATATTTATTTATTTGTAGTATAAATCAAAACACAAATCATCGAATATCTCGAAAGTGCTAAAATGTGCTTAGAACATTAATGCAATTCACGGCCGCGGTGCCGCCAAATGCCTAAACTACACAACCATCATCGCAAATGGTTCATGTAACGTTGATGCATGGCGGTCGGTCGCCAGCCGAATAGAGGGAAAAACATGTAGTAGACGCAAATTTACACGTGCCGCAACTGTTCGGTCTGGTGAAAGTGTGATCCATAACCTCCTCGTGGTGGCCGCCGGTAACAATCCCCCGGAAGGCAGGATTGGCTAATTGGATCAGGCTAGTCCCTTCTAAGTAAGGTTGGTGAGAGATCTCTCTCCCGTAAAAATTTTTGGTTCTGCCGCACGCCCGTACAGCAGCCAGCTGTATGGGCTGTGTAAACGGAGGCCTCGCCCGTAACCGGCAGAGGGGCGCCCTTGTTTCTCTCCGCAGGGGTGATACGGAAGCCTGGGGATAGGTCTGGGCTGGTGACTGAGGTGAAGGTTCACCTGCGAATAAACAATATCTATGGATCCTACCAAAGACATAAATAAAAAAATCGAATTTCCCGCCAGTACTACTGGAGGGAAATCACCAGATAACGATCCCTTCAAAAGGAGTTCAAAGGTGACACGATCACCAACGTCGGGAAGCGAAACGGCTCAGGGTCAGACGATCGAAAGATTGCGGGCCCTGAAGCTAGATGGGGAACCCGCCGCGGGATCTACTGTGAGTCCGATGGACGTAGCGGTACCCGTCAGCAGAGCAGCTACTCAGCAGTCTGGCGGCGGGTCTGGAGATTCACTGGCCAGTACAACGGAAGCGGCGGTTGAGCCGGCTTCTAGCAGAGCTGTGACCAAGAACGGAGGCGGCAAGCTGAAAGGCTTGCAGGTCACCGGGAAGGAAGCGGCGGCTAAGCCACTCAGCAGAGCTGTAACCAAGACTGGAGGTGGTGCCTCCAAAGATCTGCAGTCTACTGTGAAGGTGGCGGCAGCTGATCCCAACAAAGGGAGGAAGCGGAATGCCCAACGCTTCAGAAGGAGAGAGGCAAAACGAGCGGCCAGTAGCACGGTGACACTTGAATCCAAAGGGAAACCCGAGGTTGCCCAAGTGAAACCTGCTGCAGCGGCTGCAAGTAAACGCCAACGCTCAGAGGAGTTAACCTCGCCGAGAGGTAAATCGACGAAGAGGCCACGACAGGAGACGGCAGTTCGTTCCTTTAGGGACGTAGCGGCCAGTCACCTTAAGCTGGCCGTCGTTGACAAGCAGGAACCCCTGGAATGGAGACTTGAAGATGACGTGGCCAAGGTGATTCTTAAACGGATCATCGAGGAACTCCTCAGGTTTGCCATGTCAACGGAAGAAGAGTCACCTCGCTTTGAAGGCTGTAACATTGTTCGCGGCCACATTGCGGTCACCTGTAGTGACGTCTTCTCGACGGAATGGCTTCGGTCTACCGTCCTGAAGATCTCTGCAGACCATCCAGGTTTGGACGTAGTGGAGGAGACATCCGTGCCCAAGCTAATTACAGCGAAGGTGGCAGTGCCCCACTCGAACGCTTCGGAGGCTCTGTCTCTGCTAAAAAGACAGAACCCCGATCTGAAAGTTTCAGGCTGGAGATTATTCCAGGCTGTTAAACTAACTAACCAATCTGCGGAGCCTGACTTAACTGGTGCAGCTAAGTTAGTGCTTGTGCTGGGTATCGATCGGGAGTCCGCGGATCAAGTACGGGCCAACAACGGGTTGATTCACTTCGGTCTGAAGAGGATCACCTTGAAAGTTGGAGCGGAGAAGGTGACTGAGGGTAGCCGAAGTGCGAGTGGTCCAAGCAAATCTGCACCACAGTAGAGGGGCGACGGCCAATCTGCTTCGGCATCTCAGTCGGGGGCACGCTGACATCGCACTGATACAGGAGCCGCTTCTGTACAAGAATGTGGCTTGTGGATTCGGCACCAGCCTCAGTGTGTTCCAGCTAAAAGGAAGGGACAAGACAAGGACTTGTATTGTCGCCAAAAAAGAGGTGAAAGCAATCTTGATTCCGCAGCTTTGTGATGCGGATACAACCACAGTGTGTGTGGAGTGGGGGATCGCTGGTAGCGGCACGAAGCGGTGTCTGTTGTCGGCGGTCTATCTACCATACGACATAGATCCCATCACGCCCGGACTGAGAAGATTGGCAGTAGCGGCTATGACAACGGATGCTGTTATCGGCTGTGACGCAAATGCTCACCACGAAATATGGGGAAGCACTAACATAAACGAGAGAGGTAGGAGTTTGCTAGAATTTCTAACGTCAACCAACCTCAACATCCTCAACATGGGTAACAAACCTACATTTATAACTAAGAACAGGGCTGAGGTAATTGATATTACCCTGGCAACTCCAAGCATAATGAAAAGTGTCCACAGCTGGCAGGTTTATAACCTGCCATCGCTCTCGGACCACCAGTGGCTATGCTGGAATATCGGTTAATCTGTTATTTCACCTAAAAAAGTACGGAACCCGAGAACAGCACAATGGGAAGTTTACTCAAGGAAAACAAATAGACACCTCAGGGCACTAGACGATCTTTATCTGACGAGTCCAGGACGGCTGAACGAGCAGGTGAACCGATTAACGGGAATCTTAGTGTCAGATTTCAAAGACGTGTGTTCGGAAAAGCCCGTAAGGAAGAACGCTACCTTGTGGTGGAATGGCGAACTCACAGAGGCTAGAGGTCGCACACGAAGGGCGTTTAACACCGCAAGGCATTTCGGAAACGTGGCTGACTGGGATCGTTACAAGCAAGAGCTGTCGCTTTTCAAAAACAAGATTAGACAAGCCAAGCGCGACTCATGGAGGGAATTCTGTGAGAACATTGAAGGAGGTACAGAGGCTGCCAGAATTAGGAAGGTTCTAAGCGTAACCCCCGGCGTACCTACGCTTTTGCGAAGGGAAAACGGGGATTGGGTGGAGGACCCGAAAGAGTGCCTGGACTTGCTACTGGAAACTCACTTTCCAGAATCAGCCTGCGTGACACCACGTAGTGACGTACTTCGTGGAACCCACCGGGCGTCTGAGCGGCTGATCAAGGAAGTAGTGGACGAGGTCAAGATTGAATGGGCTATTGGCACATCCGACCTTACAAAGCTACAGGGATTGATGAGATATCACCTATCATGCTTCAAAAAGCAGATAAGGCCATCATTCCCATTCTGCAGCGTATTTTTACCGCATGCCTCCGCCTCGGGGTAGTACCCGAGCAATGGACAAAAGCTAGAGTGGTCTTCATTCCGAAACCTGGTAGGTTGAATCATCATTACGTGAAGGACTTTAGACCAATCAGCTTAACATCGTTTCTGCCCAAAACACAAGAGAGGCTTGTTGATCTGCACATCAAAAGCTCGATTAATGTCGCGAGAATCTGTGTTGATCAACACGCGTATCTAGCGGGCAGATCAGTAGATACGGCATTACACAAAGTTGTCCGTACAATAGAAAAATCCTTACGGCAGAAGGAATTCACGTTGGCAGCCTTCTTAGACATTAAGGGGGGCTTCAATAATGTCACTGTCGCGAGTATCATTGATGCCTTGGCTCGATATGGAGTGGATAAAACCCTGGCGACCTGGGCATCTGACTTGCTCAAGAGCAGGCGGATTGAGGCTACCTTTTTTGAGGCCAAAGCGGAAAGAACAGTCGGTACCGGAACACCACAAGGAGGGATTATATCTCCCCTTTTCTGGATCCTGACAGTCAACGAAATACTGGAGAAGTTAAGGGCCAGTGGCTTTGAGGTAGTGGCGTATGCCGATGACATTGTGGTACTTGTGAGGGGTGCGTTCCCACAAACTTTGTCGGACCTTATGCAATCGGCGCTGGACCATATTCAAATCTGGGCCAGAAAAGTCGGTCTTAGGGCAAACCCGACAAAAACCGAACTTATGCTCTTCACAAAGAAACACACGGTACCGGCTATTGCCACGCCTAACTTCAACGGAATAACATTGGAGCTTGCTGATAGTGTTAAATATTTGGGCCTTATACTAGACAGGAAACTGAACTGGGGGGCTAACGTGAAGCACAGAATTGGTAAGGCCCGCGCAGCACTTTTCGCTTGCCGGTCCGCCTACTCCAATACCTGGGGTCTTAAACCTAGGGCGGCCTATTACATATTCACATGTGTAGTCAGGCCAATTTTGGTCGTGTGGTGGATGGCAGCGGAGAGTAAAACTAATATCAAGGAGCTAACAACACTGCAAAGATTAGTTTGCATATGTATTACGGGCGCTTTAAGAACCGCCCCAACGGCTGGGTTGGAAATGATTTTGGGACTCATGCCCCTAGATCGCATGTGGAACGATTCAGATCAGTGGGGCCACAGCGGTATTCTTATAGAATGCCGCAAAAGATTTGGACTCGTTGCAGAAGACACGGACCACATGAGCAAAATAATACATCTTGGCAGGAATTTCCAGGTCAAGATACCCACAAGAACAGACTGGAAGAAAAAGGAAGCTACCACCGATAGGGGCGCCTGGATTTACACGGACGGGTCAAAGACGGACACAGGAGTCGGCTCGGGCGTGTTTTCTACGGATTTGAGCCTTAACCTGTGGTGTAGACTGTCGGACCATGATACCGTCTTTCAGTCTGAATTACATGCTATACGCATGGCAGTTGAGTCCATTAGCGGAATATCAACCAGACCAATGACCATTTGCGTCGACAGTAGGGCAGCCATTCTCGCTCTTGCGTCTTACAGATGTTCTTCAAAAACTGTTAACGCTTGCAGAGTGGCTCTCAATGAAAAGGCAAGGCATATTCATATCCGGATTATGTGGGTGCCAGGGCATAGTGGGGTCATAGGCAACGAAAAAGCTGATGAATTGGCGAGGAAAGGTTCAGGAGCTAGCAACTGCCCCTGCATCACTGTACCTCGGTCAATCGCGGACGCCACAAACAAACTTGATGCCACCATATGGGCCAAACTAAAGTCCGAATGGGAAAACAGGCTGGACTGCAGGGTGGCCAGGATATTATGGCCATCACCTGATCCAAGCAAAAGCAGGAAACTGCTCAAGCTCAGCAGAAACTGCTTGAGAACCACGGTCGGCTTGCTCACAGGGCACTGCCTTACCGCATCTCATGCGAAGAAAATGGGGCTGACATCCAGCAGTTTATGCAAGAGGTGCGAGATGGAAGAGGACACCATCGAGCATACTCTCTGCGATTGTCCGGCCCTCAATAATAAACGCCTCAAAATTTTTGGTACATACCACTTTCAAGGGTTAGCAGAGGTGGCTGGTACCGTCACGCTGAGTCAGCTGATCCAGTTTGGCGAAGCGGTCACTTGGCAGCTCTAAAAAGCCAGCGGAGGGTGGCAAATGGGCCCAAACTGGTGGCCTAATGCAAGCCGCGTTTCCCGGCAGCCCTCTTTACTAACCTAACCTAACCTAACGTTGATGCATGAAGTGGTGACGTCGCTATTCACCAGACAAGCACCAACTAAGTGAACAGCACTCGCCAGATGCATCAATAAAACAAATTTCCCTGTTTCCACGCGCTTCAACGAAGTAAACGGTGAATTTCAGAAGCCGCCACATTGGAATTCTCTTACATGAATACGCTTCTACGAAGTGAACTGCACTTGCCAGAAGCCGACATATTAGAAGTGTGCCCGTTTGTACACGCTCCTGCGAAATGAACAGCATTTTTCAGAAGTCGCCATGTAAAGAATTTCCCTGTATGGAAACGCCCTTACGAAATGAGCACCAATCAGCAGAAGCCGCTAGAGGAAATCTTCTGCACGAGCATGCTCGCACGATGTGAATAGGATAAGTCAGAATCTGCCATATTGGAAATCTGACTACACGGACGTGCTGACACGAAGCAAGCAGCGTTGGTCAGAAGCCGCCATATCGGTGAAGTGAACAGCAGTAGTCAGATGCCGCCATAATGAAAATCTACGTGTACGTACACAGAATTATCGTGTACACACAAATACAATAACACGCAGAGAAAGCTCACGAATTACGGTATATTCCCAATCCCGAATTGGGAAGTGATGTAAAATCGCTCAATGATGGACTTTTTGGAAAAAAGCTTTCAAGCCTTGCATTGCTGAGAATGTTTAATTTATGTATGCTGCTAGAATGCATTACAGCGATTCTCGATGGATATGGCCCGATTTTGTGCGTCGCAAATACAAGAACAAAGAGAGACAGTATGTCAAGTGGCAAAATTGGCAGTGAGAAATCATCCAGCTTACAACACAGGTCAACAACGTGATAATTTTCGGTGCGCAAGAAGAAATGCTTTTTTATATCAAAAAGTGGTTTACTGATGAAAATCCACCCATTTTAATTCGCCTCGATAAAGAAAATGCCATGTTGCTACGTGAGTTATATTCATTTCAATGCATTAAAATATTTTTCATTTCAATTTTTTGCATATTTATTAAGCTAAATTCATATTGACTTTAGTAAAAACTGAGCTTAACTCAACTTATAAGTTGAAACTACATTTATTGATTCTGAGGTGGAACATTATATATGTATATATATATATATATATATATATATATATATATATATATATATATATATATATATATATATATATATATATATATATATATATGTATATATATATATATGTATATATATATATAAATATATATATATATATATATATATATATATATATATATATATATATATATATATATATATATATATATATATGTACATATATATATATATATATATATATATATATATATATATATATATATATATATATATATATATATATATGTATATATATATATAAATATATATATATACTTCTGCGCTACCAAAAAAAACTTCATCCGGCCGGTTTTCGGGCGGCCTCTGCTCAAGCCAAGAAAAGAGTTGGGTGAACGCCACTCGGCTCTAAACCGAACGCTCGCCATCTGCCCGCCACTCAGAAGCGAGAAGAAGATGACGGGTTCCACTACCAAGCACCGCATAATGCAACGGGAAGGAAAGAATGCTAAGGTCTGAAAATACCCCCCGCGGAAGCACAAACACTAGTTTTTCTATTTACAATTATTTATAATTCTTTAATTACGGTTCGTTTTAGGACCGACTACACGGGCCGTACTTATTCACTAATGGAGCCAAATTTTATTCGCAAATTACTTATATACTATTCATGTCGCACTTGATTAATGCAATAGGTTGAGAAAAATATATAAAAAAAAAAATATATTAATTATAACAAAAAGACTTAACTTGACAAATTCCTCGTTAGAGCCCTCCGACTGATGAACCTTATCCTCTGCACGACTGGTAAAAATTCAAATGCTCCTCCAGTTGACGATCTTTGCCCGCTCAACTTGCACAAATTCAAATGCACCTTGCAATGACCATCTTAATCCACTCAACTTGCAAAAATTCAAATGCTCCTTCGAATTACGTTCTTAGATCCACTCGACTTGCACAAGTTCCAATGCTCCTCCAGTTGACGGTCTTAAATCCGCTCCACTTGTCCAAGTTTGAATTGGGTACATGAAAAGAAACATGAATTTTAGAGACTCCTCCTGTTGTTGCTCGTCTGTACGCTAACCCGGTTAAGCCAAAAAGAGGGCCTCCTTGTCTGAGCCACCTCGATCCAAGCCAGCCTGCAACTCGTGAGCCAGCGGGACTTGCTGGGGTGCTCCGTTGGATGCACCAACTAGTGCCACACACGGCCATTGAACTTGAATCGAGGCATTGCACTTTTCGTTACAGGCGTGCAGCTGGGTCGCAATGCCCCTCATTCTTGGCCGTTTCATAACCTGGCAGCCCGATTCTGGGGTTCCCTGTCATTTCGCTCCTTTTGACAGTTGACATGTCCATTGTATTTGTTTTCGGCTTCGAAATGCAACAGCATAAATTATTATCTGGATTGTCCAAGAACTAGTGGAAGTCATGAAAATTATCGCGATAAGTCCATTCATTCGTGCTTGGTAATATAACATGTGCGCAAGTTGTGCGAATCGTATATAATCTTATCAAAAGAAATGTAAAGAGTATTGATTCTTCACATTCCGCTGGTGACGTGTGCTTATTACTCATGTTCGAAGAACAATAGTATTAAACTCGTTTCGCCGAAAATTCATATTTCTTTTTATATATATATATATATATATATATATATATATATATATATATATATATATATATATATATATACATATATATATATATATATATATATATATATATATATATATCAGCAAAATGATTAAGGGAGATAATCTCTGGAGTGGCCGATCCGATTGAGCTGAAATTTTCGGAGAACGTAGGTGTATATAATAGGTAGGTCAACAACTTTCTCAAATTCAGATATTCTAAACATTTTGGCGGCGGCGAGCGTTTAAGTGAATTTTGAGGAACTCCTATATTTCCAAGCAGTGTAAATTTTTGTTAAAGAAAAGTATTGGAAATGAAAACTAATTATGTTCTTAGCTTGTTTATGATAAATAATCGGAAACTTTGAGCCGTGTGTGGATGCAGAGTGCCTAAAAGAAGGCAAGGATTTTTTTTCAAATTTTGATTTGTCATTACTTGTAAGAAAAACAATGGATCATCATGAAAATTACAGAGCGTATTGATGTTGACTAAAATTTAGCACTTAGAGATTTTCAGCACAAAGCGGGTAACCCTGTAGCTGTGGCAGGGTGCTGAAAAAAAATCCTTCAAATCATTGACCTTCCTGAAAAATTTTTGATTTTTGACAAAAAACCAAATCTTTGATAAATTTTATTCTTTGTCCTTCATCGAAAGATAAAATTTTCAAAATTCCGTTTTGCACAAGAACGGCAACCCATCACCAAATTACCTCTATTTTCAGCACTCAAAAGTTCTGTTCACGAGAACTGACGACCGGATAATCCGATCATAATCAAATTTACAGGATATGTTGGTATTATCTAGGACCAAGTCTGATAGAAGCTATTTTGAAATGCGGGCAACCCTGTGGCAGTGGTGCCATCTTGAAAAATAGGTGAGAAAAAAAATTGGTGTTAGGCCTATAACTTCCGATTCAGCCATCAGATTTGGACTAGATTCATACAGTACTTGGATCTTACCTTAGATAACATTTGATAAAAATTTCGTTGTAAAATTAGAATATTATTGCCAGCTATGGTGATTTTTGTCTCCTACATCTTGCAACTTTGCTCAGCAAAATAAAGCTTTTTTCACTATAACTTCCGGTCCAGTGCAGAAATCAAAACGAAGATCACGCAGTAAATGGACCTTAATGTGAACCAAATGTCATAGAAATTTCGTACCAAAATCATGAAAGGGCTGCCAGCTATGATCATTTTTGTAATTTTGTGAAATTTCTTTACAGAGCGATTATGGCATTAGATTTGCAAAAGGAAATGATCCTGCAATGATAATTAACCACAAATATTAACGCTTTAAAAATTTGAAAAGTTTTGAGGGTGGTAACCCTAAAATTCTTTTCACCCATATAACTTCCAGCGCAGTGATTCAATCGAAACGAAATTTACTGGTAGGGTTTAACTTAACGTAAAGCAGATTTTGTATGTATTTTGCTTTGCTGCTGACACAGGCTTACCAGCATTAGCCATTTCCGTAAATATTGCACCAACAAATGCTTCAAATTACGTTCTCATATGCAAAGCATTTGCAATAAAAATAAGGAATCAATTTTTAAATTTTCCGAGTTTTGAACGTTTTTCGGATGGCAGCCTCAAACAACGTTTAACCGCTGAAACTTTCGATGAAATCCTGCGATGAAAACGAAATTCAAAGGATAAGTTGATTTGAGTATGAGCTTGTTATGGTAAACTTATTACTGCTTCGTTCGGAAAGTGTTGCCAGCACTGAACATTTACATCATTTGTGTTAGAGTTGAGTTTTTTTGCTTTGGATAAGGAATGGTTGATATGATTCTACAAAACAGTGTATTACGTCTTTCCACACTTTTTTGTCACTCAAAGACAATTTCTTCGAAAATCAGTTTTCTAGCGGTTCTGGTGCGCTAGAGTTTTTTTTTCATTCTTTTCGGCGGATAAATTTATCGCTGTTTAGTGAAGGCTGATACGGACTGCCCGCGGAAGGTTCACTTCCTGGTCACACCAGTTGTGGTTCGTGATGTTTGAGTCAACCACAATTTTACATCTTCAAACGGCTCGTTGTTTACATCTGTCTATAGATATTTTACATATTTTACATGTACATAGTTTTGTTTGCTTTATTTCAATCCTAGATTATATCTGCTATTCTTTGTAACTATACTAACAATTCATCAATTCATCTTATATCTTGTATACTACTTACTTATTATAACTTATTTCTTATATATATATCTTCAATATTGTCGACCCAAACGAACCGTGACAATATATATATATATATATATATATATATATATATATATATATATATATATATATATATATATATATATATATATATAT
This sequence comes from Nemotelus pantherinus, assembly GCA_963978885.1. Classification (NCBI taxonomy): domain Eukaryota; kingdom Metazoa; phylum Arthropoda; class Insecta; order Diptera; family Stratiomyidae; genus Nemotelus; species Nemotelus pantherinus. The sequence continues at coordinate 169,426,320 of OZ022264.1, read as the reverse complement.
ATATATATATATATATATATATATATATATATATATATATATTTATATATAGATATATATTGTTACCGAACGGCCTCCGCCGTTTCGAATTCAACCCTGTCTTCTACCCAGAAGGCCAGGGCGACAGCCTCGGGTGGCTGGCTCACTTGTCGAGAGAAAGGGGTGAGTCCGGGCGCCACTCGTTTCTTGTCCTCGGCTGCCTTTATTATCCGCGCCGCAAAACGAGAATTCGGCCAGATAGTTTATTCGATTACGATATCTCACTATTTCCAACCACTACGAAAAACACCGCGTTACAAAATTATACATCAACTTTATTAACCAAATCTATACGGCGCCGCAAATTGAGAGAAATTTCCACTTATTCCTTAACTATTAGCACACATCTATCTTAAACTAAACTTAATGATATCGCCACGTACCTTCGCCACTAACCATTCATTCGTTGAATTTCCCGCCTCGTATCGATCGCTATCGTCGCTTCGCCTTTCAACACAATATCTTCTAGAGTCGCCGCCTTAATCCGTTCAACCTCGGAACCGCTGTAGCTTTAGAAGAAATCGCCGTCTTCGCTTCACTATTCAACTTAATATTTTCGCGAGTCGCCGCCTTAGTCTATCCAACCTCAGAACCACTGTAGCTTTAGAAGAAATCGCCGTCTTTGCTTCACCATTCAGTTTAATATTTTCGCGAGTCGCCGCCTTAGTCGATCCAACCTCAAAACCACTGTCGCTTGAGAGGAAATCGCCGTCTTCGTTAGTTATTATTCGTTGCGTAGTTCTATTTCTCCACGAAGTTCGTTCAAGTATTCCTTTCGATGCTCGCAGCAAAAAAAGAACAAAATTAATCGATATATTACGCTCTGTTGGCTTACGCTCTGTTCACCTCCGAGTCTGGATGAAGAAGAAATCATTTTTCACATTCGGATCCCTGCAGAGCCTCAGTCCTGCTTGTACGACCCCGTTTTTGCGGCACTATTCCCATGTAATTTCCTCGATATTGAATTATGCCGCTCTACCAGGGCAATGTCCTCTAACAGCGGTCATTGATCCTGAATTTGACCGCCTTCATTTGGCAACGCCACTTCAAGTCCTATTGTGAATTTTATCATCTTGTCATTTCAAGTCGCCTACCGTGAACTTCACCATCTGACACTTCGCAAGTGTTCTAATCATACTTCTGCTGTCGCCAGGTGAGTGTTTATTTATGTCCAATTCTTTTCAATTTCCTACATTTTAGTTTGTGAGAATGACGCAAACATCGGTGGGACTCCCTGCATCTAACTGCCGAGGACAGATCCTCTATCACGGACCCGGACAGGACGCCGGTAGATGGTCAGCGAATTACCCTCCCTGCTCTGACATCTTTCTTATGATCGATCGATCAAATTGCTCGTATGAACGAATGTAATATATGAGGCTAGAAGGTGTCATATCTGTCCCAGCACCATGGGTCTCTTCGGGTAAGTTATTTTATGCTGTTTCGTTTCTTTACGACCCGTTGATCGTGCCGCGCCGCGTCGTATGTCACGTCCGATCGCCCCGGATCGCGTCCTGTGTATCTCGGAGACCGCGTTCCTCGGTTCTTTGTGGCTTCCCAGAATTCACCCCACATCGCCGACCTTGCCTCGGGGTCTTTTTATCGTTCGTCTCACGTCGGGGCAGAACGGGCGCTGGCTGTGGTGTTGAAGTTCAGTCACGGCTGTTTTGGCCCGGTGCCGGCGAATCGCTGCATCAACAACAACATCCTCGTTCGTGTGTACGTGGCCTACCCTAACCATTCATTCTAAGATACCAAATTAATGACCTAACATATCAGTCGCTAGAATACAATTCATCGTCTATTATACAAGTCGGTGGTATACAATCCATAATTTAATATACAACTCGCCTACTTCGCCGGTGTTTTCTCACATTTACGTATGTCTTAGTGCAGCCGGGGACCGACCCCGTGATATCACCCCCCTCTCCAGAGAATTATCCCGGAATTCTCGTTAACAATTCTTTCCGATCTAACTCTCGATTATGTGCTGATTCGCCATTTGACCTTTCGATAGGCCCAAACACCCGCGAAGCTTATTCCGGTTATTTATAATTCCGATTTGAATTCTCAATCACTCTTTACGCCCGCTAGGCACTGAGCCCGACAGTTACACCTCACACAATCACGCCACAATTACTCTTTTCACCCTGTCACGCTTGTCTATATATTTCATGTAGTGGTTTTGGCTAGTATAAGTATTTGAGCCATTCGTGATACCATCTTCTAATCTTCTATGATCACGATTTTAGGACGCCAACACTTCCACACGTATGGACACGAACGACACCATCAGACCTTTACACGGAAAGGGAAAACAACACGACCAAGGAACAAAAAGGAGGCCAGGAAGGAAAACCTGGAGACGATCGTGGCACTTCACTCTAACTACGGTATGTTTTTTTCTTATTTATCATCTTTTTATTGGTCACATAACGCTCCTCTCTAAATTCCTGAGTTCATTTAATGATAGCTGGAAGTCAGCTTCTCAGTTGTACCTGCTTCCTGATCGGTCTATTCTCTGCTTGTCCCTTACCCTCAGTTGAACTATGTGTTTTTCCTCAACTGTGCTTATTTTCACGACCTTCTCATATTCGATAAATAATATATCCCACCACCAAGAAAACTATCTACTAAGACTAACCTAAACCTATCTCTAATACCCTTCACCGACTATCCTACTATACCCTAATATAACCCACCACCACTGTTTAATGTATTGACCGCAAGCCTTTCTACCCCTTCCTGGACCGCCTAATCTTAGGTCACGCCACTGGCGTTATTCTTCCCCGTCGCCATATTGTTTCAGGTCCTTCACTTGCCAAATGCCTGCGGTTTTATTCCTCTCATCAACAAGCTCATAAGTCCATGTCGAGGTTTTCGACTTAATGCGGAACGGACCACTGAACGCCGGAGCTAGCTTCGCTGCAAAGTTCTTACTCGCATCGGATATAACATAGTTCTTCCTCCATACCTTATCTCCCACCTGGAAGTTCATGGGGCGACGGCGTAGGTCATAACGTTTTTTACTACGGGTGGCGGCTTGCTGCATTCGGCTAACCACCTTTTGGCGGGCTTCTTCCAATACTTTTGTATTTCCCGACGGCGAGAAATCGCGTCCCCTGTCTGCTGGCGGTTCGACTCCGTCACGGAACGTCACCATTTCCCTACCAAAATTCAGAAAATATGGGGTGTAACCCGTAACCTCGTGCTTATACGTCCTTAACGCGCACGCGATCTTAGGCAGATATTGATCCCACAGGCGATGGTTATCTGAAGCGTAGCATCTTAGCATGCACTTAATGTCCTGATTGCGCCTCTCAGTGGGGTTGGCCTGGGGATGATATAGGGCGGTGTAGCATATCTTTACGCCGTAACCCTCCACCGCCGACTTAAACTGTTTGCCCCTGAATTGCACTCCGTTGTCACATATCAGGATCCGGGGTACTCCGTATACCAAAAACACGTTATCCTCCAACAGTCGGAAGACAGTTGATGCTGTCGCTGTTCGTAGCGGCAATATTACCGAGTACTTCGTGACGTAATCTACGATCGTCAAGATGTAGACATTCCCCCGCACTGATCTAGGTAATGGTCCCACCAGATCCATACTAATCATCTCCCAGGGTATCTTGGCTTCGCCAGCCCTACTAGCCATAAGACCGATTGGGGATTTCCTCTCCACCTTGCAGGCTTGACACACCTTACAACGCCGTACATACGCCTGTATGTCTCTCCGCATTCGAGGCCAATAATAGTTTTGGTCGACACGCGACCACGTTCGAGTAACACCCATGTGACCTGCTTTCGGATCGTCGTGATATCGGTTCAGTATTACTTCCCTTTCTGCCTTCGGGATCACCCTTTTCCAGACGAGGCTGTTTCGGCCATCATTCTTCCGCGCTGGGACCTGCTTCCACAGCGCATTCTCTGTCACCATCCAGTTTACGAACCTACACGGGTCGTTCCGCACGCTGTTCACCATCTTCTCAAACCACCGATCTGATGTCGAGGATATTGCTATGTTACCCACTTCCGCAATCGCTCGAGACAGCGCATCGGGTACGACACGCTCCTTTCCCTTCCGGTGCACTACTTCAAAATCAAATTGTTGGAGACGGACGGCCCATCTCGCCAATCTGCCGGTCGGATCCTTCAATTTGTTGAGCCACACAAGAGAATGATGGTCGGTGATCACAACGAAACGTGTGCCCTCAATGTACGGTCGGAGTTTTTCTATCGCCCATAACACACCCAAACACTCTCTTTCAGTAGCCGAGTACTTTCTTTCCAACTTCGAGAGTGCGCGGCTAAGGTAGCACACCACCTTTTCACCGGTTGGGTGTGCCTGACTCAAGACAGCACCTATCCCTACATCGGATGCGTCCGTTTGTACCTTGAAAGGTAAGTCGAAGTCGGGACACGCTAACACTGGAGCCGACGTAAGTCTCTGTTTGCAGGCCTCAAATGCCCGTTCACAATCATCTGACCACGAAAACTTCCGTCCCTTCTTTAGCAGATCACTAAGAGGCGCCACCATCGTCGCGTGACCCGATATGAATCGACGGTACCAGGATACCATCCCCAATAGTTGTCTGACCTGTTTGACCGATTTTGGTCGAGGAAAATCCTGCACTTTCTCAGGATCCACATGTAGGCCTTCTTCATCCACCAGATATCCTAAGTACTTTAGCTGCGCCCTGCAGAACAGACACTTCTCTTTGGATACTTTTAGCCCTTCCTCCCTCAATCGTACAAAAACCTCTCGTAACACGTCCATATGGCGTTCGAACGTTTCGGTTACGATGATAATGTCATCTAGATAAGTAAACACGAACGGCTCGAGTGCGGGACCCAACACGGTATCGATGACCCTTTGCCAGGTGGCCCCTGAGTTATGGAGCCCAAAAGGCATTCTCCGAAACTGAAATAGCCCCCTCCCAGGCACGGTGAAAGCTGTATATTTCTGTGATTCCTTCGCCATTGGTACCTGCCAATACGCCGACTTTACGTCCAGCGTTGACAGGTACTTAGCATTCCGCAGCTTATCATGGGTTGATGACATATACGGCAACGGGTACGCATCCTTGTCAGACACCGCATTCAGTTTCCGGAAATCGACACAAAACCGATATGATCCGTCTTTCTTTCGAACCAACAATATCGGGGATGACCAAGCGCTTGCCGATGGTACTACCACTCCAGATTCTAGCATTTCATTCAATTCGATGTTAATTTGTTTCTGAACTGCCGGCGAAACCGGGTAGTACCTCTGCTTAATCGGCGGAGAGTTAGTTTTGATGACATGGGTCACCGATTTTGCGCAGCCCAGCCCCTCTCCCATCAGCTCGAACTGTTCCTCTAACAACTCTGACAAGATTTTAGCCTCGCTAACCGAAAAATTGGACAGGCTCCGCAGCGTCTTCCCGGCCGTTGTTTCCACTGTAGCGACCGAGGTCCACTGTTGCCCCTTCATGTCAAGGACCACCCCAAAACATTTCCAAAAAATCGATGCCTAATATCAACGCCTGAGGAACCGAAGGTATCACTAATACTTCTAATTCATGCTGACGACCGTTCAATTCAAACTTCAGCCTTGTCATACCCGCCACTGGACACGTCTCCCCATTAGCAAGCCGAACTTCCCCGATCTCATTCTGTGTTAGCGCCAAGCCTTCTCTTCCTAACCGAAGCCACCCCTCCTTCCCTATGATTGTGCGACTAGCTCCTGAGTCCAGCAAGCCTTCCATCCCTATACCCTCCACACTCACCTGCAAATGAGGCCTACTGTCCTGGTTCCCCTTTGCCAGCGCGTAGTCCACCATCGGAGAAGCTAGTACCCGTTGCGGCCTCTTCAACGTGCTCACTCGACCGCTTAGTGAGCACGCCGGTCGTTTCCCGGAGTTGACTGGGTTGATCGGTCACGCGGACCTTGCTCACTCGCCCTGGCCCGGCATGTAGAACAAGAGGATTGCACAACCCCCAGCCGACCGCACCCAAAGCATCGCCGCGGCTCGGGACACTCCCTCGATAGATGACCCTCGCGTTTGCAATTCCAACACTGCATTACTCGCGATCCACCTACCGCTGCCACTTGTTCTGCGTTTCCCGTCTCAACCTATGCCAGGTCAGGCTCTAAGCAGCGTCTAGATCGCGTGTTCGGAGGTATAAATGCCGCTACTGAGGCCCTCGTGGCGTCCAAGGTCCGACCCATCCTGACTAGATCCATGATTGTGTCTAGTGGGGTCAAACAAAGCTGTTTTTGATAAAAAGGCGCAATATTCCTTCGCAGGATGCGCAACTTATTTTGTTCCGTGCAGACAGTCTTTAGTCTGCTGAAAAGACGTTCCATGGTCGCCACGTACACTCCCATGGACTCGTTCTCTCCCTGCGTTCGCCTCCTGATCTCCTCCCACAAGCGGTCCTCATAATCCGACGGCAGGAACTCAGCTTTCAACTCCACCACCAGTTCATCCCAACAGTTCACCAGACTGCGATTAGTACGGAACCATATGAGAGCCTTGGCCTCGAAAAGGTCTACTGCCGACGTAAACAATTGTTGTTTTGACAGGCCTCGAGCCTGACGCAGTTCCTCAACGCGCTCCAAAAAGGCGTTGACGGAACCGCTCGCATCTCCGCTAAACCTAAGCCCCCATTTGGCCACCTCCACCGGATTCACCACCTTCGTCTGCTGTACCGTGGATACATCCGGCGTTATATTGCTTTGCTCCGTCTCATCTTCGCTGGGATCTTCGACCTTCTCCGCTAATGTTCCCATCGCCAGAATAAGTCTGTTCCGGAGCTTCCTCGTGCTCTCCTTCTGTTCCAAGGTAATGGCTCTCACGTTCCCCAGCCTGCGGAACCCGAACTCAATCCTCACTTTGGCTTTCAGGAACTCTAAGGATGATTTGCTGCCCATCACCTTTTCCACCAGCTCCTCGGCCTCCGTTACCTTTGCCTCTAGTTCCCGGCAGTCCGTCTCGAAGTCAAACGGATAGTCCGTTTCTACATATGACGTGTCCGACTCCGCCTCGGCCTTCAGCGTCGCCCTCAATGCCTTCCGCATATTGTCTACAGTATCAGCGTCGAATCCCCGGATGGCTAGCTCGTACGTAAGCTCATCCTTACTCAAACGGTCCACCAGAATTTTCATTTTGGCTGCTGAAAATTGCTATTAGCTGAAAATTTAACACAATTTTCCCCTAATAAACGTCGCAAAATGCCTGCGCCAATCCCTAGAAGACAAACTCCCACCCTGAAGTCTGGAACAATCTAAAAATATGTTGCCTCTTATAGGCTAATACTAAGACCTAGAATATCGACCCTATACGGTGCCTCTTATACGCCAACTTCAAAATCTAGAATGTCGTTACTGTATATTGCCTCTTCCTTGCTTACACATACACTCACTCATCCACACTCTCAGCTCTTGCTCCACTCTGTTCTTCACACTATACCCACCACCTCACCATACGAACGATCCAGAATTCAATTAGAAATTTTATGTTAACGGATACGTATATTGTTACAACTCGGATAGCGATTGATATGAGTTCCGATAATATATGCGTCCGAAATAAGTATCTGTTCAATTCAATATCACGAAGATAAGCGATAAATGCAAATCCGGTTTCGGAATTCCGCGCTATCTTAACGGCTTACTACGATTTCAACCCTACTAACGCGATTCTCCTCCGTTACTCGCCTTCCCACAATTTGGGACTTGGCAAACTAAAAATTTTCACTAGTGCCGTTATGTGTTGATACCGTTATGCCCCACGTTGGGCGCCAATTTGTTACCGAACGGCCTCCGCCGTTTCGAATTCAACCCTGTCTTCTACCCAGAAGGCCAGGGCAACAGCCTCGGGTGGCTGGCTCACTTGTCGAGAGAAAGGGGTGAGTCCGGGCGCCACTCGTTTCTTGCCCTCGGCTGGCTTTATTATCCGCGCCGCGAAACGAGAATTCGGCCAGATAGTTTATTCGATTACGATATCTCACTATTTCCAACCACTACGAGAAACACCGCGTTACAAAATTATACATCAACTTTATTAACCAAATCTATACGGCGCCGCAAATTGAGAGAAATTTCCACTTATTCCTTAACTATTAGCACACATCTATCTTAAACTAAACTTAATGATATCGCCACGTACCTTCGCCACTAACCATTCATTCGTTGAATTTCCCGCCTCGTATCGATCGCTATCGTCGCTTCGCCTTTCAACACAATATCTTCTTGAGTCGCCGCCTTAATCCGTTCAACCTCGGAACCGCTGTAGCTTTAGAAGAAATCGCCGTCTTCGCTTCACTATTCAACTTAATATTTTCGCGAGTCGCCGCCTTAGTCTATCCAACCTCAGAACCACTGTAGCTTGAGAAGAAATCGCCGTCTTCGCTTCACCATTCAGTTTAATATTTTCGCGAGTCGCCGCCTTAGTCGATCCAACCTCAAAACCACTGAGAGGAAATCGCCGTCTTCGTTAGTTATTATTCGTTGCGTAGTTCTATTTCTCCACGAAGTTCGTTCAAGTATTCCTTTCGATGCTTGCAGCAAAAAAAGAACAAAATTAATCGATATATTACGCTCTGTTGGCTTACGCTCTGTTCACCTCCGAGTCTGGATCAAGAAGAAATCATTTTTCACATTCGGATCCCTGCAGAGCCTCAGTCCTGCTTGTACGACCCCGTTTTTGCGGGACTATTCCCATGTAATTTCCTTGATATTGAATTATACCGCCCTACCAGGGCAATGTCCTCTAACAGCGGTCATTGATCCTGAATTTGACCGCCTTCATTTGGCAACGCCACTTCAAGTCCTATTGTGAATTTTATCATCTTGTCATTTCAAGTCGCCTACTGTGAACTTCACCATCTGACACTTCGCAAGTGTTCTAATCATACTTCTGCTGTCGCCAGGTGAGTGTTTATTTATGTCCAATTCTTTTCAATTTCCTACATTTTAGTTTGTGAGAATGACGCAAACATCGGTGGGACTCCCTGCATCTAACTGCCGAGGACAGATCCTCTATCACGGACCCGGACAGGGCGCCGGTAGATGGTCAGCAAATTACCCTCCCTGCTCTGACATCTTTCTTATGAT
>OZ022264.1:169309678-169414678 GCA_963978885.1 Nemotelus pantherinus | reverse complement strand
GTTCACGGAAACTCACGATCCAATGAACAGAATTTATTGAAATTTGCAGAATGTATTGGCCTTAAATAGAACCAGGTCTGATAGAAGTGATTTTGAAACGCGGATGATTCTGTGCCAGTGGTGCCATCATGAAAAATCACTAAAAAAGATAACTGCTTTTAGCCCTATAAGTTCTGATTGAATCGTTCGATTTTAAAGAAATTCGCACCGTAGCTGCACCTTACTTACAACCCCGTTTGGTAGAAATTTGGTTGAAAAATTCGGTTGGAGCTGCCAGCTATGATAATTTTGGTGTCTTAAATTTGAAAAAATATAAATTTGGAAGTGAAAACATTCAAACCATCGAATATCCTAAAAAATGTCCGTTTCTACAATAAAACCAATCTGTATACAAATCTTATGCTCAATCTACACAGTCAAAGTAAAACTTTGGAAATTTCATGTCGGACAAGAACGGTAACCCTTTTTCAGTTAACCTATATTTTTAGCTTCAAAAACTTCTGTTCACGGGAACTCACGAATCAATAATCAGATAAAATTGAAATTTACAGAAAGCATTGAACTTAAAAAGGGCCAGGTCTGATAGAAGCGATTTTGAATTGCTGGTAGCTCTGTGCCAGTGGTGCCATCTTGAAAAATTACAAAGAAAAAAATGCTTTTTGCCCTATGAAATGTGAATTAGTAACCAGATTTTCATGAAATTGACACAGTAGCTGCACCCTACTCGAAACTCTGTTTGATCGAAATTTGTTTGAAAAATTCGATTGGTGCTGCCAGCTATGGTAATTTTTGTGTCTTTGGATTTGAAAATTCGCTCCGGAAAATAAAACTTTTTGCCCTATAACTTCCAGTGCAGTCATGAAATCAATACGAATTTCATACAATTACTGGAACGTATTATAAACATTATTCAAGCCAAATTTGGTTGAAAAGCCATGATAGGGTTGCCAGCTATTGTTGGTTTTGTGTTTGTTTGCAATATCTGTATTAAGCGGTTTTATCGCAGAATTTTCAATTGGTTATGATATTGTAGTGACAATAAACAGCAAATATTAAGCTTTCGATTATTTGAAAAAACTCGCTGCAGGTAACCCTAAATTTCTTTATACTCCTTTAACTTCAAATGTTATATAACAACGTGAAGCAGATGTTATATATTCTTGGCTTTGATACTGGCGAAAGGTTGCCAGCACGAGTCGGTTGTGCTACTTTTGTATCAATAAATGCTTACAGTTAGTATTCATACCGGAAACATTTACAATGAAAATAAATAACCGATGTTTCAATTCCCAAAGTTCTGCAAATTTTTCGGATCGCAGCCCCAAACTCCAACTTCAGTTACAGTGCTGCAGGCACTGAGCATTTTCTTAATTGATGTTATATGAGATGCTGCTTTCAAAATTTTGTGATATAAGCAACTGATAACGAATATAATTAACCCGTGTTTTGCTCTCATAAACGTTGAAATTCATGCCAGTGGTAATATCTGAAACCTTCTACCATATGAGTTATAATGCATTCTTGAGACAAAAGTAAAACGTGGCATTTGAAACAATTTGGCCGTAATAAGCAGCGCATGTGGTGGAATATGCAATCAAAACCTGCACGATTCTTCTACTGTTCTTCGAACATTAGTGTTTCTAGCGGTTCTGGTGCGCTAGAGTTTTCATAATTAAACCCAATGCGTCACATACCAGGCATTTATATTCCTTCTATCTTTTGCGCCTTTTATCGACCAATGTAGCCCAGTGGCAGTCCTGCCAACTAAAAATCCGGCGAGTAAGTAGATTTCCCACAGAAAAGTAAGTAGAACAACAAAAACGGTAATAATAATAAAAAAAAATCTCCATCGTCCTCTAAAAGAAAACGATGGAGATTGGATAATATTCGCAATTTATGATTTTAATGTTAAATAGGATTAGGTTAATTAATTAGATATTGCAGTCACGAATTTAATTTAAGTTAGATTAAGTTAGTTCAAAGTTCCCGATTGTAGCTTATGATGATCAAGTTAGTTGAGTAACACAAGTCATGCCGACGGAGTATACGATGAACGACACATAATTAAAACAAACGTTTAACTGACGCACAACGCAGTTGAACATCGACACATTGAACAGTAGAACAACACTACTAAATTGAATGCATAAACAACAGCATAGCCATCAGCGGCAATGACCCAATCGCGATGCGAATTAAAACGCCAGAATATCGACGAGATATCGCGATCCGCACCATTATGCCACAAATCCATACACCCGGCAGAGCAATGTATGGGCTGAGTCGTACATACTGACGACACCAGACGTAGGCCAACAATTGACCTACATACGACTGGTACCGAGTGTATCCCAGAGTTGCTGATTCCCGAACGCAAAGCCACTGATCAAAAGACGAATGGAGTTAATGCGAAAGATTAACATAATCGACCCGAGGGGCGAAGGATAGTCGCCATACGCGTAGGGAAACTGAGATCAGGAGGACATCAACATACGGGTCGGGGCACTTGCACATCCGAAACTTGCGGCACGCATGAATTTGCATATGGAAGGTCGGCACGAATTATCACTGTAACGCGACTGGATTCTCATCTGATAGCGATCAGATGGAAGAAAACTGGGAGGATTGCGGATCTGTTCTTTGTCGAAGGCGAGAAAGTAAATACCAAACTCTTACACACCTGAAAATGTATCGAAAGGCTGCGAGCACTACCAGTTTGATTTGCCAACAACACAATTGAAGTAAACAAATGTTGACAAGTCGGAATGTCACGAATGGGAAAACGTCAGATAAGATGTTCCAAAATCGGACCGTACCGAATTGGATCGCGAGGTGAATTCGCAACCCAACACTCAGACGAGTGAAAGCGATAGAGAGCGAGCGCTGGGAACGTTATTTTGAAAATCCCGCTACCGCCAGGAACATTTTCCTGTGAGCGGGATCCCCGAAAATCTTTCTTTTTGAATTGAGCTGGGTGAGTGTACGGAAGCATTAAATCGCTGAAACGAAAATTTACAATTTGCTTTTTTCCTTTGTTTCCGAGTGTGGCTACTGGTTTGGAATTAGGAAACTTGGGCTGACGACAGGCTATTTCAGGACCGGAAAGCGGCAGGAGAAACGATAGGTGTATTATTTGGTCCGTGCCGTAGTTGCTGTATGGGAAGAACGATGGGTGCGAATATTTTGCGAAAGATAAATAGCAACGGTGAAGAGCGAGTTTGTCGAGGAGTACGAATTGCGGAGGATTTCCGAGGTTTCGATTGATTTTGACGTGACTTCAATTAGCAGAAAAGGGCCCCATCGAGGGAGAAAAACCACATTCTTGCGATCCAGAGCCGACAGTTCTAGAGCAAGCAGGTTAGTTAGTACGTAGCGTTAAAATTGTTGCACAAGATTATCTGAAATTGAAGTGCAAGTAGGATAAGGGAGATTACCATTGAATGGTAACGCGGTAGTGATAGTAGTGATAAATTTATAGTACACGTTAAGTGCAATAAAGATTGAAATTATAAATTGCGCCGGGGTAATTGTGAATTTCGAGTCGTGGGTTGTTTATTACGAACCGTCTACCTCTTCTCGCTTCAGGGCGACGGTAGCGAGGCAAATTCTCGAAATAGAAGCGAGTGGCGCCCACCCGCGACCTTTTTCTTCGCGAGCAAAGCCGCCCGGAAACTGCCGCCCTTTTATCTCGGTTGGAGATAAAGGGTTTTAGTGCGCGTTAAAGATAACGGTGACAATTTTTTTTATTAAAACAAATCAGATACATTTTATTTATTATTATTTTTTAAAAGTATACATGTTTCGGAAAAATTTCTTACTTAAAACTAAAAAAAAAAAAAAAAAAAAAAAAAAAAACTTTGTTCTATCCCTTATACCAGCAAACCAGTTGTCTGGGAAGCACTATATAAAAAAAAATTATATCAGGCGTTATTTTAAAGTCTAACGGTTTGAATTATTCATTTTCAACAGAGCTTTTACTTGCCGGCAGCCTCTAATTATTTCATTACAAAAAGAATTTCTAGTTATAGTTTTAATTAGACTGTCATGAGAAAATATTAACTCAGTGCAAGCAAAAAAGAGTGGAAGCATTAATATATTGAATATAAAAGCACACAATGCATCAAATGCACCCTGATCAACTATTGTAATATTGACTTTATATGAGTCCGAAATTCTTCTGTGCTCTCTGAATTCCAATCACTTTCTTCTAAAGAACAATTACATTAAGATTTTGTAATAGTCCGGAACTAAAGTGAATTGAATTGGTCAACTCAACTGGATACAACACATTCTAGTGAAAGCCATCCTGTTTGCGAAGGGAAGAGAAATCGAGGTAGTTTCATATCAAAAAGTGTTTGCAATGACTTGAAGTTCGAAAGGCGCTTGGAACTTCTCAGATAATTACATAGGTCTCTCGCCAAATTTCCCATATATCCTGGTAGCTTTTCACATGCTTAAAAAGCACAGAGATGGAAACAGTGGCAGACACATTTTCTTGTATTGAAATATCAAGAGCCGCATCTATAATGAGTGAAAATTTAGACTTATTTAAAATTCCAGCCAATTTTTCCACATAATTTGCCCCCAAAACATTCATCAGAATAACAGTAAACTTCGTACGACCGCACCTATATAAATCGTTTAAGAATTTCAGAGTCCAATGCCATTGCACTTAGAAACCGCGGAAAATACTCCATCAAAGTAAATGATCAATTGTGCTCTGCCAAAAAGAGAACAGAACAAATTTTTGCTTGCATACCGTTTTCCATTTGAAAGTGGTCCTTCACCGTAAGTTGCTTCCATACTGTACTACTACGTACTATATGTGAATGCACTTTTTCGTGCTTGTGAAGTGCCGCTTGTCCCGTTTTGGCAATATATAGATGATGCAAGCAAATTTTGCAAAAAGCATAAGAATTACCTCTTGTACTTTTTGACACACAACAGAAAACTAACTCTCACTGATCCCGATAGTTCTGCTCATACCTTTGTCTCTTGTCTTTGAATATATGTTGCTGAGCTAGGCGACTCCTTTTCGTTTCCAATAGCACACGCCACAGTTGACGACGACCTGGTTATTCGAGAAATATAGCGTTCCATCTAGACAAAGGATTGACAAGGGATTCAATTCAAGAATGAGTTTTCTTTGGTTTTCTTAAATACATACTGATCAACTAGGTTTGTCATAATGTTAAATGTCTATATCCAAAACGGTGGTTCCCGGAGAACACAGGATTTATTTCACTTGATATTTCTCATGCTATGCTTTTTACAGTCGTGTTGCGCGAAAGCTTTAAAGTTTTGAGCTACATATTTGTATTGAAACTTTGAGTTAGAATTAGAAATCATAAATTTAACTTTCACTAACTGTTTTGTAGCAAATACATAGACGAAAGAAACAAACAACAAAAGTTTGTTTCTTTCAACAAAACAAAAGTAACTCACCTAGAGCAAATCTAAGTAGATTAGTAAGTAGATAGGTTATAGAAGGAAAAATAAGTAGATCGAGAAGCATAGTAAGTAGGTTTGTTATGAAGGGCAAAAGTAAGTAGATATACTTACTTTTAGCTAGAGTTGGCAGCACTGCCCAGTGGTAACAGTGCCGGCTCTTGGATACTTAAATTGTGGATTCAATTTTGAACAGTATGAAATATTTTTGACTGGTGTGAAATATTTTTGACTGGTATTTGACATTTTTTGTAAATTTAAAAGAAAACGCTAGCGCACCTGAACTGCTAGAAACACTAATGCTCAAAGAACAGTAGAAGAATTGTGCAGATTTTGAGTGCATATTCTACCACACAAGCTGCTTATCACAGCCAAACTGTTTCAAACGCCACGTTATACTTTGGTCTCAAGAATGCATTATAACTCATATGGTGAAAAGGTTTCAGATATTACCACTGGCATGAATTTCACAGTTTATGAGAGCGAAATTGTTGTTTATTATATCCGTTATCAGTTGCTTATTTCACAAAACTTTGAAAGCAGCATCTTATATAACATCAATGAAAAAAATGCTTAGTGCCTGCAGCACTGTAACTGAAGTTGATGTTTGAGGCTACGACCCAAAAAATTTGCAAAAAATTTCGTCTCGATCCGATGACTGCATTTGAAATGATAGGAGTATAAAGATATTTAAGGCTACCAGTCGCAAAACTTTTCAAATAATCGAAAACTTAATATTACCTGTTTATTGTTACTACAAAATCCTTACCATTTGAAAATTTTACAATAAAATCGATTAATAAAGATATTGCCAATGAACACAAAACCAGCAATAGCTGGCAACCCTATCGTGGCTTTTCAAACAAATTCAACCTGAATAACGCCTATAATAGGTTTCATTAATTGTTTGAAATTCGTATATATTTCATGACTGCTCTAGAAGTTATAGGGCAAAAAGCTTTATTTTCCTGGGCGAATTTTCAAAACCAAAGACACAAAAATTACCAAAGCTCGCAGCACCAATTGAATTTTTCAACTAGATTTCTTTCAAACAAGGCTCAAAGTAAGGTTCAGCTACTATGTCAATTTCATGAAAATTCAGAAAATTCAAATTCAATTAGAATTCATAGGGCAAAAAGCAGTTTTTTTTTCTATGTAATTTTTCAAAATTGCACCACTGGCACAGAATTGCCAACAACTCAAAAACGCTTCTATTGGACCTGGTCCTATTTTAGTCCAATGTTTTCTGTAAATTTCAACTGCATCTGATCATTCGTTCGTGATATTCCGTGAACAGAAGTTTTTGACGCTACAAATATCTGTAAATTGGGAAAGGATTACCGTTCTTGTCCGACATGAAATTTCCAAAGTTTTACTTTAACCGTGTAGATAAAGCAAAAGATTTGTATACAAGTTGGTTGTCATTATAAGAAACGGACATTCTTTAGGAGATTCGATGGTTTGAATGTTTTCTCTTTCAGAACCTGCCGCAGCTACAGGGTTGCAATTAATACCAGATGAATATCTCTGAAATTGCAATCCCAATTTCCAGGAGAGGTCGCAGGTCAGTGAGTAAAGTTGCAACTCTTCAGACTGAAAGTGGCGAGTTCAATCTTTGACAGGACGTACATTGGTTTTTTTTTTGCTTTTGGGCAACTATTTCCCTTTTTAACATATTCTTTGTCTCCGATTTTTCTTAACTTGGCGGGGAATCACCCATCTAACAAGGTCGCGTATCGTCTTATTATATTGAAATTCACGCCAACAGTGAAACTTTGAGGTGTCGACCTGGTTGTGCCACACCTTGGAATATCGCATATGGGTGCATGTTCAAGAATTAAAATTAAAAAATTTTAGCGCATCAGAACCGCTAGAAAACTAATTTTCGAAGAAATTGTCTTTGAGTGACAAAAAAATGTGGAAAGACGTAATACACTTTTTTGCACAATCATATCAACCATTTCTTATCCAAAGCAACAAAACTCAATTATAACACAAATGATGAAAATGTTCAGTGCTGGCAACACTTTCCCAACGAAGCAGCAATAAGTTTACCATGTCAATCTCATACTTAAATAAAATTAACCTTTGAATTTCGTTCTCAGCGGAGGATTTCATCGAAAGCTTCAGCGGTTGAACGTTGTTTGATGCTGCCATCCGAAAAATGTTCAAAACTCGGAAAATTTAGAAATTGGTTTCTTATTTTTATTGCAAAAGCTTTGCATATGAAAACGTAATTTGAAGCATCTGTTGGTGCAATATTTACGAAAATGGCCAATGCTGGTTACCCTGTGTTAGCAGCAAAGCAAAATATATACCAAATCTGCTTCACGTTAAGTTAAGCCCAACCAGTAAATTCGATTGAATCACTGCGCTGGAAGTTGTATGGGTGAAAAGAATTTTAGGGTTACCACCTTCAAAACTTTTCAGATTTTAAAAGCGATAATATTTCTTGTTAATTTTCATTGCAGGATCATTTCCATTTGCAAATCTAATGACATATTCGCTCAGTAAAGAAATTCAGCAAAATTACAAAAATTATCATAGCTGGCAGCCCTTTCATAAATTTGTCTACGAAATTCCTACGACATTTGGTTCACATAAAGGTCCATTTACTGCGTGAACTTCGTTTTGATTGCTGCACTGGATCGAAAGTTATAGGGAAAAAAGCCTTTTTTTGCTGAGAAAATTTGCAAGATTTACGAGACAAAAATCACCATAGCTGGCAATTCTTTTAAAATTTTTCAGTCAAATTTTCACCAAATATTACCAACTATTACCAAAAAAATTAATCTGATGGCTGAATCAGAAGTTATAGGCCAAAACCCGGTTTTTTTCTCAGTGATTTTTCAAGATAGTACGACTGCCGCAGGGTCGCCCGCATTTTAAAATCACTTCCATCAGACCTGGTCATTTTTAATACCAACATGTCCTGAAAATTTCATTTTGATCGAATAATCCGGTCGTCAGTTTCAGAACAGAACTTTCGAGTGTTTAAATAGAGGTAATTTGGTGATGGGAGGCCGTTCTTGTGCAAATCGGAATATTCAAAATTTCAATTTGACATTATGCAAAAAGGTTGAAGTTTATCAATGATTTGAATTTTGTGTCAAAAATCAAAAATTTTTCAGGAGGGTCAATTATTTGAAGGATTTTTTTTCAGGACACTGCCGTAGCCACAGGGTTACCCGCACTATCTAAAAATTCCATGTGTATTAAATTTTACTCAACATCAATATGCTCTGTAAATTTCACCATGAGCCAATGTTTTTGTCAGAAGAAATGGCAAATCAAAATTTGAAAAAAATCTTTGCCTACTTTTAGACACGCTGTACCGACACGCGGCTGATAATTTCCAAATTTTCAACATAAAAAAGCGTAAGACGTAATAAAATTTCATTCCCAAACATTTATTTCACCAAAAATTTACACTGCTTGGATATAAAGGAGTACCTCAAAATTCACTAAAACGCTCGCCGCCGCCAAAAGGTTTTAGATATCTGAATTCTAGCGAAATATGGACCTACCTACTATGTACATCTACGTTCGGCGAAAATTTCAGCTCAATCGAATCGGCCACTCTAGAGATTATCTCTCCTAATCATTTTGCTGATATTTATATATATATATATATATATATATATATATATATATATATATATATATATATATATATACATATATATATATATATATATATATATATATATATATATATATATATATATATATATATATATATATATATATATATATATATATATATATATATATATATATAAATATATATATATATATATATAAATATATATATATATATATATATATATATATATATATATATATATATATATATATATATATACATATATATATATATATATATATATATATATATATATATACATATATATATATATATATATATATATATATGGGTAAAGGTGTAGTTTTAGGGTCCATCCGCGGAGGGGGTGGGGGGGTTACTTTGTTTGATTCAGGGGGGTGTTCATATAACATCCCCATAAAATTTTGGCGGCGGTCACCCCCTGAGAAAAAGTTACAGCCCCCTAAAGTACGCGTATTTGAGGGAAAAAGGAGTTAAATGAAATGGGATGGGAGACCCGGAGGGGGTGGGGGGCTAGTTTGCTTGATTTAGGAGGGTGTTCATATAACATGCCCATAAAAAAATTTCGGCGGTCACCCCCTGAGAAAAAACTACAGCCCCCTAAAGTACGCGCATTTTCCACGTTTTTGCACATTATACTGCTATTATTATTAAAAACTTAAAACTCATAACGACTGCTATAAAGAAAGGAATTTATTTAATATTTAAATTTAATTTACAATAAAGTATGCAACATTACAATTCGCACACCCTAAAATTTAGCATCTGGCGACGATTATGGTGAATCGACCGAGGAAGAATCTTTTACAAAATCATCTTCATCGATTGGAAACATGTCTTTGATTACGGAAAAGAACTGCTCGATGCGTTCTTCGAAATCAAATTTCCGCTTGAAGAGATACTCAGCGATGTATAAAGGCCAATGACGCTTTGTTCTTCTGAAATGAGGGATGCTATGCCGTAGATCCCTCCACACACGCTCAATATTTTGAGTGTGTGCACCAGTTTCAGGATCTACAAAGTTAACTGAATGGTTGACAGTTAAATGCTGAAATCCCTCATCTTCCAAGCACTCATACGACTTCCAACAATCTGAGTAGATGGTCGTACCGTTGACAACGCGTCGTCTTATTACATCCAAAAGTGTGGCAGAATCACGGGATTCTACAGGCTCGATAAATACTTCCTTTGACTCCCGATCGATACCACCAAACACCCACTGGCCAGGTACTAGACGACCACGAGTATATTTTCTTCTTCCGAGTTTGCACTCATCTATTTCGACGATACGCCCAACTCCTCCGATTTGCTGTTCGCTCGTTTCCACCCAATGTAAAAATACTCCTCGACAAAAAGATGCGTAGTCAATGACAGTTTTTTTATTGAGCTGAGCCGCTGCCATTAACGCATAAACGTTTGGAGTACCAAAATACATAAAATAGCCAATAAAAAGACAGATTTTTTGAATGTTGTGTACTCTGCTAAACCATGTGCCAGAAATCAACTTGGATGTTGTTAGGGGGACTACCCACAGTACTCGCAAACAGTTGCCTGCTCCCTCCGGGGGTGGACTCTTAAACTACACGTTTTTTACATACGATCTTGCACATTATGCATCACTAAACCACCCCGCACGGCACTAAACCACCCCGCACCCCGCGCGGGGGTGTGAAAGGGGGGCGTGGCGGGGTGGTGCTGGGGGTTGGGGGGCGGTGCGGGGTGGTTTAATGCCATGTGGGGTAGTGTCATGCACGGTCTAAAATATGAGAGATGCATAATGTGCAAGATCGTATGTAAAAAAGTTGAAAATACGCGTACTTTAGGGGGCTGTAAATTTGTCTCAGGGGGTGACCACCGAAATTTTTTTATGGGCATGTTATATGAACACCCTCTTAAATCAAGCAAACTAGCCCCCCACCCCCTCCGGGTCTCCCACCCCATTTCATTTAACTCTTTTTTCCCTCAAATACGCGTAATTTAGGGGGCTGTAACTTTTTCTCAGGGGGTGACCGCCGCCAAAATTTTATGGGGATGTTATATGAACATCCTCCGGAATCAAACAAAGTAACCCCCCACCCCCTCCGCGGATGGACCCTAAAACTACACCTTTACCTATATATGTATATATATATTTATATATATACGTAAGTAATGAGACTGATTCCATTAAAATCGTATATTTAAAAATTATTCTACAACTCTGCGATCCCCTTCAAAGCGTTCCCTTTGGGCAGGTGTACAACGATTCTGGTGCGTTTTCCATGATTCGTAACATTTCTGGAACGCTTCGACTGGGATGTTCGCGAGTACCCTCGTCACGGCCGCGTGGATGTCCGTAATCGACTCAAAATGGGTTCCTTTGATCACCAATTTTGTTCTATTGAACAAAAAAAGTCACAAAGTGACATGTCGAACGAATAAGGCGGCTGTTGCAACACGCCAAATACTGAGACACGATGAGGGCGGTGTGGCACGGTGCGTTGTCGTGATGAAGGATCCAGTTACGAGAGATGTCTGGGCTTAGCCTGTTTACTTGTTTTCGCAATCTTTCGAGTACTTGGCGACAGAAGACTTGATTTACGGTTCGCTCCGATGGAACAAATTCTTTGTATACGATTCCACGGCTACCAAAAAAGGCAAATATCATCGTTTTCACTTTCGACTTGCTCATGCGAGCTTTTTTGGGCGAAGAGCGTGCGGAGACAAAAATTGTGAGCTTTGGTGTTTGGTTTCCGGGTTGTATTGGAAAAACCAGCTCTCATCGCCTGTAATAACTCGATCAAGCAGAGTGGGATCGTTTTCCACTCTTTCCAAACAGTGTTCCGCGACGGTCATTTGATTCCACTTTTGCTCTTCAGAAAGGTTCTTTGGAACCATCTTCGCGCAAAACTTTTTCATCGCAAAATCGTCGGTTAAAATTTGTCTGACTGTTTCATGGTTCATACCCAGTTCCGAGGCCAACATTCGAACTGTTAAACGCCAATCACACGCTGCGCATTCGTGTCAGTCCACACCTCGACTGGTCTCCCGCTCCGCGCTTCATCTCCCACGCCTTCACACCCCTTCTTAAGCTCTTTATGCCATCGAAACACCTGGGCACGACTAAGAGCACTATCATCATGCACTTTTAGAATTTAAGCCTACGTTTCCGAAGCTGTTGGGATGTAACTAGATCACCTCCTCGCGGTGCATCCTGGGTAACGCTAGATGATCTAGACTCTCTTTACGACTGCTTTCGTCCTCGGACCTCTCTCGATAAACAATACGTTTGTTGCACATGGGCTGGTGATCGTAGCATTCCGGACCTAGTCGTCTTCAGGCGCGGTAGCGACGGAGTGAAATCCGCTTCGTGAACGGTTCCGGGTTAATACGATCATCTCCGTCCCGTTAAAACCCTGGCAGGCCTCAGAGTACGTTCTCAGTCTCGTCGCCATTAAGTTGGTGGTGTAGGTTCAGTTGAGATGGACTCCTGATTAACACCGATCCGGCTCTGACTACTTGTCCCCATAAGGGCTTGTGGCAACCCTCGCATGGCCTCCCTGCTTTGCATAGATAACCATGGGATCATTAAGGTGACTACACATTCGGACTTGAGATAGCGGCTCTGAGTGGGGACCCATATTGCATGAAGAAAAATAATAATAAAAACAAACTCGTCAGGCAAAAGCCTAGCAACAAATCAAACTCACCCTCTTATGTAGAGGGGGGGCTAAAAAAGCTGCGCCGTCGGCTGCAGTTGAAGCCTTAGGAAGTGGAGACATGGTGAATAAGCCAGCTCTGCGGACTGAGGTTAAGGCTGCAGGGGTTCGTGGAGACATGGCGATTGAGTCAGCTCTACTGACTACTGGCACAGCGGCTAAGCAAGGTTCTGGAGACATGACGAGTGGGCCAGCTCCAGTGCCTGGCACAGTGCCTAAGCAAGGTAGTGGAGACATGACGAGTGGGTCAGCTCCAGTGCCTTCAAAATCTTCCTCAACCCCTGTCTCAGGCGGTTCCGGGGCTGAGGTCACCAAGCCTGGCCCTGCGAAGGCCATGAAGTCCGTTTGTGGCCAGTGTGATGGGAAGGTTTCGGTGAATGAGCCAGCCCGACCATCAACAAGCGCTACCTCCGGTGCCGCTTGCTCCTCTTCAGGCACACAAAGCTCCTCCGCCAAAAAATCTCGGGCTTATGGAACTAGAAGGGCAGCCTTCAAAGTTCTGAGGAAGTTTGAAAATGTCCCCCCCGACACTATGTCCGACAAGGACAAAAAGTCCCTTCAGTGGGCAAAGTCATTCATTGGGGAGCACCCTAATTCGCTCCCTCTACACCCTGGAGCTTCAGCTCAGAAACGACAAAGGTCGGCTGAGCAGATGAATCAGGGCATGCAAGACTGCAAAAAGCAGAAAATAGTGACGGCTCCTACAGGGATAACTCGGCCATTTAGCGAAATGGCCAAAGAGTGCCTGGTTTGGGCCGTGATTGATGCCAGCAAGGGAGACGGAACCATCTCCCCCGAAAACTGGCTTAAGATAAGGCAGACTTTGTTTGGAATCTGCTGTAGGCTGCAAAAGGCCAGCTCGGGTCCACCACCTACGGTGAACGATGCGGGCTGGCACAAAGGAATTCGGCTAGTTGCGAGTGGAGACCAACGATCAGCCGATTTCTATAAGCAGGCAATCTCCGAGCTGGGGGAACTCTGGTCAGGCGCCAAGATTAAGGTGGTGCACAAGGATGAGATTCCCAGCCGGCCTAGATGCAGGACTTGGATTCCAAGTTTCCACTCGGATATAGTGGAAGTCCTGGAAATAGTCCGGCTTTTCAATCTGGATCTTCCAACGGAAAATTAGAGAGTTGCGAAGATTAGAGAGCCGGTAGACAATCGGGGGGAGGCTCTCTTCATCATAAATGAGGAGGCACTCCCGATCTTAGATGCCCGAAAGGGCATTATCAGGTATGGGGTCGAAAAACTAGCCCTACGGATTTACCGAAGCGACAGGCCAAAGAGCTCTGTTGCGGGAGATCCAACACCCGAGAAACCTCACCCTAAACAGGTGACTCACAGAACGGAGGACCCACCTAAAAAGGGGTTGGACACATCTTCGAGGGTGACATCTGAGGATGAATCCGAGGTGGAATCCCTTTATGCAGACGGGGTTAGTGTCGGGACTACCTCCGAGTTGGGTGGCTGCCTGGACCTCATGACTCTGGAAGCAGAGGAAGAGGCTGGGCATACATCTATGTCAGACGGGGAGGACCTGGATCTAACCATCGTCGAAAATAAATGATGGTGAAGGTATTGCAGATCAACCTTCACCATTCCAAAGTAGCATCAGCTACCCTGCTCTTCCGACTGTCTAGGACAGAGGAGGAGCTGATTCTAATCCAAGAACCATGGGTTGCCAAAAACCGGGTTTGCGGGTTACGCACCGATGGATACAGACTAGTGGTACCCGACGGCTTACATGAGCCAAGTGTCTGCATTCTTGTCAAGAAAACCATAAACGTCCTTGTACTACACAATTTCAGTGACAGGGATAACATGGCTATTGCAGTGGAAATCGACCAGAAATCATACTGGTTTGTTTCTTGCTACATGGCACACGATCATGGCGACAGCCCACCTTGCGACATTGTCAAGGGTGTTGTGGCTGAAGCCACAAAGATTGGTGTGCCTCTTATTCTGGGGGCTGACTCCAACGCTCATAATGAAGTATGGGGTAGCTCCAACACTAATGGCCGAGGTGAGGAACTTTTTGACTTCATCTTGGCCCACGACCTTTTCATCGCCAACACTGGTAGCGATCCAACCTTCCTTACCTCAAACCCCAGGGAGGTTCTTGATGTTACCTTGATTAGTGGGTGGCACTCGCATATACTCCGTGACTGGAGGGTTCTACAAGAGTGCTCATTCTCTGATCATAGGTACATATCGTATAACGTGGCTGGCCGCAGCTCTGCTGTGCAGGTAGCCTTTATCAACAGAAAGAGGACAGACTGGAAACTATTTCATTCTCTGGTACGATCCTCACTGGAAACTGCTCCTAGGAGCATTGACTGCTACCATGAATTGGATCGGGCGGTTGACACCCTTACTAATTCTCTCAACTCTGCATCTAGGGAAGCATGTAAGCCATCCTCGGCCAGGGGCAATCCTAAGCCTCCCTGGTGGAGTATGGAAATCAGCATCCTGCGGAGAGAATGTAGGAAGGAGTTTAATAGCTCGAAAAGATCTAATGACTGGTCGGCGTATAAAACGAAGCTGAAGGCGTTTAAGTATGCCATACGCAAGGCTAAGAGGTCCTCATGGAGATCTTTCTGTGGAAACGTAGAGAGTCTCAGCGAGGCGAATCACCTTCGCAAGGTATTAAGCACGACACCAAAGGCTATGGGGTGCATCATGAACCCTGAGGGCATTTGGACTAGTTCGAGCGCAGATACCCTAAACGTTCTCATGGACGCACATTTCCCGGGCAATTATTGCCCTATAGGGACAGTGCACCAAATAGAACTAAATTACGGTAGAGCCCCGCCGTTCAGAATATCAGACTCTCAGCTGAGGTGGGCTATTAACTCCTTCGAGCCGTTTAAATCCCCGATCCCTGATGGCGTGCTTGCGGCTGACGTTCAGCAGTCCATGGAAGTATCGCTACCATGGCTCAGAGAGATTTATAACGCTTGCCTATGCTTCTCGTATGTTCCCACCAGCTGGCGGGAAACTAGAGTTGTGTTTATCCCCAAAGCAGGAAAAGTTTCTCATGTTAGGCCAAAGGACTACCGTCCAATAAGTCTTAACTCAGTCCTGCTTAAGATTTTGGAAAGGATCATTGATTACCATATTAAAAGATCAATTGATCCTATGTTGATCTCGCAGTCACAACACGCTTATACCAAAGGTAAATCTGTTGAGACTGCTCTTCACGTCCTTATTGAGCAAGTTGAAAAATCTCTTGTGCTTAAGGAATATACGCTTGCCGCCTTCTTGGACATCGAGGGGGCCTTCAACAACGTAAATTCTAACGCTATTGTTGAGGCTCTCTCGGTGCTTCGTGTGGACGAGCGGCTGATTGCTTTTATTGTGCAGCTTCTCAAAAATAGAGTGGTTGTCTCTTCCTTGGGGGATGCCAGCGTAAGACGAGGAGTCAGTACGGGCACACCTCAGGGTGGAGTCCTCTCTCCCCTGCTGTGGAACATCACGGTGAATACTCTTCTAATGAGATTGGACCGCGCTGGCTGCAAAGTGATTGCTTATGCAGACGACATAGCTGTGGCAGTGTCGGGAAAGTATTTATCTACGCTTTCGGAGAGGCTTAATCACTCTCTTGACATACTTTCACGTTGGAGTCGTGAGTGCGGCTTGAATGTGAATCCTAGCAAAACGGAACTAGTGCTGTTTACAAGGAAGTACAGAGTTCCGTCTTTTGAGTTATCCAAGTTGAATGGGGTCTCCATTAACTTGAGCCAGAGGGTCAGGTACCTAGGGCTGATCCTTGACTCGAAGTTACTATGGACCTACAATGTAGCAGAAAGAGCTCGGAAGGCTTTCAATGCACTTTACTGCTGTAAAAGGGCCATAGGAGCGAATTGGGGATTACAACCTCGTACTGTTGCTTGGCTTTACACTGCTGTGGTTGAGCCAATTCTATTGTTTGGGGTGGTGTTCTGGTGGCAGGGTGCTATTAAGGCTACCTGCAAACAGCAGATTGAAAAAGTGCGGAGAATGGCTGCACTACTTGTAACTGGTGCGCTCCGCTCCACTCCTACTAAGGCCCTCTTCGTGTTACTTCATTGGCTGCCACCCAATCTACTTATCTTACAGCAAGCTAATTTTGCCGCTGTGAGACTAAATTGTATCTCGGCTTGGAATAGAACAGATCTCGGCCATGCGAGGATTTTGGTCGAGGGAGTTCCCGCTCCAGCGGGTGTTGACTACATCGCTCCGCAGTGCCTACTAGATTTTGAGTTCACAACTCGCATTCCTGGTAGGGATGAATGGCGTGATGGTGTCACCCTCGAAAGTGGGCTTATCCATGTGTACACTGACGGCTCAAAGCTAAACAATAGAGTCGGAAGTGGTGTATACTCAGATGAGCTGAATCTCAAGCTGTCCTTCCGTCTACCAGACCATTGTAGTGTCTTTCAGGCGGAGGTTGCGGCTATTTTACAGACAATCGACTGGCTTCTGTGTAATCGAATATTCGAGGCTAATATTGGCATTTTCACAGATAGCCAGGCGGCAATTAAATCCCTTGCTGGTCCTTGTACAGTTTCCATGATTGTTGCTGAATGCCGTGCATCTCTCAGGGAGATGTCGAGACATTCAGTGGTTCAATTGATTTGGGTACCTGGACATAGGGGTTTTCAGGGCAACTGTGAGGCCGATGAGCTAGCAAGGCTTGGAACCTTGTTACCGGAGGTCTCCCGCTCCCTCTCAATAGGTATACCTATGTCATCGGTCAAACTGGCCATTAGGCAAAAATATCTCGAGGATGCTAAGACGTCCTGGGCAGATGAATCATCCTGTGCAATAGCAAGACAGTCCTGGGTATCCATGGATGCGCATCGCACCAGGCAGCTTTTAGGCTTAACTCGAAGCGCTCTACGCTGCACAGTGGGAGTTCTTGCGGGCCATTGCCTCATAGGACGTCATACACACCGATTGGGAGTGCAGTTTAACGATTTCTGTCGGAGTTGCGGCTCTGAGGATGAGAAGGAGTCCGTCCTCCACCTCTTGTGTCAGTGCCCGGCGTTGGAAAGGAGAAGGCTGGCGGCAATTGGCGCTCCCTTTCTCTCAAACCTGACCGAGTTATCCCTGGTTGATTTAAAAGGGATAACGCGATTTGTCAAGGGAAGCAGATGGTTTCCCGATTTTAGTGAGTAGGAGAGAGTCACTAATTAGTGTGGCATCACAACGGGCCTCTTTTGTGCCTACGTGTGTCGGACGACAGACCTCTGTAGACCGGCAGCCACTTTAACCTAACCTAACCTTCCGAAGCTGTTTCGCCCAATCTTGCGCGACGTTTTATCGTAACGCGTAGCTCTTAATTATGTTTCTCCATTTTCGTGACGAGCACCACCAACACACGTCTACTCAACACGACACAGCAGGTGAACTGAACAAGCTGGAGCGATGGTTATGACATCAATGGAGAGGGGAAGGATGCCGGAGAAGAGAATTTCAAGGTCGCAGGTTTACCACAAGCGCGGCAATAAAATCAGTCTGATTGTCACACCTCGTGTATATATATATATATATATATATATATATATATATATATTTATATACATATATATATATATATATATATATATATATATATATATATATATATATATATATATATGTATATATATATATATATATATATATATATATATATATATATATATATATATATATATATATATATATATATATATATATATATATATATATATATATATATATATATATACATATATATATATATATATATATATATATATATATATATATATATATATATATATATATATATATATATATATATATATATATAAATATATATACATATATATTTGTGTATATGCAGAATAGTGCCTCGTCTCACAAAAGTTGATAATATTTAACCCTTTGGCGCCGGTGGCCATTTTAGTGATATTCTAAATATACCTATTTTTCTATCAAAAAATAACTTTCGCAAAAATAACGTTTATTGTATGAATTCTGCACGTGTTCTTAATGTGAATATGATGATGTTTTTGAAATGTTTATCCCTATGAGTGCGCTAGGCGCCTAAAATGAGAATGTGAAAATTTGAAATTTTTTGAATTGCGATAACTTTTCATTAAATCATCAGATCAATATGAAGCTTACAGGACATATTAATGTTGTTAAGTTGCACATTTGCATAGCTTTTGATGAATATGCTCGCAACTCTGTAGCTACAGCAGACACTGAAAGTGAAAACATTCAAACCATCGAATCTCTTAAAAAATGGCCGTTTCTTACAATGAAAACCAACTTGTATACAAATCTTATGCTATGTCTACACAGTCAACGTAAAACTTTGGAAATTTCTTGCCGGACAAGAATGGTAACCCGTCCCCAACTTACCTATATATTTAGCATCAACAACTTCTGTTCACGGAAACTCACGAATACATTGGACTTAAGTAGGACCGAATTTGATAGAAGCGATTTTGAATTATGGGCAACACTGTACCAGTGGTGCCATCAAAACTACAAAGAAAGAAAACCGATTTTTGTCCTATGAATTCTGATCCAGTTACCAGATTTTCATGAAATTGACACAGTAGCTGAACCTTAGTTTAAACCGAGTTTGGTAGAAATTTGGTTGGAAAATTCGATTGGTGCTGCGAGCTTTGGTAATTTTTTTGGCTTTGGTTTTGAAAATTCGCTCAGGAAAATAGAGCTTTTTGCTCTATAGCTTCCAGTGCAGTAATGATATCAATACGAATTTCATGCAATCAATGAAAATTATTATAGACATTATTTAAGCCGAATCTGGTTGAAAGGCCACGATAGGGTTGCCAGCTATTGTTGGTTTTGTGTTTATTTGCAATACCTTCATTAAGCGATTTTATCGTAAAATTTTCAAATGGTAATAATATTGTCGTGACAATAAACAGCAAATATTATGTTTTCCATTATTCGAAAAATTTTGCGGGTGGCTACCCTAAATTTCTTTATACTCCTATAACTTTGAACGCAGTCATCGGATCGAGATGAAATCCGCAGGGTAGGTTAATTTCAACGTGAAGCAAATGTGATACATTTTTGGTTTTGATACTGGCAAAAAGTTCCCAGCACGAGTCGGTTGTGCTTTTTTTTGGATCAATAAATGTTTATAGTTAGTATTTACAATGAAAATAAATTACCAATGCTTCAATTCCCAAAATTCTGCAAATTTTTCGGATTGCAGCCCCAAACACCAACTTCAATTACAGTGCTGCAGGCACTGAGCATTTTCTTCATTGATGTTATAAGAGATGCTGCTTTCAAAGTTTTGTGAAATAAGCAACTGATGACGAATATAATTAGCAAGTGTTTTGCTTTCATAAACTTTGAAATTCTTGCTAGGGAAACATTTCCACCATTTGAGCTATAATCCATTCTTGAGACCAAAGTAAAACGTGGCGTTTGAAACAGTATGGCTGTAAAAAGCAGCTCGAGTGGTAGAATATGCACTCAAAATCTGCACAAATCTTCTACTGTTCTTCGAACATTAGTGTTTCTAGCGGTTCAGGTGCACTAGAGTTTTTTTCCTCGAATTGGCGAGTGTCGAATGGCAAATTTTTGATTTCCTCTAACAAATCAAATAACTTTTCATCAGCTGCTGGCTGTGTGACATTGATATTGATGAAAATTTTCATTATGGAAATTTTCACAAACAGAATTTGAGTTCCCTGAATTTTCAATTCAGTTTTATTCATGGTCTTTTTATTTAAATTGAGCTAACATTAGTTACAAATGTAGCCCTGAAAACTGCGTCGCGTTTGACATCACCCTGCAATATGTTACATGCAAAGCATTTTGCAATAGGAAACTCCACGGTGCTTGCATGGGTGCTCCAAGAGGTTGGTACAATTCTTACTTAGAATCGCATTTTATATGTTCTGTTGAAGCTACTTCATACACAAACTAAGTTTAATGACGAAATACACACTGAAATCACCAATCAAATCGAGAGTATAACGACTGCCTTAGATAACCTTTCCAAAGCCACCGAAAGAAATACTGATAAATCTGGTGAGCTTACCGATAACTTGTTTCAGCTAGCTTGTTCAATTAGCTCTCTATCGACACCCACCACTAATTGCTATGTGAACGAAAGAAGCTTGCTCTAAATAATTGATGATAAAATAACGTCACTTATCACAACACCGATTGACCAGTTGTCGAATAGAATCTTCGAAAATATTCACGCCAGTGATAAATTTATAGGCAATAAATTGGAAAGCATTGAAATGAACCAAAAAAAGGTTTCTATGGAACTTGGGACGTTAAATCAAATAATGTACGAACAGTCAACTCACGAAAAATTAGCAAATGCGAATTTAAACAGCTTTTAGGGAGAAGCTACTTGTAGCTTCTTGAGTTCTGATTTACTAAATTAAACACAGCACGGAATGTAAATGCGTGTATTCCACTCTATGATTGCAATTCAACTGTCGTGCTTACAAACTAACTTATCCTATGTTTTTTGATGGCAGCGCCACGTTGCTGCTTGTTGTCAGCTGTTAAACTATTACCGTGGTGCTGCCACAGTACTCCCCTCCGAGTAACGTCAGGAGCTGATATCGTAATCTGATAAATCTTTTTGGCTGGGAAAATTTATGTTATATGTGGTGGACGCGGAACAAGCGGCTTCCAAATGACTTGCCTGTGCTGAGCTGCTTGGTACAGATTGTCCAAAACAGCAAGACACAGATTTGCTGTGGGCATTTTTGCTGACGGTGTTTTTGGAACCTCTAGCGTTTCTTCTTATTAAGTGTTTTGTTGGCGAGGTAGGCTGGCTTCAAACGATCAGTCGGTATATTGGCCCGTCTCCCATTTATATCAACGGCAAATAAGGTTGGCAATATTCTTTGCAAAATTTTGTGTAGGCCAGAGTATTGCTGAACAAGCAATTTTCGCACTGAGTCGTTTCGCAGAAAAACATGTGTGCACGATTTCATGTCTTTGAAGATGAAGCTATTTTATTTGATTGATGAGCTGTTGGCTTCGGCCGAAAATTTCGTATTTGTTAGCGAAGTTGTGTTACGAAATATGAAGAATTGCAAGCTGGCTCAGAATTGACGAATAGTTCTCCAGGTAGCTGAATTGTAGTTCCATAAAGCATTTCGGTACACGATCCTTGGATATCTTCCTTGAAAGGATCTCGTAATCCCAGCAGGACTGTTGGCCGAATGTCGACCCAATTTGTATTGCTTTCATGGCACATTATTGCAGCTTTGAGTGTGTGATGCCAACTTTCAATTAGCCCATTGGATGCTGGGTGGAA
This sequence comes from Nemotelus pantherinus, assembly GCA_963978885.1. NCBI lineage: Eukaryota > Metazoa > Arthropoda > Insecta > Diptera > Stratiomyidae > Nemotelus > Nemotelus pantherinus. The sequence goes on along the minus strand of OZ022264.1, from coordinate 169,392,618 downwards.
AGGGGACGTGCGCGATCGTTCTATTCCAAAGAGTCTGATTAATGCTTTAAATAGTCCCGACTCAAATTGGGTCATTTGATAGGTGGTGATCGTTTGAGGTGCACCAAATTTTGCTATCCAGTTGGCGTAAAAAGCAGTCGCAACCAACTCAGCTGTTTGATCACCCAGAGGTACGACTTCTGGCCATCAAGAGTATCGATCATGGTAAGGCAGTATTTAAAGGACGCCCGCTTGGGGGAGCGAAACGATGAAACAAATAAAAAATTTGTTTTCTTAGTTTTATCGGAATATACGGCCGGATCCTTCCTGTTGAAGTGTCACAATACAGGTCACCTTGGTTGTTGTGATTAAAACGTTGGAATTTAAGGGACGATGAATTCGGTTGGAGCAATGTAATAAGTTCGGCATCGTTTTGTTGTTCAGCTATTAATTGTTCTGTAGAAAAATCTACAGGGGTAGTAATTGCATCGATGCGGGACAGTGTGTCTGCGACAACGTTCAAATCACCCGGAACATGAATAATGTTGGTTGCAAATTCTGATATGAAGTTTAATTGGCGCAACTGTCTGGGTGATGCTTTATACGCTGTTTGAGAGAATGCGTAGATCAGTGATTTATGATCTGTCATGATAGCAAAATGGGATCCTTCGAGATAGTGTCTAAAATGTTTAATACTTTCGTACACTGCGAGTAGTTCCCGATCATAAACGCAATACCGCTTTTCTGTTGTACTGAGTTCGCGTTGAAAGTATGCTAGAGGCAACCAAGTTTCGTTTTGATTTTGTTCCGAAACCAATCCTATAGCATTGTCGGAGACATCAGTTACGAGTCTCAGCGGTTTCCCATTATGAAAATGTATTAAGAGGGTAGCGTTTGCTATACTTTCCTTGCACTGGTTAAATGCGTTTTCACTTTGGCTGGTCCAGATGATTTTCGCATTGTTATTATTAGGTGCTCGAAGATATTCGTGGAGTGGAGCTTGAGTTCGGGCAGCGTTTTTACTGAACCTGCGATAAAAACTGAGCATTCCATGGAATCGTCGAAGGTGTTTTATGGTTTCTGGCTTGCGGAAATTACGGACTGCCTCCATTCGAGTTTTTGGGGTACGAATGCCATTTGCCGATATTTTATGTCCCAACTTCTTTGACTCCAACCACACACGTGTTGAAGTTTGTCACAATGCCGTATTCTTTCAGCCGATTAAAAACTATACGGAGGTGTTCCTTTTGAGTGGCGGATGCAATTAGAATGTCATCTATATAGCACGTGCAAAATTTCAGTCCACGTAAGACCATATCCATGAAGCTGGAAGGACTGCGCTGCATTTCTCAATCCAATAGTCATAACTGTGAATTCACACAAGCCAAAAGGCTTTGTTACGGCAGTTTTTGGGATGTCAATTTCTGCAATTGGGATTTGATGAAATGCGCGCATCAAGTCAATCTTGCTGAATATTTTCATACCCTGCAATCCAGCGGTTATATCTTGGATATGTTTTATTGGGTACTTGTCTGGTTTTGTGACAAGGTTTAGTTTACGGTAATCCCCACACGGGCGCCATGAACCGTCCTTTTTAGGCGCCAAGTGTAGTAGACTTGCCCAAAGGCCAGACGAGGGCCGATGATAGCCTTTTTCGAGCATGTATTCAAACTCCTCCAACTCAAACTCCACGTGTAGTAAGTTTCGTTGCAGTATCGATTAATTGCTTGTTTTTTAGGTCTACAAGCAAACCAAAATGCCGCAAAAAGTCAGCGCCTATAACGTTTGCAATGCAAAATCGCCATTTGAATGATATCCGGAGGTTCAAGCTAAGATTGAGCAATATTTCACCATATGTATGGATTGGAGTCTTGTTTGCAGCGAATAGTTTCAAAGGTGTCGGTTTGGATTGGTGTTTGTTGGCGAATGCTCTTGGTATAATGGAAATATCCGCTCCCATGTCAACGAGAAATTTAATTCAAGATAATTTGTCGAACACGTACAGGGGGTTTTGTAGGACTCCGCTGCTTTCCGCCTCTTGAAGCAGTGGGCTAGTTAGTTTTCCGACTGTTACCGGTAAGTTTTGAATGCACATAGTTGCGCGCAGTGGTGAGCGGCTGCTCCAAACTCCCTGTGATAGAAGAAAATCTTAGTGGCTGTATAATTTCGCGTTACAGACCTTGAACGTTTTTGACTTCGAGGGTAAACATGCATGCGACTTATTGTCGATTTTAGTTCCTCAATTTCCTTGCTGAGGTTACTAATTTTTTCATTGTTACCAGTTATCACTTCTAATATAGTGTCTTGCTCCCAAATTTCTAAAATTTTGTCAGCCTTTTCTGCCAAGCAGGGTAGGTCCGTTAAATCGGATATAGCTAGTACCGATTTTACTCGAGTGGGTAACTTCTGGAGCCATCAGTTTTTGAGAAAAGATTGACTCTTCTGGTTGTTAGCGACGGTAGTCATTTTCCGCAATAATTGCGATGGTTTATCGGTGCCAAGCTCAATTCCGGTGAGTAAATTTCGTATCTGGGCGTCTTCTGACAGCGAAAAAGTTGCGAGCAAACGTGCTTTAATGGTTTCGTGCTTGTTGTCACTGGGTGGGTTTGCAACTATGTCGTCCACTGTTTCCAATACGGCGCAAGAATGTTCACTTATTAATTTGTCGAATTTCGCAGCATCCGATTTGACTGTGGATTGCCGAAATTTAGCTTCAATACGTGCGAACCATACGGATCGTCGCGATTTCTAAAATGGATGAAGTTTGATGTGTTTAATATTACACATATCCGCGTGATACACAGAGTCGAGTAATTGCGCAGCGTCTGCGGTTTTTTCATCACTCGCGTCAGCACGATTTTCCTCCTCATTACAAATGCTCACTAACGTAACGGGGTCACCAATTTAGGGAGAAGCTGCTTGTAGCTTCTTGAGTTCTGATTTACTAAATTAAACACAGCACGGAATAGAATGCGTGTATTCCACTCTTTGATTGAAATTCAGCTGTCGTGCTGACAGACTAACTAAACCTATGTTTTTTTATGGCAGCGCCACATTGCTGCTTGTTGTCAGCTGTTGAATTATAACCGTGGTGCTGCCACAAGCTCTTCGCACGTTAACGTGCCAAAGGAAATCATTGCTAATGATGCAGCAACTTCAAACATTAAACAGCTGATAAAGAAAATCGAAACTCATGCAGGTTCTTCTCCAAGGACACTACAGCTTCAATCCATTGGTTAAGAATCTTCGAAAACTATTTTCAAGTTCCGCACAGATTGGTCAGAAAATGATTGGCTAAAACGCATCGAAAAAATCAAATGCTCCAACTCAGGTCACTACAATTCTCAACATGACTACTCCTTTTCCAATCAAAAAAGAGAGCCATTTTTCCAAAGTTTTAGTTTGATCGTGTAGATAAAGCAAAAGATTTCTATACAAGTTGGTTTTCGTTGTAAAAACGGACATTTTTTAAGGAATTTTGATGGTTTGAATGTTTTCATTTTCATTGCCTGCCGCAGCAACAGGAATGCTAGCACGTTAATCAAAAACTATGCATAGTGCAACTTAATAACATTAATATGTTCTGAAAATTCCTTCTGGATTTGATAATTGAATAAAAAGAAAACGCAATTCAAAAATTTTCAAATTTCTCCAATCTCATTTAAGGCACCGAGCACACACTAAGGTTAAAAATTTTAAAAACATTACCATATTCACATTCCAAACACGTTCGCACAACGTTATTTTTCCAAAAGCTATTTTTTGACAGAAAAAAAAGGTATATTTCAAATATCACTAAAATGGCCACCGGCGCCAAAAGGCTAAAGAATATTAACTTTTTGCGAGACCTAGCACTATTTTGCATATACACCAATATATCCGGCAAATGTCAGTTCAATTGGATGGTGCGTTCCTGAGATTTTGCCACTGACATTTTTTGAAGATATATACGAGTATGTTTGATGGTATATATAAAAAGATATATATAAAAAGATATATATATATATATATATATATATATATATATATATATATATATATATATATATATATATATATATATAAATATATATATTATATATATTGATATATATATATATATATATATATATATATATATATATATATATAGAATTATATATATATATATATATATATATATATATATATATATATATATATATATATAAATTTTTATTTATATTTTTATTTATATATATATATATATATATATATATATATATATATATATATATATATATATATTTATATATATATATATATATATATATATATATATATATATATATATATATTTATATATATATATATATATATATATATATATATATATATATATATATATATATATATATATATATATATATATATATTTGTATTGCCAAAGTGATTTGAATACTAATGTTCTTCTTCGAACATAAATAAAAAAACCACAAAAACAAAAAGCTGAATTATTTCAATTAATTTTATATCCACGCGTTCGGACATTTGCATCTACTTTTCTTGATGACTCGTACGTTAGATTAGATTTTCACAATATATCTTGTGCAATAAATACCAGCTTTATTGGAATTGCAATCCCAATTTCCAGGAGAGGTTGCAGGTCAGTGGGTAAGGTTGCGGCTCTCGAAACAGAAAGTGGGGAGTTCAATCCTCGACAGGACGTAGGTATTTTTTTTTGCTTTTGGATAAATATTTTCCTTTTTAACATATTCTTTGTCTCCAATTTTTCTTCACTTGGCGGGGAATCACCCATCTAACAAGGTCGCGTATCGTCTCATAATATTGAAATTCACGTCAACAGTGAAACTTTGAGGGGTCGACCCGGTTGTGTCACACCTTGCAGTATCGCATAAGGGTGCATGCTCAGGAATTAAAATTAAAACAACGGTCTGATTAAGGGACGGATGATACAAATCAGTGAGTACAATTTTGGTAGCACAGTTTTTTTATTTTATTAAAACTTAGAATACGTCGATCAATAACGGACAGATAGCAAGTCATTTGTTTAGCTACATTTTATGTTAAGCAACATTTCATGATAAGCAACATTTACTGGCAACACATATTATTAAAACATCAATAAAGACTGCTTCCATATTTGTACTCGTTTGTTTATTTCAACACAAGCATCAGATGGCACACGGCTCAACGTCATCGACACCTGCTAAGTAATTTCCCGCGTGGAGTGCGATACTGGAATTGTACATATTTTTATTTTATTACTAATGTTCGGTCAAAAATTATATTTCTATATATATATATATATATAGATATATATATATATATATATATATATATATATATATATATATATATATATATATATATATAAATATATATATATATAAATATATATTTATATATATATATATATATATATATATATATATATATATATATATATATATATATATATATATATATATATTTATATATATATATATATATATATATATATATATATATATATATATATATATATATATATATATATATATATATATGTGTGTATATAGTATATTATATAAATATCATCAAAAAATTTCAGTGAAAAAATCTCAGGAACGCGCCATCCGACTGAACTGAAATTTTCAGGATACATTAGTGTATATGCAGAATAGTGCCAGGTCTCACAAAAAGTTGATAATATTTAACGCTTTCGCGCCAGCGGCCATTTTGGTGATATTCTAAATATACCTATTTTTCTATCAAAAAATAACTTTTGCAAAAATAACGTTTATGTTATGAATTCTGAACGTGTTCTTAATGTGAATATGATGATGTTTTTGAAATGTTTATCCCTATGGGTGCGCTAGGCAGGATCGTATCAAAATCCCAAATTACAAATTCTCGAATTAACAAAATCCCGTGTGTTTCGAAATTCCCGTATTCCAAAATCCCGAAATTCAAAATCCTGTACTTAAAAATCCCGAAACTCAAAATCCCGAAATTCAAAATCTCGAAAGTTAAAATCCCGAAATTCAAAATCTCTTGGAATGAAACCTATTCATATAATGATAGAACAAAAACCTAGTGATTTAAGTTTTTATTTAGGAATAAATTTCAACATAAAGACATTGTACGCGATTCTTCTCAAATAATCGATTGTTTCAGACCTTTTCCTAATAATTTTTTTAATTTTTTGGTATCTTGTCAAACTTTTCTTCTCTGATTCCCCTTCATTCATTTTAACAATTGTCGCTTTAGCTACAATAAAAAAAGAGCTGAAGGAAAAATCCAACTTACCTATATGTTTAGCATCAACAACTTCTGTTCACGGGAACTCACGAATCAATAATCAGATGCACTTGAAATTTACAGAATACATTGGACTTAAGTAGGACCGAATTTGATAGAAGCGATTTTGAATTGTTGGCAACACTGTACCAGTGGTGCCATCAAAACTACAAAGAAAGAAAACCGATTTTTGTCCTATGAATTCTGATCCAGTTACCAGATTTTCATGAAATTGACACAGTAGCTGAACGTTAGTTTAAACCGAGTTTGGTAGAAATTTGGTTGAAAAATTCGATTGGTGCTGCGAGCTTTGGTAATTTTTTTGGCTTTGGTTTTGAAAATTCGCTCAGGAAAATAGAGCTTTTTGCTCTATAGCTTCCAGTGCAGTAATGATATCAATACGAATTTCATACAATCAATGAAAATTATTATAGACATTATTTAAGCCGAATCTGGTTGAAAAGCCACGATAGGGTCGCCAGCTATTGTTGGTTTTGTGTTTATTTGCAATACCTTCATTAAGCGATTTTATCGTAAAATTTTCAAATGGTAATAATATTGTCGTGACAATAAACAGCAAATATTATGTTTTCCATTATTCGAAAAATTTTGCGACTGGCTACCCTAAATTTCTTTATACTCCTATAACTTTGAACGCAGTCATCGGATCGAGATGAAATCCGCAGGGTAGGTTAATTTCAACGTGAAGCAAATGTGATACATTTTTGGTTTTGATACTGGCAAAAAGTTCCCAGCACGAGTCGGTTGTGCTTTTTTTTGGATCAATAAATGTTTATAGTTAGTATTTACAATGAAAATAAATTACCAATGCTTCAATTCCCAAAATTCTGCAAATTTTTCGGATTGCAGCCCCAAACACCAACTTCAATTACAGTGCTGCAGGCACTGAGCATTTTCTTCATTGATGTTATAAGAGATGCTGCTTTCAAAGTTTTGTGAAATAAGCAACTGATGACGAATATAATTAGCAAGTGTTTTGCTTTCATAAACTTTGAAATTCTTGCTAGGGAAACATTTCCACCATTTGAGCTATAATCCATTCTTGAGACCAAAGTAAAACGTGGCGTTTGAAACAGTATGGCTGTAAAAAGCAGCTCGAGTGGTAGAATATGCACTCAAAATCTGCACAAATCTTCTACTGTTCTTCGAACATTAGTGTTTCTAGCGGTTCAGGTGCACTAGAGTTTTTTTCCTCGAATTGGCGAGTGTCGAATGGCAAATTTTTGATTTCCTCTAACAAATCAAATAACTTTTCATCAGCTGCTGGCTGTGTGACATTGATATTGATGAAAATTTTCATTATGGAAATTTTCACAAACAGAATTTGAGTTCCCTGAATTTTCAATTTAGTTTTATTCATGGTCTTTTTATTTAAATTGAGCTAACATGAGTTACAAATGTAGCCCTGAAAACTGCGTCACGTTTGACATCACCCTGCAATATGTTACATGCAAAGCATTTTGCAATAGGAAACTCCACGGTGCTTGCATGGGTGCTCCAAGAGGTTGGTACAATTTGTTACCGTTTTAATCCTCTTGAGCGTCTACGCACCCCTTTTAGCACAAAAAGACAAAGGGGGTTAGCTTCGAGAGCCTGAACTCACCGGAGATGGGGTGGGTGGGCGCCACTCGCTTCCAATCCCGAAACTAACTCTCGTCCGTCGCCCGGAAGCGAGAAGTGTTGCGACGGCTTCGCGCACTAATGAAAAAAATAGCCCGAAAGGACACACCAGCGTTCACAATCTTCTACAATATCTTTATTTCTTCGAATAATCCGTTAATCTAGCTATGTCCACAAAAATATGAAACGGCGCCGCGATTTAAACTTATCTATCTAACTCGTTTGCACTCAATATGTACTTAATTTATCCCTATGTACAATTCAGAACTTATCCTACTTACTCAGAACATCATTTTTTGCGTTGCTCGAAATTCCAGTGCTCGAATATTCACTTCAGAACCAATCTTTTCGGACTGCTTCTTCAATTTACTCGTACAGCTGCTGCTACTCGCCATTACCTCCGCAAATATTCACGACACAACCCTTCACCAAATCGCTTCTTCTATCTCCGCCGTTTCGCTGAACTATTCCCTGCGTCAATTCGTTTTACACATTTTGATTCCGTAAGCTTTTATGGAAGAAAAATAATCCTCCTCGTCTTCACTTCTTGACTTTCCGATCCTCGGCTGCAGCTCTTCAACTTTTCTCCTGGTTTTCGGCTTCGGACTCGAGTTCCGCTTACATGAAAAATCCGACAGAAAATTCCTGGTTAATTTCTCTACGCTCGTAGCTAATTTTCCAACTGGCGCTTACCAATGTCCGTGTAATAAGAGAGCGATCCATGCCATGATCGCCTCGCAGGAAACCTCGGCTCCGCTTTCTGATCCCGCTTAGACGGGATCCTAGATTATCCGTTTGGCGAAATGAACATCTCGATGCACTTCAAATGCATTTCGGCCGTTGCACTTAGTTCCAGGTCATTGCACTTTCTCTCGTTAAAATTGAGGACTGGCAATGCCGTATGACGATCTGGTGATGTTCCACTTCCCGTCATTCCGCACTTCAAATTCTGCGCAGGTTGACGATTCGACCTGTCAGACTCGTGCCGTACTGACAAATGTCAGATGTCTGTTTGGTTTTGGTTTATCATTTGTGCGAGTTTTTAAACCTGGTGTTTAGATTTCTTTGAGACCGCCGTCGTGCGAAACCGGGTCAGTAACCTGCAGGATTTCAGCCTCCGGTAAGTTATCTTCTATTTTGCTTTGTTCCGACTCTACTTCGCTGGAAACACCAAGAGTTTTGAAATGGTGGCCGGCTCGAGTTTGTTTTGGGTATGGTTTGGCGTAGGTACCCCTTTGCTACAGCCCATGTCTGACTTAGAAGTGCCTGTGCCAGTCATGCGGCTCGTTTTGATGTCATTGTCAGGGTCAAACCCAGCCCCAGTTGGATTAGTCGTGCTGAATACCTTAAGATCAGATGCGGCGGTGAATCAGATCAGATGCGGCGGTGAGTGTATGGGATCTGTCTGTATCTACTTGCGTCGGAATTATTCTGTTGTGTGAATTTTGTGGAAAATCATCGTCTGGCTGCGATCGCGTCGACAAGCCATTACCGCGAATTCGGTTCGTATCGGGACGACAAGTTCAAGTGTATGCAGAAGTGCATAGATGCAAGTGCCTGTAGCGGGGAAGGTCGGGGATGTTATGTCTGTTATGGCACAGACTCCGACATGGTAGGTGCAATGATTGTAGTTGGGGCCAGCCAGAAATGAGTTTCAGTCCATTTTCGATTCGTCAGGCCTTGGTTTTCCACAAACAATATCGATGAACGACACGCCATGGGCTGGAAGGACCTGGCAGATTGCCATAGGCTCGTTGTTTCAAGTCGTATTGAATTGATGCACGAATCTGTGCCTATCCATCTCGGGATATTGACGGATCGCAGGGTGCGGCAGGGTCCAAACTGCAGATATTAGTCAACAGAATCACGATGATGTATATTTTACGCCATATTACCTTTCCGATCTCGTACGACCTACAACATTGTGATTACCTGTCTCTAATTCTTAGTTCTAACCTCGTGTAACATTAACCTGCTACATTGGTATGTCCTCTTCTGACGCGCCAATTGCTAGCCGTTAGGTCTAAAATGTCGATAAACCGTGACAAATTCTTACCTGGATTCGCATTTTATATGTTCTGTTGAAGCTACTTCATACACAAACTAAGTTTAATGACGAAATACACACTGAAATCACCAATCAAATCGAGAGTATAACGACTGCCTTAGATGACCTTTCCCAAGCCACCGAAAGAAATACTGATAAATCTGGTGAGTTTACCGATAACTTGACTCTACTAGCTTGTTCAATTAGCTCCCTATCGACACCCACCTCTAATTGCCAGGTGAACAAAAGGGGCTTGCTCAAAATAATTGATGATAAAATAACGTCACTTATGACAAGACAGATTGACCAGTTGTCGAATAAAATCTTCGAAAATATGCACGCCAGTGATAAATTTATAGGCAATAAATTCGAAAGCATTGAAATGAAGCAAAAAAAGTTTCTATGGAACTTAGGACGTCAAATCAAATAATGTACGAATAGTCAACTCACAAAAAAATTGCAAATGCCAATTTAAACAGCTCTTCGCACGTTAACGTGCCAAAGGAAATCATTGCTTATGATGCATCAACTTCACCCATCAAACAGCTGATAACGAACATCGAAACTCATGCAGGTTCTTCTCCACGGACATTACAGCTTCAATCCCTTGGTGAAGAATCTTTGAAAACTATTTTAAGTTCGGCACATATTGGTAAAAAGATGATAGGCTAAAACGTATCGAAAAAATCAAATGCTCCAGCTCAGGTCACTACAATTCTCAACATGACCACTCATTTTCCAACAGACAAAGAGTGCCCTTTTTCGTCGAAGGTGTCCCTAATTCTTCCAACGTCTTTTGGCTTGGAAGGCTCATCTAGAGTTATTTTCGTATCAACAAGTTCCGTTTTCAGCACTCTATTCAACATAGCAATGGAGCATCTAAGCACTTTTAAAGTCTGGATCCCCGAGAAATGGCTTTTTACCCATGTGTATAGAAGCAGCAGAAGTTATGAATAGAAAAGCATCAAGTTTTCTAATTGGAAATCAACCAGCAGCAGCAATAATTTTATGAAATTAAGTAATAACGCTAATGAAAACAAAAATTGCACTATACGCAAATTACAAACCATCCAGAAAACTCCCACTAATCTTCGTACTAATAATATACCTATATCGGAAGTCTCCACCACTGATTCTGTAAATATTTTATTTGAGAATATTCGTGATTCTGCACCCAGACGTTCGTTTACGGACACATTTCCTCATACTCTGACGTATAGCTGCAGGGCGTCCGCCATTAATAATCACTCGTCTTCCACTCTCTCTAATACAGTTCCAGATAAAAACTATTCGACTCCTAATTCCTTACGAAAAACCCGGTATAATCTTAGGTATTGCTCCTAACCATTTATGCTCTTCCGATGGCCTCAGAATTTTTTACCACAATTGCAGTGATATGAGGGGCAAATTAAATAAACTTTACCTTGATGCCAAATCAAGCCATATCAACGTATTTGCCTTTACTGAAACTTAGTTAAATGACTCCCATATTAATGAGGAGATCCTCGATAGTAGCTGGACAATATTCAGAAATGACCGTGATTATGTCTTCACTGGTCAGATAAGAGGAGTTGGTGTTTAACTTGCTGTCAGTAGCATCCTCTCAAGCGAAATTGCTGACTCAACCCCACATAAATTGTTTCAGCATAAAATTATTCGAATATCATTAGATAGCACATAATTTTATGTCCCGCCTAGATCTGATGACTCTGTGTACAATTATATTATGGAATCTTGTAACGCAGAGGATCAAATTATACTCCTAGAAGAGTTTAATCGCCCTAATTTACGTTTCATTATTGATGAAACTGACAATTACTTACTGCCTATTTACTATCTCGATTCTTCTGACTTCAACCTTGTGAGTACTTTGTATGGTAGTGATTTGCAGCAGGTTGCTCCGACTCTCAACCGTAATGGTTATTGATTAGACCTTATATTTAGAAACGTTTATGGCAAAGTAGTGGTTAGCCCAACTATCGCCGCGGAGAATCTTTTCTCAAATAGCCCATCCCATTCCGCTCTTACTATTGATTTATCCACTACCGATTTTAATACCTTTCAAACTTACAATTATACTATTGTATACGACTTCCGCAATGCTGATTACTATAACATTCACCACTCTCTTGACAATATTGATTGGACAGATACGCTTACATCTCAATCTCTTGACGAAAATTTAAATTCTTTTTGCAAAATACTGTTTGACGTGGTCGAAAGATATGTCCCTAAAATTATGAGAAAAGATGAGTTTTCTGAGCCTAGGCTTGACAAAACTCTTAGACGTCTGAGAAATCACAGAAATAAGTTTCATAAATCAATAAAAATAATGTCGACGCTAGCTATCGTATCAAAGAAGAATACAATGCAGTGGCCTAAGAATTCCAGGAAAAGTCTCCTGAAGCATATGACAGGTTCATTAAAACTACCACTTTAATTCACAGCCCCAAAAAGTTTTTTGACTTTGTGAATATGAAGTGGAAAACAATCGGTTATCCTCTTCTATGTGCAATAGAACCTCAATGTCTTCTTCTCCTCAAGAAATTTGTAATTTTTTTGCAGATAACTTTCAAAAGGTTTCTAACCCTGTCAGTTCTCTATCTCCCTGTCACTTCCCTAGAGTATCTAGAACGATTTTTGCTGAGGCTATAACCATTTCCAGAGATTATATTTTTAAAGCTTTCTTGGAGCTTGATAGTAACAAAGGCCCTGGACCCGATCTTCTTCCCCCGACTTTTCTTATCAAATGTGTTACACAGTTAATCTCTCTTCTTCACACCATATTCAATACATTTTTTTTCTTCTGGGCACTTCCCATCGTTTTGGAAAACCTCCTACGTTACACCAATATTCAAAAATAGTGATATAAGATCAATTCAAAATTATAAAGGAATCGCCATTTTCTCAAACATTCTTAAACTGTTTGAAAAAATCATATGTGATAAGCTATCCCCTCTGGTCGATGCTCGACTTAACGAACAGTAGCATGGTTTTGGGAAAGGTCGCTCTGCCACTACAAACTTAATGGTGCTGGCTTCCCATGTTCTTTGCAAAATGGAGAAAGGTGGTCGAATTCACCCAGTCTACACGGACTTCAGCAAAGCGTTTGATCGTGTTAGCCACTCCATTTTGATTTCCAAGCTACAGCAGTTTGGAACTGCAGGATCTTCTCTAAGATGGCTTAACTCTTGCCTCCAGAACCGCTCACAATATGTGAAATTCCAAGGGATTATCTCTAAAAAAAAAACCATGTCAACTCTATTTAACATTTTTATTTCAGACCTGCCGGAGGCTTTATATGATGTACCTCATTTACTCTATGCGGACGGTCTGAAAATTGTTCATACTATAAAGTCGCTATCAGGTGCCAACTTTTTTCAACTAAAACTTAATTCGCTGGATCATTTGTGCTGCATTAACAACCTACCTCTCAATCTCGCAAAATGTCATGTGATTAGCTTCTCTCGAAAAAGTACGCTCGTACACCATACTTATCTCTTAAGCAATACGACACTTAGTAAGGCTACCAATATATAAAACCTTGGTGTGGTGCTGGATGAAAAGCTCCACTTTAATTTTCATAACGACGAAATAATCTCTCAAGTAAGTAAACGACTAGGCTTCATTAAGCGGCGAGCCAGGGAGTTTCAGAACCTTTGGGCTACAAAATCGCTATAAACCTCGCTCGTTCGCTCTCTTTTTGAGTATGCTTGCATTATCTGGAACTCGGTTTTCGAAATTCACAGCCACAGATTCGAATCTGTTCAAAACCAATTCTTGCTATTCGCTCTTAGAAGTCTTTACCATCCTTGTGATTTTAGCAATTTACCGCCATATGAATCTCGCGTAAGACCTCTGAATTTGTCACCTTCTGCATTCAGAAGATTAATGAAATCTGCCTACTTCAGTTTCGATTTCACTGGAGACGCTGTTAATGTCGACTATATGCAGGAATGATTTGTGCTTAACCAGCCCGTGAGAGTCACTAGATCCCGACAAATACTAGTTGAATATAGGCATAGCACCGGATAAGCTGATAATGAGCCAATAAATAGGTGCTGCAAGATATTCAAAAGCCTGAGCCAACACTATTCCCCCACAACTTCGAAAGCGTCCTTTAAAAACAGAGTTACCAAGGCTCTCTTATCCTACCCTCTCTAGTCTACCGGCCTCGTACCCTTTTCATGACTAACAAGATATTTAATTTAATTTCCTTTTTGTATTTAAAAATGTTGTGCCCTACATGTAATATTGCTGTCATATCTATAAACAGAATGTTAATTTATTTATTTGCATTGCATAACAACAGAGTCGGGGGTGGTGTATACTCAGATGAGCTGAATCTTAAGCTGTCCCTCCGTATGCCAGACCACTGTAGTGTCTTTCAGGCAGAGGTTGCGGCTATTTTTCAGGCTATCGACTGGCTTCTATGTAATCGAATATTCGGGGTCAATATTGGTATTTTCACAGATAGCCAAGCGGCTTTTAGGTCCCTTGCTGGTCCTTGTACAGTGTCCATCATTGTTGCTGAATGCCGTGCATCTCTTATGTAGGAAATACATATTGGCCCAAGCCAGACCAACAAAGCTTATGGCCAATATGTGTACGCCATCTTGGTTTGAGATGGCTACGATTGGTCGATATTGGCCCGCATTCCGATCTGAGTGGATTTTGGGCACCAACATGCACCAACCAAACGGATTTGACAGGCTAAATAGACAACTGAAGCTCACCAACTCTGGCCATAGTGTGGACATCAGCATCTGTTCTCGAATTGGCCTGTTGTGGCCCAACCCGGGATGCTCTAGCTTGGGCCAATATGTATTTGAAGCATTAGGGAGATATCGAGACATTCAGTTGTTCAATTGATTTGGGTACCTGGACATAGGGGTTTTAAAGACAACTGTGAGGCGATAGTCCGTTTTATCAAAGGAAGCAGATGGTTTCTTGATTTTAGTGAGTAGGAGAGGGTCACTAATTTAGTTTTAGAACGAGCCTCCCTTGTGCCTATGTGTGCCGGTCGTCAGCTCTCTGGGGATCGGCAGCCATTTCAACCTAACCTAACCTATTTGCATTGCATTCAGTGTATTTTTTACCTGTAATTAATTTGTTTGGTTTTGTTATATAAAATATTAATTTAAATTTATATGTTTATGTTTATTTTATTTATAAGTAAGTATACCTTGTTGAAGGGACCCGGTAGTTCTGCTCGCTAAGGCGTCAGGCCGAAAAACGGCATGTTACCGGGCCTGCGGGTTCGAATTCCGTCAGTGCCATGGGAGCAAGTGTGAATGCGTGTGATTGTCTATAAGGATGAAAATTGGGCCCAAACTGGTGGCCTAGGGCTGGGCACATTCTCGGGAGCCCTCAACACTAACCTAACCTAAACTAACCCGTAAAACCTTGTTTGGTGAAATAAATAAATAAATAAATGAATAATTTTTCAGTTACCAATTTTCTAGCATGCACTTTTAGTACAAACGTGAACTCATAAGCTCATTCGGGTCCAAAGTATCATTGTACGCAAACCATGCATATCCCTCACGTGCATCGGATTTAGAGTACAAACGCATCATTTCTTGAACAAAGGTAAAAACTGCATGCTAGTAATTATGAGTAAATTAAGTGTAAATAAATGTGTAAGCAATTTGTAAATTAGCTATAAATATTGAAGGGCAATAATAAAATGCAAGTTATTTCACAGCAACCTTTGAGTTGATTATTTAGCTTAACGACATTACTACTGATTTAAGTTTCAGAAGTAATCAATTAAACCCAAGTTTGACTGTAGGTACCGGTTCAAGTTTGGCATCAACGCTACAGACGTAGGGTTATTCATTGGTGACCCCGACGTGATTGGGTGTATCGCTCAATCACCACGCAAGTTTCTGTTTAATCCGGCAATAAGTAGTTCGGTGATTTGGTAAAAAAGGACCGTTTGTTGGTTATACATTGGCTATCAGCACACCTAGTAAGCATTTTGCGCAACCATGCAAGATCTGATCAGATGGCAATCAGCTACGGGGAAAGAAATCCAGGCGATTATCACTTACTATAAGGAAAACTCGGGATTATTATGTGGAACGGCTTTGGCGCGTAGAGAAAGCGCCAATGATAGTGCTGTTTTTATTGATTCAATAGTGATTCACTAAGCACTTGAAACTTAGAGAACTTTCTATTGAATATAATTTCCACCAAGCGGTTACACTTGTTGGAAGTTAAGTTGGTAATTCCACGAACAGCACGATGTCACAAACAGCAGCAACTATAATATTTTGACTAAAATACTTTGATATTTTGGGAACGCAAATATCACGAACTGCAAAACTGTATATTGAAATAATGCACAGAATAAAACGCTTGATTCAAGTATACGAAACTAAATGAATTTTTATTTCCTGCATATCTATTTTATATGATTACAAAATTCTTACCCTAAACATAAATTTCTGCTAATATCATTATATTGCACGTGAATCGAGATCGATGACTTTTTGTTTACATATGCAATATGATGTTCTACAAGTTTTGCTGTACAAAAGTGCAAAAAGACAAAAATACTTATGAAGAGAAATATTGCTGACGAAAATTATTGACTGCGTTCAAGAATTTATGTAGGGTAAGTTACCCGGTTGTGGCCATAGTTTCGTTTTCCAACCATAACTTTTGATCAAATCTTATATCTGCGGACATATATATATCAATGGAAAGCTTGAGGTCTTAGGTAACTACTTATATAAGCATACATTTGAATTTGACAAAAAACAAAGTAGTTATTCAACTGTAAAAAATTTATCATTTTTGACCATTAAATTTTTTTTACCCGGTTGTAGCCACCCTTGGAAAATATCCTAAAAATGGAAAAATATTAAATAAAATGCCACTCGATGTTTAGGCAATGGTATTTTATTGAATTTTGAGGCTCTAAGTTGAAAAAAGAGCAAGAAGAAGTTACAAAAAACCCTTCAGAAAAAAATCAATGAATCTGAAAATGACAAGAAATTAAAACGGAATTATTCGTCGTCCTCATCGGTTTCACAATTTTTGCAGGTGTAATAGCCGGTTCGCATGTTAGCGCACTTCAAATGTACCGGTCGTTGGCACGTGTTGCATTCGATAGAGTTGTTGGCGGTTAATCGAATTGGCAACAGCTTCATGCAAATCATGCAAAAATCACGATCCTCCTCCTTGTCATCAGGTGATGCTGATCAAGTTGGCGAGAGGCGTGAAAATGGAATTCATCCAGGAGATCACCCAAATTTTTGAAAAAATTCTTGACGTTTGCTTCGCAAAAGGCCTTGACGCGATTCATGGACGTCTTTTCGGGTGTCTGCAATGATAGTTCCGTATGTCGCGCCATAAATCCATAATACCAGTGCCAGCCAGCCTTCTTCTCCTCGTCCCATGATGTCGGGTAATCTGCATCTATTTTTTTGGCGAACTCATAAGTCAATTCTTTGAGTTCGTTGATGCTCAAGCCGTAATAGAGCCTAACGCACTTGACCAAATACTCCACTAGGGCGTTTTCCTGGGTTTTCCATACTAAAGACCTTAAAATCAAATAAAAATTGATTGAAAATATGCACGATGCATTCGAAACATGGTTGACAAAGAAACTACCTGATTGGATGGCACGCGTCGGGAACATCTTCGAACACATTCCAACAAATCATCGTCCTTAATGTTCGAAATGTCGCCAAACTGTTCGTCTATTTTTTTGAGATAGCGCCGCAAGTTGCTTCAAGGAACGCCGGAAACAGCGGCTATTGATTTGACGGACTGTCCTCATTGTCGATTTTGCAACACTAAATGGCTTTGACGTACAAATTGAACTCAACGCTCGAAGTTGGCATGGCTAAGAAAGTTAAAACAAATCCGTAAAAATTACGAAAAATGTCATTTTTCGGAAAACAGTGTTTTTTCGCAACTTATATTCGCCATTTTGGATCCACCATTTTAAATTAAAAGTTTTGTAATTGAGATTTGTGATCAGCGACCTCGAAAACCTCATACAAAACCAATTTCAGTTCAATACAGTGATTTTTTCCAATTTATATCCGCCATTTCGGATTATATTAATCTTTAAAAATATATTTTTTTGTAAATCTTGTAGTAAAATTCTGCAAAATGGTCCCTTTCCCCTCTCCGGTTAATACTTCGCTCTTGTACATGCAGTATGTTCCATTAATGCCTGCAGCGATATCGAATTCAGTCGAGATATCGACATGTGAAAAAAATCAAACTTTTGTTTTTTTTTACATTCGATATATCGATCAAAATAACCTCCCCGACATCGTCATGAACGTTTTGTTAACATAAACAATGATATTCAACAGTGTATTCGCCAAATATGCACTTTAAGCGATAAAAAAGTAGGTGGCTACAACCGGGCAAATTTTGGTGGCCACAACCGGGAAAAGCAGGGTTGTCTAAAAATGCTGAGCAAATTTATGTGGGGCAAATAATTTGATCAAACCGAAACATAATCACAAAATATAATGTTTTCCCTTCCCAAAAATATATTGCACTCACCTTTTCGAAGTCACTCACTATAATTAATCGCACTTTCAACACGACACGAAGTTACATCAGCGTTGACAGGAACACACAAGACCACTTTCCCGACCGTACCTACTTCACGTATGGGTCTTTTGACGGTAGATATCGACAGAAAACATCGTGTTGGCATCGCGCACCAACGAAAATTGTCATATCGACTGTATCTGCCCCCTATCGGAAATTATCCAGGGGTGGCCACAACCGGCGCATGGCCACAACCGGGAAACTTACCCTACATAGAAAGTGCAGTTGTAGAAAAAAAAGTCAACGATCTGATGGACTTGATGAAATTTCAATGTTACACAAAAAATGCCAATCAAATTACTTTTAATAGAGTGTTATTGACCCATACTGTTTTGCTAGGCAGGCTATACAATGATAATGTGTATATTGTGTATAATGTGTATTGCTAATAAGAATGAAAATTTCTATTGTATACATGTAGTATGTATAATAAAGAAATCAAACATCCTCCCCCCGTTGGAAATTCGTTCAGGATTCATCAAGTGCCTTGGATCCTATAGTGAAATCATGAGTCGCTGTTGCAGAGGAAGATGTAGTCCTTCGGGCACGTTTCCCGTAAAACAACTTCCAGCAAAGTACCGCAGATACTACTAAGACTGCTATTAATGTGGAGTAGCCTACTATGTAGTGATGCACATGATGCTTGTTGATGTTAGAGTTCTCTTCTTCTATCAATTGATGCTGAACCTTGGTTTGTAGGTCATCCAATGTATTTGTAGGTATAGTTGGCGAAATACGTGAAGGTATGATGTCAGATGTTGTTTCGAGCTCAGCTGATAACGGAACTGATAGAGAGGCTGCATAAGATTGTCGAATAGTACTGGGGTAAATGTTGTGCGTCAGTATTGTTACTCCAGGTTGTTGTATGATGCAATTGTCATCTACCGTGAGAATTCCGGATCCTTCAATAGATAATTGTGTAACTTCGCCGCTACAGACAGCATTGATTACTATCCCTTCATCGAGGGAATAGAGCCATTGGTTAGAAGTGTGGAGTTGAATACACCGTGGTTGATTTGGAACTTTCTGCACTTAACATTGATTGGGATTAAACCGCTGGTTTATAAGATTTAGTTCACAAATGCTTGGACCGAAATCTGCCTTATATGTAGGATGGTGCTGATTGCACAGAATGTAATTGTGAACGGTGTATGTGCAGCCAAGTTTCTCCATCTCTCCCAGAGGATAATATTGGTTTCTGTGCAAGTTGACGATAATGTAAGGCGTTGTAGCTTTGATAGCCCATGCTTCTTTATTAATAATAACAGGAACAGAAACTGTCCGGAAGAGCTCGAACTCGTCATTAGTTCTGAAAGGCAGCTTTAATTGAATGATTGTATACTGCAGACTTGGTTTGATCTTTACTGTCATTAGTTTATAATATTCTGCAATCTCATTCATAGGCAGTGGTAAGGTTAGTGTCTTTGGCAAGTATTTACTTATGTTGTTTATCTTCTGCTGAAGTTTTTGCGGAGGTAGAATGCGTGAATTGATTCTCCCGTGATGAGCATCGGTTAGAATGTCCATGAGAGCATTATGAGTTTGTTGAAGGTTGTTTACAGCAACAAGCAGTTGAACGGCATGAGCCATGTAAAGAGCCGATAGTCTATCTTGATGTACTTCCTTGTCGATTCGGTTTAATTTTTCTGTTTCTCGATTGGCAAGCAAGGTCAACTGCTCAAATTGGCTTTCAATATGCTTATAGTTTCCACGGATAACGTTTATTGTTGAATCGAGTAGTTAGGTTTGATTTTTAAGCAGTTTCAATAATTGCTCTTGGTTATCGTTAGTGTCTTCAATTATATCCCTCATCTTGTCAGCATATTCTGAATTAAGAATTCCGAAAAGACTGTTTGCGATGTTTCCGACAACGTTGAGTGCGCCTCTTTTCTTTCTGGAAGACACTCGGAGCATCATTGAATCCACTTCGGATAATTCTGTGAGTTGATGTTGGATGTGTTGTATCGTCCCTGAACATATACTAGGGTCTGCTAGGCTGTTACATAGTGCCGACAGAAGGTTTGTTGCGTTAGTCAGGCATTTATTCTCGCGCCAATAACCAATCATGTTGTAATAAACAACAATCTGCCATTCTTTGGAAACTACGCTGGCCTTTCCCAAATTCTCGAAGTAAATTGTTGGTTTCGATGTGTTAAAGCTGTGAATATGAATAGGAGACCCTTGAATGAGTGGCACGAATAGGCATGCCATAAGTACTGTTGTAAGCATAGACCCTAATTTTCGTCGTCGCTTAGGGGGTTGAGACAGTACTTCGTCTCTGGCCATCTCTGTGCTACTGGATTGTCTGCTCGTACGTTTGTGCTCAGAGTATTGTGGCTTCAGATGATCAGCATCATCCGTTGTGTCTACTGGTAGAGGAGCAATTTTATGTATGGGTCGCTGTATTATTTGGGTTGCCGTTTTAATGTTGACAACTCGCACTCGGTCATCTTTGCCTTTTATCGTTTCTATTATTCTCCCAAGAGGCCATTGAAGAGGATGGGAGTTGTCCTCCTTTATCATAACTAATGTTCCCGGCTGAATATTGAGATGACTTGACTTCCATTTTACACGTTTCTGAAGCTCGTGCAAGTATTCAGTTGTCCATTTCTCCCAGAATTCCTTTTTAAGTCGAAGTACCAGTTGCCATCGAGTTCCGAGTCTGGTGTTTAATGGTTTGGCTTCTGGATCAATATTATTAGTTAGTGGTTCTCCGATGAGGAAATGTCCTGGAGTCAAGGCAGTAAGATCATTGGGATTTGACGACATTGGAGTGATTGGTCTTGAGTTTAGTATCGCCTCAATTTCGATTACCAAAGTCTCCAATTCCTCATACGTTAGAGAACTTGAGCTGATTTGCAATTGCATGAGTCGCTTGGTGGACTTTACAGCCGCCTACCATAAGCCACCAAAATGTGGAGCACGTGGTGGTATGAAGTGGAACGTTATGCCTTTGCTGCTGCACATAGACGTTATTTTATTTTTGGCATCATCTGAGTAGATGGCGTCGTGGATCTCATGAAGTTGATTCCTGGCTCCTACAAAGTTAGTTGCGTTGTCAGAGTAAATGTTGGCGCAGTGTTCACGACGGCTGATGAACCTTCGTAGCGCACCCAAAAAGGCGTCAGTGCTTAAGTCGGTGACCAGTTCCAGGTGTACTGCTTTGGTGGAGAAGCAGCAAAATATTGCCACGTACGATTTAACTGGTTTCTTGCCTCGAATCTTGAAGTGTGTCCAAAATGGTCCGCAGTAGTCAACGCCAGTGTTTATGAATGGTCTCTCTGGCTGAATTTGAGCTGGTGGGAGGTTACCCATGAGCTGATTGAGCAATTTTGGTGCGGCTCTCGCGCAGTGAACGCACTTGTGTACAATCGAGCGGGCAATTATTTTTCCTTTGATAGGTCAGAATTTCTGTCGGGTGATGGATAGAAGTGTTTGTGGGGGCGCATGCTTGTGGCTGATATGCAAGTCGGTCATTATCAGCTTTGTGAGCAAATTTGAATATGGGAGCAGCATTGGATGCTTTGCGTCGTATGAGATATTAGCTTCTCGCAATCTGCCTCCAACTCGGACAATGCCATGTTCGTCAATGAATGGTGTCAATTCTTGCAGCGAACTATTGTTCGGAAGTTCTCCGTATTGATTTAAATTATGTATGTCTTGTGAAAAGTCTTCCTGTTGAGCGCATCTTACTAATACGCGCAGAGCATCATTGAGTTCGTCCGCCGTGAGATGTTCATGATGATTGCTGATTTTTCGTGTTCTTTTTGCAAATCGGAGTATGTATCCCATGATTCTCTCAAGCTTTTTGAATGAATTTCCATGATTGATGCTCTTTACCATATGAATCAACTCATCTGATACTGTTACTGACAGTGCAGTCGATCCTCCAGTGATGAATTCTGCTGGCCATGCTGACTCTGGTGCATGTAGGAACAATGGTCCATAGAACCAGGGTGAAAGAGTTTTGAGCTTTCTCGGACTTGTTCCTCTTGAAAGGATATCTGCTGGATTATCCTTCGAGTCAACATGTCTCCATTGGCGTGCACTTGTTAGCTGCTGTATGGTGGCTACTCTGTTGGCAACGAACGGTTGATTTGACGAAGATGATTTATTCACCCATGCGAGAACGATTTCAGAATCAGTCCAGTAAAAGTCTTGCACATCATTCAAGTTCAGATCAGTCTTTACTCTATGGCACAGTTCAGCCGCAAGTTTAGCTGCACACAATTCTTGTCATGGAATTGTCTCTTTTTTTGTAGGAGCTACCCTTAACTTGGCGCAAAGTAGCCTTACTATCAATAAATTGTCTCTGGTAATTGCTCTGACGTAAATAACAGCACCGTATGCATTTTCGGATGCATCCGCAAAGGCATGCAATTGAATGTTTTTTGGCAAATGATGGTCAAACACATGTCTGGCAATGGAAAAGTCTTGCAAATCTTGAAGTCCTTCTCTGAAGTCTAGCCATTCATCCTTTAATTGTGACGGTAGCTCGTCGTCCCAATCTGCCTTTAGCAACCACATCTTTTGTAGTATTATCTTCGCAGTGACTACTATTGGTGCTAGTATTCCCAACGGGTCGAAGATGTGTGCTATATCTGAGTATGCTGTCCTCTCTGTTGTCTTGCTTCGAGTTTTTATTGATGGCTGCACAGAAAACAAGTCCCTAAATGGACATCATCTTAAGCCCAAGGTCTTGATGTGATCGTCAGAATCATTGTTGAAATCTAGAGTTAATTCCATGTCTTGTGGTTGGAATCGCTCTAGTAGTCGAGGATGATTTGCGCACTACTTTCTTAGATGGAAGCCACCTTCTTTAAGAAGTGATATCAGTTCTGTTTGCATGTGGATAGCTTCCGTTATGCTGTCAGACCCTGTCATGTCGTCGTCAACGTAGAAATCTCTCTGTAACGTTTCTGATCCCAGTCGATATTGCCTTGAGCGCTGTTTTGCCAATACTTGCAAACATTTTGTTGCCAGGTATGGTGCCGAGGTAGTGCCATAGGTTACCGTTGCCAACTGATAACACTTTAATTCTGCTTGTGGATCATTCCTCCAAAAGATCAGTTGAAACTTCTGATCTTCTTCTTGTATAGCGACTTGTCAGTACATTTTTCTATGTCGCCGGTAAATACATACCGACGCAACCGGAATCGTACTAATATGGAGAAAAGTTCATTCTGTATTACAGATCCTTTGGCAAGAATATCATTTAACGATACATTATTCGACGTTTTCGCTGATGCGTCGAACACAACCCGCAACTTTGTTGTGGTGCTGTCGGGTTTGCAGACGAAGTGGTGTGGCAGAAAGTAATATGGGTGATTCAATTCATTGATTTTTATTTCTTTCATGTGCCCAAGGCGAATGTACTCCTCCATGAATTCGATATATTGCCGATTTATGGTTTCCTTTCCAGCCAGCCGTCGTTCAAGCGCTAGGAACCGATTTAATGATATGTCCATAGATTCACCTAGACTAGTTACTGGTTTTTCAAAGGTTAATCTGACGACAAAACGCCCACAAGGGTCACGTCTGGTATCTTGCTTGAATTGCAGCTCACATTTTTCTTCAGCAGCAGTAAATGTCTTTTTTAAATTATTTTCTTCAAGCTTCCAAAAACGCTCTATTTGTTGTGAGATATCGGTGTTTCCGTCATTGCTTGTCCCAATGTTGCAGGATGATATGGTTCTTATTGATGAACCCATTAATTTTCCTGCAACAATCCACCCAAATACAGAATTTTGAAGATGTGGTAAATCTGGACCCATTGAATGTTGCTCAGATTCCAATAACTGATAATAATGCTCCGCCCCAATGAGCAAATCGATGCGGCTGGGATGGTTGAAATGGGGGTCAGCTAGTTGGAAGTCTACCGGGATAGGCCACGACTGGACGTCCAAATACTTTGCAGGCTGGGTTCCTGTTATCTTGGGTAGCACAAATGCTTCCATGCGTACTGAAAAGTTTGTGCTCTCAGCACTTGCAAGGATGTTGACTTTGTAGGTGGCATGGCTGGTTGATTGACCAATACCTTCGATTGTCATATTTGATCGTTTGTATTTGAAGCCCAGCTTCTTTGCTGCCCGTTCTGTAATAATATTGATCTGCGAGCCGGAATCTAGCAATGCCTTGCATATAACTTGATTACCATCTGCGGTACTAAGGCGAACAGCAACAGTCCCAAGCAGCACGTAACTTGATTTTTGCTTATCGAGCTGAGCTGCCAATGACGCTGGCTTAATAGTTTTCGATGATGATGCCTGTGTAGAAGATATTGCCTTTGGAGTTGATGACGGTGGTCTTCCTGCTGATTCTGCTATATGAATCAGTGTGTTATGCTTTTTGTCACACTTTAGGCATCCTCGAGAGGAGCATTGATTTGCAAAGTGACCAGTTTTCATGCAATTGTAACATCGGGAGTTTTGCAGGAGAAACTGTGCTCTTTTTCTGGATTCCAAGAAAGAAACTGTTGGCACTTAAACAAATGATGACGTTCCTGAGGGCCACAAGGGCAATCGTAGCGGGTTGCTGCGGACAAACTTTTGGTTTTATTTTGTACAGGTAATGGATTCGGCTTCTTCCATTGTTCTCCCTGAACAGCTTCAAGCGCTTGAAATCTGCCCTCTAGGAATTGCAAAAATTGTTGGATGGACCCAAACTCTTTAGGGTTACTGAGCCCTTTGGTACAGGGTGTGAGTGGTTTTGTCCAACTTTCTCAGCAAGATATGCAACAAGATCGGGTCCCAATGAATTACTCCGATGATGAGATTCTTCAAACCAAGAAGACATTCGTTGGTTGTATCATGAAGAGTCTTTAACGATGTCGCAGACTCTGATGATAACGTAGGTTGATTTAAAAGCTTATTTAGTAGCGCTGTCACTATAAGCCTGGTGTTGCTGTATCGGCTTACGATAATATCCCATGCAGTATCATAATTCTCGTTGGTAGGTGACAGGTGCTTTATCAATGCCTTTACTTCACCAGTAAGGTTGCTCGTCAAGTAAAACATTTTCTCAGCATTGCTCAATGGCTGAGAATGTATAAGCTGTACATATAAGTCGTGAAATTGATTCCACTGAAGGTAATCGCCATTGAACGTAGGCAACGTAATTTTAGGTAACTTCACTCTGGCATTTGTATATTGGCCGGTTAATGCATGACTGGTTGGGAATAGGTCCAACTGTTGCTGCAATGTAACAATTGCATCTTGAAGTTGATGCTGTAACTTGAAGTAATCGTCAGTGTCGAGTTCTAATGGGATCGATTCTTCCCATATCAGATTTTGATTCTCTTTTAACTCCTCTTCATATGCTAGGAGCCTATCGATCTTTAGCTTGTAGTAATGCTGGCTACAATCATGCTGGGTGTCTCAACTGATGCTTTTCAAGAAGTAATCAATTGCTTGACGCAATGTTTTCTGTTTTCTCAATAGCCTGCTCAAGCTATCCGACAATGCTGGTGCCTCACTGATAGGTTGACTTGGTGTGGAGCCTGTTTCAGGTTGATATTGGCTAGGCCCACTGACTTCTGCCAACCACGATTTAAGGCGCTGTTGAATATTTTCAACCTCTCTTTGGTAATTATTGACGAAGTATGGCTCTTCATCACGAGCTGTTACCAATTCCAGCAGTCGATCGTGATTTATTGAAAACTCCGCCCACAAGGCGTTGAGTGACACGATGCGTTTCTGGCAATATTCGCTCGTTTTTCTCGATTGCGAATCTTTTTTGAAATTAATCGCCATGCTCTCGATTAATTTCCTAATTTCTTGCTGTCTTGACAGCAATTTTGATGCCTCCATGGCTCGTAATATCACGTTATATCAACTCCTTTGTTATTAACTCCCACAATTTTAATACGAATCAATAGTGGTTCACGAACCACTTGGAACTTAGAAAACCTTCTATTGATTATACTTAGCGGTTACACTTGTTGAAAAAGAAATTCCAAAGACTACAAGTCCTGTCACGGTCGCCAAATGTTTTTTTTGATTCAATAGTGATTCACTAAGCACTTGAAACTTAGAGAACCTTCTATTGAAGATAATTTCCACCAAGCGGTTACACTTGCTGGAAGTTAAGTTGGTAATTCCACGAACAGCACGATGTCACAAACAGCAGCAACTATAATATTTTGACTAAAATACTTTGATATTTTGGGAACACAAATATCACGAACTGCAAAACTGTATATTGAAATAATGCACAGAATAAAACGCTTGATTCAAGTATACGAAACTGAATGAATTTTTATTTCCTGCATATCTATTTTATATGATTACAAAATTCTTAGCCTTAACATAAATTTCTGCTAATATCATTATATTGCACGTGAATCGAGATCGATGACTTTTTGTTTACATATGCAATATGATGTTCTACAAATTTTGCTGTACAAAAGTGCAAAAAGACAAAAATACTTATGAAGAGAAATATTGCTGACGAAAATTATTGACTGCGTTCAAGAATTTATGTACGTAGAAAGTGCAGTTGTAGAAAAAAAAGTCAACGATCTGATGGACTTGATGAAATTTCAATGTTACACAAAAAATGCCAATCAAATTACTTTTAATAGAGTGTTATTGACCCATACTGTTTTGCTAGGCAGGCTATACAATGATAATGTGTATATTGTGTATAATGTGTATTGCTAATAAGAATGAAATTTTCTATTGTATACATGTAGTATGTATGTATAATAACGAAATCAAACAAGTGCAATTCGGCAATTTCCACAAGCTTCAGCTGAGTTAGAGGTCTTTGCATCAGGCTATTACACGGGTATTAGCAAAGTCGTAGAACAATACAAGCCTTATTTTCGCATGAAGATAGAAGGGATATCTGGAATAAAGGCAGTTGGAGCAATTGGTCGTTTACTTGCTACAACATCCAACTCTGGTAGAATGGAATCATCCACAAGTGAAGAGCTAGTGAAACTTATACGACGTCAGAATCAGAACTTTGAGTCCATACGACATACACTCAACTCAATTAAGGGGGGAGTAAGGGATAATTTGAATCAAAAAATACTTTTTTCTGTTATTGTTTACGGAGAAACAGCTTAAGCAAATTTATTCAAACTTTTTTTTACATTATAAAGCATCATTTAGAGAATATTTAGTTAAATTTCCTATTTAAGCAAAAAACGCGATTTTACGTTAAGTTTTCCGCCAATTTTGAGGTGAAAAACTACCTTAACATGAAAATGGAAAAATTTCAAAAACGAAGGGGGGAGGCATTTTATACCAAGAAAGTATGTTCCAAGTTTGAAAAGAATCGGTTCAGTAGATTTTGCAGGATCGTGTTCACGAACTTCGAAAAATTGGTTTTCAGATAAACGCGTTTAAAGTTTTTTTTCTCAATTCGGTTCGATAAATAAGTCGAGCACCGCGCGGCAACTGCTCATTTGAACATTCAGACAAACTGATGCATCATTTTCTCGAAACCTATCTATTGCACCCACTAAACTAGTTTTGTAAAATCCTAAGAAAATTATCTAGAGAGATAAAAATATGAAAGGGACTGCAACAAGCCTGAATATTCTACTCGCTTGTCGGCAGCGCACGCTAAAAGATAAGCGCACGACTGTCATCGTTTCGGAGATAAAAGAGGCGCCACTTAGGGGCGCAGTATTTCGACAGTTTTGCTCCGATTGATTTGAAATTTTGACACAACATTTTTGAAATGTTAAACTACAAGAAAACGTATAAAACAAAAAATCGATTTTCCGAAACTGTTTATCCCTTACCCCCCTTAATGACGAAGATCATTTGCCAAAACAATACTTTATAATCAAGCTGAACAGTATCAATCAACTATGGTTAGATATACAAACCATCGACTGAGATATTTGGGGCGTTAGTGATAAACCAGTCAATCATGGGTATGACACCCAAATTAACGAAGGCACTGAAAGTGAAGTGCAAGAACGTTTAATCAGCCTGTCAACGAAAATAGAGAGCTTGCCGACAAGTCAACCAACGCCGGATGCTTCCGCTCCCATCAGGTCGACGGCCAATGCAATGTTGAACTTACCAAAGTTAACATTGCCTGTTTTTGATGGAGACTATTTGCTATCGCCTCAGTTTCATGACCTGTTTTGCCAAATGGTACACAATCAGGCCATCACTAGTTGTCAAAAGATGTATTTTTTAAGGCCAATTTATCGGATAAAGCTGATCGGCTCGTATAACATTTCACGACCTCAGAAGAGAATTATCAGGATGCTTGAAAGACATTAATTGATCGATACAACAAAAGGTTGTTAGTAGCAGCACTCATTGATAAGTTGTTATCGCAGCCGTCGCAAGCTCGTGACTCATCAACAGCACCAGCAATTAAGAGCCTCCACGAAACAGCTCAAGAATGCCTCATGGAATTGCAAAATTAATGAATATCAACCGAATCATGGGATCTATTACTTCTTCATTTACTGACGAATAATTTGAATCCAACCATCCATCGGCTATATGAGCAATTCCTTGCTCAGCCAAGACAACTACAAGTTCTAAAGGATTTCATGGCCTTTTCGGAGAAGCGGGTCCAGTCACTGGAGGCACTAGATAACAAGGGAAGCAGGAAGGTTCATCCAGCCGGCACACAGGGCTTTCAACGGCAGCAGCCATCAGAAAATCGAAGTGTGTATATTTTAAAGATGCCCACCCTCTATTTAGTTGTAAAGACTTCCTCCGGCTATTACTTAATAAAAATCTCGAAACTGTAATAACACATAACTTATGCTTTAATTGGTTACGATCAGGCCGTGCTACACGAAACTGCACCTCACGATCTTGCACCAAATGTGGGAAGCAGCACAATACTTCACCTCGATTCAGCTTTGCAAACTCCAGATCGTTCATCAAACCAGATGTCAAGAAATGTAACTTCACCCATCAATAAGATCTCCACAGATCAATTAACCACCTTAGCGGCGCAAGAGATATGGAAAAGGGGGTACGTCCTGCGAGCCACAGCTATTGTCAGATTACTCGGTACAAATGGAAGTTACGTAGATTGTCGTGCAATGTTGGACTCCGGATCCCAAGTGAATATCATAACTGAACGAGTTTTAAAGAAACTAGGAGTAAAGTTCATGGAGCAAGATCGGATTATACAAGGGGTGTGTTCAATGTGCATGCTATAGCTGCTTCAAAAGCATAACATAGCATCACTTAAGCAAGTGTCAAAATTTGAAGTAGCAATGTGAAGCAGCTATGGATATTGGACAGCCAAGAACTGCTACGAAGGTCGGCAAATTACAAAATACTTTCTCAAATTTTTTTTTTTTATTTTAATATATTTGTTTTCATGGATTAGTTCAATACTTCCATTGGACTTTGGAAATTGTAAAAAATTTAGGAGTTTTCAACATACAGCTGCAAAAACGATTAAAATTTTCCTAACACATTAAAGAGGTATCACTTATTTCCGGCTTTTGACGCCATATATGTGAAAAAGAGCAAAATATAATCGTTGAAAATTTGATGGCACATGACGATGATTGATTCACGGCCTAACTATAGGCGTTAGTGCTGCCTAAAATAATAGCCTATAAACCAGCAGAGCTCATTAATACAGACAACTGGCCAATACCAGAAGAAAAGACACTAGCCGATCCTGAATTCAATGCTCCACGACGCATTGATCTTTTATTGGGTGCCGAGTTTTTCCACGATCTGTTACTGAAAGGTAAAACCAAATTGGGTGATTCCTTGCCACCTCTCCAAAACACTGTTCTTGGTTGAGTGTTATCTGGAAATGTTGGCGAGCACAATTTGAGGCAGTCAGTGTGCACAGTAGTCACTAAAGTTGAGGATTTTGATTTTGAAAAATTTTGAAAGCTAGAAGAAGTAACCGAAATCCAAACTGTGTGCAACAAAGAACATGACTATTGTGAAGATCATTTTCATCAAACCTATCAACGGGACCTCGCGGGAGCATTTTCGGTTGGTCTTCCATTCAATCATAATATCGACCAACTTGGTGAGTCGAAAGAAATTGCAGTTTGACGTTTCTATGCTCTGGAACGCAGACTCCAGAAACAACCAGATGCTAAATAACAATTTAATGAATTTATGGACGAACACCTTCGGCTGGGTCACATGTCAGAACTTATTTACCAATAATTACGGTATCCGCACTATTTCGTGCCACATCATGTCGTACTCAAACCAGACAGCATTATAACAGAGCAAAGGGTAGTGTTTCACGCATCAGCGAAACTTTCATCGAATCTGTCATTGAATGACACATTGAGAACGGGTCCAACTTTGCACGATAGATTATTCGGAATTTTGCCTCGGTTCAGGCTTCCCAGTTTCGTGTTACTGTTATATAGTTAAAATGTATTGCATAGTGAAGGTGCATGCTGACAATCACCGTTATCAACTGGTTGTGTGGAGACCCACACCCAACATGCCACTGAAGGTTTTTCAACTGAACACCGTGACTTACGGTACGACAGGAGCTCCGGTCCTAGCAGTTAAGTGCTTATGTCAACTTGATCAGCTGGAAGGATTGAAGTACCCAGCAGCTGTTAAAGCAATAAATAATGCCTTCTATGTCGATGATGTCATGACAAGAGCGGACAATTTATCAGCAGCTCGAGAAATTCCATCTCAACTGACAGAATCGTTACAAAAGGGAGGTTTCTGTTTACACAAATGGTGTGCAAATCACCCATTCCTACTAGCCAATATTCCCTCAGCCAATGTGGTGGTTCAGTTCAAGTTAAGTGACCAAACTGAAGAACATGTTAACTGCTGCCACCATCACTTGGACACGGACGGTATAACTTTCCACCATTAGCCCCTTCAATCCTCTCGCGCACAAAGCATGTTAAAGCTGCCTTTACGCCATTTCGCTCTCATTGTCAAATTGGAGGGGAACTACTTGGATTTGACCCGATTTGACAATGAGCAGACAAATAATTACTACCATCCCCTTCAATGTAAATCTTATGGGCATGTCCACTCCATTTCTACTACCTCACTGGCTGCCACAAACGGATGTATTTATCATGACATCCGACAAAGAAATCTCATCAGTAAGCAAGCGGTACGTCTCAGCAGATATATCTCGATTATTTGATCCTCTTGGCATAATGGGCCCCGTAGTCGTACGAGCTAAAAAAATTTTATAACAGTTGTTGGAATTAAATTAAGACTGGGATGACGCTTTGCCAACATCGCTTGATTATTAGTGGAAGAAATTTTGAACAGGATTACGGTCAGTTAGTACAATAAAGCTGCCTAGATATGTATTTGGTCAAGAAGTGCTTAAATCGATACAAATTTATGCATTTGCGGATGCATCAGAAAAGGCCTATGGTGGATCAATATATACATCCGTTATAGCATTTACCACTCTATTGACAATATTGATTGGACAGATACGCTTACATCTCAATCTCTTGACGAAAATTTAAATTCTTTTTGCAAAATACTGTTTGACGTGGTCAAAAGATATGTCCCTAAAATTATGAGAAAAGATAAGTTTTCTGAGCCTGGGCTTGACAAAACTCTTAGACGTCTGAGAAATCACAGAAATAAGTTTCATAAATCAATAAAAATAATGTCGACGCTAGCTATCGTATCAAAGAAGAATACAATGCAGTGGCCTAAGAATTCCAGGAAAAGTCTCCTGAAGCATATGACAGGTTCATTAAAGCTACCACTTTAATTCACAGCCCCAAAAAGTTTTTTGACTTTGTGAATATGAAGCAGAAAGCAATCGGTTATCCTCTTCTATGTGCAATAGAACCTCAATGTCTTCTTCTCCTCAAGAAATTTGTAATTTTTTTGCAAATAAATTTCAAGAGGTTTCTAACCCTGTCAGTACTTCATCTCCCTGTCACTTCCCTAGAGTATCTTGAACGAATTTTGCTGAGGCTATAACCATTTCCAGAGATTATATTTTTAAAGCTTTCTTGGAGCTTGATAGTAACAAAGGCCCTGGACCCGATCTTCTTCCCCCGACTTTTCTTATCAAAAGTGTCACACAGTTAATCTCTCTTCTTCACACCATATTCAATACATTTTTTTCTTCTGGGCACTTTCCATCGTTTTGAAAAACCTCCTACGTTACACATATATTCAAAAATGGTGATAGAAGATCAATTCAAAATTATAAAGGAATCGCCATTTTCTCAAATATTCTTAAACTGTTTGAAAAAATCATATGTGATAAGCTATCCCCTCTGGTCGATGCTCGACTTAACGAACAGTAACATGGTTTTGGGAAAGGTCGTTCTGCCACTACCAACTTAATGGTGCTGGTTTCCCATGTTCTTTGCAAAATGGAGAAAGGTGGTCGAATTCACCCAGTCTACACGGACTTCAGCAATGCGTTTGATCGTGTTAGCCACTCCATTTTGATTTCCAAGCTGCAGCAGTTTGGAACTGCAGGATCTTCACTAAGATGGCTTCACTATTGCCTCCAGAACCGCTCACAATATGTGAAATTCCAAGGGATTATCTCTAAAAAAAAAAACCATATCAACTCTATTTAACATTTTTATTTCAGACCTGCCGGAGGTTTTATCTGATGTACCTCATTTACTCTATGCGGACGGTCTGAAAATTGTTCATACTATAAAGTCGCTATCAGGTGCCAACTTTTTTCAACTAAAACTTAATTCGCTGGATCATTTGTGCTGCATTAACAACCTACCTCTCAATCTCGCAAAATGTCATGTGATTAGCTTCTCTCGAAAAAGTACGCTCGTACACCATACTTATCACTTAAGCAATACGACACTTAGTAAGGCTACCAATATATAAAACCTTGGTGTGGTGCTGGATGAAAAGCTCCACTTTAATTTTCATAACGACGAAATAATCTCTCAAGTAAGTAAACGACTAGGCTTCATTAAGCGGCGAGCCAGGGAGTTTCAGAACCTTTGGGTTACAAAATCGCTATAAACCTCGCTCGTTCGCTCTCTTTTTGAGTATGCTTGCATTATCTGGAACTCGGTTTTCGAAATTCACAGCCACAGATTCAAATCTGTTCAAAACCAATTCTTGCTATTCGCTCTTAGAAGTCTTTACCATCCTTGTGATTTTAGCAATTTACCGCCATATGAATCTCGCGTAAGACCTCTGAATTTGTCACCATTTGCATTCAGAAGATTAATGAAATCTGCCTACTTCAGTTTCGAATTCACTAGAGACGCTGTTAATGTCGACTATATACAGGAAAGATTTGTGCTTAACTAGCCCGTGAGAGTCACTAGAATCCGACAAATACTAGTTGAATATAGGCATAGCACCGCATATGCTGATAATGAGCCAATAAATAGGTGCTGCAAGATATTCAACAGCATGAGCCAACTCTATTCCCCCACAACTTCGAAAGCGTCCTTTAAAAAGAGAGTTACCAAGGCTCTCTTATCCTACCCTCTCTAGTCTACCGGCCTAGTACCCTTTTCATGACTAACAAAATATTTAATTTAATTTCCTTTTTGTATTTAAAAATGTTGTGCCCTACATGTAATATTGCTGTCATATCTATAAACAGAATGTTAATTTATTTATTTGCATTGCATTCAGTGTATTTTTTACTTGTTATTTATTTGTTTAGTTTTGTTATATATTGTATTTGTTTGTTTAGTTTTGTATAATTGTAATTTAAATTTATATTTTTATGTTTATTTTAATTATAAGTGACTGTATACCTTGTTAATTTGGCCCGGTAGCTCTGCTCGCGAAGGCGTCAGGCCAAAAAACCGCATGCTACCGGGCCTGCGGGTTCGAATTCCGTCAGTGCCATGGCTGCAAGTGTGAATGCGTGTGATTATCTATAAGGGTGGCAATTGGGCCCAAACTGGTGGCCTAGGGCTGGCCGCGTTCCCGGTAGCCCTCTACACTAACCTTACCTAACCTAACCCGTAAAACCTTGTTTGGTGAAATAAATAAACAAATAAATAAATGAATAATTGTTCAGTTACCAATTTTCTAGCGTGCACTTTTAGTACAAACGTGAACTCATAAGCTCATTCGGGTCCAAAGTATCATTGTACGCAAACCATGCATATCCCTCACGTGCATCGAACTTAAAGTACAAACGCATCATTTCTTGAACAAAGGTAAAAACTGCATGCTAGTAATTATGAGGAAATTAAGTGTAAATAAATGTGTAAGCAATTTGTAAATTAGCTATAAATATTGAAGGGCAATAATAAAATGCAAGTTATTTCGCAGCAACCTTTGAGTTGATTATTTAACTTCGCGACATTACTACTGATTTAAGTTTCAGAATCAATCAATTAAACCCTAGTTTGACTGTAGGTACCGGTTCAAGTTTGGCATCAACGCTACAGACGTAGGGTTATTCATTGGTGACCCCGACGTGATTGGGTGTATCGCTCAATCACCACGCAAGTTTCTGTTTAATCCGGCAATAAGTAGTTCGGTGATTTGGTAAACAAGGACCGTTTGTTGGTTATACATTGGCTATCAGCACACCATTTTGCGCAACCATGCAAGATCTGATCAGATGGCAATCAGCTACGGGGAAAGAAATCCAGGCGATTATCACTTACTATAAGGAAAACTCGGGATTATTATGTGGAACGGCTTTGGCGCGTAGAGAAAGCGCCAATGATAGTGCAATTCGACAATTTCCACAAGCTTCAGCTGAGTTAGAGTTCTTTGCATCAGGCTATTACACGGGTTTTAGCAAAGTTGTGGAACAATACAAGCCTTATTTTCGCATGAAGATAGAAGGGATATCTGGAATAAAGGCAGTTGGAGCAATTGGTCGTTTACTTGCTACAACATTCAACTCTGGTAGAATCGAATCATCCACAAGTGAAGAGCTAGTGAAACTTATACGACGTCAGAATCAGAACTTTGAGTCCATACGACATACACTCAACTCAATTATTGACGAAGACCATTTGCCAAAACAATACTTTATAATCAAGCTGAACAGTATCAATCAACTATGGTTAGATATACAAACTATCGACTGAGATATTTGGGGCGTTATTGATAAACTTCATAGTCATGGGTATGACACCCAAATTAACGAAGGCATTGAAAGTGAAGTGCAAGAACGTTTAATCAGCCTGTCAACGAGAATAGAGAGCTTGTCGACAAGTCAACCAACGCCAGATGCTTCCGCTCCCATCAGGTCGACGGCCAATGCAATGTTGAACTTACCAAAGTTAACATTGCCTGTTTTTGATGGAGACTATTTGCTATCGCCTCAGTTTCATGACCTGTTTTGCCAAATGGTACACAATCAGGCCATCACTAATTGTCAAAAGATGTATTTTTTAAAGCCAATTTATCGGATAAAGCTGATCGGCTCGTATAACATTTCACGACCTCAGAAGAGAATTATCAGGATGCTTGAAAGACATTAATTGATCGATACAACAACAAAAGGTTGTTAGTAGCAGCACTCATTGATAAGTTGTTATCGCAGCCGTCGCAAGCTCGTGACTCATCAACAGCACCAGCAATTAAGAGCCCCCACGAAACAGCTCAAGAATGCCTCATGGAATTGCAAAATTAATGAATATCAACCGAATCATGGGATCTATTACTTCTTCATTTACTAATGAAAAATTTGAATCCAACCATCCATCGGCTACTTGAGCAATTTCTTGCTCAGCCAAGACAAATACAAGTTCTAAAGGATTTCATGGCCTTTTTGGAGAAGCGGGTCCAGTCACTGGAGACACTAGATAACAAGGGAAGCAGGAAGGTTCATCCAGCCGGCACACAGGGCTTTCAACGGCAGCAGCCATCAGAAAATCGAAGTGTGTATATTTTAAAGATGCCCACCCTCTATTTAGTTGTAAAGACTTCCTCCGTCTATTACTTAATAAAAATCTCGAAACTGTAATAACACATAACTTGTGCTTTAATTGGTTACGATCAGGCCGTGCTACACGAAACTGCACCTCACGATCTTGCACCAAATGTGGGAAGCAGCACAATACTTCACCTCGATTCAGCTTTGCAAACTCCAGATCGTTCATCAAACCAGATGTCAAGAAATGTAACTTTACACATCAATATGGCTTTCACAGATCAATTTACCACCTTAGCGGCGCAAGAGACATCGAAAAGGGGGTACGTCCTGCAAGCCAAAGCTATTGTCAGATTACTCGGTACAAATGGAAGTTACGTAGATTGTTGTGCAATGCTGGACTCCGGATCCCAAGTGAATATCATTACTGAACGAGTTTTCAAGAAACTAGGAGTAAAGTTCATGGAGCAAGATCGGATTATA
The DNA here is from genome assembly GCA_963978885.1 of Nemotelus pantherinus. NCBI lineage: Eukaryota > Metazoa > Arthropoda > Insecta > Diptera > Stratiomyidae > Nemotelus > Nemotelus pantherinus. The sequence continues at coordinate 169,355,855 of OZ022264.1, read as the reverse complement.
CAAGGGGTGTGTTCAATGTGCATGCTATAGCTGCTTCAAAAGCATAACATAGCATCACTTTAGCAAGTGTCAAAATTTGAAGCAGCTATGGATATTGGACAGCCAAGAGCTGCTACGAAGGTCGGCAAATTACAAAATACTTTCTCAATTTTTTTTTTAATTTTAATATATTTGTTTTCATGGATTAGTTCAATATTTCCATTGGACTTTGGAAATTGTAAAAAATTTAGGAGTTTTCAACATACAGCTGCAAAAGCCATTAAAATTTTCCTAACACATTTAAAAGGTATCACTTATTTCCGGCTTTTGACGCCATATATGTGAAAAAGAGCAAAAAATAATCGTTGAAAATTTGATGGCACATGAATCAGTGCACCCGGCCTTTTGCGCTTCATGCTCGCCTGCTTAAAACTCAAGCTAAGCTGCACTGTGTGAAAGCCGACTTAACTCGAATTGAGTTGAAGTGTTTAAAAGCCCGTATTTAATTTATGCTGTCACTATTTTCAAATTTATTCCTCATCTCCTGTGTCACAAAACTTCTTTCCATTTCAATTTCCAATTGAAAATGACGTTTGAACTGCATGTCAGCTGTGTTCGCACGGCCATTTTGCCTTAGCTTCTTTCTTGCTTTCCTCCAGACTGCGAGCAGCAAATAGCTGCTACCTTAGCAGCTATGCCGGAATCTTGGACAGCCCGACTGTCAAACAGCAAGCATCAGAAAGTAACTATTTCGTGACATTGCTATAGCATGCACATTGAACACACCCAAGGTATTGGCACGACAGCACAACAAACAACCAAGAGTACAAACATTGGATTACAGTCACTGCATTCACCCTTCACGGCCTGACTATAGGCGTAAGTGCTGCCCAAAATAATAACCTATAAACCAGCAGAGCTCATTAATACAGACAACTGGCCAATACCAGAAGAAAAGACACTAGCCGATCCTGAATTCAATGCTCCACGACGCATTGATCTTTTATTGGGTGCCGAGTTTTTCCACGATCTGTTACTGAAAGGTAAAACCAAATTGGGTGAATCCTTGCCACCTCTCCAAAACACTGTTCTTGGTTGAGTGTTATCTGGAAAGGTTGGCGAGCACAATATGAGGCAGTCAGTGTGCACAGTAGTCACTAAAGTTGAGGATTTTGATTTTGAAAAATTTTGAAAGCTAGAAGAAGTAACCGAAATCCAAACTGTGTGCAACAAAGAACATGACTATTGCGAAAATCATTTTCATCAAACCTATCAACGGGACCTCGCGGGAGCATTTTTGGTTGTTCTTCCATTCAATCATAATATCGACCAACTTGGTGAGTCGAAAGAAATTGCAGTTTGACGTTTCTATGCTCTGGAACGCAGACTCCAGAAACAACCAGATGCTAAAAAACAATTTAATGAATTTATGGACGAACACCTTCGGTTGGGTCATATGTCAGAACTTATTTACCAATAATTACGGTATCCGCACTATTTCGTGCCACATCATGTCGTTCTCAAACCAGACAGCATTATAATAAAGCAAAGGGTAGTGTTTCACGCATCAGCGAAACTTTCATCGAATCTGTCATTGAATGACACATTGAGAACGGGTCCAACTTTGCACGATAGATTATTCGGAATTTTGTCTCGGTTCAGGCTTCCCAGTTTCGTGTTTACTGCTGATATAGTTAAAATGTATTGCATAGTGAAAGTGCATGCTGACAATTGCCATTATCAACTGGTTGTGTGGAAACCCACACCCAACATGCCACTGAAGGTTTTTCAACTGAACACCGTGACTTACGGTACGACAGCAGCTCCGGTCCTCGCAGTTAAGTGCTTATGTCAACTTGATCAGCTGGAAGAATTGAAATACCCAGCAGCTGTTAGGTTAGGTTAGGTTGATATGGCTGCCGATCCCCATAGACCTGACGGCCGGCACACATAGGCACAAGAGAGGCCCGTTGTGATACCATACTAAATTAGTGACTCTCTCCTACTCACTAAAATCAGGAAACCATCTGCTTCCTTTGATAAAACGGACTATCGCCTTTCAATTGACCGGGGACAGTTCCTTCAGGTTTGAGAGAATGGGTGCACCAAGTGCCGCCAACCTTCTCCTTGCCAAAGCCGGGCACTGGCACATGAGATGGAGGACGGATTCCTCCTCATCCTCAGAGCCACAACTCCGACAAAGATCGTTAAACTCTACGCCCAGTCGTTGCGCGTGCCGCCCTATGAGGCAGTGGCCAGTTGACACACCGACAGTGCATCGCAGAGCGCTTCAATTTAAGCCTAAAAGCTGCCTGTTGCGATGCGCATTCATGAATAACCAGGACTGCCTTGCTATCGCACAGGATGATTCCTCTGCCCAGGACTTCCTAGCGTCCTCAAGATATTTTTGCCTGATGGCCAATTTAACCGATGCCATCGGTATTCCTTTTGTGGAGCAAGAGACCTCCGGTAACAATGTTCCAAGCCTTGCTAGCTCATCGGCCTCACAGTTGCCCTGAAACCCCCTATGTCCAGGTACCCAAATCAATTGAACAACCGAATGTCTCGATATCTCCCTAAGAGATGCACGGCATTCAGCAACAATGATGGACATTGTACAAGGACCAGCAAGGGACCTAATAGCCGCTTGGCTTTCTGTGAAAATACCAATATTGACCCCGAATATTCGATTACACAGAAGCCAGTCAATAGCCTGAAAAAAAACCGCAACCTCTGCCTGAAAGACACTACAGTGGTCTGGCAGACGGAGGGACAGCTTAAGATTCAGCTCATCCGAGTATACACCACACCCGACTCTGTTGTTAAGCTTAGAGCCGTCGGTGTACACATGGACAAGCCCTTTTTCGAGGGTGACGCCATCACGCCATTCCTCCCTAACAGGAATGCGAGTTGTGAACTCCAGATCTAGTAGGCATTGCGGTGCGATGTAGTCAACCCCCGCTGGAGCGGGAACTCCCTCGGCCAAAATTCTCACATGGCCGACTTTTGTTCTATTCCATGCCGAGATGCAATTAAGTCTCACAGCAGCAAGATTGGCTTGCTGTAAGATAAGTAGATTGGTTGGTAGCCAATGAAGCAGCACGAATGGTGCTTTAGTAGGAGTGGATCGGAGCGCTCCAGTTACCAGCAGTGCAGCCATCCTCCGTTCTTTTTCAAGCTGCCGTTTGCAGGTTGCCTTAAGAGCAGCCTGCCACCAGAACGCTACCCCAAACAATAGAATTGGCTCAACCACAGTAGTATAAAGCCAAGCAACAGTACGAGGCTGTAATCTCCAATTCGCTCCTATGGCTCTGTTACAGCAGTAGAGTGCATTGAAAGCCTTCCGCGCTCTTTCTGCTATATTGTAGGTCCACAGCAACTTTGAGTCAAGGATAAGCCCTAAGTACTTGACTTTCTGGCTCAATCCTATGGAGACCCCATTTAGTTTGCGTTACTCAAATAAGGGAATTTGTACTTTCTTGTAAACAGTACTAGCTCCGTTTTACTAGGATTCACATTCAAGCCGCACTCACGACTCCAACGTGAAAGAATGTCAAGAGAGTGATTTAACCTCTCCGATAGAGTAGATAAATACTTTCCCGACACTGCCACAACTATGTCGTCCGCATAAGCAATCACTTTGCAGCCGGCACGGTCCAGTTTCAGTAAGAAAGTATTCACCGTGATGTTCCACAGCAGGGGAGAGAAGACCCCAACCCTGAGGTGTGCCCGTACTGACTCCTCGTCTTACGCTGACATTCCCCAGGGAAGAGATTACCACTCTACTTTTAAGAAGCTGCACGATAAAAGCGATCAGCCGCTCATCGACGTGTAGCACCGAGAGTGCCTCAACAATTGCGTTACACTGTATGTTGTTGAATGCTCCCTCAATGTCCAAAAAGGCAGCAAGCGTATATTCCTTTAGAGCAAGAGATTTCTCAACTTGCTCAATGAGGACGTGAAGAGCAGTCTCAACCGATTTGCCTCTGGTATAGGTGTGCTGAGACTGCGAGATCAGCACAGGATCTATTGATTTTTTAATATGGTAATCAATGATCCTTTCCAATATTTTAACCAATACAGAGTTAAGACTTATTGGACGACAGTCCTTCGGCTTAACATGCGAAACTTTTCCTGCTTTAGGGATAAACACAACTCTGTACAAGAACATACGAGAAGCGTAGGCAAGCTTTGTAGATCTCACTGAGCCATGGTAGCGATACTTCCATGGACTGCTGAATGTCAGCCGCAAAGACGCCATCAGGCCCTGGAGATTTAAACGGCTCAAAGGAGTTTATAGCCCACTTTAGTTGAGAATTTGATATTCTGAACGGCGTTGTTGAGTTGTGAGCTTGCTCCGTTTGATGCACCGCTTCAAGAGGGCAATAATTGCCCGGAAAATGCGCGTCCATAAGAACGTTTAGTGTATCTGCGCACGAACAAGTCCAAATGCCCTCAGGGTTCATGATGCACCCCATAGCCTTTGGTGTCGTGCTTAAGACCTTGCGAAGGCGATTTGCCTCGCTGAGACTCTCTACGTTTCCACAGAAAGATCTCCACGAGGACCTCTTTGCCTTGCGTACGGCATACTTAAAAGCCTTGAGCTTCGTTTTGTACATCGACCAGTCATTAGAACTTTTCGAGTTGTTGAACTCCCTCCTACGTTCTCTTCGCAGGGTGCGGATCTCCATATTCCACCAGGGAGGCTTGGGATTCCCCCTGGCTATGGGTGGTTTACACGCTGCCCTGGAAGCGGAATTGACAGAACTAGTGAGGGTGTCAACCGCCTGATCTAATTCATGGTAGCAGTCAATGCTCTTGGGAGCATTTTCCAGTGAGGATCGGACCATAACTTTTAATAAGTTCCAGTCCGTCTTTTTTCTGTTAACAAAGGCTTCCTGCACATCAGAGCTGTGGCCAGCCACGTTAAACGAAATGTACCTATGGTCGGAGTAAGAGCACCCCTGGAGAACCCTCCAGTCACGGAGCAAATGTGAGTGCCGCTCACTGACCAAGGTAACGTCAAGAACCTCCCTACGATTTGAGGTAATGAAGGTTGGTTCACTGCCAGTGTTGGCGATGGAAAGGCCGTGGGCAAGGATGAAGTCAAAAAGTTCCTCACCACGACCATTTGTGTTGGAGCTACCCCATACTTCATGATGCGCATTAGAATCAGCCCCTAGAAAAAGAGGCACCCCCATTTTCATGGCTTCAGCCACAACACCCTTGACAATATCGCAAGGAGGGCTATCTCCATGATCGTGTGCCATGCACGAAGAAACAAACCAGTATGATCTCTGATCGATTTCCACTGCGACAGCCATGTTATCCTTGTCACAGAAATTGTGCAGTACAAGGGCGTTAATGGTTTTCTTGGCAAGAATACAGACACGTGGCTTGTGCAAGCCGTCAGGTACTATCAGTCTGTATCCATTGGCACGTAACCCGCAAACCCGGTTTTTGGCAACCCATGGTTCTTGGATTAGGATTAGCTCCTCCTCTGTCTTGGACAAATGGAGCAGCAGGGCAGCTGATGCTGCTATGGAATGGTGTATGTTCACCTGCAGTACCTTCACCATCATGCTTTAGTTGATGAGGGTTAGGTCGAGGTCCTCCTCGGACATAGAAGCCTCCTCAAACCCTTGCTCTGCATCCAGAGTCATGAGGTCCAGGCAGCCACCCAACTCGGAGGTAGTACTGATGCTAACCCCATCAACAGAGAGGGATTCAACATCCGACTCCACATCAGATGTCGTCCTCGGACAGGCGACAGACTCTTCTTCAAGCGGCTCTCCGGCTGTTTGAGCCACTGGCTTTGGGTCAGGCCTTACAGTTTTCGGATCCCCCGAAATAGAGCTTTTTGGCCTGTCGCTTCGGTAGATGCGCAGGGTCAATGTTTCGACCCCATACCTAATAACACCCTTGCGGGCATCCAATACTGGTAGTGCCTCATCATTAGTGATGAAAAGAGCCTCCCGCCGATTGTCTACTGGCTCGCCAATCTTGGCTACCCTCCACTCGTAGGAAGATCCGGGTTGAAGAGCCGCACTATATTCAGGACTTCCACTGGATCCGAATGGAAGCAAGGAATCCATGTCCTGCATCTTGGCCGACTGGGGATTTCCTCCTTAAGCACCGCCTTAATTTATGCGCCTGGCCAGAGTTCCCCCAGCGCGGATATTGCCTGCTTGTAGAAATCGGCCGATCGTTGGTCTTCGCACGCAATCAGCCTGATTCCCTTATACCAGCCCGCGTCGTTCACCGTAGGTGGAGGACAGGACCTGGCTTTCTGCAACTTGCAGCAGACTCCGAATAAAGCCTGCCTTAACTTGAGCCAATTTTCAGGAGAGATGATACCATCTCCCTTGTTGGCATCAATAACAGCCCAGACAAGGCACTCCTTGACCATTTCATTAAATGGCCGAGTTATCCCTGAAGGGGAAAGCTTTTGCTTTTTACAATCTTGTCTGCCCTGATGTTTCTGCTCAGCCTACCTCTGTCGTTTCTGAGCTGAATCTGCAGGGTTAAGAAGGAGCGTGTGCTCCCCAGTTTGTTTTCTTGCCCATTGAAGGGACTTTTTGTCCTTGTCGGACATTGTGTCAGGAGGGACATTTACAAACTTCCTTAGAACCTTGAAGGCTGCCCTTTTAGTTCCGTAAGCCCGAGATTTGGGGGAAGAGCGTTGCGTGCCTGAAGAGGAGGCGGCAACGGAGGTAGCACTTGTCGATGGCCGGGTTGGCTCATTCGTCATACCCTTTCCATCGCATTAGCCACAAACGGGCTTATTAGCTTTCCCGGGGCCAGGCTTGGTAACCAAAGCTCCGGAAACACCTGAAACAGGGATTGAGGAAGAACTAAAAGCCCGTGAAGCTGGCCCATTCGTCATATCTCCACAGCTTTCAGTATGTTTATCCACTGTGCCGGTAGGCAGTGGAGCTGACTCAGTTGCCATGTCTCCACGAATACCAGCAGCCTTATCCTCAGTCCGCGAAGCTGGCTCATTCGCCATGTCTCCACCTCCTGGGGTTCTAGCTGCAACCGATGGCACAGCAATCTTCGACCCCCCCTTCACTTGAGAGGATAGATTTTGTGCGTTGCCAGGCTTTTGCCTGGCAAGTTTAGGTTTAGGTTTATTATTATTTTTGTTTGGACAAGTGGTCAGAGCCGGATCGGTGTGAATCAGGAGTCCGCCTCAACTAAACCTACACCACCAACTTAATGGCGACGAGACTGAGAACGTACTAAGAGGCCTGCCAGGGTTTAAACGGGACGAAGATCGTATTAACCCGGAGCCGTTCACGAAGCGGATTTCACTTCGTCGCTACCGCGCCTGAAGCTGACTAGGTCCGGAATGTTACGACCACCAGCCCAAGTACGACAAACGAGTCGTTAGTCAAAGAGTAGTCCGTGGACGAAAGCGGTCGTGAAGAGAGTCTAGATCATTTAGCATAACCCAGGATGCACCGCGAGGAGGCGATTTAGTCACATCCCACCCAGCAGCTGTTAAAGCAATAAATAATGCCTTCTATGTCGATGATGTCATGACAAGAGCGGACAATTTATCAGCAGCTCGAGAAATTCCATCTCAACTGACAGAATCGTTACAAAAGGGAGGTTTCTGTTTACACAAATGGTGTGCAAATCATCCATTCCTACTAGCCAATATTCCCTCAGCCTATGTGGTGGTTCAGTTAAAGTTAAGTGACCAAACTAAAGAACATGTTAACTGCTGCCACCATCCCTTGGACACGGACGGTATAACTTTCCACCATTAGCCCCTTCAATCCTCTCGCGCACAAAGCATGTTAAAGCTGCCTTTACGCCATTTCGCTCTCATTGTCAAATTGGAGGGGAACTACTTGGATTTGACCCGATTTGACAATGAGCAGACAAAAAATAACTACCATCCCCTTCAATGTAAATCTTATGGGCATGTCCACTCCATTTCTACTACCTCACTGGCTGCCACAAACGGATGTATTTATCATCAAGACATCCGACAAAGAAATCTCATCAGTCAGCAAACGGTACGTCTCAGCAGACATATCTCGATTATTTGATCCTCTTGGCATAATGGGCCCCGTAGTCGTACGAGCTAAAAAAATTTTATAACAGTTGTTGGAATTAAATTAAGACTGGGATGACGCTTTGCCAACATCGCTTGATCAACAGTGGAAGAAATTTTGAACAGGATTACGGTCAGTTAGTGCAATAAAGCTGCCTAGATATGTATTTGGTCAAGAAGTGCTTAAATCGATACAAATTTATGCATTTGCGGATGCATCAGAAAAGGCCTAAGGTGGATCAATATACATCCGTTATAGCATTCACCACTCTCTTGACAATATTGATTGGACAGATACGCTTACATCTCAATCTCTTGACGAAAATTTAAATTCTTTTTGCAAAATACTGTTTGACGTGGTCAAAAGATATGTCCCTAAAATTATGAGAAAAGATAAGTTTTCTGAGCCTGGGCTTGACAAAACTCTTAGACGTCTGAGAAATCACAGAAATAAGTTTCATAAATCAATAGCTATCGTATCAAAGAAGAATACAATGCAGTGGCCTAAGAATTCCAGGAAAAGTCTCCTGAAGCATATGACAGATTCATGAAAACTACTAATATAATTCACAGCCCCAAAAACTTTTTTGACTTTGTGAATATGAAGCGGAAAGCAATCGGTTATCCTCTTCTATGTGCAATAGAACCTCAATGTCTTCTTCTCCTCAAGAAATTTGTAATTTTTTTGCAAATAAATTTCAAGAGGTTTCTAACCCTGTCAGTACTTCATCTCCCTGTCACTTCCCTAGAGTATCTAGAACGATTTTTGCTGAGGCTATAACTATTTCCAGAGATGATATTTTTAAAGCTTTCTTGGAGTTTGATAGTAACAAAGGCCCTGGGCCCGATCTTCTTCCCCCGACTTTTCTTATCAAATGTGTCATACAGTTAATCTCTCTTCTTCACACCATATTCAATACATTTTTTTCTTCTATGCACTTTCCATCGTTTTGGAAAACCTTCTACGTTACACCAATATTCAAAAATGGTGATAGAAGATCAATTCAAAATTATAAAGGAATCGCCATTTTATCAACTATTCTTAAACTGTTTGAAAAAATCATATGTGATAAGCTATCCCCTCTGGTCGATGCTCGACTTAACGAACAGTAGCATGGTTTTGGGAAAGGTCGTTCTGCCACTACAAACTTAATGGTGCTGGTTTCCCATGTTCTTTGCAAAATGGAGAAAGGTGGTCGAATTCACCCAGTCTACACGGACTTTATCTGATGTACCTCATTTACTCTTTGCGGACGGTCTGAAAATTGTTCATACTATAAAGTCGCCATCAGATGTCAACTTTTTTCAACTAAACCTTAATTCGCTGGATCATTTGTGCTGCATTCACAACCTACCTCTCAATCTCGCAAAATGTCATGTGATTAGCTTCTCTCGAAAAAGTACGCTAGAACACCATACTTATTTCTTAAGCAATACGACACTTAGTAAGGCTACCAATATATAAAACCTTGGTGTGGTGCTGGATGAAAAGCTCCACTTTAATTTTCATAACGACGAAATAATCTCTCAAGTAAGTAAACGACTAGGCTTCATTAAGCGGCGAGCCAGGGAGTTTCAGAACCTTTGGGTTACAAAATCGCTATAAACCTCGCTCGTTCGCTCTCTTTTTGAGTATGCTTGCATTATCTGGAACTCGGTTTTCGAAATTCACAGCCACAGATTCGAATCTGTTCAAAACCAATTCTTGCTATTCGCTCTTAGAAGTCTTTACCATCCTTGTGATTTTAGCAATTTACCGCCATATGAATCTCGCGTAAGACCTCTGAATTTGTCACCTTTTGCATTCAGAAGATTAATGAAATCTGCCTACTTCAGTTTCGATTTCACTAGAGACGCTGTTAATGTCGACTATCTACAGGAAAGATTTGTGCTAAACCAGTCCGTGAGAGTCACTAGATCCCGACAAATACTAGTTGAATATAGGCATAGCACCGCATATGCTGATAATGAGGTGCTGCAAGATATTCAACATAAATATAAATAGGTGCTGCAAGATATTCAACAGTATGAGCCAACGCTATTCCCCCACAACTTCGAAAGCGTCCTTTAAAAAGAGAGTTACCAAGGCTCTCTTATCCTACCCTCTCTAGTCTACCGGCCTAGTACCCTTTTCATGACTAACAAAATATTTAATTTAATTTCCTTTTTGTATTTAAAAATGTTGTGCCCTACATGTAATATTGCTGTCATATCTATAAACAGAATGTTAATTTATTTATTTGCATTGCATTCAGTGTATTTTTTACTTGTTATTTATTTGTTTAGTTTTGTTATATATTGTATTTGTTTGTTTAGTTTTGTATAATTGTAATTTAAATTTATATTTTTATGTTTATTTTAATTATAAGTGACTGTATACCTTGTTAATTTGGCCCGGTAGCTCTGCTCGCTAAGGCGTCAGGCCAAAAAACCGCATGCTACCGGGCCTGCGGGTTCGAATTCCGTCAGTGCCATGGCTGCAAGTGTGAATGCGTGTGATTGTCTATAAGGGCGGCAATTGGGCAAAAACTGGTGGCCTAGGGCTGGCCGCGTTCCCGGTAGCCCTCTACACTAACCTTACCTAACCTTACCCGTAAAACCTTGTTTGGTGAAATAAATAAACAAATAAATAAATGAATAATTGTTCAGTTACCAATTTTCTAGCGTGCACTTTTAGTGCAAACGTGAACTCATAAGCTCATTCGGGTCCAAAGTATCATTGTACGCAAACCATGCATATCCCTCACGTGCATCGAACTTAAAGTACAAACGCATCATTTCTTGAACAAAGGTAAAAACTGCATGCTAGTAATTATGAGGAAATTAAGTGTAAATAAATGTGTAAGCAATTTGTAAATTAGCTATAAATATTGAAGGGCAATAATAAAATGCAAGTTATTTCGCAGCAACCTTTGAGTTGATTATTTAACTTCGCGACATAACTACTGATTTAAGTTTCAGAATCAATCAATTAAACCCTAGTTTGACTGTAGGTACCGGTTCAAGTTTGGCATCAACGCTACAGACGTAGGGCTATTCATTGGTGACCCCGACGTGATTGGGTGTATCGCTCAATCACCACGCAAGTTTCTGTTTAATCCGGCAATAAGTAGTTCGGTGATTTGGTAAACAAGGACCGTTTGTTGATTATACATTGGCTATCAGCACACCATTTTGCGCAACCATGCAAGATCTGATCAGATGGCAATCAGCTACGGGGAAAGAAATCCAGGCGATTATCACTTACTATAAGGAAAACTCGGGATTATTATGTGGAACGGCTTTGGCGCGTAGAGGAAGCGCCAATGATAGTGCAATTCGGCAATTTCCACAAGCTTCAGCTGAGTTAGAGTTCTTTGCATCAGGCTATTACACGGGTATTAGCAAAGTCGTGGAACAATACAAGCCTTATTTTCGCATGAAGATAGAAGGGATATCTGGAATAAAGGCAGTTGGAGCAATTGGTCGTTTACTTGCTACAACATCCAACTCTGGTAGAATAGAATCATCCACAAGTGAAGAGCTAGTGAAACTTATACGACGTCAGAATCAGAACTTTGAGTCCATACGGCTTACACTCAACTCAATTAATGACGAAGACCATTTGCCAAAACAATACTTTATAATCAAGCTGAACAGTATCAATCAACTTTGGTTAGATATACAAACCATCGACTGAGATATTTGAGGCGTTAGTGATAAACCAGTCAATCATGGGTATGACACCCAAATTAACGAAGGCATTGAAAGTGAAGTGCAAGAACGTTTAATCAGCCTGTCAACGAGAATAGAGAGCTTGTCGACAAGTCAACCAACGCCAGATGCTTCCACTCACATCAGGTCGACGGCCAATGCAATGTTGAACTTACCAAAGCTAACATTGCCTGTTTTTGATGGAGACTATTTGCTATCGCCTCAGTTTCATGACCTGTTTTGCCAAATGGTACACAATCAGGCCATCACTAATTGTCAAAAGATGTATTTTTTAAAGCCAATTTATCGGATAAAGCTGATCGGCTCGTATAACATTTCACGACCTCAGAAGATAATTATCAGGATGCTTGAAAGACATTAATTGATCGATACAACAACAAAAGGTTGTTAGTAGCAGCACTCATTGATAAGTTGTTATCGCAGCCGTCGCAAGCTCGTGACTCATCAACAGAACCAGCAATTAAGAGCCTCCACGAAACAGCTCAAGAATGCCTCATGGAATTGCAAAATTAATGAATATCAACCGAATCATGGGATCTATTACTTCTTCATTTACTGACGAATAATTTGAATCCAACCATCCATCGGCTATATGAGCAATTCCTTGCTCAGCCCAGACAAATACAAACTCTAAAGGATTTCATGGCCTTTTCGGAGAAGCGGGTCCAGTCACTGGAGGCACTAGATAACAAGGGAAGCAGGAAGGTTCATCCAGCCGGCACACAGGGCTTTCAACGGCAGCAGCCATCAGAAAATCGAAGTGTGTATATTTTAAAGATGCCCACCCTCTATTTAGTTGTAAAGACTTCCTCCGGCTATTACTTAATAAAAATCTCGAAACTGTAATAACACATAACTTATGCTTTAATTGGTTACGATCAGGCCGTGCTACACGAAACTGCACCTCACGATCTTGCACCAAATGTGGGAAGCAGCACAATACTTCACCTCGATTCAGCTTCGCAAATTCCAGATCGTTCATCAAACCAGATGTCAAGAAATGTAACTTCACCGATCAATATGGCTTCCACAGATCAATTTACCACCTTAGCGGTGCAAGAGACATCGAAAAGGGGGTACGTCCTGCAAGCCAAAGCTATTGTCAGATTACTCGGTACAAATGGAAGTTACGTAGATTGTTGTGCAATGCTGGACTCCGGATCCCAAGTGAATATCATAGCTGAACGAGTTTTCAAGAAACTAGGAGTAAAGTTCATGGAGCAAGATCGGATTATACAAGGGGTGTGTTCAATGTGCATGCTATAGCTGCTTCAAAAGCATAACATAGCATCACTTTAGCAAGTGTCAAAATTTGAAGTAGCAATGTGAAGCAGCTATGGATATTGGACAGCCAAGAACTGCTACGAAGGTCGGCAAATTACAAAATGCTTTCTCAAATTTTTTTTTAAATTTTAATATATTTGTTTGCATGCATTATTTCAATACTTCCATTGGACTTTGGAAATTGTAAAAAATTTAGGAGTTTTCAACATACAGCTGCAAAAGCCATTAAAATTTTCCTAACACATTTAAAAGGTATCAATTATTTCCGGCTTTTGACGCCATATATGTGAAAAAGAGCAAAAAATATTCGTTGAAAATTTGATGGCACATGAATCAGTGCACCCGGCTTTTTGCGCTTCATGCTCGTCTGCTTAAAACTCAAGCTAAGCTGCACTGTGTGAAAGCCGACTTAGCTCGAATTGAGTTGAAGTGTTTAAAAGCCCGTATTTAATTTATGCTGTCACTATTTTCAAATTTATTCCTCATCTCCTGTGTCACAAAACTTCTTTCCATTTCAATTTCCAATTGAAAATGACGTTTGAACTGCATGTCAGCTGTGTTCGCACGGCCATTTTGCCTTAGCTTCTTTCTTGCTTTCCTCCAGACTGCGAGCAGCAAATAGCTGCTACCTTAGCAGCTATGCCGGAATCTTGGACAGCCCGACTGTCAAACAGCAAGCATCAGAAAGTAACTATTTCGTGACATTGCTATAGCATGCACATTGAACACACCCAAGGTATTGGCACGACAGCACAACAAACAACCAAGAGTACAAACATTGGATTACAGTCACTGCATTCACCCTTCACGGCCAGAATAGAGGCGTTAGTGCTGCCTAAAATAATAGCCTATAAACCAGCAGAGCTCATTAATACAGACAACTAGCCAATACCAGAAGATAAGACACTAGCCGATCCTGAATTCAATGCTCCACGACGCATTGATCTTTTATTGGGTGCCGAGTTTTTCCACGATCTGTTACTGAAAGGTAAAATCAAATTGGGTGAATCCTTGCCACCTCTCCAAAACACGGTTCTTGGTTGAGTGTTATCTGGAAAGGTTGGCGAGCACAATATGAGGCAGTCAGTGTGCACAGTAGTCACTAAAGTTGAGGATTTTGATTTTGAAAAATTTTGAAAGCTAGAAGAAGTAACCGAAATCCAAACTGCGTGCAACAAAGAACATGACTATTGTGAAAATCATTTTCATCAAACCTATCAACGGGACCTCGCGGGAGCATTTTTGGTTGGTCTTCCATTCAATCATAATATCGACCAACTTGGTGAGTCGGAAAAATTGCAGTTTGACGTTTCTATGCTCTGGAACGCAGACTCCCGAAACAACCAGATGCTAAAAAACAATTTAATGAATTTAAGGACGAACACCTTCGGCTGGGTCATATGTCAGAACTTATTTACCAATAATTACGGTATCCGCACTATTTCGTGCCACATCGTGTCGTTCTCAAACCAGACAGCATTATAATAAAGCAAAGGGTAGTGTTTCACGCATCAGCGAAACTTTCATCGAATCTGTCATTGAATGACACATTGAGAACGGGTCCAACTTTGCACGATAGATTATTCGGAATTTTGCCTCGGTTCAGGCTTCCCAGTTTCGTGTTTACTGCTAATATAGTTAAAATGTATTGCATAGTGAAAGTGCATGCTGACAATTGCCATTATCAACTGGTTGTGTGGAAACCCACACCCAACATGATGTATATATGTCGATGATGTCATGACAAGAGCGGACAATTTATCAGCAGCTCGAGAAATTCCATCTCAACTGACAGAATCGTTACAAAAGGGAGGTTTCTGTTTACACAAATGGTGTGCAAATCACCCATTCCTACTAGCCAATATTCCCTCAAGGTTTTTCAACTGAACACCGTGACTTACGGTACGACAGCAGCTCCGGTCCTCGCAGTAAAGTGCTTATGTGAACTTAATCAGCTGGAAGGATTGAAGAACCCAGTAGCTGTTAAAGCAATAAATAATGCCTTCTATGTCGATGATGTCATGACAAGAGCGGACAATTTATCAGCAGCTCGAGAAATTCCATCTCAACTGACAGAATCGTTACAAAAGGGAGGTTTCTGTTTACACAAATGGTGTGCAAATCACCCATTCCTACTAGCCAATATTCCCTCAGCCAATGTGGTGGTTCAGTTCAAGTTAAGTGACAAAACTGAAGAACATGTTAACTGCTGCCACCATCACTTGGACACGGACGGTATAACTTTCCACCATTAGCCCCTTCAATCCTCTCGCGCACAAAGCATGTTAAAGCTGCCTTTACGCCATTTCGCTCTCATTGTCACATTGGAGGGGATCTACTTGGATTTGACCCGATTTGACAATGAGCAGACAAATAATTACTACCATTCCCTTCAATGTAAATCTTATGGGCATGTCCACTCCATTTCTACTACCTCACTGGCTGCCACAAACGGATGTATTTATCATCAAGACATCCGACAAAGAAATCTCATCAGTCAGCAAGCGGCACGTCTCAGCAGACATATCTCGATTATTTGATCCTCTTGGCATAATGGGCCCCGTAGTCGTACGAGCTAAAAAAAATGTATAACAGTTGTTGGAATTAAATTAAGACTGGGATGACGCTTTGCCAACATCGCTTGATCAACAGTGGAAGAAATTTTGAACAGGATTACGGTCAGTTAGTACAATGAAGCTGCCTAGATATGTATTTGGTCAAGAAGTGCTTAAATCGATACAAATTTATGCATTTGCGGATGCATCAGAAAAGGCCTAAGGTGGATCAATATACATCCGTTATAGCATTCACCACTCTCTTGACAATATTGATTGGACAGATACGCTTACATCTCAATCTCTTGACGAAAATTTAAATTCTTTTTGCAAAATACTGTTTGACGTGGTCAAAAGATATGTCCCTAAAATTATGAGAAAAGATAAGTTTTCTGAGCTTGGGCTTGACAAAACTCTTAGACGTCTGAGAAATCACAGAAATAAGTTTCATAAATCAATAGCTATCGTATCAAAGAAGAATACAATGCAGTGGCCTAAGAATTCCAGGAAAAGTCTCCTGAAGCATATGACAGATTCATTAAAACTACCACTATAATTCACAGCCCCAAAAAGTTTTTTGACTTTGTGAATATGAAGCGGAAAGCAATCGGTTATCCTCTTCTATGTGCAATAGAACCTCAATGTCTTCTTCTCCTCAAGAACTTTGTAATTTTTTTGCAAATAAATTTCAAGAGGTTTCTAACCCTGTCAGTACTTCATCTTCCTGTCACTTCCCTAGAGTATCTAGAACGATTTTTGCTGAGGCTATAACTATTTCCAGAGATGATATTTTTAAAGCTTTCTTGGAGTTTGATAGTAACAAAAGCCCTGGACCCGATCTTCTTCCCCCGACTTTTCTTATCAAATGTGTCACACAGTTAATCTCTCTTCTTCACACCATATTCAATACATTTTTTTCTTCTATGCACTTTCCATCGTTTTGCAAAAACCTCCTACGTTACACCAATATTCAAAAATGGTGATAGAAGGAAGATCAATTCAAAATTATAAAGGAAACGAAATTTTATCAACTATTCTAAAACTGTTTGAAAAAATCATATGTGATAAGCTATCCCCTCTGGTCGATGCTCGACTTAACGAACAGTAGCATGGTTTTGGGAAAGGTCGTTCTGCCACTACCAACTTAATGGTGCTGGTTTCCCATGTTCTTTGCAAAATGGAGAAAGGTGGTCGAATTCACCCAGTCTACACGGACTTCAGCAAAGCGTTTGATCGTGTTAGCCACTCCATTTTGACTTCCAAGCTGCAGCAGTTTGGAACTGCAGGATCTTCACTAAGATGGCTTAACTCTTGCCTCCAGAACCGCTCACAATATGTGAAATTCCAAGGGATTATCTCTAAAAAAAACCATGTCATCACTATTTAGCATTTTTATATCAGACCTGCCGGAGGTTTTATCACATGTACCTCATTTACTCTATGCGGACGGTCTGAAAATTGTTCATACTATAAAGTCGCCATCAGATGCCAACTTTTTTCAACTAAACCCTGATTCGCTGGATCAATTGTAGCCGTCTACACTAACCTTACCTAACCTAACCCGTAAAACCTTGTTTGGTGAAATAAATAAACAAATAAATAAATGAATAATTGTTCAGTTACCAATTTTCTAGCATGCACTTTTAGTACAAACGTGAACTCATAAGCTCATTCGGGTCCAAAGTATCATTGTACGCAAACCATGCATATCCCTCACGTGCATCGAACTTAAAGTACAAACGCATCATTTATTGAACAAAGGTAAAAACTGCATGCTAGTAATTATGAGTAAATTAAGTGTAAATAAATGTGTAAGCAATTTGTAAATTAGCTATAAATATTGAAGGGCAATAATAAAATGCAAGTTATTTCGCAGCAACCTTTGAGTTGATTATTTAACTTCGCGACATTACTTCTGATTTAAGTTTCAGAATCAATCCCTAGTTTGACTGAAGGTACCGGTTCAAGTTTGGCATCAACGCTACAGACGTAGGGTTTTTCATTGGTGATCCCGACGTGATTGGGTGTATCGCTCAATCACCACGCAAGTTTCTGTTTAATCCGGCAATAAGTAGTTCGGTGATTTGGTAAACAAGGACCGTTTGTTGGTTATACATTGGCTACCAGCACACCTAGTAAGCATTTTGCACAACCATGCAAGATCTGATCAGATGGCAATCAGCTACGGGGAAAGAAATCCAGGCGATTATCACTTACTATAAGGAAAACTCGGGATTATTATGTGGAACGGCTTTGGCGCGTAGAGAAAGCGCCAATGATAGTGCAATTCGGCAATTTCCACAAGCTTCAGCTGAGTTAGAGTTCTTTGCATCAGGCTATTACACGGGTATTAGCAAAGTCGTGGAACAATACAAGCCTTATTTTCGCATGAAGATAGAAGGGATATCTGGAATAAAGGCAGTTAGAGCAATGGGTCGTTTACTTGCTACAACATCCAACTCTGGTAGAATGGAATCATCCACAAGTGAAGAGCTAATGAAACTCATACGACGTCAGAATCAGATCTTTGAGTCCATACGACATACACTCAACTCAATTAATGACGAAGACCATTTGCCAAAACAATACTTTATAATCAAGCTGAACAGTATCAATCAACTATGGTTAGATATACAAACCATCGACTGAGATATTTGGGGCGTTAGTGATAAACCAGTCAATTATGGGTATGACACCCAAATTAACGAAGGCATTGAAAGTGAAGTGCAAGAACGTTTAATCAGCCTGTCAACGAGAAAAGAGAGCTTGTCGACAAGTCGACCAATGTCGGATGCTTCTGCTCCCATCAGGTTGACGGCCAATGCAATGTTGAACTTACCAAAGTTAACATTGCCTGTTTTTGATGGAGACTATTTGCTATCGCCTCAGTTTCATGACCTGTTTTGCCAAATGGTACACAATCAGGCCATCACTAGTTGTCAAAAGATGTATTTTTTAAAGCCAGTTTATCGGATAAAGCTGATCGGGTCCTATAACATTTCACGATCTCAGAAGAGAATTATCAGGATGCTTGAAAGACATTAATTGATCGATACAATAACAAAAGGCAACACTCATTGATAAGTTGTTATCGCAGCCGTCGCAAGCTCGTGACTCATCTACAGCACCAGCAATTAAGAGCCTCCACGAAACAGCTCAAGAATGCTTCATGGAATTGCAAAATTAATGAATATCAACCGAATCATGGGATCTATTACTTCTTCATTTACTGACGAAAAATTAGAATCCAACCATCCATCGGCTATATGAGCAATTCCTTGCTCAGCCCAGACAACTACAAACTCTAAAGAATTTCATGGCCTTTTTGGAGAAGCGGTTCCAGTCACTGGAGACACTAGGTAACAAGGGAAGCAGGAAGGTTCATCCAGCCGGCACACAGGGCTTTCAACGGCAGCAACCATCAGAAAGTCGAAGTGTGTATTATATTTTAAAGATGTCCACCCTCTATTTAGTTGTAAAAACCTCCTCCGTTTATTACTTAATAAAAATCTCGAAACTGTAATAACACATAACTTATGCTTTAATTGTTTACGATCAGGCCGTGCTACACGAAACTGCACCTCACGATCTTGCACCAAATGTGGGAAGCAGCACAATACTTCACCTCGATTCAGCTTCGCAAACTCCAGATCGTTCATCAAACCAGATGTCAAGAAATGTAACTTCACCCATCAATAAGATCTCCACAGATCAATTAACCACCTTAGCGGCGCAAGAGATATGGAAAAGGGGATACGTCCTGCGAGCCACAGCTATTGTCAGATTACTCGGTACAAATGGAAGTTGCGTAGATTGTCGTGCAATGTTGGACTCCGGATCCCAAGTGAATATCATAACTGAACGAGTTTTCAAGAAACTAGGAGTAAAGTTCATGGAGCAAGATCGGATTATACAAGGTATTGGCACGACAGCACAGCAAACAACCAAGTGTCACTGCATTCACCCTTCACGGCCAGACTAGAGGCGTTAGTGCTGCCTAAAATAATAGCCTATAAACCAGCAGAGCTCATTAATTCAGACAACTAGTCAATACCAGAAGAAAAGACACTAGCCGATCGTGAATTCAATGCTCCACGACGCATTGATCTTTTATTGGGTGCCGAGTTTTTCCACGATCTGTTACTGAAAGGTAAAATCAAATTGGGTGATTCCTTGCCACCTCTCCAAAACACTGTTCTTGGTTGAGTGTTATCTGGAAAGGTTGGCGAACACAATATGAGGCAGTCAGTGTGCACAGTAGTCACTAAAGTTGAGGATTTTGATTTTGAAAAATTTTGAAAGCTAGAAGAAGTAACTGAAATCCAAACTGTGTGCAACAAAGAACATGACTATTGTGAAAATCATTCTCATCAAACCTATCAACGGGACCTCGCGGGAGCATTTTTGGTTGGTCTTCCATTCAATCATAATATCGACCAACTTGGTGAGTCGGAAAAATTGCAGTTTAACGTTTCTATGCTCTGGAACGCAGACTCGCGAAACAACCAGATGTTAAAAAACAATTTAATGAATTTATGGACGAACACCTTCGGCTGGGTCATATATCAGAACTTATTTACCAATCATTACGGTATCTGCACTACTTCATGCCACATCATGTCGTTTTCAAACCAGACAGCATTATAACAAACAAAGGGTAGTGTTTCACGCATCAGCGAAACTTTCATCGAATCTGTCTTTGAATGACACATTGAGAACGGGTTCAACTTTGCACGATAGATTATTCGGAATTTAGCTTCGGTTCAGGCTTCCCAGTTTCGTGTTTACTGCTGATATAGTTAAAATGTATTGCATAGTGAAGGTGCATGCTGCCAATCGCCGTTATCAACTGGTTGTGTGGAGACCCACAACCAACATGCCACTGAAGGTTTTCCAACTAAACACCGTAACTTACGGTACGACAGCAGCTCAGGCCCTCGCAGTTAAGTGCTTATGTGAACTTGATCAGCTGGAAGGCTTGAAGTACTCAGCAGCTGTTAAAGCAATAAATAATGACTTCTATGTCGATGATGTCATGACAAGAGCGGACAATTTATCAACAGCTCGAGAAACTCCATGTCAGCTGACAGAATCGTTACAAAAGGGAGGTTTTCGTTTGCACAAATGATGTGCAAATTACCCATTCCTACTAGCCAATGTGGTGGTTCAGTTAAAGTTAAGTGACCAAACTGAAGATCATGTTAACTGCTGCCACAAACGGATGTATTTATCATCAAGACATCCGACAAAGAAATCTCATCAGTCAGCAAGCGGTACGTCGCAGTAGACATATCTCGATTATTCGATCCTCTTGGCATAATGGGCCCCGTAGTCGTACGAGCTAAAAAAAATTTACAACAGTTGTGGGAATTAAATTAATACTGAATGACGCTTTACCAACATCGCTTGATTAACAGTGGAAGAAATTTTGAACAGGATTATGGTCAGTTAGTGCAGTAAAGCTGCCTAGATATGTATTCGGTCAAGAAGTGCTTAAATCGATACATCTTTATGCATTTGCGGATGCATTAGAAAAAGCCTATGGTGAATCAAGTTACATCTGTTCCATTTATAATACCGGCACTGTCGTTGTACGCCTGCATTGCGCAAAATCCAAAGTGGCTCCGATAAAAAAGGTTATTTTACCAAGGGACTGTGAAATTAGAAACAGCGAAATTTGTGGCAGATGTGACAAACCGCGTAAAAAACGCAGTCACCTCCTTTTGGACGGACTGTGAGATTGCACTGGCGTGGATTAATTCTAAGCTATCGTCCTTCCAGACATTCGTAGTGAACCACATCGCCGCTATACAGGTGGTATCAATCAAGCAGCAATGGAGGCATGTAAAATCACGAGATAATCCAGCCGATATTCCTTCGCGCGGTATTGCTCCACGAAAGTTAGGAAGCCACAAAATGCAGTTTTATGGTCCGGCATTCTTACATGGCCCAGAAGCAATATGGCCACCACCATACAAATATAGTAGTGAGTTTGAGTTGAAATGGAAATCATTGGTTCTTAACAAAGCAGTCGTTGTTGAAGATGTACATTTCCTTTACCGGATAAACCATAAAAACATTTTTCGAAGATTGGTACGATTTGAAGCTAACCTTCGAAGTAGAACTAGTTGACGGCAAGATGAGAACTAAGCCTCAATTGAATTAAAGAAGGGAGTTAATGTTATCATTAAATTAATGTAAACTCAGGAATTTTAGGACTATATTAAACAACTTCAACATAGAAGGAGCTAGCTGGAACAAGTTCACTACTAGCTTTATCTCCATTTCTAGATGCTGATGGCATTATGCGAGTTCGAGGAAGGCTTGAAAACTCATCACTATCATTTGACGCCAAACATCCTATGCTCCTACCGTATTCACCTGTTTACGAAACTAATTGTCTCCAACGTTCACCTAGGAAATTGGCATGTTGGACCTCAAGCCTTACTTGCGATAGCCCAACAAAGGTTTTGGCCTATAAGAGGCAAAGTGATCGCCCACTCTGTAGTTCAAGGGTGTGTAAGATGTGCGCGAGCAAAGCCTCATTTATTAAATCAAATAATGGAAAATTTTCCAGCATGCCGTGTTGAACCGGCTCGTCCTTTTGTCAACACCGGAATAGACTTCTGCGGTCCTGTCTGGGTCCATTATCAATTTCGAGGAAAAAAACCACAAAAAATCTATATTTCTGTGTTCGTCTGTTTCGCGACAAAGGCAACACATCTCGAACTAGTAAGCAATCTGACCACTGAAGCATTCATTGCTGCTCTTAAGCGTTTCGTGGGCCGGAGAAGAAATTGTCAAACTATTCACTGCAATAACGCAACCAATTTCATGGGAGCTAAAAACATATTACAGGAACTCAATGAAAGCATAAACAATAACGATGCAAGGCGAAGCACTTAAGGTGAATGTAGTCAAAGTGGTGTTGACTTTCATTTTATTCCACCAAGAGCCCCACACTTTGGCGGATTGTGGAAGGCAGCAGTAAAAACCGCGAAGAATCTACTAAAAAAAATTATAGAGCCAATTTCATTAACACATGAGCAATTAAAAACAATCCTCATCGAAATTGAAGCAATCATGAATTCAAGGCCCATCACTCCATTGTCAAGCAATCCAAATGATCTCACGGCATTGACTCCTAACTATTTTTTATTTGGAGAGCCACTAGCCGCAACCATTGATCGAACTACCAAAGCCAGAAGTGTTAAACTTTTCGATCGATGGACCCAAATTTGCCGGATGAAAGATGAATTTTGGAAACGGTGGACAACCGAATATTTTCAACAATTACAACAAAGAGCACAGTGAAAAACCGACTGTGACAATGTGAAACCAGGCACAATAGATATAATTAAAGACAATAATATGCTTCCTTTAAAGAAAGGCTTAGTTAGAGTACAAAGATGCCACTAGGAAACTGACGGCCGTGTACGAGTAGTAGAGCTACGCACTGCATCAAAGAACGTCATATGAGCAATTCACTGCCTCGCACCACTACCCGTCAAGGAAGAATTAACAAACCTCGTGAGCCCAACAACACCAGAGGTAGCATACGCCAACCCTGAAATTCAACCAGCCATTGAACGAAGAAACGATGACGATCTCTCCGAGACACCCAAGAAGAAGCTAAAAATGTCAATGGGGTCAGTGGCTGTTAGCCTCTTATTAGCTTGTTCAATATTATCCACAACGAACTGCAGTTTGCTACACGTTGAACAGTTTGCCAATTGCCTTGGAATATATTTCAACATCATAGGAGCAATGCGATGAAGTTCTAACGAGTGGAAGCTTATCATCTCTTATGTACTATTTTTAAAAAAACCGATTTTTCCTTTCGAAGCTAGATATATTTAATTTTTGTGACAAATATCGATATTTTGAGGGTAATCTGCCCTCTTCTTTAGTGTCTATTGGTCTAATCTTAAGCTTACTTATGTATGTTCTTTTAAGAGATGATTTGCAACCGTATTGGGACGATAACCAACTACTTGCGAAAGGGATGCAGTCAATAGAGTAAGAAGACGACTTCATGTAAGAAGACGACTCACAACAAATCTTGTTAAACCATATTAAGTCAGATACACCAAATCGCGTCAGAGATAAGCAAGGAAAACCATCTATTCAAGCCTCATCGACGGAAAAGGGGAGAATTCAACATAGTCGGAACTATTGCAAATTCTCTCTTTGGCGGTAAAGGCAGAATTTGATAGCTTTGACTTCCAACTTAATCGGTTCAGAAATAGAAAAGTTCGTCAAATGGAAGATACAGACGACTTTGAGTTGACGACCAAAGAGGTAATGCTAATCATTGCTCATTTAAAACAAATCCAAGCCATCCTATAAGAAGTCTAAGTTCTAAATAAGACACACACCATCAGAAATAAAACATCAAGTTAAAAGCATCTTAAAAGCACCTGAGCAATTAAAAACTCTAGCGCACCTGAACCGCTAGAAACACTAATGTTCGAAGAACAGTAGAAGAATCGTGCAGGTTTTGAGTGCATATTTTACCACATGAGCTGCTTATTACGGCCAAACTGTTTCAAATGCCACGTTTTACTTTGGTCTCAAGAATGCATTATAACTCATATGGTAGAAGGTCTCAGATATTCATTTTAACATTACCACTGGCATGAATTTCACAGTTTATGAAAGAAAAACACTTGTTAATTAAATTCGCTAACAGTTGCTTATTTCACCAAACTTTGAAGGCAGCATCTCATATAACATCAATGAAGAAAATGCTCAGTGCCTGCAGCACTTTAACTGAAGTTGGTGTTTGGGGCTGCGATCCGAAAAATTTGCAGAACTTAGGGAATTGAAACATCGGTTATTTATTTTCATTGTAAATGTTTCCGGTATGAATACTAACTGTAAGCATTTATTGATACAAAAGTAGCACAAACGACTCGTGCTGGCAACCTTTCGCCAGTATCAAAGCCAAGAATATATCACATCTGTTTCACGTTGTTATATTACATTCGAAGTTATAGGAGTATAAAGAAATGTAGGGTTACCTGCTGTGAGTTTTTTCAAATAATCGAAAACTTCATATTTGCTGTTTATTGTCACTACAATATAATTACCAATTGAAAATTCTACGATAAAACCGCTTAATAAAGATATTGCAAACAAACACAAAACCAACAATAGCTGGCAGCCCTATCGAGGCTTTTCAACCAAATTTGGCCTGAATAATGCTTCTTATAGGTTCCATTAACTGTATGAAATTCGTATTGATTTCATGACTGCACTGGAAGCTAGAGGGCAAAAAGTTTTATTTTCCTGAGCGAATTTTCAAAACCAAAGGCACAAAAATTACCATAGCTGGCAGCACCAATCGAATTTTTCAACCAAATTTCTATCAAACAAAGTTTAGAGTAAGATGCAGCTACCGTGTTAATTTCATGAAAATCTAGTTACTAATTCACACTTCATAGGGCAAAAAGCAGTTTTTTTTCCTTTGTAATTTTTCAAGATGACACCACTGGCACAGAGTTGCCCACAATTCAAAATCGCTTCTATCAGACCTGGTTCTACTTAAGTCCAATGCATTATGTAAATTTCAATGGTATCTGATTATTGGTTCGTGAATTCCCGTGAACAGAAATTTTTGATGCTAAAAATATAGGTTAACTGGGAAAGGGTTACCGTTCTTGTCCGACATGATATTTCCAAAGTTTTACTTTGAACGTGTAGATAAAGCATAAGATTTGTATACAGATTGGTTTTATTGTAAGAAACGGACATTTTTAGGATATTCGATGATTTGAATGTTTTCAATTCCAAATTTTTATTTTTTCAGATTAAAGACACCAAAATCATCATAGCTGGCAGTTCCAACCGAATTTTTCAACCAAGCTTCTACCAAACGTGGTTTAAAACAAGGTTCAGCTACTGTGTGAATTTCGTTAAAATCGAACGATTCAATCAGAATTTATAGGGCTAAGAGCAGTTATCTTTTTTAGTGATTTTTCAAGATGGCAACACTGGCACAGAATCGTCCGCATTTCAAAATCACTTCTATCAGACCTGGTCCTATTAAAGACCAATACAGTCTGCAAATTTCAATTAATTCTGCTCATTGGATCGTGAGTTTCCGTGAACAGAAGTTTTTGATGCTAAAAATATAGGTAAATTGGGCAAGGGTTACCAGGCGTGCTCGTTATACCATATCTTTGTTTTTTTTTGGTTTTTGTAAAAAGAGCACGAAATTTACATATAAGTGGCTTATTTTTGAAGAAACGGCAGTTTTTCAAGAGAGACGATAATTTGGAGGTTTTCACTTTCAGTGCCTGCCCTAGCTTTAGGGTTGCCAGCACGGTCATCAAAAGCTACACGAATTTACAACTAAATAATATTAATATGTCCTGAAAATTTTGTAACGATTAAATAGTTCTGTCAAAAGTTATCGCAATTTAAAAATTTTCAATTTTTCCCGTTCTCTTTTTAGGCACCCAGCGCACACATGGGGTTAAAAAATTCCAAAACATTATCCGATTCACATGTAAAACACGTTCGAAATTTATTGTGGTAACTTTTTTTTTGCAAAACTTATTTGTGTACGGAATAGAGATGGGCAAAATAGCTCTTAGCTCACCACACATGGCTCTTTTTTACAGTGTTGCGCCGTACTCTCAGTATACTTTTCGCTGCACATTTCACTAAGTTAAGTCAAACCAGAGCTTTCGTTCGCAGACTATGCTTTGCTTTTTTCAGGCGCTGCACTGTAAAAGTGAGTGGTGAGTGGTGAGTGGTGAGCTATGAGCGCTTTTGCCCATCTCTAGTACGGAATAATAGGTATATTAAAAATATCACTAAAATGGCCGCCGGCGCCAAAGGGTTAAAGATTTTTAACTTTTTGTGAGACCTGGCACTATTCTACATATACACCAATGTGTCCTAAAAATTTTAGTTCAATCGGATGGCGCGTTCCTGAGATTTTTTCACTGAAATTTTTTGATGAAATATATATATATATATATATATATATATATATATATATATATATATATATATATATATATATATATATATATATATATATATATATATATATCTATATATATATATATATATATATATATATATATATATATATATATATACGTATATATATATAGAAATATGAATTTTTGGCCAAAGTGATTTTAGTACTAATGTTCTTCTTCGAACATTAGTAATTCTTCTTCGAACATTAGTAAAAAGGAGCTTAAAATCATCAAAACCCACCTTCCATGAAATTACCAGTTACCTGTAAAATGTACGGATATTTCATTCATGTACAAACTCATGTCAATAAGAGCATGGACTGACAAAGGATACATTATATTTGATTTAAGACTACCGTTGGTAGCACTCTGTGGATACACCAACAGATACACATATCAATCAAACATTAACTACTCACCACACTACTTGACATTTAACACACCACACGAAAATTTGAAAAACACTAATACACTGAAAGAAAAATCTTGGTAAAATCAACAATTGCCCTTAGTTGTTCTTGCGTCAACTACGGGTTATAGTTAAAACAACCATAAAAAAATAGTTGACTACTTTTATGCACCATGACGCGTGAAAAAGTAAGCAACCACAAACAATGGTATTCCAACAATATACATAATACGAAATAGTAAATGACTATAGTATGTAGTGTGGAATTATGTTTGTTGAATTAAACAATGGTAGAATGGTTCCTTTACTATGAAAATTGTTGATGATTCAATATTTTGTAGTGTGAAATGAATTGATGCTTATTTTCCTGTAGATCAACTATTTATCGTAAATCCCAGCAAACTTGCGTTCAGCACTTTCGCATACAGTTGTAAAAATTTTTCGATGTGTTGATACATTTTCTAATGAGTATTTATCTTTTCTATTTCTCAATTATTGTACATGCTGCTGTACTAATGCTAAACTCCTGAACAGGCTGTCTAGTTGTTGTAGTTTTCCGACACGTAGATGAATCTCTTATATATTTACGGTTCCCTATTTACAATGAATATAAAATACTGCTGCACTACTGCCAAACTGGTGACCAGATGGTGCAATTCAAATCGTTTCCCAAAAATCAAATCGAGTTGCCCTTACGTCAAGCGTCAGTCATACTTCGCAAGTGATACGTGAAATATTTTGAAATTTATAATTAAAACCGGTCTTTTTTGCTCTAATTAAAGATGACATGAATACAAAGTAATGCAAATGTGATGGCATGAATGCAAAGTAATGCGAATATACTTTGGTGACATTATAGCTGGGCAGCCATATCAATGTCCTGCTATACTGCTTCTAAGGCAGTAGTACAGCAGTACATTTTACGTGCTGCAGTTTCACCACTTCAGCAGTAGTATAGCAGTGCTTTTGCACTCCTTCTATTCCTATCGTTTGTCCTTTTCCTATTTGTGGGATGGAAACGATCAACCATGAAACAAAACAAATTACACGTACGCGGGTAATATGAAGTAAATAGGTGAATTTTGGGGTAAAATGCTATTTCTAGCATTAAAAGCATTCACGGGCTTACTCACGACTTCTGCAGCACTTTAGAAGTAGTGCTTTGTTTGCTATGTATGAATTCGAGGATTCAACTCTGTTAATCTTCGAAGGTTTGCATATTTTTTATATAAGCAAAGTCAACTACTTTTGTATGGTCAAATGAACTATTTTAGCAGAGTAGAAAGAACCTTTTTCCGTAGTTCATTCGACAAATTTGAATGCATTGTTGCATTACTAAAAATAATAGTTAAATCAACCACAACTTTTTCTTTCAGTGTGCGCTCACTGCTACGGCGCTGCACTGCATCGCAATGCGTGTCATGTACATACATATATTATATGTATAAAAAGCGTCATACAACGTTATATAAAGGCATCACAGCATAACATGAATATGAATTATATCGAACAGCAAACCGAACACAATTTTGCCATGTAGCATATGAAACTTCTATGATATCAGTTTTCCTTAGTTGTTTTTGCATCAACTAGGGCTATAGTTAAAACAACCATAAGAAAATTATTGATCACTTTTATGCACCATGACGCGTGGTTGATAAACAAAAAAAAATTTCATTCGGAGCATGAAAAACGTCCAAATGTTGAAACCTTTCTACTTTGCGTAGAATATTTCCAAAGACGTTGCTCACTAATTACGTTTGTTGAAATCAACTATTGCAAAGTAGTTTAAGTACCATAAAAACTGTTGATAATTCGAAACGTTGAAGTTTTGAGTGAATTGATGAATATTTTTCTACTGATCAACTATTTTTCGTGGTTATGAAACAATTAAAACAGTTGATTTCATGAACGTTGCGATATTTTTTGTATAACCAGAGCCAACTACTTTAATATCGTTAAATTAACTATATTAACATAGTAAAAATTAATATTTTCCGTAGTTCGTTTAACGATTTTGAATGAATCGTTGCAATACTATTAAAAATAGTTGAACCAACCAAGAGTTTTTCTTTCAGTGTAGGCTAAGTGAAAAATCTTTCAAGTTTTAAAAAAATAAAATTTTGTTGTCAAGTTAGATTTTGTCAATTGTTGGTTGTTGTAAAAAAGACGAGAGATATCTGCTATAATTTAATCAGTTTGATTATTTTTATTAAAATTCACATCAACATTATATGTGAAATACATTTACACTAATAAAAAATGAGAATTGAAGCTTTAGTTAAAATGTCTTTACAAAAATAAAACAGTGTTTTAATTTTAGGAAATACTATCAAGCTAAAAGTTGTGACCCCGACTGGAGAAGCCCAACCTTCAGTAACTAAACATAGTTTTTGAAAGTTTCCAATACTCGAAACTGCCCGACCAGAGAAACTGATGAACCCAATCAAATATTTGGAGCACAAAACAATAGCTAAGAATCAAGAAACGAACACATCATTGCAAGTTTATTTCTGCGCTTGATATTCAACAGCATTTACGAAAAAGAAAACAGACAAAATAACACGATTTCAATCGTACTTCCCTCAAAAATTGCGTTTATTCTCAACAAACTTATAATCGTCTTCAAGCAGTCATCACCGCTAAGAAGCACTTACTACAACTACAGTTTTCCAAAGCAAATCCCATCAAGCACAACAACAACAGCATTAAAAACCATCAAACATCGACCAATGCCTCCTCTTCGGCAACAAATCTACCAGTTACAGAGGAGTAGTGCTTCAGGCAAGTCAAAGATTTTAATCATATTCAATTTTGGGAACATAAAAAGTGGTGATGAAAACCATTGAATTCATGAACAGAAAGAAAGGGTATCGTATTGTTGTGCCGCACTTGTGTAGTGAGTGAATCAGTAAGTCTTAGGGATGCCAGTCTAGTCAACGAATATTATCGTCCTAGTACGATTGCGGCAGTCCTCGTTACTCCATCGCATTATCCAGCTTTGTTGCGGTCGTCGAAGTTCGTTCAATAAAAGCTTTGACGAAAAGATAATCATAATTCGAGTGCACAAATGAGCAAAGCGCTTGCTCGGGCTCAATATATTCATACAGGCAGTTATTTGTGAACTATATCGGAACTTCTGCCTTCAACTTGAACCCTTATTTCAAATTTGACACTTCAAATATATTTATGAATACACACTCCCTCTCAAATTTCGCTCAAACAACCACTAGTCGCAGAAGAGCGGTGGTATCCTGAAAAGAGATTTATTGCTGCCACAGCTACGACCGACGTTGGTAAACCTAAATATTGAAATTGTTAGATATTTATAGTTAAAATCACATAAGGGTTTTAATTATAATTCCACAATTTAACAATTCTATTCATACTTATAATTACACACTTTTCAGCCAACCTATTCTTCTGCCGCGTTCCGTTTCCGTCCGTCCCGTCGCGTTTCCAAAATTCGAATAAAAAATGTCGTCAGACAATGAGGATGCTGTTCCCTCAGGCGCGTCTGTGGTACCGCAAATTAGTGCGACGTCAATAAAACCGCCCGTGTTTTGGCAAACAGAGCCAGCTTTGTGGTGCTCCTAGTTAGAGAGCCAGTTTGCGAACGCACATATAAAGCTTTCGCAAACTAAATATCATTACGTGATTTCCTCGCTGGGTCCTGACATGCTGAAGGTGGTCAGGGACGTGGTAGCAAGCCCGGACCCCGGAGCTCCATATGAGGTTCTCAAGAAGGCGCGGATATTGCGGCTTTCAGCCAGCGATTCTGTCAATCTGAAGCACCTCTTGGGGAACCTCTCGTTGGGTGACAGACAGCCTTCCCAATTGCTTTGGGAAATGAAACAGTTGGGGGGCTCCGCCGTTGGAGACGACCTGTTAAGGACCGTCTGGCTGCAAAGGTTTCCAGAGCAGACACAGGCTATTTAAGCCTGCTCTCCGGAAGCCATCCTCAACAAGTTGGCGGAAACGGCAGACAAAATCACTGAAGTTTTTGTGCAGCCAAAAATCAACTCTGTCGCCGTTTCCCCCCACAGTCAGAGGTGGCTGAGTTAACGAAATAGGTCGCTGCGCTGACGAAGCTTGTTCATCAGCAAATAAGATCAAGTTCGAGGTCCCGTGTGAGATCTCACTCGCAGCCACGTCGCCGTAGCCAGTCACGACGGAATGGTGTTTGCTGGTACCACAACAAATATGGCTCAAACGCTATTAGTTGCATCCTTCCATGCACCTACAAGGCTGGTTCATCTGAACCAAAAAACTAAGTCGCCGTTCTCTTCAGACGGTAAGACAACGCGATATATCACCTAACCGTCGTCTAATTTGTCACGAAAACTTATCTAAACGACATTACCTCATTGATACAGGCGCATGTATTTCAGTGCTTCCAGCACCTGCAACCGGAAAACTTCTGCTTTCTGGTATGCGACTTGCCACGGCAAACCAGTCAACCATCAACACCTATGGACGAAAGGTGATAAAACTAGAACTGGGACTCCGTTGTGAGTTATCATGAGATTTCATCATAGCCGATGTCTCAAGACCCATTTTAGGCGCAGACTTTGTCTACCACTAAGGGTAAGTCGTCGATTTGGCAAATGCTATCGTTGTGGATCCTCTTAATTCGCTTTTATCAAAAGGCGCATTTACTTCATACAAATGCCCAAAACTTAGTCTTTTGTTTGAGCAAACCTCTGATCTACGGATACATGCCCTTCTCAACAAACAACATGCCATCACGGTCAACACAGGCATCTCACAACCCTGTCAACACAAGGTGACACACCAAATTTTGACCACAGGCCCTCCAATAGTGTCAAGACCACTTCGACTAGCACGAGATAAGCTAGTGCCGGCCAAGAAAGAATTCGATATCCTGCTACAGCAGGGAATATGCTGCCCCTCAAACAGCAGCTGCTCTTCTCCATTACACATGGTTCGCAAAGCTAATGGAGAATGGCGTCCTTGTGGCGATTACAAATGCCTTAACGCCATAACCGTCATGGATAGCTATCCGATCCCCACTATTCAAGACTTCTGTCATGAATTACATGAATTACATACAAAAATATTTTTTACTAATGTTCGAAGAACAATAGTATTAAACTCGTTTCGCCGAAAATTCATATTTCTTTATATATATATATATATATATATATATATATATATATATATATATATATATATATATATATATATATATATATATATATATATATATATATATATATATATATATATATATATATATATATATATACATATATATGTATATATATATATATACACCCCGCGACACAAAAATTTACGAACTAGCAATTTTCCAAGAAATCATCAAAATGACCGAGTTAACTCGTACTTAGAAAGATTAAATTTTCCAGGTAGTAATGACAGACCCTATATAAACTTGAAAACTCAGAACCTTTGCGTCAGTTTGATTTTGAAGGCCAGTGAAGAATTTTGAATTTTGTAGGAATAGTAAAGATGGGAAAATACGCTCAGTTAAGTTTGGAGCAAAAGGCCGAAATTTGGGCTTGTTTGCAAACAGGATTGTCCAAATCGGAAGTTGCCCGACAGGTAGGATGCAGTGAGGGGTCAGTGCGTTATTTGGTTAAAAAAAAGCAACAAACTGGTAGCCTCGAGCGAAAAAAGGGGAGTGGAAGAAGAAGAGCTACCACACAAAGAGACGACCTTCATTTAAAGTTCCTGTCTCTGAATAATCGATTCGATTCAGCATCAAAGCTGCGAGCTGAGCTGTTGAAATCGACGAATAGACCATGCAGCACGAGAACAATCCAAAGGAGACTAAATGAGATGGATTTACGTTCTTGTCGCCCAGCGAAAAAGCCGCTTTTAACCCAGCGCATGAGGCAAGCTCGGCTCGAATGGTGCAAAGAACGCAAAAACTGGACCTCTGAGGATTGGAAACGAATCATTTTCTCGGATGAATCGAAATTCAATCTCATTGGTCCAGATGGAACATTGCGAGTGAGACGCAGAACCGGTGAACGGTATTCGGACGAATGCATTCAAGCGACTGTGAAGCATTCCCCCTATGTGATGGTTTGGGGATGCATTTTATACAATCGCGTAGGACCGATAATTATTCTTGAGGGATCCGTCAATGCTGCGAAATACCAGGAAATTATCGAAGAAGGCGTGGTTCCGGCAATCGAGGATCTGACAGCGGATGTCAGAAATCCCGTCTTTCAAGACGATTCGGCCCCTGCGCATCGAGCTCGCTCTGTAAGTTATTTCGACATTGATTTAAAAAATGTTGTCACTCATAAACTTGGTAATTGTTTCTCTTTTCTAGGTAACACAATTAAAGGTGCAACTAGGGATAGAGTCCCTCCCGTGGCCAGGTAACAGTCCCGACCTGAACCCTATTGAAAACGTTTGGCAGGTAATGGGGTCGAAGATACGACAAAGCGAGCCGAAAACGATACACAATTTAAAGTGTGTTATCAGAAAGGTGTGGGAAGAAGCTGTAAACGAGGATTTCTTGCGAAATTTATACGACAGCATGGTGAGGCGAGTGAAGGCTGTCATCCGAGCTAAAGGCGGACCAATCAATTACTAATAGTTTTTTAATTGTCTTTAAATTTCAAATTTTGTTCAATTTTAAGTTCTACGTGTTTGTTACTATGGGTTCATTGTAATTCTCACTACGGAGCAAAAATAAATTAATAAATAATGTATTTTGTTTTAATTAATAAATTTCCGAAATTTTTGAAAAAAACACTCATATTCCATTTTCAATGCAATAAGCAGTTGAAAAAAACGTTCTTAACTTGTAGCGCTTATAAAAGAAAGGTACTGTCGTCAGAAAAATATTTTCTACATACAAAGTTAACGTTTCGAGACACTGATTGAAATATTTAGGAATTTCCATGAAATGAACAATTCGTAAATTTTTGTGTCGCGGGGTGTATATATATATATATATATATATATATATATATATATATATATATATATATATCAGCAAAACGATTAAGGGAGATAATCTCTGGAGTTGCCAATCCGATTGAGCTGAAATTTTCGGAGAACGTAGATGTATAAAGTAGGTAGGTCCATGTTTTTCTCAAATTCAGATATCCTAAACGTTTTGGCGGCGGCGAGCGTTATAGTGAATTTTGAGGAACTCCTATATTTCCAAGCAGTTAAAATTTTTGTAAAAGAAAAGTATCGGAAATGAAAACTAATTATGTTCTTAGCTTGTTTACGGTAAAGAATTGGAAATTTTGAGCCGTGTGTGGGTGCAGAGTGCCTAAAAGTAGGCAAGGTTTTTTTTCAAATTTTGATTTGTCATGACTTGTAAGAAAAACAATGGATCATCGTGAAAATTACAGAGCGTATTGATGTTACCTAAAATATGGCACACATAGATTTTAAGCATAAAACGGGTAACCCTGTAGCTGTGGCAGGCTGCTGAAAAAAAAATCCTTCAAATCATTGACCTTCCTGAAAAATTTTTGATTTTTGACAAAAATTTCAAATCTTTGATAAATCTTATCCTTTGTCCTTCATCTCAAGATAAAATTTTCAAAATTCCCATTTGCATAAGAACGGCAACCCATCACCAAATTACCTCTATTTTCAGCACTCGAAAGTTCTGTTCACGAGAACTGACGACCGGATAATCCGATCATAGTGAAATTTGCAGGATATGTTGGTATTAGCTAGGACCAGGTCTGATAGAAGTGATTTTGAAATGTGGGCAACCCTGTGGCAGTGGTACCATCTTGAAAAACTACTGAGAAAAAAAAATTATAGGTTTCAATAGGCTTTGGCCTATAACTTCCGATTCAGCCATCAGATTTAAACCAAATTTACATAATACTTGGATGTTACTCTATGTAACATTTGATGAAAATTTGGTTTAAAAGTTAGTATAGGGCTGGCAGCTGTGGTGATTTTTGTCTCATAAATCTTGCAAATTTGCTCAGTAAAATAAAGCTTTTTTCCCTATAACTTCCGGTGCAGTGTAGAAATCAAAACGAACTTCATGCAGTAAATGGACCTTAATGTGGAGTAAATGTCGTAGGAATTTCGTACAAAAATCATGAAAGAGCTGCCAGCTATGACCATTTTTGTAATTTTGTGAAATTTCTTTACTGAGCGATTATGTCATTCGATTTCGAATTGAGAATGATCCTGCAATGAAAATTAACAACAAATATTAACGTTATAAAAATTTGAAAAGTTTTGAGGGTGGTTACCCTAAAATTCTGTTCACCCGTTTACCTTCCAGCGCAGTGATTCAATCGAAACGAAATTTACTGGTTGGGTTTAACTTAACGTGAAGCAGATTTGGTATGTATTTTGCTTTGCTGCTGACACAGGCTAACCAGCAATGTGCTATTTCCGTTAATATTGCACCAACAGATGCTTCAAATTACGTTCTCATATGCAAAGCATTTGCAATAAAAATAAGGAATCAATTTTTAAATTTTCCGAGTTTTGAACATTTTTCGGATGGCAGCCTCAAACAACGTTTAACCGCTGAAACTTTCGATGAAATCCTGCGATGAGAACGAAATTCAAAGGATAAGTTTATTTAAGTATGAGCTTGTTAAGGAAAACTTATTGCTGCTTCGTTCGGAAAGTGTTACCAGCACTGAACATTTTCATCATGTGTGTTATAGTTGAGTTTTGTTGCTTTGGATAAGGAATGGTTGATATGATTCTACAAAACAGTGTATTACGTCTTTCCACACTTTTTTGTCACTCAAAGACAATTTCTTCGAAAATTAGTTTTCTAGCGGTTCAGGTGCGCTAGAGTTTTTAACTATAGACCTGACTATCGCCTACCATTGAATTCCAGTCGAGCCGAACGATATTATAAAGACCGCCATCTGCACACCTTTTGGACTCTTTGAGTTCACCCGAATGACTTTCAGACTTTGCTATGCGACACAATGACACCAACGCTTCATCCATGAAATCGAACACGGATTAAAATTCTGTTTTATTTACCTCGACGACATTTTGGTAGCTTCGACTTCCGAAGAGGAGCATCTTGTTCACTTGGAACAAATTTTCAAACAATAGGCGGACCACGGTCTTATCATATACATGGAGAAATGCCATTTCCTTCGATCTTAAATTAAATTCTTAGGTCATGGGGTTTCGCCGAAAGGCATTAAGACTTCATCAGATCGGGTTGAGGCAATATCAACAGCTTAACTCCCCAAGACGGATAAAGACCTTAGAAAAATTTTTGGGGATGGTCAACTTTATCGTCGCTTTCTTCCTCACACAGCTGAGATGCAGCAACCACTCAACGCCTATCTTTGCGGCTCCAAAAAAGATGGTGCTAAGAAAATCGACTGGTCGATAGAAGCTAGCAAAGCTTTCTACCAAGTTAAGACTGGTTTAACAGAAGCCACTCTATTGTCCTTTCCGGACTCAAACGCCGAGCTTGATCTATTCGTAAACGCTTCAGATTCCGCCATCGGGGCTGCTCTGCAGCAAAAATGTCAGGGCTCTTGGCAACCCCTTGGTTTTTACTCGGCCAAATTAAGCGACACAGAAA
The DNA here is from genome assembly GCA_963978885.1 of Nemotelus pantherinus. Lineage (NCBI taxonomy): Eukaryota > Metazoa > Arthropoda > Insecta > Diptera > Stratiomyidae > Nemotelus > Nemotelus pantherinus. The sequence goes on along the minus strand of OZ022264.1, from coordinate 169,319,302 downwards.
GAAAGCTTAGTGCTTACGACCGCAAACTCTTAGCGGCTTATCAGGGCATACGTTATTTCATATACTTTTTGGAGGCCCAAAGGTCTGACCGCAAACCACTGACTTTTGCTTTCAAACAAAAACCAGGAAAAGCCACACCTCGTCAACTTAGGCATCTAAGCTACATAAGTGAGCTCACTTCTGACATTGGGCATGTCTCTGGTTGCAACAACGTTATTGCTGACGCACCATCTCGTCTTGTAGAAATAATTTTTCCCAGTACTCTCGACTTTGCCGCAATCGTCACGTCTCAAGCATCGAACGCAAAGTCTCAGAAGATTCTGAAGGACTCATAATTTGTTTTAAAGAAACAACTAATCTTTGGCGCCAACGTCGACATTTTTTGTTAAGTGTCTGGCCCAACCATACGACCTTATATTTCTCACACGTTCAGGAAACAGGTGTTCAACTCAGAACATAATATTGTTCACCCTGGTATTCGTACTACAAGAAAGCACATTGCAACCAAATTCTTCTGGCTTTCGATGAACAAGGACATTGCCACTTGGGCCCAAGAATGTCTATCTTGTCAAAAATGCAAGATATTCAGATATATGAACAAACCTGTATTTACCTTCCCTACGGTCTCAGAACGTTAAAAGGTCATTCACATCGACATACATAACACACTCGCAGGGATACACATACTGTCCCACCTTAATCTACCGTTTCACACGTTGGCCTGAAGCAATTCCGTTAGTCAGCATTACTACCTACCGACTGTGCTACTGCTATACGAAGCACCTGGATTGTTAGATTTGGAATTCCCCAATACATTGTCACCGACCAGGGCAGACAATTCGAGTCAGCACTCCATGCTGAGCTTGGTCGACTCTTGGGCTTCGAACGCAATCGTACCACAGCGTACCACCCTCAGGCCAACGGTTTCTTAGAAAGATGGCATCGCACACGTAAATCGGCTTTCATGGCTCACAACAATGTTTCTTGGACTAGAACACTTCCCATAATTCTTCTTGGACTACGATCTCTAATCCGAGATGAATTCACAGCATCACCAGCACAACTCCTAAACGAAGAAAATCTGCATCTTCTTTGTGTTTTTTTTTTCAAGAAAATCCTAGTAAGATTAGCCAAACAGACTTTGCCACCGAACTAACAGCTACAATGGCAAAACTTCGACCGGTTGATGCAAAACATCATACAAAACCGAAGATATTCATCTTCAAGCAACTCGACTATTGCTTACACGTCTTTGTTAGAGTCGATTCTGTTCGTCCACCACTCATTCCACCGTATGACGGTCCTTTCAAAGTCTTAGCAAGACAAACTAACTATTTCACTCTGGAAATAAGAAACAAATCCGTCAATGTTTCCATTAACAGGTTCAAGCCTTGTTACATGTCATCCTCTACGGAACCTTTCGGCAACTCTTCCAAAAACCAACAAGCATCGGAAACCTCGATCTTCCCATTGCTAGCTTCAGCTCCTGAAAAGAGATTAACGAGGAAGGTTACATTCGTTCCGTACGTTTCTCTAGCTGGGCGAACCACAAAGATGCGGCTCTCTTACGCCTCGCGATAGCGTTTAAAACGCTGGCAGGGGAGTATTGTGGATACACAAACAGACATACGTATCATTCAAATGTTCACTACTCACCACACTACTTGACATTTAACACACCACACGAAAATTTGAAAAACACTAGTAGGCTAAGTGAAAAATGTTTGAAGTTTTAAAAAATAAATTAAATTGTGTTGTCAAATGAGATTTTTTCAATTGTTGGCTGTTCTAAAAAAGACGAGAGATATATGTTATAATGTAATCAGTTTGATTATTTTTATTAAAATTTACATCAACATTATATGTGAAATACATTTATACTAACCAAAACTGAGAATTGAAGCTTGAAATAAAATGTCTTAACAAAAATAAAATAGTGTTTTAATTTTAGAAAATACTCTCAAGCTAAAACTCCAACCTTTCGAAGTATTTAGATTGTTTCGAACTACAGCATTCATAAATGACACAGCGATCGCTATTCAAATTTAAACAATAATTTAAGCAATATCTCCGCATCGAGACAACTACTTCCTGATGACCGAGCTAGAATTTAGAGATTGCCCTGGAATAAACCAAACTGAATACTTATGTGAGCAGCGTCATCCAGTTTACAGAAAGAATTTCAATGACGGATTATGCGATTTCCAAATATTCAATCAAATTCCTATCAAAGACAAATGCAAAGTTATTTTCAATGAGCCGATACATTCCTGGCGTATCTTATCCAGCAAAAATGAATGGATCTTCACATCAAGGGACAAAACCACTCTGTGCGCAGTATGCGCGGGCAAACCCTTACAGATTGAAGCTAGTGGGTCTGGAATACTACGAATAAATCCTGATTTCGTCATCAAACAGGACACGCTAGCTGTATACGGCCATCGAGATGTGCCCAAATATGACTGAATCTCTTTCTAAAATTGGGATTAACATTAAATTCGCAGACGATACGTTCTCTTCAGTCAACACATTGGCAACTTATGAACCTGATTTTGAGAACATCTCTTAAATCAAATCTTTACTAGAAGTTAACAAAGCATTCAAACTACGATCAGTGATTGATCAACCCACCGTCCATCATATGTCGGTGAGCTACGAAGGACTCACAATTGGACTATTATGTATATTCTGTATAATCCCGAGGTGCTTCAGGTAGGCAGCTTCACGACACCACATCCAGAGCAACTCAACAAGCAAATCATCCTCCATCCGACAGAGATTTCTCCATCAAAATATAATTTCATAAATTAGACGTAAGCTTAAAGAATTTCAATTTATTTATTTTCAAAGAATTTCGTCTAATACAGACTAGTAGTATTTACAGATTTAAAACTACAACAAATCAGTCAAAATAGACTGTTTTTGGTTAAGCTCTTTTTAAAAGATGATACAGATAAATTAAAATCAAATTGATGATAATCATCGTTGAAATTTCTTTTGATGCACGAAACGGGCTCATTAAAGGCGTAGTTGGTCCGATAGGCAGGGACAGAGAAAATTTTGACTTGTCTCATTCTGTGACCCTTGGTATTGAGGCCAAATAAACCTAAAAGGTTTTCACATGAAATGTAACCCATGAGGATCTTAGCAGCAAAGATAGTTTTGAAATTTTCTCGTCTCTTATTAAGTGTATTCATGGCCAGTAAGTTAAGTCGATTAATGTAAGGAGGCAAGTGAAGAGGATCTGACCAAGCAAATTCACGCAAACAAAACCGAAGAAATTTTTTCTGAATGGACTCGATACGGTCCACATAAACCTGCTGATAAGGCGCCCAAACTATACACGCATATTCAAGTATTGGCCTTACTAACGCACAAAAAAGAATCTTAGTAAGATGAATGTCATGAAACTCTTTGGATCGCCTCCTCACAAAACCCAAGGTAGATGAAGCTTTTGATAAGATGGCGTTAATATGATCGTCAAAAGTAAAAGAATTGTTTAGAAATACTCCTAAATCGAGTACTTTGTCAGAATACTTTATTATTCAAAGAGTATTCAAAGAGTATTCAAAGCTCACCGGATTAATTTTACGCGTGTTCGAAACAACGGTACACTTGCCAATATTAATTACTAATTTATTAAGGTCACACCAGGTCGTGAGGTTATTAAGGTCAGCTTGAAGTTTCAAGCAGTCGTGAATATTAGATACTTTTTTAAAGATTTTGGCGTCATCAGCATATAGTAAAATTGTTGAATATTTCAGGACAGATGGCAGGTCATTTATGTATAAAAGAAAAAGTAGAGGTCCTAAGTGACTACCTTGAGGAACACCAGATAAGACAGCAATTTCAGACGATAGGGCGCCACGGAAGGATACGCATTGGGTACGACATTCCAAATAAGATGCTATCCAGGAAATAAATAGCTGAGGAAAGTTAAACGAGGACAATTTACACAATAAAATGGAATGATCCAGCTTATCAAAAGCCTTCTTGAAGTCAGTGTAAATACAGTCTACCTGAAATCCTGCCTCGATTGATGGGATAACAATGTTGGAAAACTCAAGCAGGTTGGCAGTTGTGGATTTGCCTTTCAAGAAACCATGTTGGAAAGGAGATAATAAGGATTTACTATGAAACGCCACAACATTGCTGATTATCGCTTCAAATAGTTAAGCAACACATGGAAGTTTTGCGATGGGACGATAATTGCCTACAACATTTCTATCGCCTTTTTTATGAATAGGTGTAACAATTGCGTATTTCCAACCACTTGGAAAAATACCGAGCGACAGAGAAAGGTTAAATAGGTAGGCAAGGATAGGAGACAGGGAGGAGATACAATATTTTAAGATAGCGCTAGGAATGCCGTCAGGGCCTGGTGTCAAATTATTGTCCAACTTCTTAGAAAACGTTAAAATGGTATCTTCGTCTATAAACAAGTCTTTCATTCCCAAAGAAGAAGTTGGGATCATTGTCAAGTTGTCATTATAATTATTACTATTAGTAGAAGGTTGCATATTATATGCGGTACGGAAATGATTAGCGAAAATATTGCTAATAGTTAATGGATCGGAAATGGCCATGTCGTCTGAGTTTACCCATCATGGTATCTCTTGGAATTAATAAAATTCCAAAACCTTCTAGGCTGCTGTTGAAAAGTAGAATTAAGATTTCTAAGGTGAATTTGGTAAGAACTTTCGACCTCGGAGTGATAAATATTTTTCAACTCTACAAAAACCAAAAAGTCAGAAACAGAACGAGACGAGCAATATTTATTTCAAGCTTTAGATTTTAAATTTTTTATATGGCGTATTGCCTTCGATTTCCATGGAACTTTATTGCAATTGTTAGGGAAAGAGACTGGTACAAACTGGGTAAAGCATCCAAAAAGAATTGAATGAAAATTGTACACTGCCTTATTAATGTATTTTTCTAACAACACAGTGGACCAATCACACCCTGCGATGAGATCATTTAGTACATCCAAGTCGACTTTCTTAAAGTTAAATTGACACGGTGAGTTATGTAAAGGAGTGCTTAGAGATGTATTGATTTCGTAGATAATTAGAACTGGTTCATGATGTGTTGAATCGCAGAGAGATGATGGACAGTGCTTGACCTCGAACGGGTAGGCGATTGAAGTAAAAACTAGATCCAATAATCTTCCATGACTGTTCAAAATGCTGTTTACTTGGTTTAATCCGCACGCAAGCATTGTGTTTATAAACTCCTCGGCGTATGGGCGATTACCAGGAGAAAAGGTTGGGGCTAATGTGAAGCCGTCGTCCGATAAGTTCCAAGTAATTCTGGGTAGGTTGAAGTCACCCATGAGGATGAGTTCATCTTTTCCATCTAATAGGTCACATACATGATGAGTGGCGTTAAGTACTTGCTCATAACAAATCGATGCTGAATTAGGAGGGATATATAGAACTGCTAAATAGAGTTGCGCCATTCCCAGGTCCACACGAGCACAGACTAGTTCCAAGCTATCGGTGTTTGGTATGATTACTTCTGATACGCGATCCGAACTGCGGACGGCAAGCAATACGCCCCCACCTACCGGAGCGTCGAGTAAAAGTCCATGACGATCTTTACGGAAGACAGAATAGTCAATCAATCAAATCGAATCAAATAGTTCTGTATTCAATATCTTCGCGCAGAGCCAATTTTCAGTTAAAGCTACGACATGAAAGTCTGAAGAAAGATTGTACGTGTAAAATTCGTTAGCTTTAGATCGCATGCCACTCATGTTGGCATAGAAGATTGACATGTTTTCGAGTCGTTTTTTGACAGAGATTTACCAGCCGTAGCACGATTTCTTGGTGTAAATTCACGGACGATTGCGTTCAAAGGCCAGAAACTGGGCTGTGTGATGGTATTAAAGGTGCAATCCGGAACGATGACCTTAAACGATGACACCCGAGGATGCTGACCAATTTTCGCAACCGAAATGGAGTCAGAAGGTAAAAATTTTTTAGTGTGGTGTAGGATGTCAATGATATTGTTTTTCACATCGTCGGGTGTAGTAGTTGGAGCAAGCCTTGATAAGAATAACACCCGAGGCTTCACCACACCATTGAGCTTGCAACTAAAAGTTTCAGCTCCGGATCTAGCAGGAACTGGGCGAGCGCTGTTTGTTTCGTGTGTGAGGAAGTTCGCATTTCCTTCTTTATCTGATTTCTTAGATGCTTCTGTAACAATGATTTTCGTTGTTTCTACCTCTTTGTCACCTGCCGGGGAGTTGTCAATTGATTTAGACTTCTTGCGTCTTATAATGCATAAACTTATTATGAATAATTGTTCAATATCCAATTTGCTAGCATGCATTTTAAGTACAAACATGAACCCATAAGTTCATTTGGGTCCAAAGTATCATTGTACGCAAACCATGCATATTCATTTCTCACGTGCATCAAACTTTAAGTACAAATGCATCATTTCTTGAACAAAGGTAAAAACTGCATGCTAGTAATTATGAGTAAATTAAGTGTAAATAAATGTGTAAGCAATTTGTAAATTAGCTATAAATATTGAAGGGCAATAATAAAATGTAAGTTATTTCGCAGCAACCTTTGAGTTGATTATTTAACTTCGCAACATTACTACTGATTTAAGTTTCGGAAAATATCAATTAAACCCTAGTTAGAATGTTGGTACCGATTCAAGTTTGGCATTCAGTTTGGCATTCAATATGAATTCTGTGTGAGTTTCGAAAAATCCTTATTTACCGGATCCTTTAGAAGTGGGCGTATTATTCTTAGTAGGTTAGGTTAGTAAAGAGGGCTGCCGGGAAACGCGGCTTGCATTAGGCCACCAGTTTGGGCCCATTTGCCACCCTCCGCTGGCTTTTTAGAGCTGCCAAGTGACCGCTTCGCCAAACTGGATCAGCTGACTCAGCGTGACGGTACCAGCCACCTCTGCTAACCCTTGAAAGTGGTATGCACCAAAAATTTTGAGGCGTTTATTATTGAGGGCCGGACAATCGCAGAGAGTATGCTCGATGGTGTCCTCTTCCATCTCGCACCTCTTGCATAAACTGCTGGATGTCAGTCCCATTTTCTTCGCATGAGATGCGGTAAGGCAGTGCCCTGTGAGCAAGCCGACCGTGGTTCTCAAGCAGTTCCTGCTGAGCTTGAGCAGTTTCCTGCTTTTGCTTGGATCAGGTGATGGCCATAATGTCCTGGCCACCCTGCAGTCCAGCCTGTTTTCCCATTCGGACTTTAGTTTGGCCCATATGGCGGCATCAAGTTTGTTTGTGGCGTCCGCGATTGACCGAGGTACAGTGATGCAGGGGCAGTTGCTAGCTCCTGAACCTTTCCTCGCCAATTCATTATCCTTAGTAAACCTTAATGAAAAATTTGGTTACTGATTTTTTATGTTTATCGTAAGTGGTGATATAGAGCCGGTGTTTGCGGCCTTGTTTTATACTTACTGGAAGCTATCATATCAATTTGACAGTCAGCCGCATTCGTCATCAATTCGCGGCGTCCAACGGCACCTCAAATAACAAATGATATCAATAGGAACCGCTCTAATCTCATATCTGTTTAAACTGTAAAAAGACGTCTGAAAAAAACTGGTCAGTCAAGAAGACTAACAACATGGAAGTTTTTTCTTCGGCCTGCAAACAAGAAAAACGTTTGAGTTGAGCAATGGTGCACAAAAATTTGGTTTTGGGTAAGTGGAAAAAAGTCGTTTACACTAACGATCCAAATTTTAAATCTGCAGATCCAAAAGGCGTGTGCTTGTTTTCGACGTACGGGAAAGTGGATGATGGATACTGGACCATGCTTTCAGTTAAACATGGTGGAGAAAACGTCAGGTTTTGGGAATTTTTCAGTGGAAGATCCATTGGTGAACTTGTGAAACTTAACGAAAGGTTAACAACGGAAGGATAAATCAAGATAATCGAAGAGCATGCTGTACTATCAAAAATTAGACTTTGAGGTAAATTTTCAAAAAAACGGTATTCCGAAGCACATATAAATCTGTGCGGATCACTCTCCGACAAACTGAAAAGGAACAATATATGAAAATGGATGGTATGGCTTTTACAATCATCGTGTTTGTCTTGGTTATTGAACCTCTGTGGGCCGAGCTTAATAGAAAGGCCAAAGTTTTACGCCCTTCAAGTAAAGAAGGGATCTGGAAAAAACTTATTTAATACTAAAACGAGATCAGCTTAGAAACTTTGAAAAATCTGCTACAGAGAAAGCCAAAGTCCAAAAAGAAGTTATAAAAGCCGTTGGTGGGTATATGGAAAAAAATTGATGATTATCTTAGTTTATGTATTATTTTGCTTCATTATTGTTTCACCAATCAAACATATCTGGAGGAATACAAACCCGTTTAATTTAGAAAAATTTCAATCTATAATTGCATATATATTAATCGTCATAATGAGCTGTAAAGTAAAGTTATCTCACAAGAATCCTCGTGTGAGTCTAGAAGTTGAAGCTGGTAGAGAGCTTTGTAACAATTTTTCAATTATTATGAATACGAGTGTGGAGTTATTCGTTCTATGACTCACTTTACCCCTGATTTAAATCAGGTACTTTGTAAGAGCTAGGTGAACTCAAAGCTTGGTGCGCGGACCCTCGTTCGAACCTGGATTCGAACCAGGGACCCCATACACAAAAAGCCAAAGTTCTACCCACTAAGCTACTCAAGCTTACCATAACGAGTAGTGGTATATATATATATATATTGTCGTCGCCGTAGCACTACAGCCCCTTTCGGGCTTTGGCTTGTTGCAGGTGACGCCTCCAGTTATCTCGGTCCAATAACCGCGTCCTCCAATTTCGAAAACCGAGCAGCTTTGCGCAGTCTTCGTCGACAGAGTCAGACCAGCATATTCTGGGTTTTCCCTCCTTCAAGTAAAGAAGGGATCTGGAAAAAACTTATTTAATACTAAAACGAGATCAGCTTAGAAACTTTGGAAAAACTGCTACAGAGAATGCCAAAGTCCAGAAAGAAGTTATAAAAGCCATAGGTGGGTATATAGAAAAAAATAGATGATTATCTTAGTTTATGTATTATTTTGCTTCATTATTGTTTTATCAATCAAGCATATCTGGAAGAATACAAACCCGTTAAATTTAGAAAAATTTCAATCCATAATTGCAAACATATTAATCGTCATAATGAGCTGTAAAGTAAAGTTATCTCACAACAACCCTCGTGTGAATCTAGAAGTTGAAGCTGGTAGAGAGCTTTATAACAATTTTTCAATTATTTACTTTGTAAGAGCTAGGTGAACTCAAAGCTTGGTGCGCGGACCCTCGTCCGAACCTGGATTCGAACCAGGGACCCCATACACAAAAAGCCAAAGTTCGACCCACTAAGCTACTCAAGCTTACCATAATGAGTAGTGGTATATATATATCGTCGTCGTCGTCGTAGCACTACAGCCCCTTTCGGGCTTTGGCTTGTTGCAGGTGACGCCTCCAGTTATCTCGGTCCAATGACCGCGTCCTCCAATTTCGAAAACCGAGCAGCTTTGCGCAGTCTTCGTCGACAGAGTCAGACCAGCGTTTTCTGGGTTTTCCCACTGGTCTTCGACCCTCGGCCCTTCCGTCGAATACCTTCTTAGGTACTCGATGCTCGTTCATTCGTTGC
>OZ022264.1:169234678-169302178 GCA_963978885.1 Nemotelus pantherinus | reverse complement strand
TTACGTCTTCCCACGTTTTTTTGTCACTCAAAGACAATTTCTTCGAAAATTAAATTTCTAGCGGTTCTGATGCGCTAGACCTCTATTTAAATTGAGAAGCCACATCATCTATCGTTTCAAATAGGACAGGATAACTACTGAGTACGTCGACATGTTGCAATCGACTTCCACTTCAATGTACAATACTCACATTGAATTTTTCAAGCAAAAGCGCCCATCTAGCTACTTTTTGTGATATAATTTTTTTGTCCATTGTTCTTTAAAGTGGTGGACAATAGGTGACTATGTAGTGTTGGTGCAATTCAGGCAATTTAGGGCTAACATTCGCAAAAGTTTTGAAATTTTCTAGATCTTAATGTTTGGTGTTTATTTTCACTATAAGATCATTACGGTTTGAAAATTCTATGATAAACATACTAAAGGTATGCCAAAAAATACGAAAACGAACATAACTGGCATCCGACCATTATTTTAAAATTAAATTTCTACTAAATATTGCCTACAATAAATTTTATTTGCCATTTGAATTTCGTCATGATTCAATGACTGTACTGGAAGCTATAAGGCAAAGAGCTTTATTTTCCTCAGGATTTTTTTCAAATTTAAGACACCAAAATTACGAAAGCTGGTGGCTCGAACCGATTACACTCCAGAGATTATCTCTCCTAATCATTTTGCTGATATATATATATATATATATATATATATATATATATATATATATATAAATATATATATATATGTATATATATATATATATATATATATATATATATATATATATATATATATATATATATATATATATATATATATATATATATATATATATATATATATATATATATATATTTGGAGTATCCTACTTCGACTGCACTAGAGCGATCGCGTGATTATAAAAAAATTCGTCTTGGTCTTCGTACGTCTTTATTCAATGACGTTTTCACTAGAACTAAAACTTAACCCAATTGTACAAGGTACTAAAAAATTTAAAAAAGTACTAAAGAACTAGATGGCGTTAAAGCCTTCAAAATGAATTCAACATTAATTATTTTTATTTCAAGTTTGTTTTTATGCTGCCACAGTACTCCCCTGCCAGACGAAGGTACCACTAGCGAAGCCGGTTTGAGATACGCACGTTCTTTCTGTGTTGAGCTACCTTCGTCGATGTCGTAGGTGCTACTGATCCCGTGGATGTCATCTGTTTGTCGACGTTTGCTGAGTCTGGTTCGGTGTAAGCAGGTTTAAGTCGGTCGATCAAAATATTAACCTTTCGGTGGTTGACTTGAATGGTGTAGTACTTTGGGTTGCGCTTAACCACAAGATACGGGCCCTCATAAGGTCGTGATAGTGATGCTTTGATTTGGTCACTTCTAGCAAAAACATGTGTGCACGATAGCAGTGATTTATGGACGAAAGCTGCTCGTTGCGAGTGCCAAGCACTATCGGTTGGTCGCAGTTTTCGCATTGTTTGTCTCAATTGATTGATCAGCTCGTTTTGTGTGTGTTTGTTATGGTTGTCATCATCACTGAAAAATTCTCCAGGAATTCGAAAAGTTGAACCATAAACGAGCTCAGCAGCTGATGCGTTCAAGTCTTCTTTAAATGCAGTTCGCAGCCCAAGCAAAATTGTAGGCAAGTATTCGACCCAGTGCTCCGGCTCATGACAAAGAATGGCTGCCTTCATCGTGCAATAGAATCGCTCAATCATGCCGTTCGATTGAGGATGATACGGTGTTGTGCGGAGATGAGTAGTCCCGAGTATTTTCTTAAGCACTAAGAAGCTGGTTCCACTAGACGTCTCGGACAAAGCGAGTTGAAGCTCTTCGTCAGATTTTTGATCATCCGCCAGCTTCTCAAAATCCAAAGGTGTGCCAATCGGTTGAATTCGTGAAAGCAAGTCAGCTGTGTATGTCCGTGGTGAACTGACTAATAAAGTCCAGCTGCCGAGCTTGTCGAGGTGCGGCCTTATCCGCTTTCTGCATGAACGCAAACGTCAGCGGTTTGTGATCGGTGTATATGTGACACTGTCGACCTTCTAGCATGTACCGAAATTGCTTTACCCCAAGAAACATTGCCAACAGTTCTCTGTCGTACGTACTATAACGCTGCTGAGTAGAAGTGAGCTTCTTTGAGTAAAATGCCAGCGGCTCGATTTCCCCATCAACGATTTGATGCAATGCCGCACCAACTGCAGTGTGAGAAGCGTCAACGTACAGCGTTAACTCTGCGTTGTGAGCCGGATGCGCTAGCATTGTCGCCTCTACTAATGTTTTCTTGCATGATTCGAATGCCTCGATCTTGTCATTGCTCCACGTAAGTGGCGTCCGGTCGTTTTTGATATTGCCTTGAATCATATCGAGTAGTGGAGCTTGAAACTTAATTGCATGGGGAATAAACTTTCGGTAGAAGTTTAGCATGGCCAAAAAGCTTTTTAATTCTCTCACGACTATTGGCAATTTTACGTTTCGAATAGCATCGACTTTGTCAGGAAGTGGGGAGATGCCGTCTGGGGTGATGAGGTGGCCGAGAAACTCAAGTCTGCTTTCACCAAATTTGCACTTAGCGACATTTATAGCATGATTATTTGCCTTCAGCCTTTGAAAAATTTGTTTAAGATGCTCGCGATGCTCTTCGTGCGAATTCGATGCTATACATAAGTCATCCATGTACGGAAAAACAAAGTCTAAGCCACGAAGCACTTCGTGCATGAGACGCTGCAACGTCTGTGCTGCGTTGCGAAGCCCGAAGGTCATGAAATTAAATTCAAACAACCCGAAGGGAGTGGTTATTGCCGTTTTCGGTATATCGGCGGGGTGTATAGGCACCTGATGATAGGCACGCTGCAAGTCAATTTTGGAAAAGACTTTCTTACCTCGTAGGATACATGCGAAATCTTGCAAGTAAGGTAGCGGATAACGATCCGGAACTGGTTGTGCGTTTAGTGCCCGAAAATCCCCACATGGACGCCAAGATCCGTCTTGCTTCTTAACCATATGAAGAGGACTTGCCCAATTACTTGAAGACGGTCGACAAATGCCTTGCTTCATGAGGTATTCAAATTCGGTTCGAGCTGCTGCTAGCTTGTCAGGTGCGAGACGCCTCGGGCGAGCGAAAACCGGTTGCCCAGTTGTTTCGATTCGATGTGTGACACCTGACCCAGTTGGCGTACCGGGTGGTGGTAGTCGAGTTATTTCAACGAATTGCTCCAGTAAATCCGCAAATGCATTTGTTTTGTTCAATGTTTTAACCGTGAGTGGAGAGTTCCATAATGCAATAGAACATAAGATCAAGTTTGACAGGTGTGCTACCGAAAACCTTGATAGGTGTTCTATTTGCAGCGAACAGCTTCATTGCTGTTGGTTGAAGTACGCTTCGTGTTTTCGGAGGCGGAATGACAGAAATGTCAGCACCTGTGTCGATGAGGTAGCTAACTGCCGAGATTTTGTCGGAAACCTGTAAATGAGAGATGACAGGTGAATTTGATGGTTTCCAACACTCACTCCCTGTCATATTGGTTGGATGTCATTGGTATTCTGTGCGCATGCCAGTCTGGGCCTTCCGTCAACACGGGCTGCAGCAATTTTGTGCCTTTTCGCCATAGTTCTGGTGATACCAGCACTCATCTTCCTGAGCGTGAGTTGACGATGCCCGTCGAAATGTCGGTGCTCGTCTGCTGGAAGAACGACTGTGTTTGCTTTGTGCTACGGTGTTCAGCGCCTTGTCCAGACGTGTTGAAAGCTGCGCAATCTCGTCGCGAATTGATTGAAGGTCGTCATAGCAGACTTGAGTCCTGGTAGACCGACGCGAAGCGCGGGAAGTACATTGATCTATAGTGAGCGGGCGAGTCGGTGAAGAGGACACGGCATGGATGGATTTCAAGCCTATCGATTCGACAATAGCGTCAACTATGCGCGTAACTTCTTCTACTGACCCACTGGATGCAATTACAGCAGCTTGTGCGTAATTTGGCAAGCGCGAAATCCAGAGATCACGAACTACAGCTTCTCCGATAGTATCATCGGCATTGCGCTTCATCTCGTGATAAAGTTGACTGGGACGTAAATCACCTAGGGGCATATCGGAGAGAAGCTTATTGAGCCGGCGTTGTTGGCTGTCAGCAAAATGGGCAATCAACTTCTTTTTTATATACTCGTACTGGCCCTTTTCGGGGACAGCATCAATTATGGTGCGGAGTTCCGGGAGCTTCTGTGGTGGTACTTGCGCCATCACCATGTGAAATTCTCGAGCATCATTGTAAACGCCAGAAGCAAGAAACCAGTAATCCAAACTCAGGAAGTAGGAGTCAATAGCGCCTTTCTGCATAATGGGGATGGTGATCCGTCGTATGGTCGATGCGCCCATTATGTGATGTCGTTCTTCACCTGGGTGAGTTAGAGGGAAATCACGATCTCCATCAATCTGATCGCGAAGTTGCTGTTTTGGACCCAATTCGTCCTCGAACATGGCAGCGAGGCACGTTTATCACTGAAAATGAGTTTAATTTTCACGTGTCGGGTGCACACAGCCGCTGAAAATTACGGTTTTTGATGCGTTTCGCGATTTTTTCGGCAAACGTGTTTGCTCTAGTGGATCACGTCGGGGTCACCACTACTTTGGACTATTCTACTTCGACTCCACTAGAGCGATCGCGTGATTATAAAAAGATTCATCTTGGTCTTCGTACGTCTTTATTCAATGGCGTTTTCACTAGAACTAAAACTTAACCCAATTGTACAAGGTACTAAAAAATTTAAAAAAGGACTAAAGAACTAGATGGCGTTAAAGACTTCAAAATGAATTCAACATTAATTATTTTTATTTCAAGTTTGTTTTTATGCTGCCACATATATATATACATATATATATATATATATATATATATATATATATATATATATATATATATATATATATATATATATATATATATATATATATAAATATATATATATATATATATATATATATATATATATATATATATATAGATACATATATATATTTATATATATATATATATATATATATATATATATATATATATATAGATACATATATATATATATATATATATATATATATATATATATATATATATATATATATATATATATATATATATAGATATATATATATATATATAAATATATATATATATATATATATATATATATATATATATATATATATATATATATATATATATATATATATATATATATATATATATATATATATGTCCATCATATCAAATTCAAATTTTGAAAATTCCGGTTTGAAGAACGGCAACCCATCACCAAATTACCTCTATTCAATAAATATACAACCAAATTTCTACCACATGTGGTTTAAACTAAGGTTCAGCTATTGAATTTATAGAAAGATTTAAAGAAACGACATTTTTTCCGCAGAGTCGATGATTTGAAGGTTTTCACTTTCAGTGCCTGCCCTAGTTATAGAGTTGCTATTATGCTCCTTAAAAGCTACACAAATTAACAAATTAATAATATCAATAAGTTCTGAAAGTTTAATGGATCTGCCAAAAGTTATCGCAATTCAAAAATTTTCAAATTTTCCCGTTCTTTTTTTGGCACCTAGCGCACACATGGGTTTAACAAATTCCAAAACAGTTTCCGATTCACATATAAAACATGTTTGAAATTTATTATGCTACCTTAATTTTTGCAAAAATTATTTGTGTACGGAAAAATAGGTATGTTAAAACTATCACTAAAATGGCCGCCGGCGCCAAAGAAATAAAGATAATTAACATTTAGTGAAATTTGAACCTATTCTGCGTATACAAAAATGTATCCTGAAACTTTCAGCTCAATCGGATAGCGCGTTCCCGAGAAATAGTCATTGAACTTTTTTGATGATATATATATATATACAGTATGCAAAATCCGTATTCGTACCCCAACAATTTTATGTGAAAAACCTCTATATTCTGAAACAAGTTGCTACCAGTTGAAAAGATATGCAATAAAATCATTGATAATATGTATATCAAACAAAATAAAACAAAATAAAAAGTGTAGATATCACAAATTTGGAAAAAGTAACAATATTTCGGTTACAACTAAACAAAATTCGTATTCGTACGCTTTAAGAACCTAAATATAAAACGCGTATTTTTAAGTTTTAATATTTGGTTGCATAGCCTTTTTGTTTTAATATAGCTTTTAGCCGTGTTGGTATTGATTCCACGAGTTTTGTAGTTAAATCCTTTTGAATATTGTCCCATTCTTTCCGTAGAGCATGTTTTAACCCTTGAATGCTCCGAAGGTCGTATTTGCGCAAATTCCTCTTAACAATCGACCACAAATTTTCGATAGGATTGATGTCGGGGCTTTGAGGTGGAGTTTTTAAATATTTGCGGCAGTTATATAACATCCAGAGACGAATATTAAAAGCTGTGTGTTTGGGATCGGTGTCCTGTTGGAAGATGTTGTTCCGTTCACAACCTAATTTCCTTGCGCTTTGGACCAAATATCTCTTTAAAATGGTAATATACCTGTGCGAGTTCATAATACCGTCGATAAAGTGCAAATTCCCAACACCTTCAGCACCAAAACAGCCCCAAATCATTACCGAACCGCCTCCGTGTTTGAATTTCGGCAAAAGGTTACACTTAGCCAGTCTTGTATTTTGTTCACATCAAATTTGTATGCATCCGTCGGACGCTTTAACGTTAAATTTACATTCGTTAGAAAAGATGACACGTTTCCAGAACGAAAAGTCCTTGCTAAGGTATTGTTTTGTGAAAATTACGCATTTTTACTAATGTTCGAAGAAGAACATTAGTATTAAAATCACTTTGGCCAAAAATTCATATTTCTATATATATATATATATATATATATATATATATATATATATATATATATATATATATATATATATATATATATATATATATATATATATATATATCATCAAAAAATTTCAGTGAAAAAATCTCAGGAACGCGCCATGCGATTGAACTGAAATTTTTAGGACACATTGGTGTATATGCAGAATAGTGCCAGGTTTCAGAAAAAGTTAAAAATATTTAACCCTTTGGCGCCGGCGGCCATTTTAGTGATATTTTTAATATACCTATTATTCCGTACACAAATAAGTTTCGCAAAAAAAAAGTTACCACAATAAATTTCGAACGTGTTTTACATGTGAATCGGATAATGTTTTGGAATTTTTTAACCCCATGTGTGCGCTGGGTGCCTAAAAAGAGAACGGGAAAAATTGAAAATTTTTAAATTGCGATAACTTTTGACAGAACTATTTAATCATTACAAAATTTTCAGGACATATTAATATTATTTAGTTGTAAATTCGTGTAGCTTTTGATGACCGTGCTGGCAACCCTAAAGCTAGGGCAGGCACTGAAAGTGAAAACCTCCAAATTATCGTCTCTCTTGAAAAACTGCCGTTTCTTCAAAAATAAGCCACTCATATGTAAATTTCGTGCTTTTTTTACAAAAACCGAAAAAAAAAGATATGGTATAACGAGCACGCCTGGTAACCCTTGCCCAATTTACCTATATTTTTAGCACCAAACACTTCTGTTCACGGAAACTCACGATCCAATGAGCAGAATTAATTGAAATTTGCAGACTGTATTGGTCTTAAATAGGACCAGGTCTGATAGAAGTAATTTTGAAATGCGGGCGATTCTGCGCCAGTGCTGCCATCTTGAAAAATCACTAAAAAAGATAACTGCTTTTAGCCCTGTAAATTCTGATTGAATCGTTCGATTTTGACGAAATTCACACAGTAGCTGGACCGTATTTTTAACCACGTTTGATAGAAATTTGGTTGAAAAATTCGGTTGGAGCTGCCAGCTATTATAATTTTGGTGTCTTAAATTTGAAAAAATTAAAATTTGGAAGTGAAAACATTCAAATCATCGAATATCCTAAAAAGTCCGTTTCTTACAATAAAACCAATCTGTATACAAATCTTATGCTTTATCTACACGTTCAAAGTAAGACTTTGGAAATTTCATGTCGGACAAGAACGGTAACCCTTTCCCAGTTAACCAATATTTTTAGCATCAAAACTTTCTATTCACGGGAATTCACGAACCAATAATCAGATACCATTGAAATTTACATAATGCATTGGACTTAAGTAGAACCAGGTCTGATAGAAGCGATTTTGAATTGTGGGCAACTCTGTGCCAGTGGTGCCATCTTGAAAAATTACAAAGAAAAAAAACTGCTTTTTGCCCTATGAAATGTGAATTAGTAACTAGATTTTCATGAAATTGACACAGTAGCTGCACCTTACTCTAGACTCTGTTTGAAAGAAGTTTGGTTTAAAAATTCGATTGGTGCTGCCAGCTATGGTAATTTTTGTGTCTTTGGTTTTGAAAATTCTCTCAGGAAAATAAAACTTTTTGCACTATAACTTCCAGTGCAGTCATGAAATCAATACGAATTTCATACAATTAATGGAAACTATTATAAGCATTATTCAGGCCAAATTTGGTTGAAAAGCCTCGATAGAGTTGCCAGCTATTGTTGGTTTTGTGTTTGTTTGCAATATCTTTATCTAGCAGTTTTATCGTAGAATTTTCAATTGGTAATGATATTGCAGTGACAATAAACAGCAAATATTAAGCTTTCGATTATTTGAAAAAACTCGCTGCAGGTAACCCTAAATTTCTTTATACTCCTATAACTTCGAATTTAATATAACAACGTGAAGCAGATGTGATATATTCTTGGCTTTGATACTGGCGAAAGGTTGCCAGCACGAGTCGGTTGTGCTACTTTTGTATCAATAAATGCTTACAGTTAGTATTCATACCGGAAACATTTACAATGAAAATAAATAACCGATGTTTCAATTCCCTAAGTTCTGCAAATTTTTCGGATCGCAGCCCCTAACACCAACTTCAGTTACAGTGCTGCAGGCACTGAGCATTTTCTTCATTGATGTTATATGAGATGCTGCTTTCAAAGTTTGGTGAAATAAGCAACTGATAACGAATATAATTAACAAGTGTTTTTCTCTCATAAACTTTCAAACCCATGCCAGTGGTAATATCTGAAACCTTCTACTATATGAGTTATAATGCATTCTTGAGACCAAAGTAAAACGTGGCATTTGAAACAGTTTGGCCGTAATAAGCAGCTCATGTGGTGGAATATGCACTCAAAACCTGCACGATTCTTCTACTGTTCTTCGGACATTAGTGTTTCTAGCGGTTCAGGTGCGCTAGAGTTTTTTCTATTGACTGCACTTACAAATGGTTTCCTTGCTGGGATTCGGCTTTGAAATGCAAGTTTCTTAGTGTGATTTCTAACCGTTTGTGGAGTTACTTTGATGTCATCGTATTCCTCGAGTAATGCTGCAAGTTTTACACCTCTTACTCCTGGATCCTGCCGAATATGTCGCCGTAAGAAGGACCGATGCCTTTTTATGAGTACTGACCGGTTTTGGTTTCGCTGTTTTCGAGTGATTTGGCCACACTTCTTTTAGTTATTTACGATGTATTGCACAGTTGACTTACTTTTTAAAACAATATCACCGATTTTCTTCAATGATTTGCCCTTTTTATGCAAATCTACTATTAATTTTCTTAAATCGTTGAAACTCAGTTGTCTTTCGTCCCATTTTAGATTTAATTCCTTTACGACTCGAAACGATGTATAAAACTAAAAACAAATTACTTTCCTAAAACTCAGCTGTCAATTCTAACGATTCGCAAAACAACAACACGTGCATTATAGCCACGATGATGAAATTATCACGGGGACGAAAACGGATTTTGCTGGTATTGGAAATCATTTTTATTATTTTCATTGAATAGTAAGAAGATTTAAGTTAATTCTGCTTGGTTTGCTAAAATTTAAGCATTGTGAAGGAAGATAATAAGTTCTGAATGGACATGATTTTTGTTTTAATGATATAATGCAATTTACCCATAAAAAATTGGCCGTACGAATACGAATTTTGCATACTGTATATATATATATATATTTATATATATTTCTATATGGAAATATGAATTTTTGGCCGAATTGATTTTAATACTACACCAAACGAATTTCTCCTTGCTTCAACCTCTCTCTATATGTGTATATATATATATATATATATATATATATATATATATATATATATATATATATATATATATATATATATATATATATATATATATATATATATATATATATATATATATATATATATATATATATATATATATATATATATATATATATATATATATATATCAGCAAAATGATTAGGAGAGATAATCTCTGGAGTGGCCGATTCGATTGAGCTGACATTTTCGGATAAAATAGATGTATATAGTAGGTAGGTCCATGTTTTGCTTAAATTCAGATACCCTAAATATTTTGGAGGCGGCGAGCGTTTAAGTGAATTTTTTGGTACTCCTTGATTTCCAAGCAGTGTAAATTTATGTTAAAATAAATGTATGAAAATAAAAATTTAGTATGCTTTAAGCTTGTTTTTCTTAAAAAATTGGAAATTGTGACCCGCGTGTTGGAGCAGCGTGCCTAAAAGTATGCAAGGATTTTTTTTCAAATATTTGATTTGTCATTATTTCTGACAAAAACATTATATAATCGTGAAATTTGCAGAGCGTATTGGTCTTGATTGAAACTTAGCAAACGTGGATTTCCATAAAAGTGCGGGTATATCTGTAGCTGCGGCAGGCTCCTGAACAAATCCTTCAAATCATCGAGCCTCCTGAAAATTTTTTTATATATGACAAAAAATTCAAATCATCAATAAATTGTGACTATTGTCCATCATATCAAATTGAAATTTTGAAAATTCCGGTTTGAAGAACGGCAACCCATCACCAAATTATTTTTATTTTCAGCATTCGAAAGTTTTGTTCACGAGAACTGACGACAGGATTATTCGATCATAATGAAATTTACAGGACATAATGGTATTAATTAGGACCGAGTCTGATAGAAGTGATTTTGAAATGCGGGCAGCTCTGTGGCAGACCATTTTGAAAAATTTCTGAGAAAAGAACCGGTTTTTGGCCTATAATTTTCGATTCAGTCATCAGATTTTAACCAAATTCACACAGTACTTGAATTTTACTTTTGATAATATTTGGTGATAATTTGACTGCAAATTTGGCTGAACAATTAGAATAGAGTTGCCAGCTATGGTGATTTTTGTCTCCTTAATCTTGCAAATTTGCTCAGCAAAAAAAAGCTTTTTTTCCGTATAACTTTCGGTCCAGTGTTGAAATCAAAACGAAGTTTACGCAGTAAAGGAACCTATGTGTGAACCAAATGTCGTAGGAATTTCGTAGAAAAATCATGAAAGGGCTGCCAGCTATCATTTTTGTAATTTTGTGGAATTTCTTATTATTATGCTATCAGATTTGCAAATGGGAATGGATCTGTAATGAAAATGAACAACAAATATTAACGCTTTAAAAATTTGAAAAATTTGAAGGTGGTTACCCTGAAATTCTTTTCAGCCGTATAACATCCAGCGCAATGATTCAATCGAAACGAAAATTACTGGAAGCAGATTTGGTATATATTTTGCTTTGCTGCCAACACAGGGTAACCAGCTTTAGCCATTTTCGTAAATATTGCACCAACAGATGCTTCAAATTACGTACTCATATGCAAAGCATTTGCAATAAAAATAAGAAACCAATTTCTAAATTTTCCGAGTTTTGAAAATTTTTCGGATGGCAACCTTAAACAACTGAAGCTTTCGATGAAATCCTCCGATGAGAACGAAATTCAAAGGATATGTTGATTTAAGTATGAGCTTGTTATGGTTAACTTATTGCTGCTTTGTTGGGAACGTGCTGCCAGCACTGAACATTTTCATCATTTATGCTATAGTTGAGTTTTGTTGCTTTGGTTGATATGATTCTAAAAAAAAGCGTATTACGTCTTTCCAAATTTTTTTGTCACGCAAAGACGATTGCTAGACTTTTTTTGAATTGCGATAAATTTTTTTAAGATCATCAGATCAATATGAAACTTACAGGACATATCAATGATGTTAAGCTGCACATTTGCGTGCTGGTAACCCCGTAGCTACAGCAGACACTGAAAGTGAAAGCATTCAAACCATCGAACCAAGTATGCAACTTAACAAAATTAATATGTTCTGAAAATTCCATATTGTTTTGATAATTAAATAAAAAGAAATCGCAAGTCAAACATTTTCAAATTTTCCCAATCTCATTTAAGGCACCTAGCACACACATAAGGTTAAAAATTTCAATAGCATTATAATATTTATTATACATTCAAAACACGTTCGCATAACGTTATTTTTTGACAGAAAAATAAGTATATTTCAAATATCACTAAAATGGCCGCCGGCGCCAAAAATCTAAAAACTATTAACCTTTTGTGAGACCCAGCACTATTTTGCATGTGCACCAATATATCCTGAAAATTTCAGGTCAATTGGATGACGCGTTCCTGAGATTTTGCCACTGAAATTTGTTGATGATATATATATATATATATATATATATATATATATATATATATATATATATATATATATATATATATATATATATATATATATATATGTATATATATATATATGTATATATATATATATATGTATATATATATATATATATATATATATATATATATATATATATATATATATATATATATATATATATATAAATATATATATATATATATATATATATATATATATATATATATATATGTATATATATATATATATATATATATATATATATATATATATATATATATATATAAATATATATATATTGTTTCGACAAAGGCTTTTCCTTGCCGCTCGATTTATTCACAGAGAATATGATGTTTACGTACAGTACGTAAACACCTTTGAGTTGTGCCCTAGTGCAGTACTAGGACACTACAATGGGATCGTTCGCTAAATAAGCTGAGGAAGAATCGATTAAAACGCGCGCTTGCTCTTGATTGACTGACTCTTTTATTGTGAATTTACTTACTTATATGCTAACAATTGTAAAAACAAATAGAAAATAAACAATATTGAATTCACACGCTGCAACACTTTCGTCGTACACCGGCGACCGAAGAATTTGCTGACAAAGCGTGTGGTTCGCTAATCGTCAGAGCTTACCTTGTCTAGGCGCTAGAATTACACGCGATAATTCACATGAAAGAATTTCTGTGAGAATCAGATGTGTACGAGATTGTTTTTAATTGCGGTGTACGAGAATGTTGCAGCATGCGGATTCAGTTACATGCAAAGGAATATAATATTTGAATTTCAACATTTTCCCCCGCCTTGAACGAATTTGATTTGTTCAAACATGCAGGGTTGGATCAACTTGAAATGGTTCTTGCGGTGACGATCGTTTAGCTGGTATTGGAACTGTTGGGGGTCGGGGCTTTCGTCTTTTCATGCAGAATCTTTCGGCGATGTAGGATACCACAGCAAGTGTCAGAATTAGGTTGGAATACCCAATACTGTAATGATGTATATGTTGAGATGTTGCAAGGTGAAGTTCTTCTTCGCTCGTCTTCAGCTTCTTGATCTCCGTTTGCACTTTGGAAATATTTTCAGCCATGTCGACTGATTTCAAGGCATGGAGCGAAAGTCTTGATTGATTAGCAAATTCTAGGGAATCAGCTATGATTTTAGCGGACACGAGGCTGGCCTCAATCGAATTGTCATAAAAAATAGTCGACTGGATCACGGATGATTCTCACGTTATCGTGCATCCATGGGTTGTATTTATGATACCGCTGCCGCTCAAAGTTATGGAGGATACCATACTGCCACAGGCGAGGTTGAAGTTAGTTTGCTCTCTCATGAAATATATCCAGTGGTTTCGGAGATAAAGTTGAATCCATGCTGGTACCTGAGCTATTTTCGTCACGGTGCACGGATCTGGAGATGATTGTGTTAGAATGGCAACT
Source organism: Nemotelus pantherinus (assembly GCA_963978885.1). Classification (NCBI taxonomy): domain Eukaryota; kingdom Metazoa; phylum Arthropoda; class Insecta; order Diptera; family Stratiomyidae; genus Nemotelus; species Nemotelus pantherinus. The sequence goes on along the minus strand of OZ022264.1, from coordinate 169,288,238 downwards.
TCACAGCCACTCATATTGGACCCCTTTCGCTGCAGCGGATGCAGTTGCTTGCATATGTAGTTTGACTGATCTGTGAGGATGCATTTCGAAAGCTCCATCTCAGATACCGGATAATATAGGTCACGATGCCGGTTGATCATTAAGAATTTTGAGGAGGTGATGATGGTAACGAGTCCGTTTGCGGTTGCTATGGGAAGTGGAAGAATCCGAAGTATCTCGTATTGGTCGTAGGAAAAAAGCGGAAGATTAACTCTGAAGATGACTTGGTTTGATAATGCCCGGGACTCTATTGTCATCAGCGTATACATTCTGGGCAGGTCGTAGTTGTCTCCTGGTAGTTTCAACGTAGAGGGGAGATGATCCCTTATTAACGTAAGCTGCCGATACAATTGCTTTGGAGGCAATAAAAGTGGATTAATCTTTCCATGGTGGGAGTCTGATAGTGCATCCAAAAGACTTGATTGAGTCCGTTCGTAGCTCGTTATTAGCAGTACTATCTGCAACGATAAGGTATTGAAATATTCAATTGCCTTGTGCTGTTGCTCTTCAGTTTTCAGGGTATTGATGATATCAAGAGTTTTGTTTAGATACCCGGTTAAAATTGCCTTGTAATACGCGTGGTAGCATCGATGATTGATGTTTGGTTTTTCATGAGCTCCAATAAGCGTTGCTCATTTCCTTTAAGATTCTGAATAGTGTCTGCCATTTTTTGAGCATAAGCTGAATCTAGAACGCCAAAAAGAGAGTTGACTATGTTTCCTACTATGTCGAGTGGCGATCTTCTGAATCTTGAGCTTATTGTATTTGACGTAAGAAGCAACTCATTGTTTTCTTGAACTTTGTTGAAAGCCTCACTGAGTTGGGCGATCATCCCAGTACAAGTTTGATTGTATTTTAGTTTACTGCAAATATGGCTTAAATGGCCAATTCCTTGCTTGATCGTTTGAAGTTCTGCTCGATAGTTGGATAAGTTGTAATAGATTACCAGCTTCCACTCATTTGAGATTAGATGCGCCTCCCCTAGTCTTTCGAAGTATAGACCGGGATCGCTTTTAAACGGTGTGATGGTAACGTGTGGATTTTCTGACAAAACTAGTGGTAGCATCAAACAGCACACTAGTAAGACGTTTAACACTGTAGTGGAAAGATGATGGCGGGCTCTTTTGGCGTTAGACGGTTGTTCGTTGACCCTGTTGTTGCCATGTTCCTGACCACGTTGACGGTTGGTATGTCGGTTTTGATCAGCGGTTCTTGATGATGTGCCATTCTGGGCGGAAGATGGTTCTGCCGCCGGCTCTCTAGCCATCATGGACTCAGTGTCGATGCTGTCGCTGGCCTTCCCATCTGGTTGTATTAAGAGTGGAGCAAGATTGTGGATGGGTCTTCGAAGAATATCTGACGCGGTTTTGACGTCGGCTACACGCACCAGGCCGTCTTTTCCTTTGATGGTGTCTATGATGCGACCAAGAGGCCATCTTAATACCGGGGTATTGGGTTCATTTAATATTACCATCGTTCCGATTTGCACATTTTGACAGCGTTGTTTCCATTTATGCCTGTGCTGGAGTTCTGACAAATATTCCTTGACCCACCGCTGCCAGAACTGGTTTTTGACGTATTGTATTATTCCAGTGCTGGTGTAAACTGACTTGCTCTAACTGTGGCGTAGCGTTAGCGAAGCTAGTAAGTGGCTCGCCCACAAGGAAATGGCCCGGTGTTAACGCCGTGAGGTCATTCGGATCCGATGACAAAGGTGTTAGTGGTCTCGAATTTAATATAGCTTCTACCTCAGTGGCGGATGTTTCGAGCTCCTCATACGTTAGTGGGATATTATGATAGTTAGCTGACAAAAGGCGCTTAGCTGACTTCACCGCGGCTTCCCACAATCCACCGAAATGCGGCGCGCGTGGTGGTATAAAGTGGAAGTCAATTCCCTTGGTGGTGCAAAATCGAACGATGGATTCTTCTGCCTTTTTACTGTAGACTATCTCCTTTATTTCTTGAAGTTGATTGTGAGCCCCAACAAAATTTGTAGCATTATCGCAATAAATATGTCTACAATTGCCTCTTCGACTCACAAACCGCTTCAGGGCTCCGATAAAGGCATTTGTTGTCAACTCACTAACCACCTCGAGATGCACGGCCTTTGTTGTAAAACAGATGAACACAGCAATGTATGTTTTTTGGGGTCGTTTTCCTCGGACCCTAAAATGTGACCAAAAAGGGCCGCAAAAATGAACGCCAGCTGTAGAAAACGGTCGGGTAGGTCTAATTCGGCTTGCTGGCAAATTTCCCATGAGCTAGGATGCTAGCTTCGGTTTTGCCCTCTGGCATTGGATGCAGCCAAGTACGATTGAGCGGGCGATGGTCTTTCCCTTTATTGGCCAGAATTTTTGCCGGGTTATTGCTAATAACCCTTGCGGTCCTATATGGGAGTTAGACACGTGAAGTTCTGTCATTATCAGCTTAGTGATTGGGTGGTTGTATGGCAGTAGTGCTGGGTGTTTGGCTTCGTAGCTTATGTCGGATTCTTCTAATCGACCGCCTACTCGAAGGATTCCTCTATGGTCAAGAAATGGACCAAGTGGAGCTAAATTGCTATCTGCGTTGAGTGCGTTATGACGTTCAAGTGTAGTTATATCCTCGCAAAAGGAGTGTGATTGAGTATGCCGGATGATCACAGTGTTCGCTTCGTCTAATTCTTCCACCGTTAAGTTACGTGATTGACGAGAGTTGTTCTTCGAGCGCGTGTTTGTAATGAAGCGCAGAACATAAGCGAGTACACGCTTCAAGTGCATGTAGCAGTTGCGATGATCGATGGTCGCTATGAAATCGACGTTGCCTGTGGAGAACAAGACTATCTTGGTTCGTTTCTTCTCCAAATCGGATTCGAACTTCAACGGTTGCTCTGGCCACAATGTTTCGCTGCCATGAAGAAATCTTGAACCATAGAACCACGTGATGGTCTCCTTAAGGCGGGCGGGAGACAACCCTCTCGACAGTATATCGGTAACGTTATGTTCCGCTGGCACGTGTCGCCACTGGCTGACGGAAGTTATTTCCTGAATTGTGGCTACACGGTTCGCTACAAACGTAGACAGCGATGAGGAGGCTGAATGAAGCCATGCCAGCACTATCTCTGAGTCGGTCCAGAAGAAACATGAAACAGCGTGCCAGTTTAAGTCATCTCGTACTCTTTCCGAGAGTCTGGCTGCCAAAGTAGCGGCTTGTAACTCTAGACACGTAAGTGTGGTTGTTTTCGTAGGTGCAACCTTAGATTTCGCGTAAAGAAGTCTTACGATGATGGTGCTATCTTCCTGCTGAGTCCTGACGTAAACGGCAGCACCATATGCCCTTTCCAATGCATCACTAAATACATGAATCTGGATGTTGTTTGGCTTTTTCCCAGAGAAAACATGCCAAGGGAATTGGATGGTCTGCAGACTTTGAAGTTCTTCCCGAAACTTGACCCACCGGGTGTGGAACTCAAGAGGTGGAGCAGCATCCCAATCTAGTTGTAAATTCCATAATGTTTGCAGGAAGATTTTCGCACGAATTGTGACCGGACTCATGATGCCAAGGGGATCAAGCAAGTGTGCGATATCCAATACTATCGTCCGCTTTGTGACTTCATTTCTCTTTGACTGGAACGTTTGAATGCTAAAGTGATCTGCTGTTGGTAGCCAGGTTAAACCAAGGGTCTTTATATGGGAGCTTGTTTGATCCTCGACTTGAAACTGTACTGCTTTGTCTTCATTTGGGACATCTTGCAACAGAAGTGGGTGGTTGGAGCACCATTTCTTTAAGGTGAAGCTTCCAGACTGAAGTATAGTCGTTAGTTGAGCTTTCATTTCACGGGCATCCTTGAGATTATCTAAACCAGCCATTACATCATCAACATAAATGTGTCGCTGTATTGCCTCAGCTCCTAATGGACGAGCTTCTCTAGCCTCCTCTTTTAGGCGTTGTAGGCATTTTATCGCTAGATATGGCGCTGTTGTCCTTCCGTACGTCACTGTGGTGAGTTGGTAGTATTGGAGCGGTTCGTTTGGTGAATCTCTCCAGATGATCAGCTGGTATCTATGATCGTTTTAGTTTACTTGCACCTGGCGGTACATCTTTTCGATGTCTGCAGTGAACACAAACTTAGGCAAACGAAAACGTAAAAGAATGGAGAAGACGTCCTCCTGTAACGCCGGACCAGTATGCAATATATCGTTTAGTGATATATTGGTCGACGTCTTCGCAGAAGCATCGAAAACTACCCTTAATTTCGTCGTTGTACTGTCTGGCCTTAGCACGCAATGATGTGGCAAGAAGTTGTATGGTTTTTTCAATGCCTCTATGTTTACAAGCTTCATATGTTGCAGACGCAAGTACTCGTTCATAAAGTCGACATACTGTCGTCGTACTGTTGTATCTTTTCCCAACTTGCGCTCTAGTGATAAAAATCGATGAACAGCGATGTCTTGGGATTCTCCTAAAAGATTTGGGTCCTGCGAGAATGGAAGACTGACGATAAAACAACCGTTAGGATCTATTTTTGTTGTGCGTGCAAAATATTCTTCACACTTTTTTTCTTGGACTGTCAGGGAGGACTGCGGTGATACGTCATCAAGTTGCCAAAATTTCTTCACTTGATTATCCATTACAGTGTCTTCGTCACCGCACATGCTGCAAATGCCACTTACAGCTTCCGTCGTAGTATCACTGGCTACCTTGCCGCAAACTACCCACCCAAAAACGTCTCCTAGGCGAATCTGGCCGATTGATAGGAGTTGGAAATATATTTCCGCCCCAATCAGCATTTCGACAGCATCAGGATTGTAGAATACTGGGTCTGCGAGTCTTATGTTGCTTGGGATCGGCCAGTTTGAAATGTCTATGAGCTGTGCAGTTTGCTGATTTATTATTTTCGGCAATAAAAACGCTTCAATTCTGATTTCAAATCCGGTCGTCTTTGATTTGACTGATATATTGACCTTTGTTTGTGTCACCTGCTTGCTTTGGCCAATTCATTGTATGCATAGTGCCTTGGATGTAGTAGATAAACCGAGTCTTGCTGCCAGTTCTTTGGTTACGAAGTTTAGTTGGGAACCCGAGTCCAATACTGCTCGGCACTCCTCTTCATGTTCGTCGCATGTTCGCACCTTTGTGCGCACTGTACCTAACGTATGTACTTGTTAGACGCCTTTTGTAACTGGGCGACTTATGTTGTTGCACCCTTACTGAGTTTTGCCATGCTCGGCGTATCACCTGAGGCTGCAGACTGAGTTCGCTTTGGCTGATCTGTTGGGTTGCTGTGGTATTCCTCCAAATGAAGTAATGTATGGTGTCGCTTTTGATACCTTTCGCAACCACGCGAAGTACATTGGCTGATATTGTGACTGGGTTTCAAGCAATTAAGGCATAATTTATGTCGTTTCGCCGTACCAATTCTGTCTTTTATTGATTGCTTCATGAATGATTGGCAATGGAACAGAGGATGACTTTGTGTGCACACAAGACATTGATCTTCTGCAGGTGCGATGATGAGAGACGTAGACTTGTTGAATTTGGAATTAAATGACGGTAGCCTCTTTGTTCCAAGCGCCTCAAGACTCTGAAAACGCTGCTCTAAAAATGCCAGGAAGTTTTGCACTGTATCCAGCTCTCTTGGTGATTCTATCGTCTGTTCATAAAGTGCTAGAGTGTCCCGGTCAAGCCGCTTGCGAAGTAGATGTAGGAATATGGGGTCCCAAGTATCTATGGAGATTCCCATGTTTTTTAGCCCCAGCAGACACTCATTGGTTGTGTCGTGGAAGACCTTGATAGAGGTAGCTGAGTCGCTTTGGCAAACAGACTGAGCTAAAAGCTTGTTCAACAGGCTGTTAACTAAGATCCTCTTGTTGTCATATCGAATGTTGAGAAGCCGCCATGCATCTCCATAATTTCCATCTGAAACTGGCAAGTGCTGAATGAGGCGTTTTGCTTCTCCGTTTAAATTGCTGATGAAATAATACATCTTTTGCGTGCTACTGATCGGTTGGTTATGTATTAGTTGTGTGTACAACTCCTTGAACTGCGTCCACTTCAAGTAGTCGCCATCGAAGAAGGGTAGCGTTATTTGTGGTAGCTTAATCGCACTAAGAGTCTCAGATTGTAGTTCCACAGGTTTGCCAGTTTCTTCGGTGCAATCTGAAAGGCTTTGTTGCATTTTTACGATACTCAGGAGAAGTGCAATTTTGGTTGTTTGATATTCGTGCAAGTCGTAACCAACCAGACCCTCGTCGTCAGTGGAACTCTCCCATATTGATTGGTTGTTATGAGTGAGCTGTTTTTCGTAATCCTTTAGGATTCGAATGTTCAGCACGTAGTACGGCTTCGGGTGCTGTTCCCACGACCTTTCTTCAAGATTTAGAATCAAGTTCTGTGCGTCTTTTATTGCGGCCTTTTGCTTTCGCACTAGTTTCCTCAATTGGACGCTGGTGTCAGGCACTTTAGTATCGTTGGATGGGGTATTGTCGGACACAAGAAAGGTTTCCTGTTGGGATTCTTTCGCAGTGGTGTCCGCTGAAAGCTTATCTAGGGCCGCAATGAGCTCCTTGGCTTTTTCGTAAACTTCTCGAATGGCCGAAAAGAAATCGTTTTTTGTGTAGGCATGTTGTTGGTTCACGTCCAACAACGGCTCCAATGCCTGACGATTGGTGAGGAAGATGCGCCATGCATCCTTCAACTCGGCTGATGCCTTTTTTAAGTAAGATTTTTCCGTCTTACGGTCATATGGGTCCTTTATAAACCTTCGTAGGATCGCTTGGATATTTTCTCCTACATGTTTTTGCTCATAAGCTAGCTTTTCGAACTCCATCATGAAGCTTTGATTCTACTGAAATATCAGAATCACGTCGGGGTCACCAGATGTTTCGACAAAGGCTTTTCCTTGCCGCTCGATTTATTCACGGAGGATATGATGTTTACGTACAGTACGTAAACACCTTTGAGTTGTGCCCTAGTGCAGTACTAGGACACTACAATGGGATCGTATGCTAAATAAGCTGAGGAAGAATCGATTAAAACGCGCGCTTGCTCTTGATTGACTGACTCTTTTATTGTGACTTTACTTACTTATATGCTAACAATTGTAAAACTCTAGCGCACCTGAACCGCTAGAAACACTAATGTTCGAAGAACAGTAGAAGAATCGTGCAGGTTTTGAGTGCATATTCCACCACATGAGCTGCTTATTACGGCCAAACTGTTTCAAATGCCACGTTTTACTTTGGTCTCAAGAATGCATTATAACTCATATGGTAGAAGGTTTCAGATATTACCATTGGCATGGGTTTCAAAGTTTATGAAAGAAAAACACTTGTTAATTATATTCGTTATCAGTTCCTTATTTCACCAAACTTTGAAAGCAGCATCTCATATAACACCAATGAAGAAAATGCTCAGTGCCTGCAGCACTGTAACTGAAGTTGGCGTTTGGGGCTGCGATCCGAAAAATTTGCAGAACTTTGGGAATTGAAACATTGGTTATTTATTTTCATTGTAAATGTTTCCGGTATGAATACTAACTGTAAGCATTTATTGAGACAAAAGTAGCACAACCGACTCGTGCTGGCAACCTTCTGCCAGTATCAAAGCCAAGAATATATCACATCTGCTTCACGTTGTTATATTACATTCGAAGTTATAGGTGTATAAAGAAATTTAGGGTTACCTACAGGAAGTTTTTTCAAATAATCGAAAGCTTAATATTTGCTGTTTATTGTCACTACAATATCATTACCATTTGAAAATTCTACGATAAAACCGCTTAATAAAGATATTGCAATTAAACACAAAACCAACAATAGCTGGCAACCCTATCGTGGCTTTTCAACCAAATTTGGCCTGAATAATGCTTATAATAGGTTCCGTTAATTGTATGAAATTCGTATTGATTTCATGACTGCACTGGCAGCTATAGGGCAAAAAGTTTTATTTTCCTGAGCGAATTCTCAAAACCATAGACACCAAAATTACCATGGCTGGCAGCACCAATCGAATTTTTCAACCAAATTTCTACCAAACAGAGTTTAGAGTAAGGTGCAGCTACTGCGTCAATTTCATGAAAATCTGGTTACTATTCACATTTCATAGGGCAAAAAGCAGTTTTTTTTTCTTTGTAATTTTTCAAGATGGCACCACTGGCACAGAGTTTTGATATGATTAAGATTTTGTATTTTTTGTATTTTTTGATAATTCAAAATCGCTTCTATCAGACCTGGTTCTACTTAAGTTCAATGCATTATGTAAATTTCAATGGTATCTGATTATTGGTTCGTGAATTCCCGTGAACAGAAGTTTTTGATGCTAAAAATATGGGTTAACTGGGAGAGGGTTACCGTTCTTGTCCGACATGAGATTTCCAAAGTTTACCTTTGAACGTGTAGATAAAGCATAAGATTTGAATACAGACTGGTTTTATTGTAAGAAAGGGACATTTTTAGGATATTCGATGATTTGAATGTTTTCACTACCAAATTTTTATTTTTTCAAATTTAAGACACCAAAATTATAATAGCTGGCAGCTCCAACCGAACTTTTCGACCAAATTTCTACCAAACGTGGTTTAAAGTAAGGTCCACCTACTGTGTGAATTTCGTCAAAATCGAACGATTCAATCAGAATTTATAGGGCTAAAAACAGTTATCTTTTTTAGTGATTTTTCAAGATGGCACCACTGGCACAGAATCGCTTGCATTTCAAAATTACTTCTATCAGACCTGGTCCAAATTAAGACCAATACATTCTGCAAATTTCAATTAATTCTGCTCATTGGATCGTGAGTTTCCGTGAACAGAAGTTTTTGATGCTAAAAATTTAGGTAAATTGGGCAAGAATTACCAGGCGTGCCCGTTATACCATATCAAATTTTATTTTTTGCCTATGTTAGCAAAGCACGAAATTTACATATGAGTGGCTTTTTTTTGAAGAAACGGCATTTTTTCAAGAGAAACGATAATTTGAAAGTTTTCAATTTCTGTGCTTGCCCTAGCTTCATGGTTAACAGCACGCTCATCAAAAGCTACACAAATTTACAACTAAATAATACAAATATGTTCTGAAAATTTGATAATGATTGAAAAGCTTTGTCAAAAGTTATCGCAATTTAAAAATTTTCAATTTTTCCCGATCTCTTTTTAGGCACCCAGCGCACACATGGGGTTAAAAAATTCCAAAAAATTATCCGTTTCACATGTAAAACACGTTCGAAATTTATTTTGTTAACTTTATTTTTGCAAAACTTATTTGTGTACGGAATAATAGGTATAATAAAAATATCACTAAAATGGCCGCCGGCGCCAAAGCGTTAAAGATTTTAAACTTTTTCTGAGACCTGGCACTATTCTGCATATTCACCAATGTGTCCTGAAAATTTTAACTCAATCGGATGGCGCGTTCCTGAGATTTTTTCACTGAAATTTTTTGATTATATATATATATATATATATACATATAGAAATATGAATTTTTGGCCAAAGTGATTTTAATACTAATGTTCTTCTTCGAACATTAGTAAAAACAAATAGAAAATAAACAATATTGAATTCACACGCTGCAACACTTTCGTCGTACACCGGCGACCGAAGAATTTGCTGACAACGCGTCCAGTTCGCTAATCGTCAGAGCATACCTTGTCTAGGCGCTAGAATTACACGCGATAATTCACATGAAAGAATTTCTGTGAGAATCAGATGTGTACGAGATTGTTTTTAATTGCGGTGTACGAGAATGTTGCAGCATGCGGATTCAGTTACATGCAAAGGAATATAATATTTGAATTTCAACATTTTTATATATATATATATATATATATATATATATATATATATATATATATATATATATATACATAGATGTGTATATATATATATATATATATATATATATACATATATATATATATATATATATATATATATATATATATATATATATATATATATATATATATATGATGATGTATATATATATATATATATATATATATATATATATATATATATATATATATAGATAGATGTGTATATATATATATATATATATATATATATATATATATATATATATATATATATATATATATATATATATATATATATATATATATATATATATATATATATATATATATATATATATATATATATATATATGTACAAAATTATATACTCCATTAATAATAACATCTTGGTCATATCATGTGTACGAAATCATATAATAAAATCTTAATCATATCATGTGTACGAAATCATATATTTCATAAAAACAAAATCTTGAACGTGTGATGTGCACGCAATCCGAAACGTACTTTGTCTGGCACGTCTGAAATTACTAAACTGTGGAATTCGCTTCTGCGCGCTAGACAAGGTTCCCACAGCGAGCGCAACGTGACCTGTTTGTCTGCAAACAGATGAGGTTGCGCTTGCAGTTTTGATGGGAACCACGTTCGGGTGAGTTTTTTTTGCAATGCAGAACTATTGTTAATTAGATATTAGTGAAGAAGAATTTAATAAAGAGGCAGTTTAGTTTCATCCATCAAAGAGAACGTGTTCCCCTTTGTTTGAAGACTTTTCAGTGGTAGTAAACAATTGCGGCAGTTTTGTACAAGTTTATGTACCTGTGCAAATCTTTCAGTGTGGTATTTTGGAATTGGTAGTTTAGAGTTGCGGCAAATTTGTACAAGTTTATGCACTTGTGCATACTGAGGACCATAGCTTCGGGTTGTGCAAGTTTATGCGCTTGTGCAACTAACCAATTTGCTCAGTTAAAGTACTGAAGCATTGAAGCTGCGGCACAAGGCCAAGGCTTAAAACATTTGCATACATTGCAACACAGATTCTGCAGAGTCGGAGAAATGAAAGGACCACAGCCAGGGCAAAGCAGCTCTGACTTTAAACATTGGTGACCCCGACGTGGTCCAAAGATCACGTGTCGATAATGGATAGCTTAGCTGAGGTGCAGACGCGCCTTTCAGAGGAGGTTGATACGATCATCTCCAACTACAAAAAGGATCCCGTGAGTCGCAAACAAATGGCCGAGTACTACGAAGCGTGGCTTAGGCGACTCGAAGCCAAATAGAACGCCTTCGAGGAGACGGATACAAAAATCCGCTCGCTGAAAGATGTGTCTTTGACGCATCCCTATTTTTTGAGTGGGTTGTACGAGACAACCCAAACTAACGTCCAAATGTTTCAAACAAATTTCAAAGATAAATTAAAGGTCTTGAGGCAGGCTGATCATAGAGAAGGAGAGAGGGTCGAGGCACCTTGCTAAGGCAGAAAAGAGGGATCGGAGATATCAACATCATCCGAACTCATTAAGCAGGTGCGACGATATAACATACTCGCAGATGCGCTACGACGACTCTTCTCCCGACTAGAAGAAGGAAATGATCAATCTCGGCAATTTTACAAATTAAAAATTGCCTCAATCAATCGTTATTGGTCCCAGTTGGAAGAGCAGCAACAGAATATTTATGAAATTGGCATATATCCTGAAGCCAACGGATTTGACCTAGCCAACCACATAAACTTAGAAGAATTGTCTCAGGGCTGGCTTATACAATTAGAACATAAATTTGATGATATGATGGAGACATCTGCCCAGCCAGCCTCAAAAACGATATGTCCTGGGTTGAACCTACCGAAAATTAATCTACCAAGGTTTGACGGGGACTATCTCCAATGGCGACAGTTTCACGATCTATTTACCCAAATGGTACATAACCAACAGTTATCGAAGTGCCAAAAAATGTGGTATTTAAAGGCAAATCTCACAGGAGAGACAGAAAAACTTATACAGAATTTTGCGCTTTCTGAAGACAACTACGAGGCCGCATGGAAGACCCTAAACGAACGATACGAAAATCGCAGATTATGCTCTCCTCAATAAGTTTATGGCCCAACCATCTAGCGCAGGTGAAAGACTCTTGGCAGCTGCGATGAGATCTTTACACGACACCACGCTAGAATGCATAAGAGGTCTGGAAAATATCCACATAACTACGCAAGATTGAGATCCGTTACTTCTTTACATCCTCATCAAAAAGCTCGATACTGCAACCCACACGTTATACGAGCAATCCTTGGTCAACCCACGCCAGCTCTAGTCATTAAAAGAGTTTCTAGCATTTTTTGAATTACGCTTTCAAGCATTAGAAGCGCTTGGCAATCAAACGAAGAACCCTCAAGAAACTCGTAAGAAAAACGTGAAATCTACTAGTGCTGCCGTCACTATGCCATCATGTCTGGTGTGCAATCAAGCTCATCCAGTCTACTATTGCCCAGATTTTCTGCGCTTCACCCCATCAAAAAGATTAAAAATTGTCCAAGCGAAGAAGTTGTGCGTCAACTGTTTCCAAGAGGGACACAAGGCTTTGCATTGTTCATCACGAGGTTGTAAGGAGTGTTCCAGGAAACATAATAGCCTACTGCACTTAGGGATATCTTCCAAGCCCAACCAACTAAAATGCCACCAGAAGGCTCAACATCGTCCACAGACAATCATGAGGCCAAACAAGATGGTGCAACATTCTCCTTGCCCACGCTTAATAGGCAAGGAGAGACGAAATATGTGCTCCTAAGCACCGCGGTTGTCACGCTAGTTGGCAGTAATAGCAAAACAATAGAATGCCGAGCGGTACAGGATCCGGGTTCTCAAATAAACCTTATTACTGATCGAATAGTAAGGAAACTAGGTCTTGCGTCAACTCACCGCTCTACCTTCATTGAGAAAGTCGGCGGATCGACAGAACGAGCACAGAAAAGGGTTAACGTCACCCTTCAGTCAAGGTTGAATGGATATACCACGCGTTTGGAAGCGTATGTAATGGAGAAGATTATATCTCCTCAACCATCTGTGGAATTGAACATATCACAATGGTCCATACCAAAAAACCGATCCAAACTTCCATCTTACGGAACGAGTCGATCTCCTATTGAGTGCCGAACATTTCTACGACATTTTGTCTATCGATCAAATAAAGTTAGGCAGCGACTTACCAATTTTGCAAGACACGCTTCTTGGATGGATAGTCGCTGGTAAAATTGGCTCAGCCCAATCCTCGTTTGTAACTTGTGGGGTTCTTGCTGAGGATAAAAAATTGAGTGACACTATTGAAAGATTCTGGAAGTTGGAGGAAGTGGCGGAGAACAAACCCCAGTATACTTTGGCGGAAAAATCTTGTGAAACGCACTTCTGCTAGATAACACAAAAAACTCACGAAGGTCGATTCATGGTAAGACTTAGGTTCAAGGAAGACCCTGAGAGGCTGGGCGAATCACAGGATATCGCCACTCATAGATTCTTTGGGATAGAATGGAGGCTACAAAAGAACGCTGAGTTTAAGCAGCAGTACGAAGAGTTCATAAACGAGTATATCAGCCTTGGCCACATGCAGGAGGTAGCGTTGCATTCATGTGAAGGATCATGTTTATTTCCTTCCACACCACTGTGTCTTGAAACCCGACAGTAGCACAACTAAACTCAGGGTCGTGTTCGATGCCTCTTGCAAGACATCTACAAACCTCTCGTTAAACGACATTCTACATACCGGGCCGACTATCCAAGACGATTTGTTTTCAATCTTGCTCCGCTTCCCACTACCTCGCTATGTTTTTACAGCCGACATAGAAAAAATGTACCGGCAAATAGTGATGCATCCTGAAGACCTCAAATATCAGCTATTGATTTGGAGAACTGCGTTAAACCAGCCACTACGGTACTACCAGTTGAACACCGTTACACATGGAACAACGTGCGCCCCATATTTGGCAACCAAATGCCTCCAAAGACTCGCCCAAGACGAAATCCAGCGGTATCCACCAGGCGCCAATGTCCTACAACGAGACCTGTACGTGGATGACATTATGATGGGTCCAATAATTTAGCAGAAGCAGTTCAAACACAGGCTGAACTGATTGAAATCCTAAGAAGTGCCAGGATGAAGCTTCGCAAATGGTGTGGCAGCCATCCTCGCCTTTTACACAACATTGCACCTGACAACAAAGAGGTGCAACTAGATTTTAACAGTCACACTGAAGACTTTATTAAACCGGTTGGCCTAACTTGGCTCCCTAAAGTAGATGATTTCCAAATACGCATTAATCTGTATCCAAAAGATACCAAGATAACAAAAAGGACGGTAGCCTTTGACATCGCTAGAATGTTCGATCCACTGGGAATTATGGGACCTGTTATCGTTACAGCGAAACTATTTCTGCAGGACATATGGCGTTTGGAGTTGGATTGGGATGCAGCCTTGCCGGAACGAATGTTCACCAGGTGGTACGATTTTCGCAAGAGTTTGCAATCATTGCAGAAGGTACAATTCCCCAGACACGCTTTTGCAAAGGAAGTCCTCAAACAAACTCAGCTACACATCTTTTATGACGCTACAGAAAAGGCGTATGGAGCTGCAGTATACACTCGAGCCACCCTAAATGAAGGTAGAATTATCGTACGGCTTTTATGCGCTAAATCTCGAGTTGCTCCTATTCGAAATATAACTATTCCACGCTTGGAACTCTGTGCTGGTAAACTCGGAGCTGAACTGGCTCAACGAGTTAAGACTGCGCTGCACATGAAAGAGGTGGTTCATTTTTTCTGGAGTGATTCAGAAATTGTTCTTGCTTGGATTAACTCGACAGCTTCTTCGTACAACACGTTCGTCGCAAATAGAGTATCTGCAATTCAATCGGTTTCGATACCTAGTCAATGGCGACATGTTGACTCAAAAAGCAACCCAGCTGATATTCTCTCACGAGATATTGCACCAGCAGAATTGGCTGTGTGTAATACTTGGTTATACGGACCACCCTTTTTACATGGGTCCCAATCGCATTGGCCGCCCGAGTATGCAAAGAAATCGTCATGTGAGTTGCCAAAGGAAAAAAACAGCCATGGCTACCACAACAAGGCCATCAAATCACTTCATTGACGGTATTGAACATGGCAACTCATTCAAAAGGCTTGAGCGAATCACAGCTTATGTGTTAAGGTTCATCAATTGCATCACTAAACGGTTTGACCCCAAAAAGAAGATGAGAATGTCTTTAGCAAGTGAAGAGCTAGACCGAGCGATCGACGTAATTATCAAATATATTCAAAAAGATGAATTTCGCAATGAAATCCAAAATCTGGCACATCAACGGCAAATTGACAAAAAAAGTCCTTTGTTGTCCATGACACCCTTCCTTGACAAGCAAGGAATATTACTTGGGGGCGGTCGACTGCAGGCCTCAAATCTAAATCTGAGCGCTAAACATCCGATATTACTCCCCTACAACCATCCATTGACCAAGCTGCTCATGACTGACATTCACCAAGCCAACTGTCATGTTGCACCAGAGGCACTACTGAACCTAACAAGACAAAGGTTCTGGCCAATAAAAGGCAAAACTTTGGCTCGATCTATTGTTCAACGATGCATACGATGCACTCGTGCCAACCCACAACTGATGTCCCAAATTATGGGAAACCTACCAGCAGCGCGTGTACAGCCTGCACGACCGTTCCTGAATTTAGGAGTCGATTTTTGTGGTCCATTAATGGTCCATTACCGTGGTAGAGGAACACGACCCCAAAAGGGCTACATCGCAATATTTTGCTGCTTTGCCACAAAGGCACTACACCTGGAACTGGTGAGTGATCTCAGCACTGAAGCGTTTCTCGGCTGTCTGAAACGATTCATTGGAAGACGTGGTCATTGTAGAAATTTGTATTGCGACAATGCAACCAATTTTGTGGGAGCCAATAATCAGCTAAACGAACTATCGAACTCTGTATACTCCGAGAAGGGACAAGAAGATATAACAGCAATGTGCAGTGCCCGGAGCATCGACTTCCATTTCATACCACCTCGTGCGCCTCATTTTGGTGGATTGTGCGAGGCGGTAGTCAAGTCTGCTAAATCCTTACAACGAAGGGGAGCTTCAGCAGCCAACTTAACCTATGAAGAACTACACACGCTGGTGGTGGAAGTTGAAGCCATTCTAAATTCACGGCCGACGACCCCATTGCCATCAGATCCCAACAATCTCGCAGCGTTGACGCCAGGACACTTCCTCATCGGAGAGCCTCCAACCGCTATGGTTGATGCCAAGGCAGAGCCTCTGAGGGTGGGACTACTGACTCGATGGAAACTTGTAAGCCAAATTAAAAACGAAAGAATATTTAAATCAACTACAGCATCGATCAAAATGGAAGCAAAATAGTCAGGATGCTCGGCCCGGTTTGTTTGTACTTATCAAGGAAGACAACACTCCGGTAGCAAAATGGCCACTCGGACGGATTATAAAGGTCCATAAGGGTGATGATGGTCATGTTTGAGTCGCCGACGTGAAGACTTATTCAGGTGTCTTAAAGCGAGCCATTCATCGTCTTGCTCCATTACCACTTCACGAGGATACTCCCTGTTTGGAAACCATACCAGAAGCGAAAATGACTGAGTGTAAAAGGCGCACATTTATCCAAGAAGAACCACAACCCACTTCCTCAAAGGATCAGCCCGAAAAACGAAGACTAGGGGCGTCGTTGGTCTCACTCTTACGGACCTGCTTACTGGTACCGTGGGTGAATGCAGAACCTGTTAAGGTCGCAAATGTTGGGCCGCATCCAGGATTGCATTTTCAATCATTAGGAAATGCATATTTGTCAACAAGTGAATGGAGGCTTGTCATATACTATGATCTCCGACCATATTGGACAGAGCTTGCAACATTAGAAAACGGGACGAACATGTTGCAACAGCTTTGTGAACGAGGAACATTCAAGACCAGTTGTTTGACGCTAAACGACCACTTCACGCATTTGCGACATGAACTTTCAAACATCAATCAGTTGCTCAAGGTCAGAACTAAAAGAGGAGCTTTCAATATTGTTGGAAATGTCGCGAAATCTTTGTTTGGTGTTCTGGATGAAGACTATGCAAACAAAATGGCACATACGATCAAGAGTATAAAGGGAAACCAGGAAAAATTATACTTCTTGCTGAAGAACCAAACATCTATCATCGACTCCTCATTAAATATCATCGGAAAAAGTGAACAGACGGTCCAAAAAAGGTTCAAGGTTGATAGAACAGGAACTGGGTCAACTGACCAACATGGTAAGAGGCCCAAACCCTGAGGATAGTCTAAATAAGGTGACAAATCTCATCATGACCTTGTCGGCTCAAATGACACTGATTACCATCAATCTGCAACGTACTCAGGCCTCTATAGTAAGCACCATCATCGACACCCAACACGGAAATTTTAATCCATTGTTGTTGTCGCAGAAACAACTTAGCTTGGAGATATCCAACATGAAGAAGCATTTGCCGGACACATTGCGGTTTCCAACAACACACGACAATTTTCTAAGGATGTTCAAATTATCGTCGATTAGCGCTAGAGTAACTGAAGACATGGTTATATTCGAGTTTAAGATCCCACTCGTCAACACAATTACCTTCGACCTATTCAGACTCTATCCCATACTAGTAGCAAGGCATAACCGACTGGTGGCAATACTTCCCGGCTCCCGATACTTGATCGTCAGTCAAGATCGTGATTTGTACTATCCGCTCACAGAGGAAAAATATGCGACATGCAACCAAATCGAACCAACCATTCACATGTGCCAACAATCTCACCCATTGTATCATAAGGAAGCCAATATCAGCACCTGTGAAGTCACTCTCTTGAAGGACATTCAATCCCCAGTCGAATGCAGTTTGACGGAACTCAAACCTTCATCCCCGTGGAGCCGAATTCTTCTTTCGAACGAGTGGATTTATGCATTCACACGAAATGCAATAATTCATCTTGTTTGCGGTGGCAAACCCTCAACCATGACACTGGAAGGCTCCGGAATTCTCAAAATGGACTCAGATTGCACGCTCAAATCTGACACAGTCGCCATTCAAGGTCACCAAGTTTACACAAGCGAACTTGGCGCATCTTATACACGAGTCCATCGGCCCAACACGAACATTGAATTAAATGCCAATTCAATCAATAAAATTTCACACCATCATCAAACCTATGCTGTGGATCTGGAAGAGCTAAAGCAAATACTACACGCTCAAGACTTTGCTATCTCTAATGGATTGGACAGCCATGATATCCATCAATATACGATTGGATATATCAGCTTCGTTTTGATTATTGCCATTGCACTTTATTTAGGCTTAAAATGGCGTAATCATCAACACGACAATCGATCTAAACGGCCAATACCACTACCAAGAAGACACAGCTTGCCAGTAAGCCAAGGAGAGGTTTGAACGGACCGTTCAACGCGGGGAGGATGTACAAAATCATATGCTCCATTAATAATAACATCTTGATCATATCATGTGTACGAAATCATATAATAAAATCTTAATCATATCATGTGTACGAAATCATAGATATCATAAAAACAAAATCTTGATCGTGTGATGTGCACGCAATCCGAAACGTACTTTGCCTGGCGCGTCTGAAATTACTAAATTGTGGAATTTGCTTGTGCGCGCTAGACAAGGTTCCCACAGCGAGCGCAACGTGACCTGTTTGTCTGCAAACAGATAAGGTTGTGCTTGCAATTTTGATGGGAACCACGTAAGGGTGAGTTTTTTTTGCAATGCAGAACTATTGTTAATTAGATATTAGTGAAGTAGAATTTAATAAAGAGGCAGTTTAGTTTCAACTATCAAAGAAAACGTGTTCCCCTTTGTTTGAAGACTTTTCAGTGGTAGTAAACAGTTGCAGCAGATTTGTACAAGTTTATGCACTTGTGCAAATCTTTCAGTGTGGTATTTTGGAATTGGTAGTTTAGAGTTGCGGCAAATTTGTACAAGTTTATGCACTTGTGCAAATTGAGGACCATAGCTTCGGGTTGTGCAAGTTTATGCGCTTGTGCAACTAACCAATTTGCTCAGTTAAAGTACTGAAGCATTGAAGCTGCGGCACAAGGCCAAGGCTTAAAACATTTGCATACATTGCAACTCAAATTCTGCAGAGTCGGAGATATAAAAGGACCACAGCCAGGGCAAAGCAGCTCTGACTTTAAACAATATATACATATATATATATATATATATATATATATATATATATATATATATATATATATATATATATATATATATACATATATATATATATATATATATATATATATATATATATATATATATATATATATATAATATATATATATATATATATATATATATATATATATATATATATATATATATATATATATACATATATATAAATATATATATATATATATATATATATATATATATATATATATATATATATATATATATATATATATATATATATATATATATATATATATATGTATTGCCAAAGTGATTTGAATACTGTTGCGATGCTGGAAATATGTAAAATTATAGTAAAATAAAAACAAAATACAAATTTAAATAAACCATCACACAGCACGTCTGGTAGTCTCCGCAGGTGACAGTTGCAGGCTGTCAACAACTGACAGACGAAACGTTCCATTATCACATGTTCCACAATCTGTCTGATCGAGTACTCTTTCAGCTAAGAGTTGCGATCCAGGACTGTACAACTGGAATGAGTAATGCCCTACAGGTATGATAAAAGATGTTCAGGAAAAATACCGGAAAACTCCGGTACTTGGAAAAATTTCGCCATTTTTTTTGGGAGAAGAAAGGCATTCTGGGATAGAAAGTGAAAATAGAAAGTTGGAGAATTTGAGCAGTTGAAAATTCAGAATAAAACCGTTAGTTTTTTATTAAGAGTGGAGTTAAAAATTGAAAATTCGCTAAGAACATAGTACCAGTTGTGAATTCATTGAAAATCAAAAGTGAAAGTTAAGTCAATGTATCTTATACTCAGTGAAAGTAAAACTTTTATGAAGGAACAAACTAAAAAGAACGGATAAACTTGAGTGAAGCAGCAATGTGAAAACATTTCCCAAATATAAAAAGGAAGGAAGTCAAATTGTGAATTGGAAAGAATAAAAGTATAGTTTGTGAAAGAAAATCATATCTGTGGAAAGATTGGAAAAATTGAATGGGTGAATGTTATATCATACATATGGGTTCGTGGAGTATGGAGCACTGCTAGAACTAACGGTGAAATTGGAATCAGGCAGTTAACTGGTGAAGCTATTTGGACTATGCTCAATTTCAACCATGGACTACTCAAGATACGTACAACAATTTTTGGTTTTATATTATCATCTAAACACATCAGTGTTATACGCAAAATAACGGCAGTAACAGTATACTCAGCTAATGTTGGATTACTTTTTTTGGTGCTGTAATACTATCAATCTAATTGTTAAATTTTAGAATCTATGAATTTTTTTTTGTTTCTTTTTCTTCTTTCTCAAATTGTACATTTGGGTGTGAAATTCTGTGATATAAGTAGTAGGCTCTCATTTTTGGTGCTTGTATGTTGCTATAATCATAATAATAATACTGGCAAACTGTATGATTGATGTAAACTCCACTCTGGCCGGGGTCGTGTATGACTGCTCCACCCAAATAATTACCCATTTCTTTATGATTATTTTTTTGTTTATTTCTCTATTGTTCCACGAATTTATCCGCTTTAGTGATTCATTTTTTTTTTCATGAAATATTCTAGCTATCCCATATTTTGAATTTTATATATTATAATCTTTTTATATTCTTTTGTTATAATTAACGTTTCATTTCTTGGATCTTATTTTGTTTTTATTTTTTTTCGTTTTATAAGTTAAAACATCCAACATGAATTCTGAATAATTGAATAAATATTGTTTCTAACGGAACTTTTTCGTTTCCCTTCCTTTCACGTTTGTGTCGGTTTTAGGAATGTGTGTACCGTGGTAAGTGCTGTACAGTCTGCGTGCCAAAGCACGTAGAAATCTTCCGCCCGCAAACCCACGCCAGGCTGAGCGAGTCGGCTGGGAAAAGGCACGCCGGGCTAGAGAAGGAAGATTTCTCAAGAAGTATATGCTGCACTGACGACTGCTCGACAGAGTTTAGTCAGTCGCAACAAATGGCGCCCAAGTGGTTTTGGCTTTCTTTTTATATACTTTTCTTTTGGCAGATGTGCTTTCGGCTAGGGTGGCAAATGTTTAATATGAGAATCTTGTTACCTCAGCAATTTTTTTTTGTTTTCTTTGGCTATCGTTGCAGTTATATACCTGACATTTTCAATTTTCAATCAATTTTCAATTTTCTATCATCATCTTGTCGAGCGGTCGTCAATGCAGCATTGGCGCCCATCTCGTGCTATTGTCTTCGTTTTATGTGTCGAACAGAGCTTGTCTCTTTAATTGCTGACCAGTCTCTTGTGGTTGTGGGATTACCTCCAGTTAAATCAGATAAGATGCGCAATATTTTCTAGTTAACAGAATTAATCTTGTAATTAGATTGGCTTGAGTTTGCCGCATCTGGAGGAAAGTTTCCACTGAAATGACCCATGAGATGTTCTTGATCCTGTAAGATGTTATTCAGTCGTTTGAATTATTTTGAGCAGGACCCAGGACAGATGATCATTGGGTCATTTCAAAGCAACTATAAGAGAGCTGTATCCTCCTGATTTCCCCATTCCCATTTCATCATTTAGTGTCAAATTTTATACCTTTTCCCTTCCTGTCTTTAATTCCTGTCACGAAGAGGATCCGTAAGAATAATTTTTTTTTTTTATGAATTGGATAATTATTTTTTTTTATGAATTGGATATCTGGAGGAAACATTGTGAATTGGAAACATTGAATACTCATCAAATTCGAAGAAATTTGGTTTTGCTGATACATCACTATTGTATGTTATTATTTTTGTTGTACATAACTGCGTTATCATTGAACGATATCGAGAAGAGTTTGAAGGTTTTTCTTTTGATTGTGAATTCTTTTGGTTGCTGCTCATACTTATCTAGAAAAAAAAAATATATTTAATTGTGGATTGATTTGGTTTGAATAAGAAACTATATACTTTATTTGAACATGCGTCGCAGAACAAATAGCTTGGATCCAAGCTACACGCCTTTCCAGCATCAATTGGAACGTTTGAGCCTATCTCCTTCGGCTGCTCAAGGCATCCGAATCACAGAGGCAATGAGAACGAATTCGTCTCCTACTGGTCAGACGGTACCACACAGTTCAGCCACTGAGTCATCAAGAAGACGAATTCCTCACGAAGACAGTTCATTCATGCACCAGGAGCAAGTGTCTCGTCCGAATACTTCGATCAGTAATGACCCACCGAGAGTCACATTTCAGGCACAAGCAGAGATGAATGAGCGATCGTCAATAAAAGTCCCTATAACTAAATGGAATCTGATTTTCGATGGATCGACTTCAGGTTTGACCGCGAGACCGTTTATGTTTCGAGTTTTGTCTTTGGCGGAAGATTATCATATTCCTCTCGCCACCCTTGCTATAGACTTTCACTTGCTTCTGAGAGGTCAGGCCGCAGATTGGTACTGGCGTTTCCGGGAATTAAATTATCCACTTTTATGGAGTAGGTTACGGGTAGAATTTCTGGAACGGTTCAGCGCTTTTAGATCTGATGTGGACGTGCGGAGAATGTTAGATGGTAGATTGCAAAAACCGGGAGATCGATTTCAGAATTTCTTTAATGCCCTTGAGAGTATTTCCCTACAATTAAATACCCCCTTAATGGATCTTAACTTTCAGTGTGTAGTGCTTAAGAATATGTCCCCAGCACTAAGAATTCACTTGGCTGGTGTAGAATTCCAAACAACCCGAGAATTAGTTAGACGTTGCTGTCTCATAGAATCAGAGTGGAAATTGTTGGGAGTGAATGGGGATCGAGATCCGAATCGTCGAGCGCGTCAAGTGCATGAACTCGAGTTTGGGAAAGTGTAGGGTCATATTGGTCATTCAGACGTATTTCTTTCCCCTGTTCGATATTCGGAACGTGATTTTGGACCATCATCCGCAGATGTTTCTTATCAAGAGAAAAGTCAGGCGATGAAAGACAGACCGTACACTGTTTCATTGGAAAATTCCCGTGGGCTTCCTTCCAGCAGTCAGTCACGTAGTGTTTATGAGAGACGTTCATATCAGCCGTACGAAGATGATATGTCTTCCGATCTAAGGACTCCAGTATTTCGACATCCCGTAGAGTATAGCACAACATCCCCTTCCGGACAAGAATTACACGCCGTCAAAGCAGTCTCTAATGACTTGAATAATAGGGATCGCGGCGCAGAAGGTAGTAGGAATTATAGAGTATATTGGAATTGCCTCGACTTAGGGCATGGTTTCATGGATTGCTCGAAACCTATCCAGCGGATCTTCTGCTTTGGGTGTGATCGAGAAGGGACTCTGAAGCCCAAATGCCCAAATTGTCAGTCGGGAAACTCGGGCAGGAATGCGCTTTCAGCAGGGAGGTTGCGTATTCCTCCAAACACTCGTTCCTCCAGACCCGAGATGTCAGACGTAGCTACGAATGTGGATCCCGAGCTACACCGACGACAATGATTTCCTGTCGGAATTGTACCCCAGCTAAGACCTTTCATTCCACTCTTGCAAATGATGACTCAACCTCTTCTACTATCTCCATAGATCGTAGGCGTTCCTCTGAGCGTTTCAATCGCTCATAGAGGTATTTTACCCTGAGGCGGTTTTTGAAGAAAGCGTGTGTCAATTCTATCGTGACCATGTCTGGTGATAACCGACCCTTTGCCGAATTTTTTATTAAATGTCGGAAGCTCGTTGGGCTATTTGATAGTGGAGCCAGTGTGAGCATTTTGGGTGAGAGGGCTTTAGACTTGGTTGCTGAGCTCGGATTGTAGTTTCACAGTATGCAAACAGTAGTTCACACAGCTTCTGGTTAAAGGGCTCCTGTACTCGGATATGTTAGTACCCTGGTGCGGTTTAAAGACAAAAGTAAGCTAATACGCTTCCTGTTATGCCCCAGTCTGACCAACTCAGTATATCTCGGTATAGACTTCTGGGATGCATTTAAGATTACACCTCAATGCTCCGCTATTGAAGTCCCGGACATGAGCTCTTGCTTTCATCAATTAGCTCCTGAAGATCAACGGAGGCTGGATAAAGTCACACATCAATTTCCTTCTTTTAACAGATTAGGTTTAGGCAGAACCAACTTATTGTCTCATACCATCGACACTGGTGATGCTCAGCCTACCAAACAGCGACATAATGCCGTGTCACCTGTCGTTCAGAAGTTGATGTATGACGAGCTAGACCGCATGTTGTCTCTAGGAGTTATTGAGGAAAGTAGGAGTTCGTGGAGCTCACCTGTAACCATTGTTCGGAAACCGGGTAAAGTACGTCTATGTTTGGATGCAAGATGATTAAATGAGGTCACTATTAAAGATGCTTACCCTTTGCCGCTGATTGAGGGGTTGTTGGCTAGACTTCAGTCCACTCGTTTTATCACCAGGCTGGATTTGAAAGACGCATTTTGGCAAATTCCATTGGATGACAAATCTCGGGAGAAAACTGCATTTACTGTTCCTGGACGTCCGCTATATCACTTTACCGTCATGCCATTTGGGTTGTGTAACGCACCCCAAACAATGTGTAGACTGATGCACAAGGTCATCCCTCACGAATTGCAAAATCATCATACTTGGATGATTTGCTGGTAACCAGCTCCACGTTTGATGAACATTTGGAATTACTTGCTAAGGTTGCCACCTTATTAACATCTGCAGGTCTAACCATCAACGTGGAAAAGAGCAAATTTATCCAAAAGGAAATCAAATATCTTGGTTATGTAATTGGTGATGAAGTCCTCAAAACTGACCCTGAAAAGGTGTCAGGCATCGTTACATACCCATAGCCTAAATCGGTCAAAGATGTGAGACGGTTTATGGGGATGGCCGGATGGTACAGGCGGTTTATTCCAAACTTCGTCTCCATAACATCTCCCACGACAGATTTGTTGAAGGGGAAAAAGAAATTCGGGTGGACAGGGGCGGCCAATAAAGCCTTCGAGGAAACAAAAAAACTCTTTGTTTCTGCACCCGTGCTGGTCAACCCGGATTTTTCCCGACATATCTTTATACAGTGCGATGCAAGTGCCACCGGCATCGGCAGCGTCCTCTTCCAACGGGATGATGGTGGTGGAGAGCATCTCATCGCATTTATGTCCGCAAAACTCAATGCCGCACAACGTAACTACAGCGTCACGGAATTAAAATGCTTAGCTGCAGTGCAGAGCATCAAGCGTTTTCGGGCATATGTTGAGGGGTTGCCTTTCACTATCATTACCGATCATGCAAGTCTGAAATGGTTGATAGCGCAGAGGGGTTTGTCGGGAAGGCTAGCACGGTGGAGTCTTAAGCTGCAGGGATTCAACTTCCACATCGAGCATCGCATGGGCAATCAGAATGTCGTCCCCGACGCATTGTCTAGAGCATGCGAGTCCAAGATTGAGGCCATTTGCGAGATGAACAAGCTTCCAGAGCATCAGCAGTTGGTTATGAATATTCCCAGAGAGGCTTTTGAGAATCCTGAATACAAAAGTCTAGTCCATCAGGTGCAACAACGTCCGGAACAATTTGAGAATCTCTATGTGATGGACGGTGTACTTTATATTCATCAGAGGTCAAACGGAGGTCTCGATTTGGACATTCCACGCGCGAGGATTTGGGTTCCGGAAGGATATAGACAGTTGCTGGTGGCGCGTGTCCATAATAATGCCCTGGGGTCTCATTGTGCCATTCACAAAACCTTGGAAGTTGTACGGCGTTACTATTACAGGCCACGACTTCGGCAGGACGTGACTAGCTATGTTAACAGCTGCGCAACTTGAAAACAGGTTAAAGCGTCGAATGTTACGATGCGACCACCAATGGGAGCGGCCAGAACATCTGAACGGCTTATGCAGCGTCTGTTTATAGACTTTATGGGTCCATATCCTCGTTCTAAAGGTGGAAATACCCAGCTGTTGGTGGTGCTCGACCATTTCACAAAGTTCTTGTGGCTCAAGGCTCTTCCTAAAGCAACGACTGAGGCAGTGATTAAGTTCTTGACGCAGGAGGTATTTTTGAATTTTGGCGTACCAGAAACTATCCACAGTGATAATGGAACACAACTCGTATCCAAAGCTTTCTCGGACTTTTTGGTCAAATTTGGGGTGAATCACTGCTATACACCATTGTATTTGCCTCAGGCTAACGCATCTGAGAGAGCTAATCAATCCATTCTCAACGCTATTCGAGCTTACATAGGAACCGATCATCGGAATTGGGACGTGAACCTGCCAGAGTCATGTGCAGCATTTCGGAATGTTGTCCATGAGTCGACAGGCTTTTCGCCGCATTTTCTGATGTTCGGTTATCAGCCTATCCGACATGGTGCTGAATATGCGCTACTGAAATCCCTTAACGCCTTTGAGGATGGAGAGGTGCTATTGGCAACTAACAGTGAAAGATTACGGTTGGTTCAGGATCAAGTAAAAAGAAAACTGTCGGAAGCGTACGCCAAAGGAACACATCGGTACAACCTGAGAAGTTGTGTCAGGAATATAACTCCGGGACAGTTAGTATGGGTTCGAAATCACCCACTCAGCCGCGCGGCGGAACGGTTTGCGGCTAAACTCGCCCCGAAATTTGTAAAGGCCACTGTGAAGCGGAAGATTGGTCAGGTATCATACGAATTAGTTGATGAGGCGGGGAAATCTCTGGGTATCTACCACGCTAAAGACATCAAAGCGTGATGACTGATGGTGCTCACAGTCGGAAGCCAGCGATTTTTGCCCGGCATTTTGAGACCTCTCAGGGTCTGGGTCGTCCCCACGACTGTTGCGATGCTGGAAATATGTAAAATTATAGTAAAATAAAAACAAAATGCAAATTTAAATAAACCATCACTCAGCACGTCTGGTAGTCTCCGCAGGTGACAGTTGCAGGCTGTCAACAACTGACAGACGAAACGTTCCATTATCACATGTTCCACAATCTGTCTGATCGAGTACTCTATCAGCTAAGAGCTGCGATCCAGGACTGTACAACTGGAATGAGTAATGCCCTACAGGTATAATAAAAGATGTTCAGGAAAAATACCGGAAAACTCCGGTACTTGGAAAAATTTCGCCATTTTTTTGGGAGAAGAAAGGCATTCTGGGATAGAAAGTGAAAGTAGAAAGTTGGAGAATTTGAGCAGTTGAAAATTCAGAATAAAACCGTTGGTTTTTATTAAGAGTGGAGTTAAAAACTGGTAATTCGTTAAGAACGTAGTACCAGTTGTGAATTCATTGAAAATCAAAAGTGAAAGTTAAGTCAATGTATCTTATACTCAGTGAAAGTAAAACTTTTATGAAGGAACAAACTAAAAAGAACGGATAAACTTGAGTGAAGCAGCAATGTGAAAACATTTCCCAAATATAAAAAGGAAGGAAGTCAAACAGTGAATTGGAAAGAATAAAAGCATAGTTTGTGAAAGAAAATCATTTCTGTGGAAAGATTGGAAAAATTGAATGGGTGAATGTTATATCATACATATGGGTTCGTGGAGTATGGAGCGCTGCTAGGACTAACGGTGAAATTGGAATCAGGCAGTTAACTGGTGAAGCTATTTGGACTATGCTCAATTTCAACCATGGACTACTCCAGATAAGTACAGCAATTTTTGGTTTTATATTATCATCTAAACACATTAGTGTTATACGCAAAATAACGGCAGTAACAGTATACTCAGCTAATGTTGGATTACTTTTCTTGGTGCAGTAATACTATCAATCTAATTGTTAAATTTAGGAATTTATGTATTTTTTTGGTTCTTATCCTTCTTTCTCAAATTGTACATTTGGGTGTGAAATTCTGTGATATAAGTAGTAGGCTCTCATTTTTGGTGATTGTATGTTGCTATAATCATAATAATAATACTGGCAAACTGTATGATTGATGTGAACTCCACTCCGGCCGGGGTCGTGTATGACTGCTCCACCCAAATAATTACCCATTTCTTTATGATTATTTTTTTGTTTATTTCTCTATTGTTCCACGAATTTATCCGCTTTAGTGATTCATTTTTTTTTCATGAAATATTCTAGCTATCCCATATTTTGAATTTTATATATTATAATCTTTTTATGTTCTTTTGTTATAATTAACGTTTCATTTCTTGGATCTTATTTTGTTTTTATTTTTTTTTCGTTTTATAAGTTAAAACATCCAACATGAATTCTGAATAACTGAATAAATATTGATTCTTACGGAACTTCTTCGTTTCCCTTTCTTTCACGTTTGTGTCGGTTTTAGGAATGTGTGTATCGTGGTAAGTGCTGTACAGTCTGCGTGCCATAGCACGTAGAAATCTTCCGCCCGCAAACCCACGCCAGGCTGAGCTAGTCGGCTGGGAAAAGGCACGCCGTGCTAGAGAAGGAAGATTTCTCAAGAAGTATATGCTGCACTGACGACTGCTCGACAGAGTTTAGTCAGTATACTTTTCTTTTGGCAGATGTGCTTTCGGCTGGGGTGGTAAATGCTTAGTATGCGAATCTTGTTGCCTCAGCCATTTTTTTTTGTTTTCTTTGGCTATGGTTGCAGTTATATACCTGACATTTTCAATTTTCAATCAATTTTCAATTTTCTATCATCATCTTGTCGGGCGGTCGTCAATGCAGCATTGGCGCCCATCTCGTGCTATTGTCTTCGTTTTATGTGTCGAACAGAGCTTGTCTCTTTAATTGCTGACCAGTCTCTTGTGGTTGTGGGATAACCTCCAGTTAAATAAGATAAGATGCGCAATATCTTCTGGTTAACAGAATTAATCTTGTAATTAGATTGGCTTGAGTTTGCCGAATCTGGAGGAAAGTATCCACTGAAATGACCCATGAGCTGTTCTTGATCCTTGTCCATCTGTAAGATGTTATTCAGTCATTTGAATTATTTTGAGCAGCACCCAGGACAGATGATCATTGGGTCATTTCAAAGCAACTATAAGAGAGCTGTATCCTCCTGATTTCCCCATTCCCATTTCATCACTTAGTGTCAAATTTTATACCTTCTCCCTTCCTGTCTTTTATTCCTGTCACGAAGAGGATCCGTAAGAATCATTATTTTTTTTTTATGAATTGGATATTATACTCATCAAATTCGAAGAAATTTGGTTTTGCTGATACATCACTATTGTATGTTATTATTTTGGTTGTACATAACTGCGTTATCATTGAACGATATCGAGAAGAGTTTGAAGGTTTTTCTTTTGATTGTGAATTCTTTTGGTTGCTGCTCATACTTATCTAGAAAAAAAAAATATATTTAATTGTGGATTGATTTGGTTTGAATAAGAAACTATATACTTTATTTGAACATGCGTCGCAGAACAAATAGCTTGGATCCAAGCTACACGCCTTTCCAGCACCAATTGGAACGTTTGAGCCTATCTCCTTCGGCTGCTCAAGGCACGTGAATCACAGAGGCAATGAGAACGAATTCGTCTCCTACTGGTCAGACGGTACCACACAGTTCAGCCACTGAGTCATCAAGAAGACGAATTCCTCACGAAGACAGTTCTTTCATGCACCAGGAGCAAGTGTCTCGTCCGAATACTTCGATCAGTAATGACCCACCGAGAGTCACATTTCACGCACAAGCAGAGATGAATGAGCAATCGTCAATAAAAGTCCCTATAACTAAATGGAATCTGATTTTCGATGGATCGACTTCAGGTTTGACCGCGAGACCGTTTATGTTTCGAGTTTTGTCTTTGGCGGAACATTATCATGTTCCTCTCGCCACCCTTGCTATAGACTTTCACCTGCTTCTGAGAGGTCAGGCCGCAGATTGGTACTGGCGTTTCCGGGAATTAAATTATCCACTTTTATGGAGTAGGTTACGGGTAGAATTTCTGGAACGGTTCAGCGCTTTTAGATCTGATGTGGACGTGCGGAGAATGTTAGATGGTAGATTGCAAAAACCGGGAGATCGGTTTCAGGATTTCTTTGATGCCCTTGAGAGTATTTCCCTACAATTAAATACCCCCCTAATGGATCTTAACTTTCAGTGTGTAGTGCTTAGGAATATGTCCCCAGCACTAAGAATTCACTTGGCTGGTGTAGAATTCCAAACAACCCGAGAATTAGTTAGACGTTGCTGTCTCATAGAATCAGAGTGGAAATTGTTGGGAGTGAATGGGGATGGAGATCCGAATCGTCGAGTGGGTCAAGTGCATGAACTCGAGTTTGGGAAAGTGCAGGGTCATAATGGTCATTCAGACGTATTTCTTTCCCCTGTTTGATATTCGGAACGTGATTTTGGACCATCATCCGCAGATGTTTCTTATCAAGAGAAAAGTCAGGCGATGAAAGCAAGACCGTACACTGTTTCATTGGAAAATTCCCGTGGGCTTCCTTCCAGCAGTCAGTCACGTAGTGTTTATGAGAGACGTTCATATCAGCCGTACGAAGATGATATGTCTTCCGATCTAAGGACTCCAGTATTTCGACATCCCGTAGAGTATAGCACAACATCCCCTTCCGGACAAGAATTACACGCCGTCAAAGCAGTCTCTAATGACTTGAATAATAGGGATCGCGGCGCAGAAGGTAGTAGGAATTATAGAGTATATTGGAATTGCCTCGACTTAGGGCATGGTTTCATGGATTGCTCGAAACCTATCCAGCGGATCTTCTGCTTTGGGTGTGGTCGAGAAGGGACTCTGAAGCCCAAATGCCCAAATTGTCAGTCGGGAAACTCGGGCAGGAATGCGCTTTCAGCAGGGAGGTTGCGTATTCCTCCAAACACTCGTTCCTCCAGACCCGAGATGTCAGACGTAGCTACGAATGTGAATCTCGAGCTACGCCGACGACAATGATTTCCTGTCAGAATTGTACCCCAGCTAAGAACTTTCATTCCACTCTTGCAAATGATGACTCAGCCTTTTCTACTATCTCCATAGATCGTAGGCGTTCCTCTGAGCGTTTCAATCGCTCATAGAGGTATTTTACCCTGAGGCGGTTTTTGAAGAAAGCGTGTGTCAATTCTATCGTGACCATGTCTGGTGATAACCGACCCTTTGCCGAATTTTTTATTAAAGGTCGGAAGCTCGTTGGGCTATTTGATAGTGGAGCCAGTGTGAGCATTTTGGGTGAGAGGGCTTTAGACTTGGTTGCTGAGCTCGGTTTGTATGTTCACAGTACCCAAACAGTAGTTCACACAGCTTCTGGTCAAAGGGCTCCTGTACTCGGATATGTTAGTACCCTGGTGCGGTTTAAAGACAAAAGTAAGCTAATACGCTTCCTGTTATGCCCCAGTCTGACCAACTCAGTATATCTCGGTATAGACTTCTGGGATGCATTTAAGATTACACCTCAATGCTCCGCTATTGAAGTCCCGGACATGAGCTCTTGCTTTCATCAATTAGCTCCTGAAGATCAACGGAGGCTGGATAAAGTCACACATCAATTTCCTTCTTTTAACAGATTAGGTTTAGGCAGAACCAACTTATTGTCTCATACCATCGACACTGATGATGCTCAGCCTACCAAACAGCGACATTATGCCGTGTCACCTGTCATTCAGAAGTTGATGTATGACGTGCAAGACCGCATGTTGTCTCTAGGAGTTATTGAGGAAAGTAGGAGTTCCTGGAGCTCACCTGTAACCATTGTTCGGAAATCGGGTAAAGTACGTCTATGTTTGGATGCAAGACGATTAAATGAGGTCACTATTAAAGATGCTTACCCTTTGCCACTGATTGAGGGGTTGTTGGCTAGACTTCAGTCCACTCGTTTTATCACCAGTCTGGATTTGAAAGACGCATTTTGGCAAATTCCATTGGATGACAAATTTCGGGAGAAAACTGCATTTACAGTTCCTGGACGTCCGCTATATCACTTTACCGTCATGCCATTTGGGTTGTGTAACGCACCCCAAACAATGTGTAGACTGATGCACAAGGTCATCCCTCACGAATTGCAAAATCATCATACTTGGATGATTTGCTGGTAACCAGCTCCACGTTTGATGAACATTTGGAATTACTTGCTAAGGTTGCCACCTTATTAACATCTGCAGGTCTAACCATCAACGTGGAAAAGAGCAAATTTATCCAAAAGGAAATCAAATATCTTGGTTATGTAATTGGTGATGAAGTCCTCAAAACTGACCCTGAAAAGGTGTCAGGCATCGTTACATACCCATAGCCTAAATCGGTCAAAGATGTGAGACGGTTTATGGGGATGGCCGGATGGTACAGGCGGTTTATTCCAAACTTCGTCTCCATAACATCTCCCACGACAGATTTGTTGAAGGGGAAAAAGAAATTCGGGTGGACAGGGGCGGCCAATAAAGCCTTCGAGGAAACAAAAAACTCTTAGTTTCTGCACCCGTGCTGGTCAACCCGGATTTTTCCCGACATTTCTTTATACAGTGCGATGCAAGTGCCACCCGCATGGGCAGCGTCCTCTTCCAACGGGATGATGATGGTGGAGAGCATCTCATCGCATTTATGTCCGCAAAACTCAATGCCGCACAACGTAACTACAGCGTCACGGAATTAGAATGCTTAGCTGCAGTGCAGAGCATCAAGCGTTTTCGGGCATATGTTGAGGGGTTGCCTTTCACTATCATTACCGATCATGCAAGTCTGAAATGGTTGATGGCGCAGAGGGGTTTGTCGGGAAGGCTAGCACGGTGGAGTCTAAAGCTGCAGGGATTCAACTTCCACATCGAACATCGCATGGGCAATCAGAATGTCGTCCCCGACGCATTGTCTAGAGCATGCGAGTCCAAGATTGAGGCCATTTGCGAGATGAACAAGCTTCCAGAGCATCAGCAGTTGGTTATGAATATTCCCAGAGAGGCTTTTGAGGATCCTGAGTACAAAAGTCTAGTCCATCAGGTGCAACAACGTCCGGAACAATTTGAGAATCTCTATGTGATGGACGGTATACTTTATATTCATCAGGGGTCAAACGGAGGTCTCGATTTGGACATTCCACGCGCGAAGGTTTGGGTTCCGGAATGATATAGACAGTTGTTGTTGGCGCGTGTCCATAATAATGCCCTGGGGTCTCATTGTGGCATTCGCAAAACCTTGGAAATTGTACGGCGTTACTATTACTGGCCACGACTTCGGCAGGACGTCACTAGCTATGTTAACAGCTGCGCAACTTGCAAACAGGTTAAAGCGTTGAATGTCACGATGCGACCACCAATGGGAGCGGCCAGAACATCTGAACGGCTTATGCAGCGTCTGTTTATAGACTTTATGGGTCCATATCCTCGTTCTAAAGGTGGAAATACCCAGCTGTTGGTGGTGCTCGACCATTTCACAAAGTTCTTGTGGCTCAAGGCTCTTCCTAAAGCAACGACTGAGGCAGTGATTAAGTTCTTGACGCAGGAGGTATTTTTGAATTTTGGCGTACCAGAAACTATCCACAGTGATAATGGAACACAATTCGTATCCAAAGCTTTCTCGGACTTTTTGGTCAAATTTGGGGTGAATCACTGCTATACACCATTGTATTTGCCTCAGGCTAACGCATCTGAGAGAGCTAATCAATCCATTCTCAACGCTATTCGAGCCTACATAGGAACCGATCATCGGAATTGGGACGTGAACCTGCCAGAGTCATGTGCAGCATTTCGGAATGCTGTCCATGAGTCGACAGGCTTTTCGCCGCATTTTCTGATGTTCGGTTATCAGCCTATCCGACATGGTGCCGAATATGCGCTACTGAAATCCCTTAATGCCTTTGAGGATGGAGAGGTGCTATTGGCAACTAACAGTGAAAGATTACGGTTGGTTCAGGATCAAGTAAAAAGAAAACTGTCGGAAGCGTACGCCAAAGGAACACATCGGTACAACCTGAGAAGTTGTGTCAGGAATATAACTCCGGGACAGTTAGTATGGGTTCGAAATCACCCACTCAGCCGCGCGGCGGAACGGTTTGCGGCTAAACTCGCCCCGAAATTTGTAAAGGCCACTGTGAAGCGGAAGATTGGTCAGGTATCATACGAATTAGTTGATGAGGCGGGGAAATCTCTGGGTATCTACCACGCTAAAGACATCAAAGCGTGATGACTGATGGTGCTCACAGTCGGAAGCCAGCGATTTATGCCCGGCATTTTGAGACCTCTCAGGGTCTGGGTCGTCCCCACGACTGCTGCGATGCTGGAAATATGTAAAATTATAGTAAAATAAAAACAAAATGCAAATTTAAATAAAACATCACCCAGCACGTCTGGTAGTCTCCGCAGGTGACAGTTGCAGGCTGTCAACAACTGACAGACGAAACGTTCCATTATCACATGTTCCACAATCTGTCTGATCGAGTACTCTTTCAGCTAAGAGTTGCAATCCAGGACTGTACAACTGGAATGAGTAATGCCCTACAGGTATGATAAAAGATGTTCAGGAAAAATACCGGAAAACTCCGGTACTTGGAAAAATTTCGCCATTTTTTTGGGAGAAGAAAGGCATTCTGGGATAGAAAGTGAAAGTAGAAAGTTGGAGAATTTGAGCAGTTGAAAATTCAGAATAAAACCGTTGGTTTTTTATTAAGAGTGGAGTTAAGAATTGAAAATTCGTTAAGAACGTAGTACCAGTTGTGAATTCATTGAAAATCAAAAGTGAAAGTTAAGTCAATGTATCTTATACTCAGTGAAAGTAAAACTTTTATGAAGGAACAAACTAAAAAGAAAGGATAAACTTGAGTGAAGCAGCAATGTGAAAACATTTCCCAAATATAAAAAGGAAGGAAGTCAAACTGTGAATTGGAAAGAATAAAAGTATAGTTTTTGAAAGAAAATCATTTCTGTGGAAAGATTGGAAAAATTGAATGGGTGAATGTTATATCATACATATGGGTTCGTGGAGTATGGAGCGCTGCTAGGACTAACGGTGAACGTGGAATCAGGCAGCTGTACATGTATGTTCGTTGAAGATGGAGCACTGCTAGAACTTACGGTGAAATTGGAATCAGGCAGTTAACCGGTGAAGCTATTTGGACTATGCTCAATTTCAACCATGGACTACTCCAGATAAGTACAGCAATTTTTGGTTTTATATTATCATCTAAACAAATCAGTGTTATACACAAAATAACGGCAGTAACAGTATACTCAGCTAATGTTGGATTACTTTTCTTGGTGCAGTAATACTATCAATCTAATTGTTAAATTTTGGAATTTATGTATTTTTTTGTTTCTTATTCTTCTTTCTCAAATTGTACATTTGGGTGTGAAATTCTGTGATATAAGTAGTAGGCTCTCATTTTTGGTGCTTGTATGTTGCTATAATCATAATAATAATACTGGGGTCTGTATGATTGATGTAAACTCCACTCCGGCCGGAGTCGTGTATGACTGCTCCACCCAAATAATTACCCATTTCTTTATGATTAATTTTTTGTTTATTTCTCTATTGTTCCACGAATTTATCCGCTTTAGTGATTCATTTTTTTTTCATGAAATATTCTAGCTATCCCATATTTTGAATTTTATATATTATAATCTTTTTATGTTCTTTTGTTATAATTAACGTTTCATTTCTTGGATCTTATTTTGTTTTTATTTTTTTCGTTTTATAAGTTAAAACATCCAACATGAATTCTGAATAATTGAATAAATATTGATTCTTACGGAACTTCTTTGTTTCCCTTCCTTTCACGTTTGTGTCGGTTTTAGGAATGTGTGTATCGTGGTAAGTGCTGTACAGTCTGCGTGCCATAGCACGTAGAAATCTTCCGCCCGCAAACCCACGCCAGGCTGAGCTAGTCGGCTGGGAAAAGGCACGCCGGGCTAGAGAAGGAAGATTTCTCAAGAAGTATATTTTGCACTGACGACTGCTCGACAGAGTTTAGTCAGTCGCAACAAATGGCGCCCAAGTGTTTTTGTCTTTCTTTTTATATACTTTTCTTTTGGCAGATGTGCTTTTGGCTGGGGTGGTAAATGCTTGATATGCGAATCTTGTTGCCTCAGCCATTTTTTTTTTGTTTTCTTTGGCTATGGTTGCAGTTATATACCTGACATTTTCAATTTTCAATCAATTTTCAATTTTCTATCATCATCTTGTCGAGCGGTCGTCAATGCAGCATTGGCGCCCATCTCGTGCTATTGTCTTCGTTTTATGTGTCAAACAGAGCTTGTCTCTTTAATTGCTGACCAGTCTCTTGTGGTTGTGGGATTACCTCCAGTTAAATAAGATAAGATGCGCAATATTTTCTAGTTAACAAAATTAATCTTGTAATTAGATTGGCTTGAGTTTGCCGCATCTGGAGGAAAGTATCCACTGAAATGACCCATGAGCTGTTCTTGATCCTTGTCCATCTGTAAGATGTTATTCAGTCATTTGAATTATTTTGAGCAGCACCCAGGACAGATGATCATTGGGTCATTTCAAAGCAACTATAAGAGAGCTGTATCCTCCTGATTTCCCCATTCCCATTTCATCATTTAGTGTCAAATTTTATACCTTTTCCCTTCCTGTCTTTAATTCCTGTCACGAAGAGGATCCGTAAGAATCATTATTTTTTTTATGAATTGGATATTATACTCATCAAATTCGAAGAAATTTGGTTTTGCTGATACATCACTATTGTATGTTATTATTTTGGTTATACATAACTGCGTTATCATTGAACGATATCGAGAAGAGTTTGAAGGTTTTTCTTTTGATTGTGAATTCTTTTGGTTGCTGCTCATACTTATCTAGAAAAAAAAATATATTTAATTGTGGATTGATTTGGTTTGAATAAGAAACTATATACTTTATTTGAACATGCGTCGCAGAACAAATAGCTTGGATCCAAGCTACACGCCTTTCCAGCACCAATTGGAACGTTTGAGCCTATCTCCTTCGGCTGCTCAAGGCACGCGAATCACAGAGGCAATGAGAACGAATTCGTCTCCTACTGGTCAGACGGTACCACACAGTTCAGCCACTGAGTCATCAAGAAGACGAACTCCTCACAAAGACAGTTCTTTCATGCGCCAGGAGCAAGTGTTTCGTCCGAATACTTCGATCAGTAATGACCCACCGAGAGTCACATTTCAGGCACAAGCAGAGATGAATGAGCGATCGTCAATAAAAGTCCCTATAACTAAATGGAATCTTATTTTCGATGGATCGAATTCAGGTTTGACCGCAAGACAGTTTTTGTTTCGTGTTTTGTCTTTGGCGGAAGATTATCATGTTCCTCTCGCCACCCTTGCTATAGACTTTCACCTGCTTCTGAGAGGTCAGGCCGCAGATTGGTACTGGCGTTTCCGGGAATTAAATTATCCACTTTTATGGAGTAGGTTACGGGTAGAATTTCTGGAACGGTTCAGCGCTTTTAGATCTGATGTGGACGTGCGGAGAATGTTAGATGGTAGATTGCAAAAACCGGGAGATCAATTTCAGGATTTCTTTGATGCCCTTGAGAGTATTTCCCTACAATTAAATACCCCCTTAATGGATCTTAACTTTCAGTGTGTAGTGCTTAGGAATATGTCCCCAGCACTAAGAATTCACTTGGCTGGTGTAGAATTCCAAACAACCCGAGAATTAGTTAGACGTTGCTGTCTCATATAATCAGAGTGGAAATTGTTGGGAGTGAATGGGGATCGAGATCCGAATCGTCGAGCGCGTCAAGTGCATGAACTCGAGTTTGGGAAAGTGCAGGGTCATAATGGTCATTCAGACATATTTCTCTCCCCTGTTCGATATTTGGAACGTGATTTTGGACCATCATCCGCAGATGTTTTTTATCAAGAGAAAAGTCAGGCGATGAAAGCAAGACCGTACACTGTTTCATTGGAAAATTCCCGTGGGCTTCCTTCCAGCAGTCAGTCACGTATTGTTTATGAGATTCGTTCATATCAGCCGTACGAAGATGATATGTCTTCCGATCTAAGGACTCCAGTATTTCGACATCCCGTAGAGTATAGCACAACATCCCCTTCCAGACAAGAATAACACGCCGTCAAAGCAGTCTCTAATGACTTGAATAATAGGGATCGCGGCGCAGAAAGTAGTAGGAATTATAGAGTATATTGGAATTGCCTCGACTTAGGGCATGGTTTCGTGGATTGCTCGAAACCTATCCAGCGGATCTTCTGCTTTGGGTGTGGTCGAGAAGGGACTCTGAAGCCCAAATGCCCAAATTGTCAGTCGGGAAACTCGGGCAGGAATGCGCTTTCAGCAGGGAGGTTGCGTATTCCTCCAAACACTCGTTCCTCCAGACCCGAGATGTCAGACGTAGCTACGAATGTGAATCTCGAGCTACGCCGACGACAATGATTTCCTGTCAGAATTGTACCCCAGCTAAGAACTTTCATTCCACTCTTGCAAATGATGACTCAACCTCTTCTACTATCTCCATAGATCGTAGGCGTTCCTCTGAGCGTTTCAATCGCTCATAGAGGTATTTTACCCTGAGGCGGTTTTTGAAGAAAGCGTGTGTCAATTCTATCGTGACCATGTCTGGTGATAACCGACCCTTTGCCGAATTTTTTATTAAAGGTCGGAAGCTCGTTGGGCTATTTGATAGTGGAGCCAGTGTGAGCATTTTGGGTTAGAGGGCTTTAGACTTGGTTGCTGAGCTCGGTTTGTATGTTCACAGTACCCAAACAGTAGTTCACACAGCTTCTGGTCAAAGGGCTCCTGTACTCGGATATATTAGTACCCTGGTGCGGTTTAAAGACAAAAGTAAGCTAATACGCTTCCTGTTATGCCCCAGTCTGACCAACTCAGTATATCTCGGTATAGACTTCTGGGATGCATTTAAGATTACACCTCAATGCTCCGCTATTGAAGTCCCGGACATGAGCTCTTGCTTTCATCAATTAGCTCCTGAAGATCAACGGAGGCTGGATAAAGTCACACATCAATTTCCTTCTTTTAACAGATTAGGTTTAGGCAGAACCAACTTATTGTCTCATACCATCGACACTAATGATGCTCAGCCTACCAAACAGCGACATTATGCCGTGTCACCTGTCATTCAGAAGTTTGTTACCTCCCTTGCCTTC
This sequence comes from Nemotelus pantherinus, assembly GCA_963978885.1. Classification (NCBI taxonomy): domain Eukaryota; kingdom Metazoa; phylum Arthropoda; class Insecta; order Diptera; family Stratiomyidae; genus Nemotelus; species Nemotelus pantherinus. The sequence continues at coordinate 169,249,284 of OZ022264.1, read as the reverse complement.
GGGAGGTCGAGATCCGGGCTGATCCGTTTGGGTCCCGGTCTAACCCAATGGAGATGGGCGTGGGCGCCACTCACTCACCCCTGTGATGGACCTGAAGCCCCGAGTGAGGTTGGGCTTCCCCGAATCTCACTTTACGTAGTTTGGGCGCCACCACCCAAGCCGATCCCGATAACCTGTACAGAGCCACCGTTTATATTCTGCTTCTATTTAATTTAGTCGTTCTGACAACAATTCCCTTAATAATTTCACCTCGTCACTAATTCTTCGTCGTGTACTAACGCTACAATACGCCGGTTACCTTAACCTGTACAGTGCCACCGTTTATATTCTGATTCTTATTTAATCTAGTCGTTCTGACAACAATTCACTTAATAATTTCACCTCGTCACTAATTCTTCGTCTTGTACTAACACTACAATACGCCGGTTACCTTAACCTGTACAGAGCCACCGTTTATATTCTGCTTCTATTTAATTTAGTCGTTCTGACAACAATTCACTTAATAATTTCACCTCGTCACTAATTCTTCGTCTTGTACTAACACTACAATACGCCGGTTACCTTAACCTGTACAGAGCCACCGTTTATATTTTGATTCTATTTAATTTAGTCGTTCTGACAACAATTCATTCCGTTTATATTCTGAATCTATTTTATTTAATCGTTCCGATCACAATTCACCTAATACACTACCGTACAATTCCTTCGGCTATCCCTTAACGCGTTACCACAAAATAATACATACTTATATACGCTTATTCCAACAATCCAACTATCGTATTGTAATGCCGATCGATTCAGGCTTTCGATTACGTTCCGCGCCCACCACTCAACTATTCACAAACGTTGTACATACAACCTACTTGAATCAACCAAATATCAAATAAACCGCAAATCTTGTATGACATTCTACGCTTACTTATACTACACGGCCTTTCACTGACCATCTTACACACTCTCCATCGGTATACAATTTTTCACGTTGATCATATTGTTAATAGGAAATAAAATAAATTGGGAACAAAGTAATCGACTGACCTGTTGATTTATCCTCCGCCACTCAAAAAAAATTCAGCTCCGTTCACCGTGATCGCCCGGGCTCAGACCGCCGATTTCAGTCAAAAGCCTTTCAGTTGCTGTCGCTTTGCCGTCTCATCATCGCCCGGCCCAGGGTTCGAACCTGGGACCTGTTGCGTGTCGAGCCGCCACGCTCTCCTTACGCCAACGGAGCCGGCGACTGAAGTTGATGTACTTGCCAATATATAGCGTACAATATTCTACGTCCACCTATTCGTATCCGATGGCAAAAGCACGTGAATGATACTTGTGTTCCGAGCTAATTCCTGTCGTATTCGCTGGTTCTGGATTTCGGAAAATGATTCTGCTGGCGTTAGCTAATTTTCGCTCCCGTCCGAGCGCTGGATTTCGGAAAATGATTCTGCTGGCGTTAGCTAATTTTCGCTCCCGTCCGAGCGCTTTGCCGTCCCAATTTGAAAAGGCGTAGGAAGAAAAGCACGTGATCTCAACTAGATTTCGAAAAAATGACTTTACTGGCGTTAGCTAATTTTCGCTCCCGTCCGAGCGCTTTGCCGTCCCAATTTGAAAAGGCGTAGGAAGAAAAGCACGTGATCTCACCTGGATTTCGGAAAAATGACTTTATTGGCGTTAGCTAATTTTCGCTCCCGTCCGAGCGCTTTGCCGTCCCAATTTGAAAAGCGTAGGCAGAAAAGCACGTGATCTCACCTGGATTTCGGAAAAATGACTTTATTGGCGTTAGCTAATTTTCGCTCCCGTCCGAGCGCTTTGCCGTCCCAATTTGAAAAGGCGTAGGAAGAAAAGCACGTGATCTCACCTGGATTTCGGAAAAATGACTTTACTGGCGTTAGCTAAGTTTCGCTCCCGTCCGAGCGCTTTGCCGTCCCAATTTGAAAAGGAGGTAGGAAGAAAAGCACGTGATCTCACCTGGATTTCGGAAAAATGACTTTATTGGCGTTAGCTAATTTTCGCTCCCGTCCGAGCGCTTTGCCGTCCCAATTTGAAAAGAACCTCGGTCCGTTCCTGCCTTGCGTCGTTCGCTTCTGTGGACCGGTTTCCTTCCAGAGCTTCCAGGTGTAAGCTCCGCGCATGATATTCTATGCACCTTTCCATGGGGTGTGACGCTTTTCACCATACGGCTGATCTTCCACAGCTTCCGGGCCGTGTGGGACTCGTGGATCCACCTGCCCATATTTCGGGAGTCAGTGGTGTGGCGAGGTTGCCCCCCCCCCCAAGGCATCTGAGATGTACATTGTCTGCAGCGTTTGGTTTTATTCGCGAAAGTTCGCCGGTTCTCTGTTGATTGTGGGTCGGTACACTATTTCTAAATTTCTTAACTCTAGATCATCAGCATCCGACCAATATATGACATAAGTCGGATGCTATGACTTCTTTCCTGCCTACGAGTGGTGGTTACATTTATCCGTCCTTGCCCTACATAGTTGAGTGGTGGCGTCACGATTAAAACAATTTTCTCGAGCTGTGGTTATTTTTCTCGCGAATTCCGCCGCATTTGTTACCGCGTAACAACTCCCCCCTTACCCGAAAAGGATTTCCCTGGAAATCCGTCACCGATATCGTGTTCGCGTCTGTCCCGATAAAGGAGAAAAGAGAAAAAAAAGAAAAAATATATCAACGGGTGTTTAGTTCCGCGTCGAGGAAATCGCCCTAATTCGAGAATATCATACGTTTCGCCCCGTGATCAACCTCGGTGACTTGCCTTTCGTGAAACTAATTTCCTAAAGCTTTGGCCTGCCCAGTGCACTTTGTTGCGTGCGTCTATATATTTTGTCCAACGCTAACTCTAAGCCCTAACCCAAGTTTGAGCCAAAGTCTACTTGCTAAGTAGTGCTTCCTGGTTCCTATCCGTCTATGTGCATGTCTTATACTTGCCGTCTTATCCCATTATCTATTTCCAGTTTATGGAGCATCTAAATGCTATGTAACAAACCCTAGTATCTACCCTACTTCTTGGCAAATTTTTTCCATCTTTAATTTCTTAATTAAACCCCAATTCATTTGATTATGTGTCTAACCCTAGCCCCTATTCTCCTGCGGATCTGTAAATTTACACAGATGCCACTAATTCTAATTCAGGAATCCTAACTCAAATAGTCATTCTTTTGCGTAAAGCAACACGAATTCCCATTCCTCGCCATTAATTCGAATAAATTTCTATTTGCTGCCTGTCTAATCCTAACTCCTATTTTACTTTGGGTATAAATCGATATGTATATGTTTATCAACCAACTCTTATTCTAATTCTTAGCCTCTAATTCAAATCAAATTTCATGGGTTGAGTATTTAATCCGGGATCCTATTCTATTCTGAGAATGCCTGTTCATACAGCAGCCCTAATTCTAGCTCCTAACTTCTAATTCGAATAAAATTTCATGGACTGAGTGTCTAATCTTCACCCCTATCCTACGCTGATTATGTATGTTCGTAACGAAACACTAATTTCTATTTCCTAACTCCCGATTTAACTAAAATTTTCTGTGCTGGGTGCCTAACTCTGGCTCATATTCTACTTATTGTAGGTAGGCTTTTCAAGCAACACTAATCTCTACCTTCTAACTTCTAAGTTAACTAAAATTTTACTGGTTAAGTGCCTAACTCTGGTTCATATTCTACTTTTGTTGATATGTTTATCAAGCCACATTAATTCTACCACCTAATTTCTAATTTAACTATAAGTTCATTTGCTTTGGGCTTAACCCTTGCCGTGACTAACCTCCATCTCCTTGGCATTTACACGCAATTACCCTATATTTATTAGATTTTCACCCCCTTTTTTTTCCCCCAGCCAATGTGGGTGCGATTCAAAGTGAAAGGCAAACGACCAGGAATCGACGTAATGTCTCTAGGGACAATGGTCTCCCCCAGGTTGGAGAGTGAATTGGGCGCCACCGCGCAGATGTCTTGCACACGGCCCCCTTACCGCTTAGTCAACTAGTTGACGTATGGTTTCAAATCCTTGGTGTGCCATACCCCTGCTTCTTTGCCACTGTTGTCTACCAACAGGTAAGTCCATCCCGACACTCTTTTGCGAATCCAGAAAGGACCAATGTATTCCGGCGCCAGCTTTGCGGAGTAATACTTCGCCGCATCCGAGAGGGTGTAATTTTTCCGCCACACGGCCTCTCCCTCCACGAACGTGACGTCCCGCCGCCGCAGATTATATCGTTGGGCGCTTTGCCTTGCGGCGTGTTTCATGCGCTCCAATACATCCGAGCGTACTTTGGTGAGTTCCTCCGCTCTGGCCCTGGGCCCTAAAATATCCTGCCCCCCTCCGGGTTGTTCTCGTCCCTCATGGTATGTCACCATCTCCCTTCCAAAATTAAAAAAGTACGGACTGATTCGTGTCACCTCATGTTTATAGGTGCGTAGAGCACACGCTATCTTAGCCAGGTCCTTATCCCACTCGCGGTGATTTTCGGTGGCATACGACCGCAGCATACGTTTTATGTCCTGGTTCTTGCGCTCTGCTGGATTGGCTTGTGGGTGGTATAAAGCTGTGAATTTTACCCTAGTTCCATAGGACTCCGCTAGGTGTTTCAGCACGTTTCCTCGAAACTGCACGCCGTTGTCACAGACCAGCCATTTTGGTACCCCAAAGAGTAGAAAGACTTGTTCCTCTAAAATCTTGCACACGGCAGATGCGGTTGCCCGTCGTAATGGAAACAACAGAGAGAACTTACTCACATAATCCAGTACGGTGAGTATAAAGACATGCCCTTGTTTCGATCGCGGTAAGGGGCCTACTAGGTCTACACACACCATCTCCCATGGTTGCTGTGGTTCTCCACTTCTAGTGACCATGTAGCCGGCCGGAGCTCTTCTCTCCACCTTATTGGCTTGGCATACCTTGCACCTCTTCACATAACGTGTCACATCAGCCGACATCTTGGGCCAATAATATCTTTCCGCAAGTCGACCCAACGTGCGACTCGCTCCCATGTGTCCCGCCTTTGGATCATCGTGGCACCGGAACATCACCTCCATTCTCCCCGCCTTCGGCAACACTCGCTTCCACGCTTCTGCTCCCTCTAGTTCGGGATACCGCCCAGGCACATGCTTCCATAATACGTTGTCCATCACCCGCCAATCCGCAAAGCGTTCGGGCGTTTGTACTACCTTCTGCTTCATGGCCTTGTACCACGGTTCCTCTACCGTCTCTATAGTTGCTAGCTCCCCTCCAGACATTAATCGCGACAACGCATCGGGTACCAAATGCTCCTTTCCTTTACGGTGAACAATTTCAAAAGGATATTGTTGGAGGCGTACCGCCCACCTGGCCAGTCGTCCCGTCGGATCCTTCAGATTACTCAGCCATACCAGCGAATAGTGATCCGTTACTACGGTGAAGCGTGCTCCCTCTACGTACGGTCGCAGCTTCTCTACGGCCCACAGTACAGCAAGACACTCTTTCTCTGTAGTGGAGTACTTGCGCTCTGCCTTTGTCAAGGACTGACTCAGATAGCAGATTACTTTTTCCCCATCTTCATGCTTCTGAGTCAGTACTGCCCCCAGACCTAAATCTGATGCATTCGTTTGGATCGAGAACGGTAGCATATAGTCGGGACAAGTCAGAATTGGTGCGGTGGAGAGCTTTAGCTTCGCCTGTGCAAAGGCAGTCTCGCAGTCCTGGGTCCATTCGAACTTCTTGTTCTTTTTCAAGAGGTTCGTTAATGGTGCCGTCATCGTGGCAAAGTCCGGTATGAATCTCCGGTACCACGAGACCATTCTTAGAAACTGTCTGACCCCCTTCACGTTCGATGGAGGCGGTATTTCTATCACGCTCTTGACCTTGTCCGGGTCTACATTCAATCCTTTTTCGTCCACTACGTATCCGAGATATTTTAGTTGCGGCTGGCAGAACTCGCATTTGTCCTTAGCAACTTTCAACCCAGCTTGTCGCAAGCGTCTGAATACTTCCCTCAATATCTCCAGGTGTTTGGTAAAGTCCTGTGTCACAAGACATACGGCTCCAAGTCCGGTCCTAAGACTTGGTCGATCAGTCGTTGCCACGTAGCAGGTGCATTTTGAAGACCAAAGGGCATTCGTAGGAATTGAAACAATCCTCGATGCGGGACGGTGAAGGCTGTGAATTTTCTGGATTGTTCAGCCATGGGCACCTGCCAGTATGCGGATTTCACATCGAGCGAAGACAGATATTTAGCGTCTCGCAATTTGTCCAGCGTGGCGGTCACGTAAGGCAGCGGGTAAGCATCATGCTCTGTGACAGCGTTTAGCTTGCGATAATCAACGCAGAATCGGTAGGTCCCGTCCTTTTTCCTAACCAGGATGATGGGTGAAGCCCAGGGACTTGAAGATGGCTCCACGATGCCCTGCGCCAGCATGTCGTTCAGCTCCGCGTCAATATGAGTCTGTACGGCGGGCGAAACGGGGTAAAAGCGCTGCTTAATTGGTACCGCTGAAGTTTGGATGACATGTTCTACCTGGTTCGTACATCCAATGCCCTCCCCCATCCGTTGGAACTCCTCATTGACGAGCTGACTGAGCTCAATTTCTTCCGCCCGTGTTAATTGGTTCCTGGGTTTTAGTTGGTCCGTTCCACTGCCTTCCAGCGCACTTACAAAATCCCAACTCTCCTCGCTCAGCGCCAGGACTAACCCAAACTGCCTGACGAAATCCACCCCTAGAATTAGTGCGTGCGGAAGCTCTGGAACCACCAAGGCTTGCAACCAATTTACCTTCCCCTTCAGCCTCACAGGGACAGCCACTGTTCCTGCAACTGCGCACCCTTGATTGTTGGCCATTCGGATGGTGCGTTGGTCCGACCGCCGGAGCTCCGCTCCCAGTTCTTGCAAAGCTTGCCATCCTTCTCCACCCACTACCGTATTAGAGGCCCCAGAGTCTACAAGCCCCAGGAATTTGCGTCCCAAAATATCCACCTCCAGGTGTGGCCTGTTGTCCCCTTGTCTCCTAATCAGCAGGTAATGTACATGTGCGTTTGTTGCGGCTCTCTCCTGTACTGGTGTAGTGCTCAGGCTGCCGCCTACTGAGCACGTCGGGCGTTTCCCGACGTTGTTGGCTGAGTCGGTCGCTATTCTCCTCCTCTGGCACAACCCTGGGCACCCTCTTCTCTGCGAGCTATTTCACCTTGACTTCTGGAATCCCTCCCGCGATTCGGTATTCTACGACAATTAGGACAGGTGGCCTTCCTCATCCCCAAACGACCACATCCGAAACATTTTTGGGGTTCTGAACACTGTCGAGAGGTGTGACCTAGGCCTCGGCAATTCCAGCACCGTAGTTCCTCCTGTTGCAACGAAGCTAACCTCAACCCTTTGGCATTCCCGACATACGCCAAGTCAGGCTCCACGAGCCGTTGACTCTTCCGGGTAGGGGGTGGCACGTAAGCCTCCACTGTAATGCGGGTAGCCTCTAACGAATGTCCCACCCTGACCAGATCTGCGATCGTTTTTACCGTCGTCAAGGCCAGTTGAGTTTGGTAGAAAGGCGTTATATTACGCCGTAGGATCTTTAACTTTTCCTCCTCGGAGCAGGGTTGAGCTCGACGCCTGAATAACCCCTCCATAACCGAAACATATACTCCCATGGACTCCTCGGGCCCTTGAGTGCGCCTCACAATCTCGGTCATCAGGCGGTCATCATAATCAGGCGGCAGGAACTCGGCCCTCATCTCGGTGACCAGTTCCTGCCACGAGCTTACACGAGCGCGATTTGCCCGGAACCAGATCAGAGCCTTGCCTTCAAATATCTCTACCGCCGATTGAAAAAGTTGTCTGGTAGAGACCCCACGGGCTTCCCGGAGCTCCTCCACCCGCTCCAAGAACGCACTCAATGATCCCGAGTCCCCACTGTAGCGCAGGCCCCATTTTGCTACCTCTTGCCCCTTCGCCACGATCGGAGTTGACCTGGGCGTGGATAATACGGGCTCTCCGAGATTCCCTTCTAACCGAATTGGCTCGCTAGCTCGAGCCGGACCCTGTATTAGCGCCTCGTCCGCTCCTAGTGCCTCCCGCTCGCTGTTGCTGTCATCCTCCTGATCTGGCTCCGTCTCGCCCGGTTCTCCCTCACCCTCTGCTTTGACCAGCAACTCACCCATCGCCATTATTAGGCGAACTCGCAACTTGTGAGCCTCCTCGCCCATTACCCCCTTCTCGTGTTGGGCATTCTTGAGGCGGCGCATCCCAAACTCGATCTTCGTCTTAGTCTTGAGGAAGTCGGATGATTGTGAAGTTCCCCGAAATACTTCGATCAAGGCCTGGATTTCAGTCAGTTTTTCCTGGACTGCTTCCAAATCCTCCTCCAGTGTATACGGATAGTCCCGCACCGAAATCAAGGACGTATCCATAGAGGCTTCTGCTCGCAGCGCCACGCGTAGCGTTTTGCGCATGGATTCCACGGTCCCAGTCGGCTGTCCCCTGACTTCCAGCTCATAAACCAGCTCATCCTTGCTGAGCCGATCAATCAAGATTTTGGCTGTGGCCGACATTTTGCTTCTGCTGCAACTCGACCTCCGGTTATTACCCGCTTCAACTATATTACTAGTATAGTGCTACCCCTAAAGGAATTAACAAACTCTTAATGTTTACTAGCAATGGTATTTATTTGTATTCTCTTTTATATATACAATTCAAAATTTCATTACTGCCTGTAGTGATCCGCTCGCTCTTCCGGTTATACTGGCCGCTTATTCACCGCAGCCCCCGTCACTTATCAGAATGCTCCCTTTGCACAGTCGTCAACCTCAAACGGCGGACTTTCGCTGATCGTCACTGGAACTCTGCTGGGCTGCACTGTCCTCAACAATTGCGTGTCCTAGGGATTATATTTTCTCCCGTTTTCACTAAGTTATATCTCACACTGTCACTCACTACTTCCACCCAATATTTTTGCGAAATACTGAACACCACGTAAACTCCCTTTCTGCGCCTTTTGGGCCCCACGTTGGGCGCCAATTGTTACCTCCCTTGCCTTCGGGAGGTCGAGATCCGGGCTGATCCGTTTGGGTCCCGGTCTAACCCAATGGAGATGGGCGTGGGCGCCACTCACTCACCCCTGTGATGGACCTGAAGCCCCGAGTGAGGTTGGGCTTCCCCGAATCTCACTTTACGTAGTTTGGGCGCCACCACCCAAGCCGATCCCGATAACCTGTACAGAGCCACCGTTTATATTCTGCTTCTATTTAATTTAGTCGTTCTGACAACAATTCCCTTAATAATTTCACCTCGTCACTAATTCTTCGTCTTGTACTAACGCTACAATACGCCGGTTACCTTAACCTGTACAGTGCCACCGTTTATATTCTGATTCTTATTTAATCTAGTCGTTCTGACAACAATTCACTTAATAATTTCACCTCGTCACTAATTCTTCGTCTTGTACTAACACTACAATACGCCGGTTACCTTAACCTGTACAGAGCCACCGTTTATATTCTGCTTCTATTTAATTTAGTCGTTCTGACAACAATTCACTTAATAATTTCACCTCGTCACTAATTCTTCGTCTTGTACTAACACTACAATACGCCGGTTACCTTAACCTGTACAGAGCCACCGTTTATATTTTGATTCTATTTAATTTAGTCGTTCTGACAACAATTCACTCCGTTTATATTCTGAATCTATTTTATTTAATCGTTCCGATCACAATTCACCTAATACACTACCGTACAATTCCTTCGGCTATCCCTAAACGCGTTACCACAAAATAATACATACTTATATACGCTTATTCCGACAATCCAACTATCGTATTGTAATGCCGATCGATTCAGGCTTTCGATTACGTTCCGCGCCCACCACTCAACTATTCACAAACGTTGTACATACAACCTACTTGAATCATCCAAATATCAAATAAACCGCAAATCTTGTATGACATTCTACGCTTACTTATACTACACGGCCTTTCACTGACCATCTTACACACTCTCCATCGGTATACAATTTTTCACGTTGATCATATTGTTAATAGGAAATAAAATAAATGGGAACAAAGTAATCGACTGACCTGTTGATTTATCCTCCGCCACTCAAAAAAAATTCAGCTCCGTTCACCGTGATCGCCCGGGCTCAGACCGCCGATTTCAGTCAAAAGCCTTTCAGTTGCTGTCGCTTTGCCGTCTCATCATCGCCCGGCCCAGGGTTCGAACCTGGGACCTGTTGCGTGTCGAGCCGCCACGCTCTCCTTACGCCAACGGAGCCGGCGACTGAAGTTGATGTACTTGCCATATATAGCGTACAATATTCTACGTCCACCTATTCGTATCCGATGGCAAAAGCACGTGAATGATACTTGTGTTCCGAGCTAATTCCTGTCGTATTCGCTGGTTCTGGATTTCGGAAAATGATTCTGCTGGCGTTAGCTAATTTTCGCTCCCGTCCGAGCGCTGGATTTCGGAAAATGATTCTGCTGGCGTTAGCTAATTTTCGCTCCCGTCCGAGCGCTTTGCCGTCCCAATTTGAAAAGGCGTAGGAAGAAAAGCACGTGATCTCACCTGGATTTCGAAAAATGACTTTACTGGCGTTAGCTAATTTTCGCTCCCGTCCGAGCGCTTTGCCGTCCCAATTTGAAAAGGCGTAGGAAGAAAAGCACGTGATCTCACTGGATTTCGGAAAAATGACTTTATTGGCGTTAGCTAATTTTCGCTCCCGTCCGAGCGCTTTGCCGTCCCAATTTGAAAAGCGTAGGCAGAAAAGCACGTGATCTCACCTGGATTTCGGAAAAATGACTTTATTGGCGTTAGCTAATTTTCGCTCCCGTCCGAGCGCTTTGCCGTCCCAATTTGAAAAGGCGTAGGAAGAAAAGCACGTGATCTCACCTGGATTTCGGAAAAATGACTTTACTGGCGTTAGCTAATTTTCGCTCCCGTCCGAGCGCTTTGCCGTCCCAATTTGAAAAGGAGGTACGAAGAAAAGCACGTGATCTCACCTGGATTTCGGAAAAATGACTTTATTGGCGTTAGCTAATTTTCGCTCCCGTCCGAGCGCTTTGCCGTCCCAATTTGAAAAGAACCTCGGTCCGTTCCTGCCTTGCGTCGTTCGCTTCTGTGGACCGGTTTCCTTCCAGAGCTTCCAGGTGTAAGCTCCGCGCATGATATTCTATGCACCTTTCCATGGGGTGTGACGCTTTTCACCATACGGCTGATCTTCCACAGCTTCCGGGCCGTGTGGGACTCGTGGATCCACCTGCCCATATTTCGGGAGTCAGCGGTGTGGCGAGGTTGCCCCCCCCCCCCCAAGGCATCTGAGATGTACATTGTCTGCAGCGTTTGGTTTTATTCGCGAAAGTTCGCCGGTTCTCTGTTGATTGTGGGTCGGTACACTATTTCTAAATTTCTTAACTCTAGATCATCAGCATCCGACCAATATATGACATAAGTCGGATGCTATGACTTCTTTCCTGCCTACGAGTGGTGGTTACATTTATCCGTCCTTGCCCTACATAGTTGAGTGGTGGCGTCACGATTAAAACAATTTTCTCGAGCTGTGGTTATTTTTCTCGCGAATTCGCGCCGCATTTGTTACCGCGTAACAAGTTGATGTATGACGTGCAAGATCGCATGTTGTCTCTAGGAGTTATTGAGGAAAGTAGGAGTTCCTGGAGCTCACCTGTAACCATTGTTCGGAAACCGGGTAAAGTACGTCTATGTTTGGATGCAAGATGATTAAATGAGGTCACTATTAAAGATGCTTACCCTTTGCCGCTGATTGAGGGGTTGTTGGCTAGACTTCAGTCCACTCGTTTTATCACCAGGCTGGATTTGAAAGACGCATTTTGGCAAATTCCATTGGATGACAAATCTCGGGAGAAAACTGCCTTTACTGTTCCTGGACGTCCGCTATATCACTTTACCGTCATGCCATTTGGGTTGTGTAACGCACCCCAAACAATGTGTAGACTGATGCACAAGGTCATCCCTCACGAATTGCATGACCGAGTGTTTGTATACTTGGATGATTTGCTGGTAACCAGCTCCACGTTTGATGAACATTTGGAATTACTTGCTAAGGTTGCCACCTTATTAACATCTGCAGGTCTAACCATCAACGTGGAAAAGAGCAAATTTATCCAAAAGGAAATCAGATATCTTGGTTATGTAATTGGTGATGAAGTCCTCAAAACTGACCCTGAAAAGGTGTCAGGCATCGTTACATACCCATAGCCTAAATCGGTCAAAGATGTGAGACGGTTTATGGGGATGGCCGGATGGTACAGGCGGTTTATTCCAAACTTCGTCTCCGAAACATCTCCATGACAGATTTGTTGAAGGGGAAAAAGAAATTAGGGTGGACAGGGGCGGCCAAAAAAGCCTTCGCGGAAACAAAAAAAACTCCTAGTTTCTGCACCAGTGCTGGTCAACCCGGATTTTTCCCGACATTTCTTTATACATTCCGATGCAAGTGCCACCGGCATCGGCAGCGTCCTCTTCCATCGGGATGACGATGGTGGAGAGCATCTCATCGCATTTATGTCCGCAAAACTCAATGCCGCACAACGTAACTACAGCGTCACGGAATTAGAATGCTTAGCTGCAGTGCAGAGCATCAAGCGTTTTCGGGCATATGTTGAGGGGTTGCCTTCACTATCATTACCGATCATGCAAGTCTGAAATGGTTGATGGTGCAGAGGAGTTTGTCGGGAAGGCTAGCACGTTGGAGTCTAAAGCTGCAGGGATTCAACTTCCACATCGAGCATCGCATGGGCAATCAGAATGTCGTCCCCGACGCATTGTCTAGAGCATGTGAGTCCAAGATTGAGGCCATTTGCGAGATGAACAAGCTTCCAGAGCATCAGCAGTTGGTTATGAATATTCCCAGAGAGGCTTTTGAGGATCCTGAGTACAAAAGTCTAGTCCATCAGGTGCAACAACGTCCGGAACAATTTGAGAATCTCTATGTGATGGACGGTATACTTTATATTCATCAGGGGTCAAACGGAGGTCTCGATTTGGACATTCCACGCGCGAAGGTTTGGGTTCCGGAAGGATATAGACAGTTGTTGTTGGCGCGTGTCCATAATAATGCCCTGGGGTCTCATTGTGGCATTCGCAAAACCTTGGAAATTGTACGGCGTTACTATTACTGGCCACGACTTCGGCAGGACGTCACTAGCTATGTTAACAGCTGCGCAACTTGCAAACAGGTGAAAGCGTCGAACGTTACGATGCGACCACCAATGGGAGCGGCCAGAACATCTGAACAGCTTGTGCAGCGTCTGTTTATAGACTTTATGGGTCCATATCCTCGTTCTAAAGGTGGAAATACCAGCTGTTGGTGCACTCAGAAAAAAACTTTGTAAAATTGGGGAAAAACATTGTTATTTCATATATTTTTCACTATGAAATGGCGCCATAGAGGTGTTTCTATGAATTAACTACTAATAGTAATACGTGCGTGAGTTGTATTGGCAAAAATTTTCTCTATTGAATCGACAAGGGCTGCCTGTAATTTTGAAGCCGCGAATAGGAAATCCAACAATTAAATTGGATCTTAATAACATGGAAAGGAAAGTGTGGCTGCATACTTAAAATATGAACAAAAATGTCGTTAATCGACTTAAACTACCAATGCAAAAAGGACATTATTTAATGCTTTGAATAGTTGAAAGACCCAAGAATTTCAACAATTTATAATTCTAGAAATTCTTGGGTGCTTCAACTATGTAAAGCATTAAATAGTTTCTTTTTTGCATTGGTATTTTAAGTTGAGCTTTTTGAAACATCTTAACATTAAAATTGTGCTGTTTTGTGTCTTATTGCTGGCAAGCAACAGCTCTTTACAAGCTTTATTGCGTATATTGTTTAATAAGTATGGCGAGATTTTGGTCTTAAATGATGCCAATTTCGCAGGGAGCAAATTTTCATATCCTGGGGCTGGCTGTAATAGCCGGAAGTTGATATGTATCTGGAATTTAAATTATAACACAATTTGAGTCTGATTTTATAAAAACTATCTACCTATTTGATGTCCTTCGTATCTTTATACCCTTGGCCATGCTTTAAGATTTATTTCTATCTGCCTTACAAGAAAAGAATTCTCCCATTGCTTTTTCTCTTGTTCCCAACCACTGCAGCTATGACTAAAGGTAAGTAACATAAAATAAACTATTCAGCACACCGAACGACACACACACTGCATGCACTACAAATTACATATATGCGCGATTTGTGTCTCGAAATGAATGCTGCTGAGATTTAGTAATGATCAAACAAAACAAAAGAAATTGAAGTGCATCTATTCAAATCGACAGATCAAGTAGTTGATTTGTGTTTATGACTAAAATAACCCATAATGCAAGTTGTATCTACAACATACGTATTGAATTTACATTAGTCGTTTTAATTCCATAAAATTCGTTACTATTATGAAAGAAACAGCAATGAATATACAAAGAGGCTGTACGTTTATTATGGCCCTGGCTTTTACATTGATAATTCTTGATTTTACTATGCGACTTTTTTCTGAGTGTGGTGCTCAACCATTTCACAAAGTTCTTGTGGCTCAAGGCTCTTCCTAAAGCAACGACTGAGGCAGTGATTAAGTTTTTGCCTTGCAGGAGATATTTTTGAA
>OZ022264.1:169168999-169234478 GCA_963978885.1 Nemotelus pantherinus | reverse complement strand
GGGGAAATCTAACATGTTGCTTCGGAAAAATTAGGGGAAAGCTGAATTTTGGTGTGAACTTTGGTACTGGCGTGTTGAACAAAATGTCAAAAGTCCCCATCGATCCGAGTGCTGCGTCACTTTTTATACGGGGTTAAAGGTCACCAAAAGTGACCTTTCCAAAATATCTCAGTAACGGTTACGTCTTCAGAAAAACAATGTATGACAAATTTGTAGCTTAAAAAATTCCCAACAAAAAAGATTGTACAACTTTTTCCTGTAACCATAACCGTTTTTGAGATATATTGGTCTAAACATTTGTAACTAACAGCATCCTTTTTCTTAGGGCATGTAAATATTATCCGATTTTGATTACGACTTGGCATGTTTGTGAGTTTGTTTTTCTATGTTTAAGAGACGCATGAAAAAAAACATGTAAATAAACTTAACAACCATGCTCCAGGGTAGATGGAAAAGCGTGCTCCGAAAAGTTTCCCCATCCCCCTTTGCCATGAAATGGTATCCTTGAGCATCCATCCCAAATCTTCAGAAATGGGCTCGTTGCATACTCTTTGCACACTGTTCAACAAGATAGGATCACTTTTTATCCTGTAAATTGTGTATTATTGACATCGTGAGACTAGCCCTACACCCAAACCCTACCCCCACCCTACCCACCCCCGCAAACGAACCATTCCGAAATAGCCGGTTTTTTAGTTTTTTTTTCCATACCGTCTTATCCCATGAACGATCAGGGCAAGGTCAAGCAATTTCAGGTGCAAATTGGTTTCGAGACGTGTCATGTCCCTTTGGCGCTACGTAGTCATCACAGGATTGGTAAAAAACTGATTATTAGGGGATAGTCTGCAGCGGGTTGAGCCCCTATATTGTCAAGAATGAGCGTTTACAGAATTATGCCATGATATTATCTTGCTTTTTCATACTCTTAGCGCCATGATATGTTACAAAACCTATTTTCACTTGCAATGTTGTTGTCTTGTTCTGCTTTTTCGTGGAAAATCCCATACCAATGATGCAGCAATACAGTTTATTTCCGAAAAGAGAGTAGCGAACAGACGTCCCTACAAGTTATATGGCAAAGAGGGGCGGGGGGTGGTGGTAACTTTTCGGAGGACCCTTTTCCACCTATCCTGGTAGATAAGTTTGTTTACTTGTTTTTTTCCTGCGCCTCTTGAACATAAAAAACTCTAGCGCACCTGAACCGCTAGAAAACTAATTTTCGAAGAAATTGTCTTTGAGTGACAAAAAAGTGTGGAAAGACGTAATACACTGTTTTGTAGAATCATATCAACCATTCCTTATTCAAAGCAACAAAACTCAACTCTAACACAAATGATGTAAATGTTCAGTGCTGGCAACACTTTCCGAACGAAGCAGTAATAAGTTTACCATAACAAGCTCATACTCAAATCAACTTATCCTTTGAATTTCGTTCTCATCGTAGGATTTCATCGAAAGTTTCAGCGGTTAAACGTTGTTTGAGGCTGCCATCCGAAAAACGTTCAAAACTCGGAAAATTTAAAAATTGATTCCTTATTTTTATTGCAAATGCTTTGCATATGAGAACGTAATTTGAAGCATTTGTTGGTGCAATATTTACGGAAATGGCTAATGCTGGTTAGCCTGTGTCAGCAGCAAAGCAAAATACATACAAAATCTGCTTTACGTTAAGTTAAACCCAACCAGTAAATTTCGTTTCGATTGAATCACTGCGCTGGAAGTTATACGGGTGAAAAGAATTTTAGGGTTACCACCCTCAAAACTTTTCAAATTTTTAAAGCGTTAATATTTGTGGTTAATTATCATTGCAGGATCATTTCCTTTTGCAAATCTAATGACATAATTGCTCTGTAAAGAAATTTCACAAAATTACAAAAATGATCATAGCTGGCAGCCCTTTCATGATTTTGGTACGAAATTTCTACGACATTTGGTTCACGTTAAGGTCCATTTACTGCGTGATCTTCGTTTTGATTTCTGCACTGGACCGGAAGTTATAGGGAAAAAAGCTTTATTTTGCTGAGCAAAGTTGCAAGATTTAGGAGATAAAAATCACCATAGCTGGCAACTCTATTCTAATTTTCCAGCCAAATTTTCATCAAATGTTACATAAAATAAGATCCAAGTATTGGATGAATCTTGTCAAAATCTGATGGCTGAATCGGAAGTTATAGGCCAAAAAACAGTTTTTTTTCTGGGTGATTTTTCAAGATGGTACCACTGGCACAGGGTTGCCCGCATTTAAAAATCACTTCTATCAGACCTGGTCCTGGCTAATACCAACATGTCCTGTAAATTTCACTATGATCGAATAATCCGGTCGTCAGTTCTCGTGAACAGAACTTTCGAGTGCTGAAAATAGAGGTAATTTGGTGATGGGTTGCCGTTCTTGTGCAAAACGGAATTTTGAAAATTTTATCTTGAGATGAAGGACAAAGAATAAAATTTATCAAAGATTTGAATTTTTTGTCAAAAATCAAAAATTTTTCAGGAAGGTCAATGATTTGAAGGATTTTTGTTCAGCACCCTGCCACAGCTACAGGGTTACCCGCTTTATGCTGAGAATCTATACGTGCTAAATTTTAGTCAACATCAATACGCTCTGTAATTTTCATGATGATCCATTGTTTTTCTTACAAGTAATGACAAATCAAAATTTGAAAAAAAATCCTTGCCTACTTTTAGGCACTCTGCACCCACACACGGCTCAAAATTTCCGATTATTTGTCATAAACAAGCTAAAAATATAATTAGTTTTCATTCCCAATACTTTTCTTTAACAAAAATTTACACTGCTTGGAAATATAGGAGTTCCTCAAAATTCACTAAAACGCTCGCCGCCGCCAAAAGGTTTAGGATATCTGAATTTGAGAAAGTCGTGGACCTACCTACTATATACACCTACGTGCTCCGAAAATTTCAGCTCAATCGGATCGGCCACTCCAGAGATTATCTCCCTTAATCATTTTGCTGATATATATATATATATATATATATATATATATATATATATATATATATATATATATATATATATATATATATATATATATATATATATATATATATATATATATATATATATATATATATATATATATATATATATATATATATATATATATAAAGAAATATGAATTTTCGGCGAAAAGAGTTTAATACTATTGTTCTTCGAACATTAGTAAAAACTCTAGCGCACCTGAACCGCTAGAAACACTAATGTTCGAAGAACAGTAGAAGAATCGTGCAGGTTTTGAGTGCATATTCCACCACATGTGCTGCTTATTACGACCAAACTGTTTCAAATGCCACGTTTTACTTTGGTCTCAAGAATGCATTATAACTCATATGGTGGAAGGCTTCAGATATTACCACTGGCATGAATTTCAACGTTTATGAGAGCAAAACACAGGTTAATTATATTCGTTATCAGTTGCTTATTTCACATAATTTTGAAAGCAGCATCTCATATAACATCAATGAAGAAAATGCTCAGTGCCTGCAGCACTGTAACTGAAGTTGGTGTTTGGGGCTACGATCCGAAAAATTTGCAGAACTTTGCGAATTGCAACATTGATTATTTATTTTAATTGTAAATGTTTCCGGTATGAATACTAACTGTAAGCGTTTATTGATACAAAAGTAGCACAACCGACTCGTGCTGGCAACCTTCTGCCAGTATCAAAGCCAAGAATATATCACATCTGCTTCACGTTGTTATATTACATTCGAAGTTAAAGGAGTATAAAGAAATTTAGAGTTACCTGCAGCGAGTTTTTTCAAATAATCGAAAGCTTAATATTTGCTGTTTATTGTCACTACAATATCATTACCATTTGAAAATTCTACGATAAAATCGCTTAATAAAGATATTGCAATTAAACACAAAACCAACAATAGCTGGCAACCCTATCGTGGCTCTTCAGCCAAATTTGGCGTGAATAATGTTTATGACAGGTTTCATTAATTGTATGAAATTCGTATTGATTTCATGACTGCACTGGAAGTTATAGTGCAAAAAGTTTTATTTTCCTGAGCGAATTTTCAAAACCAAAGACACCAAAATTACCATAGCTGGTAGCACCAATCAAATTTTTCAACCAAATTTCCACCAAACAGAGATTAGAGTTAGGTTTAGCTACTGTGCCAATTTCATGAAAATCTGGTAATTTATTCACATTTCATAGGGCAAAAAGCAGTTTTTTTTCTTTATAATTTTTCAAGATGGCACTACTGGCACAGACTTGCCCACTATTCAAAATCGCTTCTATCAAATCTGGTCTTACTTAAGTCCAATGCATTCTGTAAATTTTAGCTGTATCTGATTATTGGCTCGTGAGTTTCCGTGAACAGAAGTTTTTGATGCTAAAAATATAGGTTAACTGGGAGAGGGTTACCGTTCTTGTCCGACATGAAATTTCCAAAGTTTTATTTTGAACGTGTAGATAAAACATAAGATTTATATACAGATTGGTTTTATTGTAAGAAACGGACATTTTTTTGAATATTCGATGGTTTGAATGTTTTCACTTCCAAATTTTTTTTTTCAAATTGAAGACACCAAAATTATCATAGCTGGCAACTCCAACCGAATTTTTCAACCAAATTTCTACCAAACGTGGCTTAAAATAAGGTCCAGCAATTGTGTGAGTTTCGTCAAAATCGAACGATTCAATCAGAATTTATAGGGCTAAAAACAGTTATCTTTTTTAGTGGTTTTTCAAGATGGCACCACTGGCACAGAATCGCCCGCATTTCAAAATCACTTCTATCAGACCTGGTCCTATTCAATGCCAATACATTCTGTGAATTTCAAATAATTCTGCTCATCGGATCGTGAGTTTCCGTGAACAGAAGTTTTTGATGCTAAAAATATAGGTAAATTGGGCAAGGGTTACCAGGCGTGCCCGTTATACCATATCTTTTTTTTTTTGGTTATGTAAACAAAGCACAAGATTTACATATGAGTGGCTTTTTTTTGAAGAAACGGCATTTTTTCAAGAGAGACGATGATTTGGAGGTTTTCACTTTCAGTGCCTGCCCTAGCTACAGGGTTGCCAGCACGCTCATTAAAAGCTACACAAATCTACAACTAAATAATATCAATATGTCCTAAAAATTTCGTAATGATTGAATAGCTCTGTCAAAAGTTATCGTAATTTAAAAATTTTCAATTTTTCCCGTCCTCTTTTGAGGCACCCAGCGCACACATAGGGTTAAAAAATTCCAAAGCATTATCCGATTCATATGTAAAACACGTTCGAAATTTATTTCGTTAACTTTATTTTTGCGAAAATTATTTGTGCACGAAATAATAGGTAAAAAACCAAACTCACAAACTTTCCAAGTCGTAATCAAAATCGGATAATATTTACATGCCCTGAGAAAGAGGATGCTGCTAGTATCAAATGTTTAGATCAAAATATCTCCAAAACGGTTTTGATTACAGGAAAAAGTTATATAATCTTTTTTGTTGCAAATTTTTTAAGCTACAAATTCGTCATACATTGTTTTTCGAAAGAATTGACCGTTACTTAGATATTTAGGAAAGGTCACTTTTGGTGACCTTTGACCCCGTATAAAAAGTGACGCAGCACTCGGATCGATGGGGACTTTTGACATTTTGTTCAACACACCAGTACCAAGGTTCATACCAAAATTCAGCTTTCCCCTAATTTTTCCGAAGTTTCGCCTTTTTTATGTAGGATTTCACTGGGCTATAGATATACAGACTGCTTTCTACCAAAAAAATGTCTGTGCCTCAAATTTTTTCTAACAAAATGACAGAAAAATCGCTGCCGTGCTCGATGGCCAACTATATCAGTCGTGCTCGCTGTTCCGTTCCGTCCTTCACTTCTCTTGCCTGAAAGCTCGTGCTGGATCCAGCAAAAAACCGCTCGTCTAAACCGGCTTGTAGTCTCCGCAGGTGACAGTTGCAGGCTGTCAACAACTGACAGACGAAACGTTCCATTATCACATGTTCCACAATCTGTCTGATCGAGTACTCTGTCAGCTAAGAGTTGCAATTCAAGACTGTTCAACTGGAATGAGTAATGCCCTACAGGTATGATAAAAGATGTTCAGGAAAAATACCGGAAAACTCCGGTACTTGGAAAAATTTCGCCATTTTTTTGGGAGAAGAAAGGCATTCTGGGATAGAAAGTGAAAGTAGAAAGTTGGAGAATTTGAGCAGTTGAAAATTCAGAATAAAACCGTTGGTTTTTTATTAAGAGTGGAGTTAAAAATTGAAAATTCGTTAAGAACGTAGTACCAGTTGTGAACTCATTGAAAATCAAAAGTGAAAGTTAAGTCAATGTATCTTATACTCAGTGAAAGTAAAACTTTTATGAAGGATCAAACTAAAAAGAACGGATAAACTTGAGTGAAGCAGCAATGTGAAAACATTTCCCAATTATAAAAAGGCAGGAAGTCAAACTGTGAATTGGAAAGAATAAAAGTAAAGTTTGTGAAAGAAAATCATTTCTGTGGAAAGATTGGAAAAATTGAATGGGTGAATGTTATATCATACATATGGGTTCGTGGAGTATGGAGCGCTGCTAGGACTAACGGTGAACGTGGAATCAGGCAGCTGCACATGTAGGTTCGTGGGAGATGGAGCACTGCTAGAACTAACGGTGAAATTGGAATCAGGCAGTTAACTGGTGGAGCTATTTGGACTATGCTCAATTTCAACCATGGACTACTCCAGATAAGTACAGCAATTTTTGGTTTTATATTATCATCTAAACACATCAGTGTTATACACAAAATAATGGCAGTAACAGTATGCTCAGCTAATGTTGGATTACTTTTCTTGGTGCTGTAATACTATCAATCTAATTGTTAAATTTTGGAATTTATGTATTTTTTTTTTGTTTCTTATTCTTCTTTCTCAAATTGTACATTTGGGTGTGAAATTCTGTGATATAACTAGTATAACTCATTTTTGGTGCTTGTATGTTGCCATAATCATAATAATAATACTGGCAAACTGTATGATTGATGTAAACTCCACTCCGGCCGGGGTCGTGTATGACTGCTCCACCCAAATAATTACCCATTTCCTTATGATTATTTTTTGTTTATTTCTCTATTGTTCCACGAATTTATCCGCTTTAGTGATTCATTTTTTTTTCATGAAATATTCTAGCTATCCCATATTTTGAATTTTATATATTATAATCTTTTTATGTTCTTTTGTTATAATTAACGTTTCATTTCTTGGATCTTATTTTGTTTTTATTTTTTTCGTTTTATAAGTTAAAACATCCAACATGAATTCTGAATAATTGAATAAATATTGATTCTTACGGAACTTCTTCGTTTCCCTTCCTTTCACGTTTGTGTCGGTTTTAGGAATGTGTGTACCGTGGTAAGTGCTGTACAGTCTGCGTGCCATAGCACGTAGAAATCTTCCGCCCGCAAACCCACGCCAGGCTGAGCTAGTCGGCTGGGAAAAGGCACGCCGGGCTAGAGAAGGAAGATTTCTCAAGAAATATATGACAGAGTTTAGTCAGTCGCAACAATACTAATGTTCTTCTTCAAACATTAGTTAAAAATAACACAAAAACAAAAAGCTGAATAATTTCAATTAATTTTATATCCACGCATCCGGACATTAATATCTACTTTTCTTGTTGACTCTTACGTTAGATTAGATTTTCGCAATAAATCTAATTTAATAAATACCAGCTATATTTGAATTGCAATCCCAATTTCCAGCAGAGGTTGCAGGTCAGTGGGTAAGGTTGCGGCTCTCGAAACAGAAAGTGCCGAGTTCAATCCTCCACAGGACGTACGTTTGTTTGTTTTTTTTTTGCTTTTGGACAACTATTATCCTTCATAACATATTCTTTGTCCCCAATTTTACTTACTTACTAACTTTAATAACAAGGTCGCGTATCATCTTATTGTATTGAAATTCACGTCAACAGTGAAACTTTGAGGGGTCGACCCGGTTGTGCCACACCTTGGAGTATCGCATATGGGTGCATGGTCAGGAATTAAAATTAAAACAACGGTCTGATCAAGGGACGAATGATACAAATCAGTGAGTACTATTTGGTAGCACAGCTATTTTATTTTATTTAAACTAAGAATACTTCGATCAGTAACGGACAGATAGCAAATATTTTGTTTAGCTACATTTTATGTTAAGCAACATTTCATGATTGGCAACATTTACTAGCAACACATTTTATTAAAACATCAATAAAGACTGCTTCCATTGTTGTATGTTTATTTAACAACAAGCATTAGATGGCTCACGGCTCAACGTCATCGACACCTGCTTTGTAATTTCCCGCGTGGAGTGCGATACTGGAATTGTACATCTTTTGATTCAATTGCTAATTTTCGGGCAAAAATTATATTTCTATATATATATATATATATATATATATATATATATATATATATATATATATATATATATATATATATATATATATATATATATATATATATATATATATATATATATATATATACATAGAAATATAATTTTATATATATATATATATATATATATATATATATATATATATATACATATATATATATATATATATATATATATATACATATATATATATATATATATATATATATATATATATATATATATATATATATATATATATATATATATATTTATATATATATATTTATATATATATATATATTATATATACATATATATATATACAGTGGCGTGCATAAACAATTTGCACCGGGTAGGCAGTCACATACTCTTAAGGCGCGTACACATACAACCAACGAACGACCAACGAATGGCAAATGACAGTGTGATCGAATGTTGGTCGTTGGCCTTGGCTTTGGTCCTGCCGTCTACAAAGGAACAAATTGGCACCAATGGCTTGGAGCCAAGGCATTGGATGCGGTTCGGGCTGTGTGTCATTGTATACCTAGTGATTGACAGCGATTAAATTGGGGTTGTAAAGTATATGGTAGTAGAACGCATTTCGATACCGTACACTATATTTGACATCATGCAAAAAACATTGTGTAGCTCAACACACTACTCGGTACTAATGACAGCCAACACGACCAACCGTCCACACTACAACGGAGTCCCAAGGCCAATACATCGCCAACGCTTTGAAGTTACCGCCAGCAGAGCGAACAGCAACCAAGGCCAAGGCTGGCTCTTCGTACACACTAAGTGAATCCGAGCCAACGAATGGCTTGGCCGTTGGTCTTGGCCCTATGTGTACGCAGCTTTAGAAGTAGGCATAACAGTCAAACGAAAAATTAAATTTTAATTCAAAATATTTTTTATTGAAAATGTTTTTTTAAATTGTAAATATTTGTATTTATGTTATTCTTAGTTATTCTTAGTCTAACTTAAACTTCAATTAACAAAGAAAATTTCACTATTTTTGCCTGCTGCTTCTTTTGGTGTTATTTTTTTATATTTTTCCGGCCCAACGTTTATTTATTATGCAGTAACGGTATTAATTAGCCTGTACTGCAGCTACACCGATTTTCCATGTATTTTATTTTCTTGCCCGATATTTACATTTCGATGATAATCTGCTGTCTGCTTCAGTGTCTATCGGTCTTTGAGAAATCTACATATTCAGTGTCATTCCACATATTTTTTGTGCTGGCGAATATAATACACGGTAAACAAAAAAAAACGGTTAGTGTGTTTGCATGCATTCAGTCAAGTAAATTTATCATCATACTTGTGATTAAACTGATGAATAGTATTCCCTTTTTTTAGTTAAGTCTAACTCTGGCGTCATTTGGCCTGCTGAGACAATTCGATATTTGTTTCCGAATGAAAGGATTAAGAGCCTAAACTCCGTCAACTTTGATGCGCATACGCTTTCACACAAACGACACACTGATGCTGAAAACTCAGAGTTTTAGTACACTCCATTTATTTGTTGATTTAATTTCCTCAATGTATAATAACTTTAATTATATTATAACCGTTGTCACGCAGTGCAAATACGCTCTACTCAAGAACTAATGAGACAGCAATGTTACTCAAAACTTTAAAGGTATGGCTGTCATTTTAAAAAATTGGCAAATATTGCCCAAATTTTGGTACTTAAAGTAGAATTTTCCTATCGAAATTCTAAATCTCGAGAAAAAATGGGCGACTTTTTTACTTATAATCAAGGAAACTATAATTTTTAAAATTTCCTATCTGAGACTATGTACAAAAATAATACTAACACTTGACTAATATACAAAGCTAACACTTACATTTTAGATCAAAAATAGATTTATATTATACAAGTATTTCTGCTGGCAACTCCCTCGCATAATGAAAACTTTGCCTGTGCAGTGTGGCTGCTCACTTGTCAGCACCGTCGTGCACTTGTGCTGCATAGCTGCAAATTACTTCCCCTTGCACAGCAAGCGTTGATGTCATGCAGCGATGGTATCATTTCTCCTGAAATTCATGAAGGCAGGCATGCCTTTGGCTCATATAAAATAGTACTACATCTTACACATACTGTTGTAGCTGAGAGCAGTTGGGCGTAGTGTATCGATACGAAATTCATGTGAAGGTGTGCGTAAGGTAAAGGCAGTGAGGCTGCATGTCTTCCAACGCTCATATTTGGGTATTTTTTGTTCTTATTTTGCTGGACTATGCTTGCGAAATCGAAAATGAGGAAATTAGAGCATGAAATATAGGTAGTTGCCAGATACACGTAATTATTTTCAATTCATTTTTCACTTTTTTCACTACAAAGAAAAAAAACTGATTTTTGTCCTACGAATTCTGATCCAGTTACCAGATTTTCATGAAATTGGCACAGTAGCTGAACCTTAGTTTAAACCGTGTTTATTAGAAATTTGGTTGAAAAACTCGATTGGTGCTGCGGGCTTTGGTAATTGTTGTGTCTTTGGTTTCGAAAATTCGCTTAGGAAAATAGAGCTTTTTGCCCGATAGATTCCAGTGCAGTAATGATATCAATACGAATTTCATACAATTCATGCAACTTATTATAGGCATTATTTAAGCCGAATCTGGTTGAAAAGCCACGGTAGGGTTGCCAGCTATTGTTGGTTTTGTGTTTTTTTGCAATATCTTCATTAAGCGATTTTATCGTAAAATTTTCAAATGGTAGTAATATTCTCGTGACAATAAACAGCAAGTATTATGTTTTCGACCATTCGAAAAGTTTTGCGGCTGGTAACCCTAAATTTCTTTACACTCCTATAACTTTGAACGCAGTCATCGGATCGAGATGAAATCCGCAGGGTAGGTTAATTTCAACGTGAAGCAAATATGATACATTTTTGGCTTTGATACTGGTAAAAGATTCCCACCACGAGTTGTTCGTGCTTTTTTTGGATCCATTGATGCTTACAGTTAGTATTCACAAAGAAAATAAATATCCAATGTTTCAATTCCCAAAGTCCTGCAAGTTTTCCGGATCGCAGCCCGAAATACCAACTTCAATTACAGTGCTGCAGGCACTGAGCATTTTCTTCGTTGATGTTATAAGAGATGCTGCTTTCAAAGTTTTGTGAAATAAGCAACTGGTAACGAATATAAGAAACAAGTGCTTTGCTCTCATAAACTTTGAAATTCATGCCAGTGGTAATATCTGAAAACTTTGCACCATATGAGTTATAATGCATTCTTTAATAACATGCACTCAAAATCTGCACAATTCTTCTACTGTTCTTCAAACATTAGTATTTCGAGCGGTTCAGGTGCACTAGAGTTTTTTGGACTTAAATGGGTTACTATGAGATTTTGCTTGACTTGATTGCTCTGCTCTTTCGTATGATTCCAAACAACGTCTGATTATTGTGAAAAAAATAGGCTTTTACGTTTTATATTCTTTAAATATCATGCACTTACATAACACGGAGGAGTACAACTGATGTTTACTAGAGTTAGATAATTTTTTTAAATTTGTTATGCAAGAAACTTAGCCCACAAGTTTACAGAAAAATACACCCCAAACTATAAAATGAAAGTAAAAACTAAGATTCATCTTATGAGTAATTTGCCTTAGCGATTAGTTATTCTTTCTATATCGTTTTCGCATTGTGGTTTCAATTCTTAGGGTCCAGTGAATCTGAAAATTTTGATTAGCAAAGGATCGAAAATTTCGTAGGAATATATAGCCATCTATGTATGTCCTTCCATGAAGGCAATTCATTTTGAGCTAGTGGGCGTATTGTCAACACAATATTTTTTGACAGCTTGTTGCGAATCCTGAAAAGCAGCCGAGCTGCGTCAGTGCAACAAATATTGTTGAAAAATCATCTCAGAATTTGCCCAGCGTGCCTTGGCCCAACGACCTAGCTCAGTCTGGTCGTGGGCGTTTGGGCCGATGATCTTTTCGTGCTACGGCACGCGAACATACAACACGAACACAACATTCACTCACATAAGAAAGGAGAAAGGAATTCCATGTAACAATCATTATTGAAACACCGGTTTCTACTCGCGCATGCACATGTTTATTACAATTAATTCACTAACAAAAAGTAATTACAAGATTGCTGAGACAATCAAAGGAATTCGTTTGGTGTTTTTTTTTTGTTTGTTTAGAATTTCACTGATTCAAATGATAAGAATTGTTTATTTTATTTTGCTTCTTATTTTAACGCAATTTAGTGGGTGACTGTGGTACCCAAACCCGGCCGAGATCAGTTTACATTCAGGATACAAGCCTATATAGCTGTAAAACTTTTGTAATTTTTAAACAAATATCTGCATAAAATTTTAGATAAATAAATGCGTATTATTATTCAATTAAAAAGAAATGATAAGATTAATAAATAATAATCTACAATTTTACCAAAAACATTCTTTTGAATCTTTTTGAAACAACTAGCCGATATTGGTTGCATTCACTTGATTGACGGATGAATGAAGTGCGATAAAAAAGATTTGGAAATATGTACAGCCATATAGGGGAGACCGAGGTGGGTTGTGACAGAGGAGAGTTGTGACATACTCGATTTGTCGGAGCCTATGACAGCTAGAGAGCTAGCAACACTGCGCATTTATTGCTTTTTTGACGAGTTATTACATGTTATTTCGCGCAGGCCGGCACTGCAAGTGGTAGTGTCAATATGACATCGGTATAAAAAAAAATGCCAAAAGTAAGTTTTTGGTCAATAATTCAGTGTTCTATTATTTTATATACGTATTACCAGTGCTGTTGTGATATTTTTACTGATATGCAGTGTCTATTCTAGTTTCATACCTTGATATAGCTTTTCTGGTTTGCTTCATATTTGTTAGGTTATGCGCCATTATTCTGATCGACGCATGTTTTTTTGCTCCTAAGAGAGTTGTGGCAGCTTGTCACAACTCTCCTAATTTGAAGCAAATCTATTTTCGGCAACATGCTTTGTGGTGGGGGTCTGCATACTTTACCCACATACTTTAATTTTTATATATTGTTTGAGAATGCCAAATAAATATACAAGAAAAAATAATAGACCTATGTCTAGTATCGAAATATATGAATTAGTTTGTGAGGAGGTTACATTAGGTGGAAACAATCTTAAAAATATAGATACATTAAGAAGAAAAAAGCTTAAGGGGCCAATGAAACGAAAAAATCACCATCTATTGGGTATGCTTTTCCAACAGTCTTCACCAAAGATGAAAAAAATATGCTATGCGAGTATTTGTTGACTTGTGTGTCTTCAGATTATGGCTTTACTACTAAAGAAACGAAAAGCTTGGCGTACAGATTAGCACATAAGCCTAATAAGAACTTTCCGGTGTCTTGGGAAGAGAAAAAAATTGCTGGAGAGGTATGGCTTAAGTTATTTATGGAGTGAGATCCAAATTTATCACTAAGATTGGCTCAAGCAACAAGTATGGCTTAGGTAACGAGCTTCAATCAAACAAATGTGACGATATTTTTCTCCAGTTATACATGTGTCTTTAACATACATAAAGTTTCCGGAAAAAGATATTTAGTTAACTTTAGCGAACTTAACAGCTAACGGCTCAGAGTAGATGCAAGAGAATGATTTTCATATGTTTCTGGAACACTTCAAAAACCATGTCAGACTGTCAAAAGAACAAAAAGCTTTGTTACTACTAGAAAACCATTCGTCACACGTGGCTTTAAAAAATGTCGAGTTTTTCAGAAAAAATGGCATAATCTTACTCACGTTTCCTCTTTGCTGTAGTAACAAACTACAACCAATGGATCGTGCTATTTATGGTCCTCTGAAAAAGGCTATTAATAATGCAAAAAAACTGCATTTAACGAAACGATCACGGCAAGGAACATCAGCGTTGGTTTTGCAGCTACAGGAACTTGGCCTGAACAATTTACTGATCGAGTTTGGACCGATCCAATGTCAGACCGAGAATTGACTGCAGATCAACAAGGAAGAACAGTTACTCCAAACATAATTGTTGATGCATAAGAACAGTTCTTCCAGTCTATACATACTGTTGAATGATGTTATCGGATCCGAAAACATAGATCCTATTGCCTCTGCATTCAGGAACCGCAGCCCTCTATACGACAGCTTTGCACCAGTTGCTTCCACATCTTAGCATCCATAGCACGTAAACGCTGACTCCGTTCTCTCTAGATCTCTAATCTGTAACGTGCAGCCTCCAGAAATAGAACCTGTTGCCCACATCCCAAGCTTATAATCCACCACCAACAAACTTGGAACCAATTGCGTCCACAACTAAATCTCTTAATCTAAGCCACATTCAATCTAATTTATTTTCACCGGAAGTGCTCAGGCCACTGCCAAAAGTACCTCCAAGAAAAGGCAACCAACCAAATAGAAGTAAGATCAAATCCGCTGTTTTTACTGACTCGCCCATCAAAAATAAGTTACCTCGAGCCCTGTCACAACTTACCTCGAACCCTGTCACAACTTACCTTGGTACTAGGAGAGTTGTGACATTGAGGACTACTTCATTTAATGTCAATTTTCTCATGGATCTTACTTTTTTTGTTTCTTTTTATATTTAATTTAAATAGTGTATTAAATTAGCTTTCTTCCATAAAAGAGCTCATGGACGTACCAGTAATATTAGATGACTTATGTTAGTTAACGTAAAAATTGTCACAACCTTCCTCGGTCTTCCCTACAGCCATCAAGACTTTCGCTCGCACAATGATTTATGGAGCTTTCACCAAGTCTTAATAGTTTATTGACCTTTCCTCGTGTAATCTAGTCAAACGTTCGTTTCTTTTATGTTTTGAACTGATACAGAAAAACGTTCATCAGAAATGGTCGCGTTCTAAGCCGCAACCTCCACAAAATCGCCGTTTTTCAATTTCTTCACAAATCGTAGCCTTCTTATTATCTCACAATTCGTTATATTCTGTTTCACTTCACAATTCGTTATCATCTTATTGCTTCACAATTTGTGATATTCTTTTACTTCACAATTCGTTATCTTCTTCACTTCACGATTTGTTTTATTCTTATTACTTCATAATTCGTAATATTCATTTTACTTTACAATTCGTGATATTCTTTTACTTCACAATTCGCTATATTCTTCATAATCTTTTTCCCCCCAAAAAAAGAACACACCATTTTTTTTTCTCTTCCCGTTTCTTTTTTTTCAAATATTTCTGCAATTTTTCTCGCTCCAGCACAATTGCCCATCGACCTTTCATCACCAGAGACCGTCAACTCTGTCACAGTGTAATTTTTCATTTTTGCTGATTACCGGTCATTCATGGTTACCGTCTTCCACTAGCCATCAGCTGCCAAATCGAAAGTTGCTCATCAAAAGCCTGCAGCACACATATTCTACTGCAGTTAACGACATACAAGCAATTAAGAGGGGCTGTCAATCCAAAGTTAATCATTTTTATAATTCTTTTAATTTATTTTGTTTGTTTTTGTTTTGCTTGATTTTTGCTGACCACGCAATAATGCATGTGCGGACACCATTGATTTTCATTATTTGTGGGAACGATTCAGACCCTGACGTCTCATAGCCGGGCTACCATATAAATAAAAAAATCAGCAAAACAAATTAAATAAGATAACCCAAGCACTTATTCCCGTATATCTTTGGAGTTGTAAACTCCATGGAGCTTCCCACTCGTACCTTGCAACTCGTAAGTCACCTGCCTTATTTTTCGTTTCATGATCGAAGAAACAAATTGAAGGGCAAGTTAAGCAGCACAGTGATCTATGTTATTCCTAACAGTGAAATTGCTAACAAAGACTTGCTGACCTTCGGAAAAATTGTGTGGTCTCATTCGAAGATTCTACTGCTGAGCCCCCTTTTTGTAGGCTTCACTCAGTTTGTCTTTAGCAAGGTCCTGCACTAGGGCAGAGCGTAATTGGATCTCACCATCTTCAAAAGCTTGTAGGCTTCTGAGGAGGGCGTATTCTGAACCATGCTAGATAGGGTGATAACCAAATATGAGGAAGTGAGGACAAAAAGCAGTAGAATTGTGAACTTTCTTTCGAAAAACAGAGCACAACTCCTCCAGCTTCTCGTCCCACTTGCCATGATTGGAACCCATAAGGGTTCCCATTGCGTTCAGCTTAGACACATAAGTTTGCTCCGAAGCATTTGTCTGTGGTGAATACAGTGGTGTTAAACAATGCTGCACGCGATAATTATTCAACAGCTGAGCAAATTTTTTGGAAACAAACTGGACCCCATTGTCTGAGTGAAGCTATTTGGGCACTCCAAAGGTCACAAAGATCTCACGTTCTAGAAACCGTACAATCAACTAGCCTGTGGCCTTCACCATGGGCTTAAGCCAAATAAACTTTGTGTAGTGGTCCAAAATCACAAACTATTGGGTATTTCCAAATCTTGAGCGAGGATATGGGCCCATGAAATCCACAAAAAATTGCTACATTGGCCACTCGAACTCTCTGGGAGATCCCAAAGATGGCCTCAATGAAGAATTTGGAGGCTTGATTTGCTTGTTAACAATGCGTTCTGTTACATGCTGCGTAAAGTCTTGCCTCAATTGAAGCCAATAGTAGTATCTTCTTAGCAGCTCAATAGTTTGCCGAAATCCAAAATGCGACCCACGGGGATCATCGTGAGCTCGTTCGATGAGCGACTTTTGCTGACCATAAGGGACTCATAAATTGGCCCGGGGAATATCTGAAATCGGCGCTTCACTCGTGCTCAATTTTATGTTGATACGGCCATTAGAGACATACAAATTTTGAAACAGATGGGGCTGCGTCAAAAATATTTACCTCAAATGCTCGCAAGAAGGCATTTCAGGATGACTGCTTCAAAATGCTTGTGTTCCGAGAAACATCCCCCAATTGCCGATACCTGAGCATCCGGAAAGCAAGCCCTTCATAGAGCGTCTTGAATGACGTTGAGGTTACCTATTTGATGCTTAATTTTAATATCGAACCCCTGTAGCCTCAGGCTCTAGCAAGTTAATATTCCAAGCAGGTCCTGTTGATGCATCAGCCACGTAAAGCGGGCGTGATCTGTGATGATAGTGAAGGACAGCCCCTTGACGTATACTCTGAACCTCTTTACACTTTACTCCACAGCTGCGCATTCCAATTTGGTGGCACTGTAGTTGCGTTGGGCCGCGTTAAGTTTCAGTGACATATACGCGATGGGGTGCCCACACCATCATCATTTTTTTGAAACAAGACCCTTCCAATACCCAATGTACTAGCGTCACATTGAATATAAAAGTGGCTTCTGAAATCTGGTCTGGCTAACACTAGAGCGGAAACTAACAGTTTCTTTACTTCATTGAAGGCCTTGTTGGCAGCTTAAGACCAGCTGAAGGAATGCTTGCCTTTTAGCAAATCTGAGAGTGGGGCTGTGACGGAAGCAAAAATTGGGATAAAGCGTCTGTACCATCCCACAATTTCCAATAACCGTCTCACGTCTTTTACCGTTTGGGGCTCTAGATATGTCAAAATACCTGACACCTTCTCCGGGTCAGTTCACAAAATCCCATCACTAGCCACGAAGACAAGATACTTTATCTCTTTATGGACAAACTTGCTTTTTTCAACATTCATGGTTAAGTTGGCGTCTCTGAACCGTTTCGCAACTGTGCCCAAGAGCTCCAAATGCTCATCAAAAAACGAGCTTGTAACAAGCAAGTCGTCCAAGTAAACAAACACTTTGTGCTGCAGCTCGTGTGGTATGAATTCGTTCATTAACCAACACATAGTCTGCGGAGCGTTGCACAGACCAAACGGCATGACTGTGAAACGATACAAAGGTCAACCAGCGATGGTAAAGGCAGTTTTTTCTCGCGATACCTCGTCCAATTGAATCTGCCAGAAAGCGTCCTTCAGGTCCAAGCTAGTGATCTTGTAGGTGTGCCAGCAGCTCCTCAATTAATAGTAATGGGTATGCATATTTTAAAGTGACCTCATTTAAATGTCAAGCATCGAAACAAAGACGCACCTTGCCAGGCTTCCTCACCAAGGTGACGCGAGAACTCCATGCGCTTTGGCTTCCCTATCACACCCAGTAACAACATGCGATCAAGTTTGTCACACGTCAGTTTCTGTAAAACCAGACACTTGCCAAGTGTCTTTGTTCAATGGGCTGAGCAGAACCCGTGTCGATGTTATGTGTTCTCCTTGTCATATGAAGGAAACTGATATATGACAAGGCCGGGTCGCTGCTGCTCCTGAGCGGTCAGTAGGTAAAAACCAGGGCACGCAGGCCATGTAAGGGTTTCGACCGAGTGATATTGCTTTAGAGCGATCTTGAAAAGATCCCAAAAGTCCATAGCCAGATAGACAGGGTGGGTTCGAGATCGAACGACCAAAAACCTCATCCAGTTACTCTGGTCGTTAAATCGCACCAGAGTGCCAACATATCCCGCAACTGGACTCTTTTGACACGAAGCGGTCTGAACGTGGGTCTGCATAGTATGCATGTACAGGCCCAAGTCTGAGAGCAGATCCAAAGCACCAGCACCAAGTATGCTGACACTAGTTCCACTGTCGAGTACCCTGTTAACTTTTGGCCCCTGATGACGATCTCTTCAAAAGATCGGTTGTCTCCAATAGTTGTAACAATCGACTTAACGCTGGCACGTCTTGAAAATCTCTTTGCGGAGACATACATCCAGGATCGATGGAAGCGCCTGGACGAGGACAACCCCAAAAAAGCAACTCGAAATGAATTGAGACATAAAGGCTCATCATACGAGTCGGTGAATGAAAGGTCTTGCACGTCATATGAATTAACTTGGGTGCTGAAGGTCAGTGTGTGAAGTGATGTGTTATTTGTGGAGAAATATGACCGAGACGCGGAGTATTCGCATGACAAATACCATATCGAACGATGACAGTCTGATTCCTCAACACCAGTGTATCTCTTCTCACAACGTAAGGTCAACATTTAGAACACTGCGGCTTCATCATTCCTTTTATGCCACACCCAAAGCAAAAGGTCTTTTTGATGGGCACTGAACAGTCAAGGAAGGAGTGTTCCAGGTCTTTGCGGTTCCAGCGAATGCGGACTGTCCACGTTGATTGGCAGCTTGCCGATCCAGACCAAATCGTTTCGTCACTACTCACTCCATACCTCTGGTTTGGAATCTCGAATTGATCGGAGTCAGGCTCATCCGTTTCCCCAGAATGAACGGCACCATGGGTCAATTCTTCGAAGTGTACTGGTGGCAGGCGTTGTCAAGGCTCTGGACGCTCCGCGATTCCATCATTAAAATATACCTCATTAACTCCGTAAGGAGACGATTCATTCTACAATCAATTTCCAATTCAGGCCACTCAGACTCAATGCGATTGCATCTTCTGACGAGATCAGGAGCCGTCGCGAAATCGCAACCTGCCAGATGTTCCTGAGTATTCATATTTCTAAATAGAATGCATTGCAGGTCTACATCCACTAAAGGAACTTGTAACGGAAGAGCTAGCACCCCAATCGCTTCATAAAATTCAATAAAACTTTCATTCGGAAGTTGCCGCCAAACGCCTACAGCACGCTGAATGTCAACATCTGTACAAAATATTCCCAAAATTCTGATCGAAGCTGGCTTCAGGTCAGGCTCACATAAAGATCCCGCAGCTGCCAGTACCAGTTTTCCGCCATTTTTTTCAGTAGCAGGTGCAGGTCTCTTACCAATTCCTGACCCAATACTCTATCGAACATAAATCCGCATTTAGAGATAGGAGCCAATGCTCGCAGGTCATCAATGGTTCGAACGAAATCTCGGCCATTCCAGAGATTTACTCTTCTTATCATTTTGAAATGAAATCCACAAAAAATTGCTACCCATGAAATCCACAAAAAATTGCTACATTGGCCACTCGAACTCTCTGGGAGATCCCAAAGATGGCCTCAATGAAGAATTTGGAGGCTTGATTTGCTTGTTAACAATGCGTTCTGTTACATGCTGCGTAAAGTCTTGCCTCAATTGAAGCCAATAGTAGTATCTTCTTAGCAGCTCAATAGTTTGCCGAAATCCAGAATGCGACCTACAGGGATCATCGTGAGCTCGTTCGATGAGCGACTTTTGCTGACCATAAGGGACTCATAAATTGGCCCGGGGAATATCTGAAATCGGCGCTTCACTCGTGCTCAATTTTATGTTGGTACGGCCATTAGAGACATACAAATTTTGAAACAGATGGGGCTGCTTCAAAAATATTTATCTCAAATGCTCGCAAGAAGGCATTTCAGGATGACTGCTTCAAAATGCTTGTGTTCCGAGAAACATCCCCCAATTGCCGATACCTGAGCATCCGGAAAGCAAGCCCTTCATAGAGCGTCTTGAATGACGTTGAGGTTACCTATTTGATGCTTAATTTTAATATCGAACCCCTGTAGCCTCAGGCTCTAGCAAGTTAATATTCCAAGCAGGTCCTGTTGATGCATCAGCCACGTAAAGCGGGCGTGATCTGTGATGATAGTGAAGGACAGCCCCTTGACGTATACTCTGAACCTCTTTACACTTTACTCCACAGCTGCGCATTCCAATTTGGTGGCACTGTAGTTGCGTTGGGCCGCGTTAAGTTTCAGTGACATATACGCGATGGGGTGCCCACACCATCATCATTTTTTTGAAACAAGACCCTTCCAATACCCAATGTACTAGCGTCACATTGAATATAAAAGTGGCTTCTGAAATCTGGTCTGGCTAACACTAGAGCGGAAACTAACAGTTTCTTTACTTCATTGAAGGCCTTGTTGGCAGCTTAAGACCAGCTGAAGGAATGCTTGCCTTTTAGCAAATCTGAGAGTGGGGCTGTGACGGAAGCAAAAATTGGGATAAAGCGTCTGTACCATCCCACAATTTCCAATAACCGTCTCACGTCTTTTACCGTTTGGGGCTCTAGATATGTCAAAATACCTGACACCTTCTCCGGGTCAGTTCACAAAATCCCATCACTAGCCACGAAGACAAGATACTTTATCTCTTTATGGACAAACTTGCTTTTTTCAACATTCATGGTTAAGTTGGCGTCTCTGAACCGTTTCGCAACTGTGCCCAAGAGCTCCAAATGCTCATCAAAAAACGAGCTTGTAACAAGCAAGTCGTCCAAGTAAACAAACACTTTGTCCTGCAGCTCGTGTGGTATGACTTCGTTCATTAACCAACACATAGTCTGCGGAGCGTTGCACAGACCGAACGGCATGACTGTGAAACGATACAAAGGTCAACCAGCGATGGTAAAGGCAGTTTTTTCTCGCGATACCTCGTCCAATTGAATCTGCCAGAAAGCGTCCTTCAGGTCCAAGCTAGTGATCTTGTAGGTGTGCCAGCAGCTCCTCAATTAAAAGTAATGGGTATGCATATTTTAAAGTGACCTCATTTAAATGTCAAGCATCGAAACAAAGACGCACCTTGCCAGGCTTCCTCACCAAGGTGACGCGAGAACTCCATGCGCTTTGGCTTCCCTATCACACCCAGTAACAACATGCGATCAAGTTTGTCACACGTCAGTTTCTGTAAAACCAGACACTTGCCAAGTGTCTTTGTTCAATGGGCTGAGCAGAACCCGTGTCGATGTTATGTGTTCTCCTTGTCATATGAAGGAAACTGATATATGACAAGGCCGGGTCGCTGCTGCTCCTGAGCGGTCAGTAGGTAAAAACCAGGGCACGCAGGCCATGTAAGGGTTTCGACCGAGTGATATTGCTTTAGAGCGATCTTGAAAATATCCCAAAAGCCCATAGCCAGATAGACAGGGTGGGTTCGAGATCGAACGACCAAAAACCTCATCCAGTTACTCTGGTCGTTAAATCGCACCAGAGTGCCAACATATCCCGCAACTGGACTCTTTTGACACGAAGCGGTCTGAACGTGGGTCTGCATAGTATGCATGTACAGGCCCAAGTCTGAGAGCAGATCCAAAGCACCAGCACCAAGTATGCTGACACTAGTTCCACTGTCGAGTACCCTGTTAACTTTTGGCCCCTGAAGAAGATCTCTTCAAAAGATCGGTTGTCTCCAATAGTTGTAACAATCGACTTAACGCTGGCACGTCTTGAAAATCTCTTTGCGGAGACATACATCCAGGATCGATGGAAGCGCCTGGACGAGGACAACCCCAAAAAAGCAAGTCGAAATGAATTGAGACATAAAGGCTCATCATACGAGTCGGTGAATGAAAGGTCTTGCACGTCATATGAATTAACTTGGGTGCTGAAGGTCAGTGTGTGAAGTGATGTGTCATTTGTGGAGAAATATGACCGAGACGCGGAGTATTCGCATGACAAATACCATATCGAGCGATGACAGTCTGATTCCTCAACACCAGTGTATCTCTTCTCACAACGTAAGGTCAACATTTAGAACACTGCGGCTTCATCTTCCTTTTATGCCACACCCAAAGCAAAAGGTCTTTTTGATGGGCACTGAACAGTCAAGGAAGGAGTGTTCCAGATCTTTGCGGTTCCAGCGAATGCGGACTGTCCACGTTGATTGGCAGCTTGCCGATCCAGACCAAATCGTTTCGTCACTACTCACTCCATACCTCTGGTTTGGAATCTCGAATTGATCGGAGTCAGGCTCATCCGTTTCCCCAGAATGAACGGCACCATGGGTCAATTCTTCGAAGTGTACTGGTGGCAGGCGTTGTCAAGGCTCTGGACGCTCCGCGATCCCATCATTAAAATATACCTCATTAACTTTGTAAGGAGACGATTCATTCTACAATCAATTTCCAATTCAGGCCACTCAGACTCAATGCGATTGCATCTTCTGACGAGATCAGGAGCCGTCGCGAAATCGCAACCTGCCAGATATTCCTGAGTATTCATATTTCTAAATAGAATGCATTGCAGGTCTACATCCACTAAAGGAACTTGTAACGGAAGAGCTAGCACCCCAATCGCTTCATAAAATTCAATAAAACTTTCATTCGGAAGTTGCCGCCAAACGCCTACAGCACGCTGAATGTCAACATCTGTACAAAATATTCCCAAAATTCTGATCGAAGCTGGCTTCAGGTCAGGCTCACATAAAGATCCCGCAGCTGCCAGTACCAGTTTTCCGCCATTTTTTTCAGTAGCAGGTGCAGGTCTCTTACCAATTCCTGACCCAATACTCTATCGAACATAAATCCGCATTTAGAGATAGGAGCCAATGCTCGCAGGTCATCAATGGTTCGAACGAAATCTTGGCCATTCCAGAGATTTACTCTTCTTATCATTTTGAAATGAAATCCACAAAAAATTGCTACCCATGAAATCCACAAAAAATTGCTACATTGGCCACTCGAACTCTCTGGGAGATCCCAAAGATGGCCTCAATGAAGAATTTGGAGGCTTGATTTGCTTGTTAACAATGCGTTCTGTTACATGCTGCGTAAAGTCTTGCCTCAATTGAAGCCAATAGTAGTATCTTCTTAGCAGCTCAATAGTTTGCCGAAATCCAAAATGCGACCCACGGGGATCATCGTGAGCTCGTTCGATGAGCGACTTTTGCTGACCATAAGGGACTCATAAATTGGCCCGGGGAATATCTGAAATCGGCGCTTCACTCGTGCTCAATTTTATGTTGATACGGCCATTAGAGACATACAAATTTTGAAACAGATGGGGCTGCTTCAAAAATATTTACCTCAAATGCTCGCAAGAAGGCATTTCAGGATGACTGCTTCAAAATGCTTGTGTTCCGAGAAACATCCCCCAATTGCCAACACCTGAGCATCCGGAAAGCAAGCCCTTTATAGAGCGTCTTGAATGACGTTGAGGTTACCTATTTGATGCTTAATTTTAATATCGAACCCCTGTAGCCTCAGGCTCTAGCAAGTTAATATTCCAAGCAGGTCCTGTTGATGCATCAGCCACGTAAAGCGGGCGTGATCTGTGATGATAGTGAAGGACAGCCCCTTGACGTATACTCTGAACCTCTTTACACTTTACTCCACAGCTGCGCATTCCAATTTGGTGGCACTGTAGTTGCGTTGGGCCGCGTTAAGTTTCAGTGACATATACGCGATGGGGTGCCCACACCATCATCATTTTTTTGAAACAAGACCCTTCCAATACCCAATGTACTAGCGTCACATTGAATATAAAAGTGGCTTCTGAAATCTGGTCTGGCTAACACTAGAGCGGAAACTAACAGTTTCTTTACTTCATTGAAGGCCTTGTTGGCAGCTTAAGACCAGCTGAAGGAATGCTTGCCTTTTAGCAAATCTGAGAGTGGGGCTGTGACGGAAGCAAAAATTGGGATAAAGCGTCTGTACCATCCCACAATTTCCAATAACCGTCTCACGTCTTTTACCGTTTGGGGCTCTAGATATGTCAAAATACCTGACACCTTCTCCGGGTCAGTTCACAAAATCCCATCACTAGCCACGAAGACAAGATACTTTATCTCTTTATGGACAAACTTGCTTTTTTCAACATTCATGGTTAAGTTGGCGTCTCTGAACCGTTTCGCAACTGTGCCCAAGAGCTCCAAATGCTCATCAAAAAACGAGCTTGTAACAAGCAAGTCGTCCAAGTAAACAAAC
Organism: Nemotelus pantherinus; assembly: GCA_963978885.1. Lineage (NCBI taxonomy): Eukaryota > Metazoa > Arthropoda > Insecta > Diptera > Stratiomyidae > Nemotelus > Nemotelus pantherinus. The sequence continues at coordinate 169,209,566 of OZ022264.1, read as the reverse complement.
ACTTTGTCCTGCAGCTCGTGTGGTATGACTTCGTTCATTAACCAACACATAGTCTGCGGAGCGTTGCACAGACCGAACGGCATGACTGTGAAACGATACAAAGGTCAACCAGCGATGGTAAAGGCAGTTTTTTCTCGCGATACCTCGTCCAATTGAATCTGCCAGAAAGCGTCCTTCAGGTCCAAGCTAGTGATCTTGTAGGTGTGCCAGCAGCTCCTCAATTAAAAGTAATGGGTATGCATATTTTAAAGTGACCTCATTTAAATGTCAAGCATCGAAACAAAGACGCACCTTGCCAGGCTTCCTCACCAAGGTGACGCGAGAACTCCATGCGCTTTGGCTTCCCTATCACACCCAGTAACAACATGCGATCAAGTTTGTCACACGTCAGTTTCTGTAAAACCAGACACTTGCCAAGTGTCTTTGTTCAATGGGCTGAGCAGAACCCGTGTCGATGTTATGTGTTCTCCTTGTCATATGAAGGAAACTGATATATGACAAGGCCGGGTCGCTGCTGCTCCTGAGCGGTCAGTAGGTAAAAACCAGGGCACGCAGGCCATGTAAGGGTTTCGACCGAGTGATATTGCTTTAGAGCGATCTTGAAAAGATCCCAAAAGCCCATAGCCAGATAGACAGGGTGGGTTCGAGATCGAACGACCAAAAACCTCATCCAGTTACTCTGGTCGTTAAATCGCACCAGAGTGCCAACATATCCCGCAACTGGACTCTTTTGACACGAAGCGGTCTGAACGTGGGTCTGCATAGTATGCATGTACAGGCCCAAGTCTGAGAGCAGATCCAAAGCACCAGCACCAAGTATGCTGACACTAGTTCCACTGTCGAGTACCCTGTTAACTTTTGGCCCCTGATGACGATCTCTTCAAAAGATCGGTTGTCTCCAATAGTTGTAACAATCGACTTAACGCTGGCACGTCTTGAAAATCTCTTTGCGGAGATATACATCCAGGATCGATGGAAGCGCCTGGACGAGGACAACCCCAAAAAAGCAAGTCGAAATGAATTGAGACATAAAGGCTCATCATACGAGTCGGTGAATGAAAGGTCTTGCACGTCATATGAATTAACTTGGGTGCTGAAGGTCAGTGTGTGAAGTGATGTGTCATTTGTGGAGAAATATGACCGAGACGCGGAGTATTCGCATGACAAATACCATATCGAGCGATGACAGTCTGATTCCTCAACACCAGTGTATCTCTTCTCACAACGTAAGGTCAACATTTAGAACACTGCGGCTTCATCATTCCTTTTATGCCACACCCAAAGCAAAAGGTCTTTTTGATGGGCACTGAACAGTCAAGGAAGGAGTGTTCCAGGTCTTTGCGGTTCCAGCGAATGCGGACTGTCCACGTTGATTGGCAGCTTGCCGATCCAGACCAAATCGTTTCGTCACTACTCACTCCATACCTCTGGTTTGGAATCTCGAATTGATCGGAGTCAGGCTCATCCGTTTCCCCAGAATGAACGGCACCATGGGTCAATTCTTCGAAGTGTACTGGTGGCAGGCGTTGTCAAGGCTCTGGACGCTCCGCGATCCCATCATTAAAATATACCTCATTAACTCCGTAAGGAGACGATTCATTCGACAATCAATTTCCAATTCAGGCCACTCAGACTCAATGCGATTGCATCTTCTGACGAGATCAGGAGCCGTCGCGAAATCGCAACCTGCCAGATGTTCCTGAGTATTCATATTTCTAAATAGAATGCATTGCAGGTCTACATCCACTAAAGGAACTTGTAACGGAAGAGCTAGCACCCCAATCGCTTCATAAAATTCAATAAAACTTTCATTCGGAAGTTGCCGCCAAACGCCTACAGCACGCTGAATGTCAACATCTGTACAAAATATTCCCAAAATTCTGATCGAAGCTGGCTTCAGGTCAGGCTCACATAAAGATCCCGCAGCTGCCAGTACCAGTTTTCCGCCATTTTTTTCAGTAGCAGGTGCAGGTCTCTTACCAATTCCTGACCCAATACTCCATCGAACATAAATCCGCATTTAGAGATAGGAGCCAATGCTCGCAGGTCATCAATGGTTCGAACGAAATCTCGAGAGAAAGCCCGTCGCTTGGCAGCATTCGGGCCCATTATAAGCCTGGACAAAAGAGTTTTGTTACCAACACAAGTAGGCTCCGGAGCAATAATGGGTGGCACAGCTGTATGTCCGGGACCAACTTTTGGCGGAGTGCTGAAAGTTGAAAAACTAAGGAGCCCTAGTTTGCGATCAATGTGTGAATAGCTTAGGTCCACGCTTGCTATTCTGCGACGCATTTCTTAAATACAAAATTCAATTAAAATACAAACTACTTGCAATTAATAAATTAATTTCCGGTAAGTGATGCTACTATAAAAATTATACAAAGCGTTTTAATCATATTGATTCTTACATTTCATCTTCCAGTAGGGATTTTTTCTGTTTTGTGAAGGAAAGGAAAAGATAAGACCATTCGATCAAAGAATGAAAAGAAAGGAGTTAAAAACAAGATTTCAAAAATATAAGCTTCTCAGCAGAATCACGGAATTTCAAAGACCGCATTTTGTGAACTGTAGCAAGTGAACTCAGTCACGATCTAGTATCACCGAACTTCCCTGCAAGAAACAAAAGGCTAGCGCATCACAACCGCTATAAAACAAAGTTTCAAAGAAATTATCTCTGAATGACAATGTGGTAAGACGTAATACACTTTTTTGTAGAATCATATCAGACATTTTTTATCCAAAGCAACAAAAGTTAACTATATTACAAATGATGAAAAGTTCAATAAGTTAACCTTAACAAGTTCATACTTAAATCAACTTATCCTTTGAATTTCGTTCTCATCGGAGGATTTTATCGAAAGTTTCAGCGGTTCAACGTTGTTTGAAGCTGCTATCCGAAAAATGTTCAAAACTCGGAAAATTTAGAAATTGGTTTCTTATGTTTATTGCAAATGCTTTGCATATGCACATGCAATTTGAAGCGGCTGTTGGTGCAATATTTACAAAAATGGCTAAAGCAGGTTACCCTGTGTCAGCAGCAAAGCAAAATTTATACCAAATCTGCTTCCCGTTAAGTAAAACCTAAACAGTTAATTTCGTTTCGATTGATTCACTGCGCTGGAAGTTATACGGGTGAAAAAATTAAAGGGTAACCACCGGCAAAACATTTCAAATTTTTGAAGCGTTAGTATTTGTTGTTAATTTTCATTGCAGTATTATTCCCATTTGCGAATCCAATTGCATAATCGCTCAGTTAAGAAATTCCAAAAAATTACTAAAATTATCATAGCTGGCAGCCCTTTCATGTATTTTGTACAAAATTCCTATGACATTTGGCTCCTATCACAACCTATTTACTTCAAGAAATTCTTTTAGAATTCATGACTGGGCCGGAAGTTATAGGGAAAAAAGCCTTATTTTGCTGAGCAAATTTGCAAGATTTAGGAGACAAAAGTCACCATAGCTGGCAACTCTATTATAATTTTTCAGCCAAATTTTCACCAAACATTATCTTAAGTAGTGTTCAGATACTGTATGAATTTTGTTAAAATGTAATGGCTGAATCGGAAGTTATAGGCCAAAAAGCTGTTTTTTTTATCAGTGATTTTTCAAGATGGTACCACTAACACAGGGTTGCCTGGACTTCAAAATCGCTTCTTTTAGACCTGGTCTTAGTTGATACCAACATGTTCTGTAAATTTTATTATGAACGGAAATTTCGTCCGTGAGTTCTCGTGAACAGAACTTTCAAGTGCCGAAAATAGAGGTAATTTGGTGATGGGTTGCGGTTCTTCTGCAAATCGGAATTTTGAAAATTTTTATTTGACATGATGCAGAAAGGTGAATATTTATTAACGATTTGAATATTTTGTCATGTATCAAAAATTTTTCAGGAGGGGCAATGATTTAAAGGATTTTTTTCAGGAGCCTACCGCAGCTACAAGGTTACCCGCACTACCTTGAAAATCTATGTATGTTAAATTTTCGTCAAAATTAATACGCTCTGCAAATTTCACGATGGTCCAATGTTTTTGCCAGAAGTGATGACAAATCAAAATTTGAAAAAAATTCTTGCCTACTTTTAGGCACGCTTCACCCACACACGGCTCAAAATTTCCTATTCTTTACCAAAGCCAAGCTTCAAATATAATACATTTTCATTTCCAATACTTTTTTTCAACAAAAACTTACGCTGTTTGTAAATATAGGAGTACCTGGAAATTCATATATATATATATCTACATATATATATATATATATATATATATATATATATATATATATATATATATATATATATATATATATATATATATATAAAAGTATATATATATATATATATATATATATATATATATATATATATATATATATATATATATATTTATATATCTTTTTATATATATATTTATATATAAATATAAATATAACTATATTTATATATATATATATATATATATATATATATATATATATATATATATATATATATATATATTTATATATATATATATATATTATTACCACGCTAATTCGAGCAACGTGCCTCCGCCTCGCGATGGAGGGCGAAGGGGACAGTTCCGGTTGGCTAACTCCCGTGGAAACGGGTGTGGGTCGTTTACAGGCGCCACTCGCTTTACAAATTGTAACCGGAACCGTCTCTTATACCACCGTCTCTAAGCGAGAAATCGACGGCGGGTACTTATTTTTAAGATTTTAAATTTTCGCGGTAGCCACTTGATAATCAACGATTCGTCCTGCCAGAGGGGCACAAGGTAACACCAGCACTTGACAATGTTAACAACGTTTTATTGATCGCAAATTACTTCCAAGTCTATACCTATCGACGGCGCCGCGTTACCTACTCTACTTCCTCTTAATATAATCACAGTAAGGAAACTTAGCCTACCTTGAATCTTATACGCTCTAACTCGCTCGTACACTCTCCGCCAAATGGGTGCTTCCCCGAAGCGTCGCTCTACTGCTGCCGTGAGTTACGTTTATCTGCGATATCGATTCCAATCACACCGGTGCTTCCCCGAATGACAAATATGGCTGTCGATGTTGGCCCAATGGTATTCGTTGCGGTTCCAGTTGCTGTTGCTCGCCGTCGCTCGCTTGCTGTGAGCCGTGTTCCTTTAGGCGCTCCGCCCCACTTGATTATTGTCGAAGCTTTTCCCCGTGCTATTTTTTCCTCATTAATCCTTGGAGTTTTCGCACCACTCGCTGTCGACCAATAGCTCAGGATAAATCCTTGTTCCTCGTCACGTCCAGACGGATTCCAAACCGAAAAGAAGAAAATCGGTTACAAAAGAAGGAGCTTGCGCCAACGCGTGCGTGTCTCACCTTGGTTGCCAGAAGAAGAGAGCTCCCAAGCCCTGTCGACTCGCCACGAAACCTTTCCCTAGAGGGATTTCCAACCGCTTCTGCGGTATCTGCGAATTCCGTTGTCCACCAAGTGCTATTGGGATTGGTAATATGCTGGCGGGTGCATTGGCCCCTTGCACGCGCATTCGCAAGTTCATTTTCTTGCAGTTCTCGTTGTCGGAGCGCACCCTTTCCAATTGCCGCTTGGTGGCGGTTCGATCGCTGTTTGACATTTGTCAAGTTTGTCTTTCATCTTGCGACTAATGTTTTTCCTGAGCGGTGCCGTGTCATTTATCAATAATCGCACATTCTCCAACTGATGAGATTCGTCGTCATCATTTCGTACGCTGGGACGACGACTTGTATCTACCTAGGTCTGGATAATATACTCCTTGTATTTGTGGCTGTTTTTAATTACAGATGGAAGATGATCGTGATTGTTTACGTTTTTCTTTCCCGTAGAATTTCGAAGGGGATCCGCGTCATCGATTTCGCGATTCATTGAAGATCGTCCTGATGGTAAGGAATTAGAACTATTCGAAGTAGATTTGACTAAAATTGATTTGTCCTTTTCCGTGGCATTTAAATCGTCTATATCGGTGTTAATCCTAGCAGCATCATCATCATAATCACTGATTCGATCATCACAGCCATTAACTAGTGAAGATGGCGTTTTCACTACGCTGTCTTCGTCATTAAGATTCGTATGCGATGAAACTGAAATTGATCCTGAATCATTCGAAGCAACAGTGTCCCATCTTTCTATGTACTTTTTCCTGTCTAGATCAAACACATCGCCCTTGCAATTTGTCGCAATTGTGGCGTTAACGAAACTGTCATTATGTATCGTTCCGGATGTCCCGACTTCATTCGACTTTTTATCAAGCTTTTGCTGATCGGGTTGTGTATTCTTTTGCTTGTTTTCTATATGATTTGGCATTGTTGACTGGTAAACGTCATTACGGTTAGAATTGGTACTAATATTACTATTGGTGTGATCTCCATTCGTCGTTGGAGACTGAAAATTATTGATACTAACAGCATTATCCACGATAACGTTACTACTATTGGGTCGCTTGATATCCATTCCGATAAGTCGCGACTAAATTGACGCCTAAATGAATTCAAAAGTGAGGCTATCATACGGAATACCTCAGAATGGAAATTTTTATAAATTTTATGTTTATTGTCGGGCACTGTGAAGAGTGGCGATGGTTGTTGTGGTCGTCGCTTCAAAGTCTCCGTTTCACCCGATGGAATTAGTCGATTGGGAATGGCTTTCGGCTGCTGCGATGGTCTTTTCCGCTTGGCTCCTTAGCTACGTTATGGGTTGCTCGCTTCTGGGTCAAGTGATCGTCGATCGTCGTATGTAAATCGTCGGCGATGGCTTGGCTTGGCGGGGAGTGCTCGATTTCATCACCGGGGAGTCCAAGTTCGCCGCGACACCATCACACTTATAATTACAATTTTTCTACAATTTAATTTCAATATCATTCAATTCATCTATATAGTTACATTCAATTATCGTTACCAGTTCTATTACCGTACTAACTTAAATTCTACTTTATTTTTTTTTTCTTTTTATTTTTAAATACATACAATCTGATTTGCCCTACGCACTGGCGTAACAATATATATATATATATATATATATGTATATATATATATATATATTATATACTCGAGTAGTTACTTTCGCTTTGTTTAATGCAGAAAGTCAGTTATCAAAAGTGAATAGAGGCATCACTCTGTCAAACACTGGACAAGACAAAGTAGCACGAGAACGGGCGCCAATGCTGCACTGACGGCCGCTCGACCGAATAATCTGATATTCTGCCAACTGAATTGTAGTATGAATGATCTGATATTCTGCCAACTACGGCAAAAGAAAGAAATAAAAATAAACGTCTGAGATAATCAAGTGCTCTCGGGGACTAATGTTACCTCAGCCAATCAGATTATTCATACGAAGCAAGAAATAAAATTAAAAACCAGAATTAATCGAAACCAAGTAAAACAATATACTGAAAACTTAAATAATCGACTGAAAATTCCCGAAGAAAACAAACACAAATTAAAAAAATTTCAACCCCAAACATTTATTTTTAAAAAAATTTACACTGCTTGGAAATAAAGGAGTAACTCAAAATTCACTTAAACGCTTGCCGCTTCCAAAAGATTTAGGGTATCTGAATTTTAGCAAGTCATGCACCTACCTGCTATATACATCTACGTCCTCCGAAAATTTCAGCTCAATCGGATCGGCCACTCCAGAGATTTATTCTCCTTATCATTTTGTCGATATATATATATATATATATATATATATATATATATATTTATATATATATATATATATATATATATATGTATATATCTATGTATATATATATTTATATATATATATTTATATATATATATATATATATATATATATATATATATATGTATATATATATATATATATATATATATATATATATATATATATATATATAAATATATATATATATATGTATATATAATATATATATATATATATATATATATATATATATATATATATATATATTTATATATTTATATTTATATATATATATATATATATATATATATATATATATATATATTTATATATTTATATTTATATATATATATATATATATATATATATATATATATATATATATATATATATATATACATTTATATATATATATATATGTATATATATATATATATATATATATATATATATATATATATATATATATATATATATATATATATATATATATATATAAAGAAATATGAATTTTCGGCGAAACGAGTTTAATACTAATTTTCTTCGAAAATTAGTCATTACCAAAGCCAATCAGCCAGCTAGCTCAGTCTGGTCTTGAACGTTTGAAAGGTTTATTTCTTCGTGCTACGGCACGCGATCGTACAACACGAACACAACATTCACACACAGTAAGAAGATAGGGAAGAAGTCCATGTAAGACTCATTATTGAAACTCCGGCTTTAACTCCTGCATGTACATGTTTATTAAAATTAATTCACTTACAATAAGTTATTATTAGATTGCTGAGACAATCAAAGAAATTCGTTTTATAACTTTTTTTTTTGTTTGTTTAGAATTTTACTCAAATGGTAAGAGCATCCGCACACGGGTCGACTTGAACTTGAAGCGAGAACGACTCAAATTTGAAGCGAGAACGACTCGAACTCGAAGCGACTCTGTCTGTTTTCGATTTCCAATGCAAATTAATGGAGACCCGCACACGAGTCGACTTGCGCTTGACTCCTACTCGATGAGATGGTGACTCGAAAGGCACTCGTCTCACTCGAAGTGTTCGGGACGGGAAAAATCTAGCGCATCAGAACCGCTAGAAAACTATTTTTTAAAAAATTGTCTTTGAGTGACAATGTGGAAAGACGTAATACACTTTTTTGTTGAATCTTATCAACCATTCCTTATCCAAAGCAAAGAGAATTTTAGCGAAAGTTTCAGCGGTTAAACGTTGTTTGAGGTTGCCATCCGAAACATTTTCAACACTCGGAAAATTTAGAAATTGTTTTCTTATTTTTAATCACCATAGCTGGCAACTCTATTCTACTTTTTCAGCCAAATTTTCACCAAACATTATCTTAAAAAGTATTCAAATATTGTGAGAATTTTGTTAAAATGTAATGGCTGAATCGGAAGTTATAGGCCAAACAATTTTTTTTCTCAGTGATTTTTCAAGATGGTACCACTGCCACAGGGTTGCCCGTATTTCAAAATAACTTGTATCAGACCTGGTCCAAGTTAATATCAATATGTTCTGGAAATTTCATTTTGATCAGATAATCCGGTCGTCAGTTATCGTGAACAGAACTTTCGAGTGCTGAAAATAGAGATAATTTGGTGATGAGTTGCGGTTCTTGTGCAAATCGGAATTTCAAAAATTTCAATTTGACATGTTGGACAAAGGCCAAAATTTATCAATGATTTGAATTTAATGTCAAAAATCAAAAAAATTTCAGGAGGGTCAATGATTTGAAGGATTTCTTTCAGGAGCCTACCACAGCTTTACGGTTACTCGCACTACTTTGGAAATCCATATATGTTAAATTTTCGTCAAGATTAATACGCTCTGCTAATTTCACGATGATCCAGTGTTTTTATCAGAAGTGATGACCAATCAAAATTTGAAAAATATCGTTGCCTACTTATAGGAACTCAGCACCCACATACGGCTCCAAATTTCCAATTGTTTATCATAAACAAGATTAAAACATAATAGATTTTCATTCCCAATTCCTTTTTTTTAAGCAAAAATTTACACTGCTTGGAAACATGGCATGACCTCAAAATTCACTAAAATGCTCGCCGCTGCCAAATGATCGAATCGGCCTCTCCAGACAGTATCTCTCTTAATCATTTTGCTGATATATATATATATATATATATATATATATATATATATATATTTATATATATATATATATATATATATATATATATATATATATATATATATATATATATATATAAATATAAATATATATATAAATATATATATATATATATATATATATATATATATATATATATATATATATATATATATATATATATATATATATATATATATATTGATATATATATATATATATATATATATATATATATATATATATATATATATAAATATATTTACAGAAAGGTGAATATTTATTAACGATTTGAATATTTTGTCATGTATCAAAAATTTTTCAGGATGGGCAATGATTTAAAAGATTTTTTTCAGGAGCCTACCGCAGCTACAAGGTTACCCGCACTATCTTAAAAATCTATGTATGTTAAATTTTCGTCAAAATTAATACGCTCTGCAAATTTCACGATGGTCCAATGTTTTTGCCAAAAGTGATGACAAATCAAAATTTGAAAAAAAATCTTGCCTACTTTTAGGCACGCTTCACCCACACACGGCTCAAAATTTCCTATTCTTTACCAAAGGCAAGCTTCAAATATAATACATTTTCATTTCCAATACTTTTTTCCAACAAAAACTTACGCTGTTTGGAAATATAGGAGTACCTGGAAATTCACTAAAACGCTCGCCGCCGCCAAAAGATTAAAGTTATCTTTATTTATGCAATTCATGGACCTACATACTATTTACATCTACGTTCTCCGAAAATTCCATTTCAATCAGATCGGCCGCTCCAGAGATTATCTCTCTTAATCATTTTGGTTACATATATATATATATATATATATATATATATATATATATATATATATATATATATATATATATATATATATATATATATAGATATATAAATATATATATATATATATATATATACATATATCTTTATCTATATATATATCTTTATATATATATATATATATATATATATATATATATATATATATATATATATATATATATATCTATCTATATATATATATATATATATATATATATATATATATATATATATATATATATATATATATATATATATATATATATATATATACATATATATATATATATATATATATATATATATACATTTATTTATTTATATATATATATATATATATATATATATATATATATATATATATATATATATATATATATATATACATATATATATATATATATATATATATATATATATACATTTATTTATATATATATATATATATATATATATATATATATATATATATATATATATATATATATATATATATATATATATATATATATATATATATATATATATATATATATATATATATATATATATATACTCGAGTAGCTACTTTCGCTTTGTTTAATGCAGAAAGTCAGTTATCAAAAGTGAATAGAGGCATCACTCTGTCAAACACTGGACAAGACAAAGTAGCACGAGAACGGGCGCCAATGCTGCACTGACGGCCGCTCGACCGAATAATCTAATATTCTGCCAACTGAATTGTAGTATGAATAATCTGATATTCTGCCAACTACGGCAAAAGAAAGAAATAAAAATAAACGTCTGAGATAATCAAGTGCTCCCGGGGACTAATGTTACCTCAGCCAATCAGATTATTCATACGAAGCAAGAAATAAAATTAAAAACCAAAATTAATCAAAACCAAGTAAAACCATATACTGAAAACTTAAAAAATCGACTGAAAATCCCCGAAGAAAACAAACACAAATTAAAAAGATTTCAATCCCAGACATTTATTTTTAAAAAAATTTACACTGCTTGGAAATAAAGGAGTACCTCAAAATTCACTTAAACGCTTGCCGCTTCCAAAAGGTTAAGGGTATCTGAATTTTAGCAAGTTATGGACCTACCTGCTATATACATCTACGTCATCCGAAAATTTCAGCTCAATCGGAGCGGCCGCTCCAGAGATTTACTATTCTTATCATTTTGCCGATATATATATATATATATATATATATATATATATATATATATATATATATATATATATATATATATATACATTTATATATATATACATACTCGAGTAGTTACTTTCGCTTTGTTTAATGCAGAAAGTCAGTTATCAAAAGTGAATAGAGGCATCACTTTTTCAAACAATGGACAAGACAAAGTAGCACGAGAACGGGCGCCAATGCTGCACTGACGGCCGCTCAACCGCAACGAAATAAAGAAAGTAAAATAAAACTACGAAAGGGAGAAAAAAGTACTAATTAAACTGAAATGCAGTATGAATAATCTGATTTTCTGCCAACTACGGCAAAAGAAAGAAATAAAAAAAACTCTAGCGCACCTGAACCGCTAGAAACACTAATGTTCGAAGAACAGTAGAAGAATCGTGCAGGTTTTGAGTGCATATTCCACCACATGAGCTGCTTATTACGGCCACACTGTTTCAAATGCCACGTTTTACTTTGGTCTCAAGAATGCATTATAACTCATATGGTAGAAGGTTTCAGATATTACCATTGGCATGGGTTTCAAAGTTTATGAAAGAAAAACACTTGTTAATTATATTCGTTATCAGTTGCTTATTTCACCAAACTTTGAAAGCAGCATCTCATATAACACCAATGAAGAAAATGCTCAGTGCGTGTAGCACTGTAACTGAAGTTGGCGTTTGGGGCTGCGATCCGAAAAATTTGCAGAACTTTGGGAATTGAAACATTGGTTATTTATTTTCATTGTAAATGTTTCCGGTATGAATACTAACTGTAAGCATTTATTGAGACAAAAGTAGCACAACCGACTCGTGCTGGCAACCTTCTTCCAGTATCAAAGCCAAGAATATATCACATCTGCTTCACGTTGTTATATTACATTCGAAGTAATAGGAGTATAAAGAAATTTAGGGTTACCTACAGGAAGTTTTTTCAAATAATCGAAAGCTTAATATTTGCTGTTTATTGTCACTACAATATCAGTACCATTTGAAAATTCTACGATAAAACCGCTTAATAAAGATATTGCAATTTAACACAAAACCAACAATAGCTGGCAACCCTGTGGTGGCTTTTCAACCAAATTTGGCCTGAATAATGCTTATAATAGGTTTCGTTAATTGTATGAAATTCGTATTGATTTCATGACTGCACTGGCAGCTATAGGGCAAAAAGTTTTATTTTCCTGAGCGAATTCTCAAAACCAAAGACACAAAAATTACCATGGCTGGCAGCACCAATCGAATTTTTCAACCAAATTTCTATCAAACAGAGTTTAGAGTAAGGTGCAGCTACTGTGTCAATTTCATGAAAATCTGGTTACTAATTCACATTTCATAGGGCAAAAAGCAGTTTTTTTTTCTTTGTAATTTTTCAAGATGGCACCACTGGCAGAGAGTTGCCTACAATTCAAAATCGCTTCTATCAGACCTGGTTTTACTTAAGTTCAATGCATTCTGTAAATTTCAATGGTATCTGATTATTGATTCGTGAATTCCCGTGAACAGAAATTTTTGATGCTAAAAATATGGGTTAACTGGGAGAGGGTTACCGTTCTTGTCCGACATGAGATTTCCAAAGTTTTACTTTGAACGTGTAGATAAAGCATAAGATTTGTATACAGATTGGTTTTATTGTAAGAAACGGACATTTTTAGGATATTCGATGATTTGAATGTTTTCACTACCAAATTTTTATTTTTTAAAATTTAAGACACCAAAATTATCATAGCTGGCAGCTCCAACCGAATTTTTCAACCAAATTTCTACCAAACGTGATCTAAAGTAAGGTCCAGCTACTGTGTGAATTTCGTCAAAATCAAACGATTCAATCAGAATTTATAGGGCTAAAAACAGTTATCTTTTTTAGTGATTTTTCAAGATGGCACCACTGGCACAGAATCGCTTGCATTTCAAAATCGCTTCTACTAGACCTGGTCCTAGTTAAGACCAATACATTCAGCAAATTTCAATAAATTCTGTTCAGCGGATCGTGATTTTCCGTGAACAGAAGTTTTTGATGCTAAAAATATAGGTAAATTGGGCAAGGGTTACCAGGCGTGCCCGTTATACCATATCAAATTTTATTTTTTGTTTATGTTAACAAAGCACGAAGTTTACATATGAGTGGCTTTTTTTTGAAGAAACGGCATTTTTTCAAGAGAGACGATAATTTGAAAGTTTTCACTTTCAGTGCTTGCCCTAGCTTTAGGGTTGCCAGCACGCTCACCAAAAGCTACACAAATTTACAACTAAATAATACCAATATGTTCTGAAAATTTGGCAATGATTGAAAAGCTCTGTCAAAAGTTATCGCAATTTAAAAATTTTCAATTTTTCCCGATCTCTTTTTAGGCACCCAGCGCACACATGGGGTTAAAAAATTCCAAAAAATTATCCGATTCACATGTAAAACACGTTCGGAATTTATTTTGTTAACTTTATTTTTGCAAAACTTATTTGTGTACGGAATAATAGGTATAATAAAAATATCACTAAAATGGCCGCCGGCGCCAAAGGGTTAAAGATTTTTAACTTTTTCTGAGACCTGGCACTATTCTGCATATACACCAATGTGTCCTGAAAATTTCAGCTCAATCGGATGGCGCGTTCCTGAGATTTTTTCACTGAAATTTTTTGATGATATATATATATATATATATATAGAAATATGAATTTTTGGCCAAAGTGATTTTAATACTAATGTTCTTCTTCGAACATTAGTAAAAACGTCTGAGATAATCAAGTGCTCCCGGGGACTAATGTTACCTCAGCCCATCAGATTATTCATACGAAGCAAGAAATAAAATTAAAAACCAAAATTAATCAAAACCAAGTAAAACTGTATACTAAAAACTTAAATAATCGACTGAAAATTCCCGAAGAAAACAAACACAAATTAAAAAGATTTCAATCCCAAACATTAATTTTTAAAAAACTTACACTGCTTGGAAATAAAGGAGTAACTCAAAATTCACTTTAACGCTTGCCGCTTCCAAAAGATTTAGGGTATCTGAATTTTAGCAAGTCATGCACCTACCTGCTATATACATCTACGTCCTCCGAAAATTTCAGCTCAATCGGATCGGCCACTCCAGAGATTTACTCTTCTTATCATTTGGTCGATATATATATATATATATATATATATATATATATATGTATAGATATGTATATATATATTTATATATATATATATTTATATAAATATATATATATATTTATATATAAATATATATATATATATATATATATATATATATATATATATATATATTTATATATTTATATTTATATATTTATATATATATATATATTTATATATTTATATTTATATATATATATATATATATATATATATATATATATATATATATATAAATATATATATATATATATATATATATATATATATATATATATATATATATATATATATATATATATACATATATATATATATATATATATATATATATATATATATATAAAGAAATATGAATTTTCGGCGAAACGAGTTTAATACTAATTTTCTTCGAAAATTATTCATTACCAAAGCCCATCAGCCAGCTAGCTCAGTCTGGTCGTGAACGTTTGAAAGGTTTATTTCTTCGTGCTACGGCACGCGAACGTACAACACGAACACAACATTCACACACAGTAAGAAGATAGGGAAGAAGTCCATGTAAGACTCATTATTGAAACACCGGCTTTTACTCCTGCATGTACATGTTTATTAAAATTAATTCACTTATAAAAAGTTATTATTAGATTGCTGAGACAATCAAAGAAATTCGTTTTATAACTTTTTTTTGTTTGTGTAGAATTTTACTCAAATGGTAAGAGCATCCGCACACGGGTCGACTCGAACTTGAAGCGAGAACGACTCAAATTTGAAGCGAGAACGACTCGAACTCGAAGCGACTCTGTCTGTTTTCGATTTCCAATGCAAATTAATGGAGACCCGCACACGAGTCGACTTGCGCTTGACTCCTACTCGATGAGATGGTGACTCGAAAGGCACTCGTCTCACTCGAAGTGTTCGGGACGGGAAAAATCTAGCGCATCAGAACCGCTAGAAAACTAATTTTCTAAAAAATTGTCTTTGAGTGGCATTGTGGAAAGACGTAATACACTTTTTTGTTGAATCTTATCAACCATTCCTTATCCAAAGCAAAGAGAATTTTACCGAAAGTTTCAGCGGTTAAACGTTGTTTGAGGTTGCCATCCGAAACATTTTCAACACTCGGAAAATTTAGAAATTGTTTTCTTATTTTTAATCACCATAGCTGGCAACTCTATTCTACTTTTTCAGCCAAATTTTCACCAAACATTATCTTAAAATATATTCAAATATTGTGAGAATTTTGTTAAAATGTAATGGCTGAATCGGAAGTTATAGGCCAAACAATTTTTTTTTCTCAGTGATTTTTAAAGATGGTACCACTGCCACAGGGTTGCCCGTATTTCAAAATAACTTGTATCAGACCTGGTCCAAGTTAATATCAATATGTTCTGGAAATTTCATTTTGGTCAGATAATCCGGTCGTCAGTTATCGTGAACAGAACTTTCGAGTGCTGAAAATAGAGATAATTTGGTGATGAGTTGCGGTTCTTGTGCAAATCGGAATTTTAAAAATTTCAATTTGACATGTTGGACAAAGGCCAAAATTTATCAATGATTTGAATTTAATGTCAAAAATCAAAAAAATTTCAGGAGGGTCAATGATTTGAAGGATTTCCTTCAGGAGCCTACCACAGCTTTAGGGTTACTCGCACTACTTTGGAAATCCATATATGTTAAATTTTCGTCAAGATTAATACGCTCTGCTAATTTCACGATGATCCAATGTTTTTATCAGAAGTGATGACAAATCAAAATTTGAAAAATATCGTTGCCTACTTATAGGCACTCAGCACCCACATACGGCTCCAAATTTCCAATTGTTTATCATAAACAAGATTAAAACATAATAGATTTTCATTCCCAATTCCTTTTTTTTAAGCAAAAATTTACACTGCTTGGAAACATGGCATGACCTCAAAATTCACTAAAATGCTCGCCGCTGCCAAATGATCGGATCGGCCTCTCCAGACAGTATCTCTCTTAATCATTTTGCTGATATATATATATATATATATATATATATATATATATATATATATATATATATATATATATATGTATATATATATATATATTTATATATATATATATATATATATATATATATATATATATATATATATATATATAAATAAATATATATATATATTTATAGAAATATTTATAAAGAAATATGAATTTTCATTGAAGTGAGTTTAATACTAATTTTTGAAGAAAATTAGTAAAAATCGAGGAAGACGCGTGATATTTTTTTTCCAAATATTTGAAAGTGTTTTTTTTTTACAAATTTTCGAAGAAAAGTAGTATTTAACTCGTTTTGCCGAAAATGCATATTTTGTTATATATATATATATATATATATATGTATGTTTATATATATATATATATATATATATATATATATATATATATATATATATATATATATATATATATATCAGCAAAATGAGTAAGAGAGATAATGTCTGGAGAACCTTCGAAGAACGTAGATGTTTATACTAAGTAGGCCTTTGATTCGCTAGAATCCAGATATTTTAAACCTTTTGGCGGCGGCGAGTGTTTTTTAGTGAATTTTGAAGTACTCCTATATTTCCAAGCAGCGTGAATTTTTGTTCAAAAAAAGGATTGAAAATAAAAACTTGTTATGTACTTAGCTTCCCTAAAAATAGGCAAGGATTTTTTTTTAAATTTTGATTTCTCATCACTTCTGAGAAAAACATTTGATCATCGTGAAAATTGCAGAACGTATTAATGCTAAGTAGAGTTTAACATATATTTATTTCCAAGTTAGTACGGGAAACCCTGTAGCTGCGGCAGGTTCCTGAAAAAAAAATCCTTCAAATCATTGACCCTCCTGAAAATTTTTTGATTTTTGGCAAAAAATTCAAATCATTGATAAATTTTAGCTTGTGTGCATCATGTTAAATTGATATTTTTAAAATTCGGAGCTGCACAAGAACGGCAACTCATCACCAAATTACCTCTATTTTTAGCACTCGAAAGTTCTGTTCACGAGAACTGGCGACCGGATTATCCGATCATAATGAAATTTTCACAATATGTTGGTATTAACTAGAAACAAGTTTGGTAGAAGTTATTTTGAAATGCGGGCAATCCTGTGGCAGTGGTACCATCTTGGAAAATTACTGAAAAAAAACAGCTTTTTGGCCTATAACTTCCGATTCAGCCATCAGATTTAAACGAAATTCACACAGTATTTGAATCATACTTTAGTTAACATTTGGTGAAAATTTGGCTGAAAAATTAGAATAGAGTTGCCAGCTATGGTGATTTTTGTCTCCTAAATCTTGTGATTTTGCTCAGCAAAATAAAGCTTTTTCCCCCATAACTTCCGGTGCAGTCATGATATCAAAACGAAGTTAATGGAGTAAATAGACTTTAATATGAACCAAAAGTCATAGGAATTTCGTTAAAAAATCATGAAAGGGCTACCAGTTATGACCATTTTTGTAATTTTTTGGAATTTCTTTACTGCGTGATTATGTCATTTGATTTGCAAATGGGAACGATCCTGCAATTAAAATTAACAACAAATATTAACGCTTTAAAAATTTGAAAAGTTTTGAGGATGGTTGCCCTTAAACTTTTTTCACCCGTATAACTTCCAGCGCAATGATTCAATCGAAACGAAATTTACTGGTTGGGTTAAGCTTAACATGAAGCAGATTTGGTATATATTTTGCATTGCAGCTGACGCAGGGTAACCAGCTTTAGCCATTTTGGTAGCTGTTGCACCAACAGATGTTCAAATTACATACTCATATGCAAAGCATTTGCAATCAAAATAAGAAACCAGTTATTAAATATGTAACTTCTTTTTACTTTTTTTTCAAATATTTCCGCAATTTTTTCTTATTCCAGCACAGCTGCCTATCAACGTTTCGTCGCCAGCGACCCTCAACTCTCTCACCATGCAATTTTTCATTCTCGCTGAATATATTCCGTACACAAATGATTTTTGCAAAAATAAAGTTAATAAATTTCGAACGTGTTTTACATATGAATATGTTATGGAATTTTTGAACCCCATGTGTGCGCTAGTTGCCTAAAAATAGAACAGGAAAATTTGAAAATTTTTAAATTACGATAGCTTTTGATTGAGCTTTTTAAATACTATGAAACTTTCGGAACAGATTGGTATTATTAAGTTGTAAATTTGTGTAGCTTTTAATGCGCATGTTGGCGACCCCGTAGCAAAGGCATGCGCGGAAAATGAAAACCTTTAAATCATCGAATCTCCCGGAAAATTATCGATTTTTGGAATAAAAACCACTCATAAATAAGTTTAATGCTTTGTCTCTATAGCCAAAATGAAAAATTTGAAATTATACAACGGGCACGCCTGGTAACCCTCTCCCAATTTGCCTATATTTTTAGCTTCAAAAACTTCTGTTCATGGAAACTCACGATTTGATAATCAGAATTAATTCAAATTTGCAGAATGTATTGATCTTAGATAGAACCAGGCCTGGTAGAAGCACTTTTGAAATGCAGGCAATTTTGTGCCAGTGGTGCCATCTTGAAAAATCAATAAGAAAAGAACTGCTTTTGGCCCTATTAACTCTGATCCAGTCATTAGATTTTGACGAAATTCGCACAGTAGTTAAACCAGGTTTTGCAGAAATTTGGTTGAAAAATTTGGTTGGAGCTGCCAGCTATGGTAATTTTAGTGTCTTAAATTTTGATATAAAATAAACACCAAATATTAAGATCTAAAAAAGTTGAAAACTTTTGCGAAAGGTTGCCCCAAATTTCTTTGCATCCCTATAACTTCCAATACAGTCATCGGTTCAATACGAAATTCGCAGAGCAGGTTGACTTTGATGTAAGGCAGATGCGACATATGGCTATGGTGCTAGTTAAGGGCTGCTAGCACTAGGCTTTTTTTGTTATTTTAGTTCCAATAAATGGTTGCATTAAGTATTTTCATCGCAAACATTTGCAATGAAAATAAGCAAACATTATTTAAATTTTCTAAGCTCTGAACATTTTTCGGATGGCAACCCTAAACAACTTTCTACCGCAGTAACTTTCGATGAAGTCACCGAAATTAAAATAAGCTTAGATTCTATTATTACTTAAGGTGTATTAGATTTGAGTAGGAAAAGTAGCTAGTGGTGGAATCAACACTCAAATTATGCACAAATCCTCTACTGTTCTTCGAACATTAGTGTTTCTAGTGGGTCTGCGCTAGGGTTTTTACTTATGTTCGAAGAACAATAGTATTAAACTCGTTTCCTCGTTTCGCCGAAAATTCATATATCTTTATATATATATGTATATATATATATATATATATATATATATATATATATGTATATATATATATATATATATATATATATATATATATGTATATATATATATATATATATATATATATATATATATATATATATATATATATATATATATATATCAGCAAAATGATTAAGGGAGATAATCTCTGGAGTGGCCGATCCGATTAAGCTGAAATTTTCGGAGAACGTAGATGTATATGGTAGGTAGGTCCAAGACTCTCAAATTCAGATATCCTAAACTTTTTGGCGGCGGCGAGTGTTTTAGTGAATTTTGAGGAACTCCTTTATTTCCAAGCAGTGTAAGTTTTTGTTAAAGAAAAGTATTGGGAATAAAAACTTATTATGTTCTAAGCTTGTCTATGATAAAAAATTTGGAAATTTTGAGCCGTGTGTGGGTGCAGGGTGCCTAAAAGTAGGCAAGGAATTTTTTTTTAAATTTTGATTTGTCATTACTTGTAAGAAAAACAATGGATCATCGTGAAAATTACAGAGCGTATTGATATTGACTAAAATTTGGCACATATAGATTTTCAGCATAAAGCGGGTAATCCTGTAGCTGTGGCAGGCTGCTGAAAAAAAATCCTTCAAATCATTGACCTTCCTGAAAAATTTTTGATTTTTGACAAAAATTTCAAATCTGTGATAAATTTTATCCTTTGTCCTTTATCTGAAGATAAAATTTTCAAAATTTCGAGTTGCATAAGAACGGCAACTCACCACCACACTACCTCTATTTTCAGCACTCGAAAGTTCTGTTCACGAGAACTGACGACCGGATAATCCGATCATAATGAAATTTACAGGATATGTTGGTATTAGCTAGGATCAGGTCAGATAGAAGTGATTTTGAAATGCGGGCAACCCTGTGGCAGTGGTACCATCTTGAAAAACTACTGAGAAAAAAAACATCTTTTTGGCCTATAACTTTCGATTCAGCCATCAGATTTTAACAAAATTTACACAATACTTGGATGTTACTTTATGTAACATTTATTGAAAATTTGGTTGAAAAATTAATATAGAACTGGCAGCTGTGGTAATTTTTGTCTCACAAATCTTGCAAATTTGATCAGAAAAATAAAGCTTTTTTCCCTATAACTTCCGGTCCAGTGTTGAAATCAAAACGAAGTTCATGCAGTAAATGGACCTTAGTGTAAAGTAAATGTCGTAGGAATTTCGTACAAAAATCATGGCCAGCTATGACCATTTTTGTAATTTTGTGGAATTTCTTTACTGAGTGATTATGTCATTAGATTTCCAATTGAGAATGATCCTGCAATGAAAATTAACAACAAATATTAACGTTTTGAAAATTTGAAAAGTTTCGAGGGTGGCAACCCTAAAATTCTTTTCGCCCGTATTCCTTCCAGCGCAGTGATTCAATCGAAATGACATTTACTGGTTGGGTTTAACTTAACGTGAAG
Organism: Nemotelus pantherinus; assembly: GCA_963978885.1. NCBI lineage: Eukaryota > Metazoa > Arthropoda > Insecta > Diptera > Stratiomyidae > Nemotelus > Nemotelus pantherinus. The sequence goes on along the minus strand of OZ022264.1, from coordinate 169,187,878 downwards.
CAGATTTGGTATATATTTTGCTCTGCTGCTGACACAGGGTAACCAGCATTAGCCATTTTCGTAAATATTGCACCAACAGATGCTTCAAATTACGTGCTCATATGCAAAGCATTTGCGATAATAATAAAAAACCAATTTTTCAATTTTCCGAGTTTTGAACATTTTTCGGATGGCAGCCTCAAACAACGTTTAACCACTGAAACTTTCGATGGAATCCTGCGATGAGAACAAGGATAAGTTGATTTAAGTATGAGCTTGTTATGGTAAACTTATTGCTGCTTCGTTCGGAAAGTGTTACCAGCACTGAACATTTTCATCATTTGTGTTATAGCTGAGTTTTGTTGCTTTGGATAAGGAATGGTTGATATGATTCTACAAAACAGTGTATTACGTCTTTCCACACTTTTTTGTCACTCAAAGACAATTTCTTCGAAAATTAGTTTTCTAGCGGTTCAGGTGCGCTTGAGTTTTTATGTTACAGGAGATGCTGCTTTCAATGTATTGCGGTTTTTAGTTTTCCTAAATCTTAAAATTCATGCATACTGTAGCCCTTAAAATGTTTCCACCCTATGAGCTTAAATGCATTGTTCAGACCAGAGCTGTTGCGCCCTCGAAACAGGTTGGAGCGCGTGTGGTAGAATATTCATTTAAAATCTGCATGATTTTTTGGTTGTTCATTAACATTAGTATTTCAAGCAGTTATGCTGCGCTTGAGTTTTTATTTATCATTTGGCGAATTCGAAATTTGTTTGATAATTTTTTTGCGGTTTGAATTCAGTTTAGTTATTTCTTTGTGCTATCCAATAACTTTCGACTGGATAACATTCAGATTGTTGATAATTTGGTTTGGTACCTATATTAAAATTATACAGAACACCTGCTATAGCAAGAACAAGGAATGAATTGAACACAATGCTAGTCATCAAAATTACTGCTCTCCATTTGTATACTTCAATTAAAAACCTGTCAACCCAGCTCAATGTCGGGCATAGATTGGAAAAAACTGGCTAAAGCAATGACTTTCTTAATTCAAATTTGTGAATTGCCATTGTTAATATCTATGTTAATTTTGCATAGCGGCAGCGAAATTCAATAACTTGTTATGCTCATTTGGGTTTTTGAAGTAAAGTGGCTTTCAATATGCTTATAAACACAGATTTAAATATATTTTAATTCAAAATAAAATGACCAGAACTGATTTAAAAAATGTTTTTTATCGTAAAAGTTTGATAAACTCACCTGATGATGGATTGGGATTTGTATCCTCATACTGACTTGCTTTATATTCCTTATCAAATGGGTTTGCATTATTTCTGAAAAAATCAACAAAAAGCTAATTCAATATGTAAGTAAAATATATTAGTAGTAAACAAAACACATCATGTACTTTCAAACATTTCTCTATGTTTCTAGTTCAGCTCATTAAATTGAACAGGTTATCGTTTACAATACGCATGAGTAACGTAAAGCAGTCAATTGTGCAACACTTTGGTAAAGTTTATAGGCTATTGGATGCAGAAAAATGTAAATACGTTGGGAAAAAGTTGATAAAATCAGCTTGTAGATATCAATTAAGTGACTAATGAAAAAAAAAGTCTAGCGCATCAGAACCGCTGGAATTGTTGAAAAGAAAAGTTGTCTTTGAGGGATTTAAAAAGAAGACGTTATACATTTCTTTGTAGTATCATATCTATCAAACATTTGTTACTCAAAGGAACAAATATCATTTTCTGACACCATTTCTTATTACACAAATGATGAAAATGATCAGTGCTGGCAACATTTATCCAACACAGCAGCAATAAGTCTACCAGAACATGCTCGTACTTAATCAGCCTATCCTTTGAATTTCGTTTTCATCGAAGGATATCATCGAAAGTTTCAGCTATTAAACTATGTCTGGGGTTGCCATCTGAAAAATTTCCAAAACTCGGAAAATTTAAATATCGGTTGCTTATTTTATTGTAAATGCTTTCATCATGAAAACGAAATGGAAGCATCTGTTTGTGCAATATTTACGATTTGTCTGGTGCTGGCAATCATGTGCTAGCACCAAAGCTGCTTCACGTTGTGTTAAACCCACCCTATGAATTTAGTTTCGATTGAATGGCTGCGCTGTAATTTATAGGAGTGAATACAATTTTAGGGTTACCAACGTACAAACTTTTTAAATTTTTGAAACGTAAATATTTGTTGTTAATTGTTATTGCAGGATCATTCCCATTTGGAAACTTTATGACAACATCGCTCGACAAAGAAATAAAAATAAATTACGAAATTCATCATAGCTAGCAACTTTCTCACAATTTTTCAACAAAATTCCTACAAATCTAGACATGCAACAAGGTCCACTTATCACGCGAATTTCATTTTAATATCGTTACTTCATCGGAAGTTATAGAGAAAAAAGCCTTTATTGTCCTGAGCAGATTCGCAATATTAAGGGGACAAAAATTGCCATAGTTGGCGACCCTATACTAATTTTTCAACCAAATTTCTATGAAATTTTTTCTTAGAGTAAGGTTGACCTACTGCGTGAATTTTGTCGAAATCTGGTGGCTAAATCGGCAGCTATAAGCCAAAAACAAGTTTTTTTTGTTAGCAATTTTTCAAATGGCACCACTGCCACAGTGTTGCTCGTATTGCAAAATTACTTCTATCAGACTTGGACCAACATGTCATGTAAATTTCATATTGATCGCATTATCCGATCGTCAGATCTCGGGAACAGAAGTTTTGAGTGCTGAAAATAGAAGTAATTTGATCACAGGTTGCCGTTCTTGTTTTCCGCGGAATTTTGAAAATGGTTATTTGACTTGGTGGACAAAAGGCAAAATTTATCAATAATTTTTATTGATTTTCAAAAATCAAAAATTTTTCAGGAGGCTCGATGGTTTGAAAGATTTTTTTTCAGGATTCTGCTGTAGCTACAGAGTGGCTTACACCGTTTCAAAAGTCCATGTGTGTTAAATTCTAGTCCACATCAATACGCTTTGAAAATTTCACGATGATCCATTGCTTTTCTTAGAAGTTATGACAAATCGAAATTTGAAAAAAAATCCTTGCCTCCTTTTAGGCACTCAGCGCCTACACAATACGCTGTTATATACATCTATGTCCTCCGAAAATTTGAGCTCAATCGGATCAGCCACTCCAGACATTATCTCCCTTAATCATTTTGCTGATATATATATATATATATATATATATATATATATATATATATATATATATATATATATATATATATATATACAAAAAGAAGCATGAATTTTCGGCGAAACGAGTGTAATGTTCTTCGAACATTAGTAAAAAAGTTTAGTCGAAATTTCTTTGATGCTGCTCTGAACACGAAGCGACAAAGATCTCTGCTTCGCAAACTGAACAAGCCATCAGACTGATAGTCCAAAACAGTCCGTCAATGAGATAGTAAACGAAACAAGTGTCCAGAATACACGCTTGATCACACTTAACAAATATCAGAATGACGCTTTTCACTGGAAATTTTTAAGCACATGCAAGTGATACACATATGGTTCTGCAAGCTGTGGTGGAATCACCAAGGCTGTAGAAAGGATCACACGTTTTACAAGCCACTACTAGCAAATATGAAGATTCTCCTATTGAAAAGGAGGATAAGACCTTCGGTAGCATGGTACTATGCCTCTCTAATTCATTGGTGCTACAGTTGTTCTGAAAACCCTTATGTCGAGATACCCAAATAAAATGTACTTCCGAATGTCTTGACATCTCCCTTAGAGATTCACAGGTTTCAGCACCAATCATGGATACTCTACATGGATAAGCAAGGAGCTAAATAGCCACTTGGCTATTTGCAATAATGTCAATATTGACTCTGAGTATTCGATCACACAGAAGCCCGTCAATTGCTTGTAAAAACCATAATCTTCTCTTGGTAGATACTAGAATGGTCTGAAAGACTGAAGAGCAGCCTGAAATTTAACTTGTCTGAATATACACCACTACTAATTCTATTCTTTAACTTTAACACCACACATAGATAAGCCCATTTTCAAGATTGGCACCATCAACGAGTTGTAAACTCCACATCTAGTAGTCAAGACCCACTAGAAAGGGAAATTTCTTAGCTAAGATCGCAGCATGGCCAACCTTTGTTCTATTCAACTATATATATATGTATATATATATATATATATATATATATATATATATATATATATATATATATATATATATATATATATATATATATATATACATATATATATATATATATATATATATATATATATATATATATATATCATCTATATATATATATATATATATATATATATATATATATATATATATATATATATATATATATATATATATATATATATATATAGTTAAAAAAATATATATATATATATTATATATTATATATATATTTATATATATATATATATATATATATATATATATATATATATATATAAAGGAGGATTTGAAGGCTAATTTTGAGACTGTTGGAAAATACAGATTACTTATGCTATTGAACATCCTGCAGCATCTATTTAAAGGCTCATTAGCCGCGTTAGTAGTGGAGTGTGGATATTTCTTAAGTAAACGAGAGGACCTGGTGTTTCTTACAGGGTTATTCAACACCATTTTTCTATTCAGGAATTCAAGTTTGATAACGCCTCTAATGACATCATAAGGAAGAAGATTATTAAAATTGCAAGGGTTGTGTAGTTCTCTCAATGCGAAAAGTAAGAATTGCTACTGTGGATTTCAAAAGCCAGATTCCAGCAAATGGAAGCATATTCGAAAATGGGGCGTACAAGTGAGATGTATAAAGATATTGTGAATCAAAGGTTAAGAAATTAATTTGCACGTTTTTTGATGAAGCCTAGCTGTTTGTTTGGACGGGAAATTATTTTATTATAATGCAAGGTGAAGCGAAGTCGCTCATCGAAGATAACATCAAGGTCAACAACGTTTGCAACTCGAGCTAACAAATTATTCTTGAGGAAGTACGTGTTATGTGAGACGGTGCATTTTAGGGAGAAAATTATAGCTTGGCACTTAGCAATGTTCAGAGAGAGCTTGTTTTCATTGCACCAATGATCAAGTGGATTAAGTTTGGATTGGAGAAAGAGTGCATTGGATTTTGATTTAATGTTATGATAGACCTTGAGATCGTCGGCATAAAGTAGATGAGGTAAATTTGCTAAGACGTCAGATAGGTCAGAAACAAATATATCAAAAAGAAGTGGGCCAAGATGGTAGCAGACCAGAGTTAGCAGAAATATTTTTTGATAAAAGTTCTTGATATTTTACCAGCTGAGTTCGATTTCGAAGGTTAGAAGTCAGCCAGCTAAGCAAAGGTCCACCAAGTCCGAATTTCAGTAGATTTAGAATTAATGTAGGGTGGTAAACTCTGTCAAAAGCTTTACTAAAGTCTGTAAAGACTGCGTCAATTTGGTATCCTTTTTCCATGTTATTCCGGACGTCTGAGAGTAGGACCGTCAAACTAGTGGTTGTTGAGCGACTTTTCTTAAAACCATGTTGTTGCTCGTTCAGACGGGAGTCAACAAGTGGAGAAAGTTTATCGTAGACAATCTTTTCAAAAAGTTTCGGAATAGAAGATAAGGTGGCAATACCTCTTTGATTTCCAAAACAGGGTCTTTCACCATTTTCGAAGATGGGTATGACACATGAAAGTTTCCAACAGGATGGGAAAACTCCAGACGAAAGTGATCTGTTGAAAAAAACATGAAAGGGAGTTATAAGCTGCTCAAACATTTGCTTTGTTGCAGTCGAGTTGCGAAAAAGCTTAACGTATTTTGTCACGTGTAATTTTAGTGTGGCTGACAAACGCTGTAGGAGCAGAATGAGAGAAAGGGAGATGTGAGTTTGATGAGTCAGGTACAATTAAAATATTCTGGAGACTATCTGCAATTAAATCACAATTCTCATTAGGAGAGGAAGAAGTGATATCATTATAGAACATCGACGATGGATATCTAGTGGTTTTTTGCTTCACATTTACAAAATTATAAATTTTTTTAGGGTCGCGTATTATATTTTCCCTTGTTGTCTTAATGTCATTGTCATAAACCTCGTGAGATTTTGCCAAAAATTGCTAAGCGGCTTCAGTATATTCATCCTGAATAGCAGAACTAACGTCGATATTGTTTTTAATCCGCTTATAAAGTTTGTTTCTTCGATTTCGCAAATGCCTCAGGTCCCTATCAAGCCATGGCTCAGATAACTTTTTCTATTTTCTTATCTTAGGTACATATCTTTCAACGGCGTCAAATATTTTGTTATAAAAAGTGGAAATTGCTTCCTCAAGATCTAACGTTGAAATATTATTCGCCCAATCTATAGAGTCAAGGTGATGGTGAATGCTTTCATTATCAGCATTAAGAAAGTCATATGCAATTGAATTATTGTACGCTCTTAAGTAAATAGCAACAAAAGTTCAATTGATAGTGCAGTGTGGTGTAAACTATTTGTAAAAAGATGCTCTGCGTCATCAGTTGGATTTACCACTTCTTCGTCATAGGCATTTGAAAATACAAGATCCAACCAATAACCGTTTTAGTTGGAAGTTGGGGAGACTTGCTGCAAATCGTTGCCATAAAAAGTACTCGCAAGGTTGAAGTCGTTGGAATCTGAGAGATTAACAGGAAGAAGAAATGCCACGTTTTGATCGGGGGTAAAACATAAGTTGGGACGATTGAAATCCCCTAGGAATATTATTTTGTCTTTTTCCTTCAGAGACGTTGTAATGGAAGATATTAATTCACAGAAATGGTTGTTAATTGATTCGTCCAATCTGGGTGGGATATAGGCCAAACAAATGTAAAGGAAATTGTTATTCAAAGAAACACGAATAAAAATGTGTTGGAACAATACATTGGGGGTGATGTCAATCATCTCACTTGAAATAGTGTTGCTTCCCACCAGCAAAACCCCACCGCCTGGCGATTGACCTGTGGAACAATAGTCGTGATCATTTCTGTAATTTATCCAACTGCTATCAATGATTTTTTACTAATGTTCGAAGAACATTAGTATTAAAATCGATTCGGCCAAAAATTCATATTTCTATATATATATATATATATATATATATATATATATATATATATATATATATATATATATATATATATATATATATATATATATATATGTATATATCATCAAAAAATTTCAGTGAGATAATCTCGGGAACGCGCCATCCGATTGAGCTGAAACTTTCAGGATACATTGGTGTATATGCAGAATAGGTCCAGGTCTCTCTAAATGTCAGTTATTGTTAACTTTTTGGCGCCGGCGGCCATTTTAGTGATTTTTTTAATATACCTATTATTTCGTGCACAAATGATTTTCGCAAAAATAAAGTTGACGAAATAAATTTCTAACGTGTTTTACATATGAATCGGATAATGCTTTGGAATTTTTTAACCCTATGTGTGCGCTGGGTGCCTAAAAAGAGGACGGGAAAATTTGAAAATTTTTAAATTTCGATAACTTTTGACAGAGCTATTCAATCATTACGAAATTTTCAGGACATATTAAAATTATTTAGTTGTAGATCTGTGTAGCTTTAAATTAGCGTGCTGGCAACCCTGTAGCTAGGGCAGGCACTGAAAGTGAAAACCTCCAAATCATCGTCTCTCTTGAAAAAATGCCGTTTCTTCAAAAAAAAGCCATTCCTATGTAAATTTTGTGCTTTGTTTATATAACCAAAAAAAAAAAAAAGATATGGTATAACGGGCACGCCTGGTAACCCTTGCCCAATTTACCTATATTTTTAGCATCAAAAACTTCTGTTCACGGAAACTCACGATCCGATGAGCAGAATTATTTGAAATTCACAGAATGTATTGGCATTGAATAGGACCAGGTCTGATAGAAGTGATTTTGAAATGCGGGCGATTCTGTGCCAGTGGTGCCATCTTGAAAAATCACTAAAAAAGATAACTGTTTTTAGCCCTATAAATTCTGATTGAATCGTTCGATTTTGACGAAACTCACACAATTGCTGGACCTTACTTTAAGCCACGTTTGGTAGAAATTTGGTCGAAAAATTCGGTTGGAGTTGCCAGCTATGATAATTTTGGTGTCTTCATTTTGGAAAAAAAAATTTGGAAGTGAAAACATTCAAACCATCGAATACTCAAAAAAATGTCCGTTTCTTACAATAAAACTAATCTGTATATAAATCTTATGTTTAATCTACACGTTCAAAATAAAACTTTGGAAATTTCATGTCGGACAAGAACGGTAACCCTCTCCCAGTTAACCTATATTTTTAGCATCAAAAACTTCTGTTCACGGAAACTCACGAACCAATAATCAGATACAGCTAAAATTTACAGAATGCATTGGACTTAAGTAAGACCAGATTTGATAGAAGCGATTTTGAATTGTGGGCAAGTCTGTGCCAGTGGTGCCATCTTGAAAAATTACAAAGAAAAAAAACTGCTTTTTGCCCTATGAAATGTGAATAAGTTACCAGATTTTCATGAAATTGACACAGTAGCTAAACCTTATTCTAATCTCTGTTTGGTGGAAATTTGGTTGAAAAATTTGATTGGTGCTGCCAGCTTTGGTAATTTTTGTGTCTTTGATTTTGAAAATTCGCTCAGGAAAATAAAACTTTTTGCACTATAACTTCCAGTGCAGTCATGAAATCAATACGAATTTCATACAATTAATGAAACCTGTCATAAACATTATTCAGGCCAAATTTGGTTGAAAAGCCTCGATAGAGTTGCCAGCTATTGTTGATTTTGTGTTTAATTGCAATATCTTTATTAAGCGGTTTTATCGTAGAATTTTCACAGCAAATATTAAGCTTTCGATCATTTGAAAAAACTCGCTGCAGGTAACCCTAAATTTCTTTATACTCCTAAAACTTCGAATGTAATAGAACAACGTGAAGCAGATGTAATATATTATTGGCTTTGATACTGGCGAAAGGTTGCCAGCACGAGTCGGTTGTGCTACTTTTGTATCAATAAATGCTTACAGTTAGTATTCATACCGGAAACATACAATGAAAATAAATAACCAATGTTTCAATTCCCAAAGTTCTGCAAATTTTTCGGATCGCAACCCCAAACACCAACTTCAGTTACAGTGCTGCAGGCACTGAGCATTTTCTTCATTGATGTTATATGAGATGCTGCTTTCAAAATTATGTGAAATAAGCAACTGATAACGAATATAATTAACCCGTGTTTTGCTCTCATAAACGTTGAAATTCATGCCAGTGGTAATATCTGAAACCTTCCACCATATGAGTTATAATGCATTCTTAAGACGAAAGTAAAACGTGGCATTTGAAACAGTTTGGCCGTAATAAGCAGCACATGTGGTGGAATATGCACTCAAAACCTGCACGATTCTTCTACTGTTCTTCGAACATTAGTGTTTCTAGCGGTTCAGGTGCGCTAGAGTTTTTTATACTTATGGGAATCATTTAGCCAAGTTTCTGTGAAGGCGAGTAAATTAAAGTGGCAGGATTTTGCGTCAAGATATAATTTACTTAATCTGCCTCTCATGCCACTACAATTGTGATAAAAGAGTCTGAGTCCATTTGAAAAAGAGGTAATGTAAGAACAAATGCCTTATAGAGTTGACTGCTTTTCGAAGAGAAGCAGTTGTCATTAAATTGTCAAGGGTGGAAGCATTCGAGTTTCCTCGGTAGAGGCGACATAAAAACCCAAGTGGCTAGAAGATAAAGAGGAGCAAACATTGTTTGCATTTTGTTGGGAAAAAACGGAAGCATCAGCAGCACGTGGTATTCATGAGTTCCTATGAGTACAAGCAATGTTGAAAATACCATCCAACGATAAATTGTTTCTTACTACCGTAGAGTGGATGGGCTTTTTAGAAGGGATGGTCATCAAGTTGGATAGAATTTGACGATTTTGAATTGATGGATACTTGCGGTTATTAATAACATTATGTAAAATACAATTTTTTCTTACACAATTAGCTTTAGTTTCTTTATTACGACTATTGTTGGTGACTCGATTAACCCAGGGCCAAAATGTAACGCCATTACAGTCGATGTTGCTGCTACTTCCGTCTAAAATCACGAAAATCTAGGAATATTTTGAAGGAATCAAAACCTTATATCGCTTCTGCGAGCTGTGTTTTCGTTGTAGTAGTTTTGAAATAAAATAATCTGTGATGTAGAAACCGGCTTCGAGAAATCTATTGAGCCACCCTTGATCAGCAGCGGGAGGTATTCCATTGACGAAGAACGTTACTTTGGCGGAATCAACTGGTATTTGGAATCGTGATCTTTCGTCTAGACAATTTTCATAATATTTTTAATTTTTTTAGAATGCGACTGTCCCATTCATTTTTCAACCAATTTGTACCAAATTTGTATGTTGGCTTACAAGGAGAAAAAAAAGATTCGCACTGGTTACTTGATGATCCAGCAGTAGAAATTAGTTCTTTGATAGATGACCAAGCCATGTGTTTGTACTCACTTTCGGCATGTTGCTGTTAGTATCGGCATGTTTGCTGTTAGTATGCTTTTAGTACATTGGAGAGCTCATGGAAATGCGAATGTTTGTAAATAGATGGCTAATTGCTTATGTATATATATATATATATATATATATATATATATATATGTATATATATATATATATATATATATATATATATATATATATATATATATATATATATATATATATATATATATATATATATATATATAGAAATATATATATATATATATATAGAGATATATATATATATATATATATAGATATATATATATATATATATATATATATATATATATATATATATATATATATATATATATATATATATATATAAAGATATATAAATTTTCGGCGATACAGGTCCCATCCTTAAATTTCTTCGAAAATCAGTAAAAAACAAACTAAATTGCGAAATGGTTTCCCGAGTTCAAAACCAACAAAAAATTTAATTTGGGTAAATCTCTAGAAACAAAACATAACAATCTAAACAATAGTATAAAAAACTAGAGGATTTGTCCAGCGGTATTTTTCTGTAATTAAAATCTTAATATAATCATATTACAATCACATTAAAATACAACAAAATGCCGTTATCTTAAAGATATTAAAGTACAAAAGTAAAAACAGCAATCACGCGTTTTACGATGATCCACATATGTATGTATGTATGTATATGTATGTATGCGGCATTTTGTTGTATTTTAATGTGATTGTAATGTGATTATATTAAGATTTTAATTACAGAAAAATACTGCTGGGCAAATCCTATAGTTTTTTGTACTATTGTTTATATTGTTATGTTTTGTTTTTAGTGATTTACCCAAATTAAATATTTTGTTGGTTTTGAACTCGGGAAAGCATTTCGCAGTTTAGTTTGTTTTTTACTGATTTTCGAAGAAATTTAAGGATGGAACCCGTTTCGCCGAAAATTTATATATCTTTATATATATATATATATATATATATATATATATATATATATATATATATATATATATATATATATATATATATATATATATATATATATATATATATATATATATATATATATATATATATATATATATATATATATATATATATATATATATATATATATTATATATATATATATATGTATATATATATATATTTAAATATATATATATAAATATATATATATATATATATATATATATATATATATATATATATATATATATATATATATATATTTATATATATATATATATATATATATATATATATATATATATATATATATATATATATATATATATATATATTATATATATTATATATATATATATGTATATATATACATATTTAAATATATATATATAAATATATATATATATATATATATATATATATATATATATATATATATATATATATATATATATATATATTTATATATATATATATATATATATATATATATATATATATATATTTATAAAGAAATATACATATATATGTATATATATATATATATATATATATATATATATATATATATATATATATATAGGTATATATATATATTATTAATTTATATATATATATATATATATATATATATATATATATATATATATATATATATATATATATATATATATATATATATATAAAAATATACATATATATATATGTATATATATATATATATATATATATATATATATATATATATATATATATATATCAGCAAAATGGAGTTTTCTGTGTTTCTGAATTTCGATATCTCTAACCTTTTGGCGGCGGCGGGCATTTAGTGATTGTTTCCAAGCAGTGTAAATTCTTGTTTAAAAAAAAGTGTTGGAAATGAATATCAATTATTATGTTTTCAGCTTGCTTTTACGATAAAGAGTCGGAAATTTTGCGCCGTGTTTGGGTGCCGGATAAGTAAATGTAGGCAAGGATTTTTTTTCAAACTTTGATTTTCCATTACTTCTGACAGACACATTGGATCATCGTGGACATTGCAGAGCGTATTGATTGTGACCAAAATTTAACACACATTAATTTTCAAGACAGTGCGAATAACATAATAGCCACTGCAAGGACTTGAACAAAAATCTTTCAAATCATGCACCATCCTGAAAAATTGACAAAAACTTCAAATCACTGAAAAATTTTAGCCTTTGTCCATCATGTCTAATATAAATTTTCCAAGCACAAGAACGGCAACCCTTCACCAAATTACCTATATTTTCAGCACCCAAAACTTCTGTGTACAAAAATGGATGACCAGCTGATCCGATTATAATAAAATTTACATGTAGGTATTAGTAAGAACCAGGTCTGAGAGAATTGATTTTGAAATCCGGGCAACCTTGAGGTAGTGGTACCATTTTGTAAAATCACTGCGAAAAAAAAATTGGTTGTTGTCCTGTAACTTCCGATTCAGCTTTAACATTTTTACGAAATTCACGGAACATTTGAAAATTTGGTTGATAAATTGGAACAGAGTTGCCAGCTATAGTGATTTTGGTCTCCCCAATCTTGCAAATTTCCTCAGCAAAATTAAGCTTTTTTCCCTGTAACTTCCGGTCCAGTCATGAAATCAAAACGAAGCTCATGCAGTACATGCACCTTAATGTAGAACAAATGTGGAAGAAATTTCGTACAACAACCGTGAAAGGGCTGCTAGATATGGCCAGTTTTGTAAATTTTTAGAATTTTTTTACTAAGCGATTATGTCATTAGATATGCAAAAGGGAATGATTCTGAAATGAAAATTAACAGAAAAAATAAACATATTGAAAACTTGAATAGTTTTGACGCGGTTACCATAAAATTCTTCTCACCCATACAACTAAGTGATTCGAATAAAATAAAACTCACAGAGTGGGTTAAACTTGACACGAAGCAGATTTGGTATATATTTTGCTTTGCTCCTAACAGGGGGTAACCAGAATCTGACATTTTTGTAAATATTGCACCAACAGATGCTCTATGCAGAGCAATTGCAAAAAAAATTAGAAACCAAATTTTAAATTTTCCGAGTTTTGTAAATTTTTCGGATGGCAGCCTCAAACAACCTCTAACCGCTAAAATTTTTTATGTTATTCTGCGATGAGAACGAAATTCAATGGATAAGTTGATTTCAGTTTGATCTGTTTTTGGTTAACTTGTTGTTGCTACGTTGGGAAAGTGTTAAAAAAAAGCCCATTAAAAATCAAACCCGATACTGATCCACCCAATTTATATATAAATATATATATATATATATATATATATATATATATATATATATATATATATATATATATCACTATTTATATTTATCACTTTATATATATATATATATATATATATATATATATATATATATATATATATATATATATATATATATATATAGATATATATATATATATATATATATATATATATATATATATATATATATGTATATATATATACATATATATATATACATATATATATATATATATATATATATATATATATATATATATATATATATATATATATATATATATATCACTATTTATATATATCACTTTATATATATATATATATATATATATATATATATATATATATATATATATATATATATATATATATATATGTATATATATATACATATATATACATATATATATATATATATATATATATATATATATATATATATATATATATATATATATATATATATAAATATATATATATATATATATATATATATATATATATATATATATATATATATATATATATAAACATATATATATATATATATATATATATATATATATATATATATATATATATATATATATATATATATATATATATGTATATATATATATATATATATATATATATATATATATATATATATATATATATATCGATATATATATATATATATATATATATATATATATATATATATATATATATATATCACCAAAATTAATTGACTATTTTTCGGGATCGTGCAATTCGACTAAGCTGAAATTTTCATCATACATTGAATTGTATGCAGAATTTGTCCAGGTCTCACCGAATGTTGATTTTCTTTAATTTTTTGGCACCGGCGGCTATTTATGCGACATTTTAAATCTAAAAACCTTAGTTTGCGAAATGAATTATGAACGTATTTTTTTTTATAAAGATTTGATAAGATTTGAGAAATAGCACTGTGTGTGCGCTAGAAGCTTAAAACGAAATTAAGAAAATTCGAAATTTTTTGAATCGCGATAACTTTTGACATTATAAAACCTACATTATAAAACCTACAAAATATATCGATGTTCAAACCATCAACTCGCCTGAAATATTTTCGCTTGTAAGAAAAAAAGCAACTCCTGTACAAATATTATGCTTTGTCTACACAGCCAAAGTAAAACTTTTGAAATTTCATATCGGACAAAAACCGTAGCCATTCCCCAATTTACCTTTAATTTCACCATCAAAAACTTCTGGTTACAACTTACGATACAGTTTGAATACTAACAGGTACAGTTTAAATTGACAGCATATATTGGTCCTATATTTTTAGCATTAAAGCTTCTATTCACGGGAAGTCACGACCTTATAATCAGATTCAGTTGAAATTTACAGAATGTATTTGTCCGTAGTAGGACCAGGTCTGATAGAAGCGATTTTTAAATGAGGGCAACTGAGTGCCAGTGGTGCGTTCTTCAAAAATTACTGAGAAAAACAAAGGGCTTTTGGCTCTATAAATTCTGATTCAGTCAACAAATTGTGACCAAATTCACACAGTAGTTGAACATAGCTCTAAGCCACGTTTGACAGAAATTTGATTAAAAAATAAGGTTGAAGCTGACAGCTATGATAATTTTGGTGTCCTACATTTTGAAAATTCGCTCAGCTAAATAAAGTTTTTATCCCAAAGCTTCCAGTGCAGACATGAAATCAAAACAAAATTCATATGGCAAAATAGAATTATTGTAGGCAATGTTCTTTCAAAATCAAGTTGGAAAAATAATGACAGGGTTTGAAGTTATGGTTGTTAATGTAGTTTTTTGGCGTTTTTAATTAAGCAATTTTATCATAAAAGTTCACATCGAAGGGATCTTGCAGTGCAGGTAAACAACAAATGTTAAGATCTAGAAAATCTGAAAACTCTTCGAGTGGTAGCCCTTAATTTCTTTAAATCCTCATTTCTTCCAATGCAGTTATCGGATCATTACGAAATACGCAGAATAGGTTGACTTAGACGTGAGGCAGTTGTGGAATATTGTTGGCTTCGGTGTTAGCAAATGGTTGCCAGCGCGAGTAAATTTTCTGTAATTTTCGTTATAATAAATGCACATCGCGAATGTTTGCAATAAAAATAAGTAAACAATGTTTAAATGTTCTACAATCTAGAC
This sequence comes from Nemotelus pantherinus, assembly GCA_963978885.1. NCBI lineage: Eukaryota > Metazoa > Arthropoda > Insecta > Diptera > Stratiomyidae > Nemotelus > Nemotelus pantherinus. Next base: position 169,171,974 of record OZ022264.1, on the reverse strand, counting down.
ATTTTTAGGATGGCAGCCGCAATCACCTTTCTATCCCTGAAATTTTTTATGAAGTCATCGAAATTAAATTGACTTAGTGTCCATTATTACTTCAGGTGTATTGGTGTTAAGTAAGAGAAGTAACTATTTGTAGTGGTTTTAAGTAGCTAGTAGTAGAATGTTCACTCAAAATCTGCACAAATTCTCTACTGTTCTTTGAGCATCTTAGCGGTTCTGTTGCACTAGGAGTTTTTTTATTATTTTGGATTGAGGATATGCAGCAGAAAAAATACCAATCGACAGAAGTTTTATTAATACATAAATGTAATATATACTATATAAATGGCAGCAGGAAATGGAGCCATCAACAAGCTTTCAAGCAAGAAAAGATGGTTTACGCGTTTTATAAAATGTTATGCACACCAAAATTTAAAAATAAACAGAAAAATGAACAATAGCAGACGAATGGCTGCAAATAGCCTTAGATAAGCTCTTAAAATAATCATTGAGAATGGTGGCTACACTCTAGAAAAATTTTTCAATTTTCAACATAAAATGCATTCCAGAGCCCATGTTGCAAAATCTGAAAAATCATCGAGTGTTAAAATTCAATGCATGTGAAGAATGGCTTACGCGTTTCATAAAAAGGTATGCACACCAAAATGTCAAAATAAACAGAAAAATGAACAAGAGCCGACGAATGGCTGTTAATAGCTCTAAAAAAGCTTAAAAATTATCATTGAGAGCGGTGGCTACACTCCAGAAAAATTTTCAATTTTCAACAAAAAATGCATTCCAGAGGTTATGCAAAAATATCTGAAAAATCATTGTGTGGTTTAAAAGCAGTTAAAGATTGTATAACATTTCTGCTATTTTGTAATGCATCTGGTGGCAGAATTTTAAAAGCTTTTGTAGTAAATTCATCAAAAACAGAACGTTCAACAGCTCCCTGTGCATTGGATGGCCAACAAAACACCATGGATGACTGCTGATTTTAAAAAATAATAAAAAATAAAAATTTAAATATATATATATATATATATATATATATATATATATATATATATATATATATATGTATATTTATATATATATATAAATACATCTATTTATGTATATGTATGTATATATATATATATATATATATATATATATATATATATATATATATATATATATATATATATATATATATATATATATATATATATATATATATAGGGGAAAGTGGGGAATTGTGGAACGGGGGGAATTGTGGAACAGCGCTGTCATTTGCGCATGTGTCAACGGAGACAGATCAATGTTATGCAAAAATATCTGAAAAATCATTGTGTGGTTTAAAAGCAGTTAAAGATTGTATAACATTTCTGCTATTTTGTAATGCATCTGGTGGCAGAATTTTAAAAGCTTTTGTAGTAAATTCATCAAAAACAGAACGTTCAACAGCACCCTGTGCATTGGATGGCCAACAAAACACCATGGATGACTGCTGATTTAAAAAAATAATAAAAAATAAAAATTTAAATATATATATATATATATATATATATATATATATATATATATATATATATATATATATATATATATATATATATATATATATGTATATTTATATATATATATATATAAATACATCTATTTATGTATATGTATGTATATATATATATATATATATATATATATATATATATATATATATATATATATATATATATATATATATATATATATATATAGGGGAAAGTGGGGAATTGTGGAACGGGAGGAATTGTGGAACAGCGCTGTCATTTGCGCATGTGTCAACGGAGACAGATCAAAACAGCTGATTTTGTGTCATCTCGGTCAGAGCTCATTTTTCTAGTAGCAAACATTCAGTGTATCGGTATATATCTGTCCCTGTGGCCGTGACTGGGAAATCAAGTTTCCCAAAGTGTTTTTTCGCTCCTGTGTTTGCCCGTGTTTTGGAAGTGCTGTTGCAAACCCACTCAGGTAAATATGCTTTTTTTTATCCTTGAACTTTCGCCCTTCGATACACAAAAGTCATTTTGGATGAAAAGTCTTTCAGTCGTTTGCACACCGCTATATTGCAAAACATAGCTCGTGGGGAATTATGGAACACTTTTAGTGGGGAATTGTGGAACACTCAATATCAGTGTTTCGCGATACGTTAAATTGTATTTTATTTGGTGTTTTTGAATTCTCGTCGTTTTTCAGGCATCATGCCGCGTTATTACGCCAAAAAAGTTGACAAAGTCAGTTATGCCGCCGTTTTGCTACAGATAGCAGATTTTGCTACATAACAACTCCATTCGCGCAGTCGCTCGATCGTGCAATTTACCGTTTACAACTCTTGCACGATACGTCAGGAAAATCAAAGCAGCCGATATTGACGTCTCAACCTCTAACGACGATGTTATCATCGCATTCATCAAATCAATCACCGTTCCGGGTCCAAAGACGGTAGGTTTTTGTACGCAAGTTCTTTTGAACGATAAGATAGTTCGGAGATATTTTTTCCTGACCTTTTTTCGAAGATATTTTTTTGGGAGGTAGATAAGGATTGACGAGGGAGATAAGAACGGTTAGTAAGATAAAATCTTATAGATATTATTTTATTTTTGTTTCAGATTTTCAGTCCCGACCAAGAACAGATGCTCATGAAATATGTTTTGAAAGCGAGTGATGTTTACTACGGGCTAAGTATCTCGGAACTGAAGACACTGGCATTCCAATTCGCCAAATCCATCAAATGCAACTATCCTCATTCATGGAATGAAAATTCTCAAGCGAGCAAAGACTGGTACTATTCATTTATGAGCAGAAATCCGCAATTATCTTTGAGAACACCGGAACAGATAAGTCAAAACCGTGCGAAAGCTTTTTGCAAGGAGAACGTCGATGCAGTTTTTGAAAATTATCGTTCCGTTCTTAATTCAACTACCTTCGAAGCCCATAGAATATGGAATATGGACGAAACCGGTCTGCCAACTGTT
>OZ022264.1:169153999-169166499 GCA_963978885.1 Nemotelus pantherinus | reverse complement strand
ACTTTCCTCGCTGGTCTCTTTTCGGGAGCTGAAGGCATTAATGGTGCAGTCGAGGTTGCCGATGCTTGTTGGTTTTCGGAAGAATTGTCGATAGGTTCCGTAGAGAATGACGTGTAACGAGGCTTGAGCCTGTTAATAGAAACGTTGACGGATTTGTTTCTGATTTCCAGAGTGTAATAATTTGTATGTCTGGCTAGGACTTTGAAAGGACCGTCGTACGGTGGAATGAGTGGTGGACGAACAGAATCGACTCTGACGAAGACGTGTGAGCAAGAGTCGAGTTGCTTGAAGATGAATATCTTCGGTGTTGTGTGGTGTTGAGCATCAACCGGTCGAAGTTTTGCCATTGTAGCCGTTAGTTCGGAGGCAAAGTCTGTTTGGCAAATCTTCCTAGGATTTTCTTGAAGAAAATCACTAGGAAGACGCAGGTTTTGTCCGTACAGGAGTTGTGCCGGTGATGCTGTGAGTTATTCTCGGATTAGAGATTGTAATCCAAAAAGAATTAGGGGAAGTGTTCTAGTCCAAGAAACATCGTTGTGAGCCATGATAGCTGATTTAAGAGTACGATGCCATCTTTCTAAGGAACCGTTGGCCTGAGGGTGGTACGCTGTGGTACGATTGCGTTCGAAGCCCAAGAGTCGACCAAGCTCAGCATGGAGCGCTGACTCGAATTGTCTGCCCTGGTCGGTGACAATGTATTGGGGAACTCCAAATCTAGCAATCCAGGTGCTTAGTAAAGCAGTAGCACAGTCATTGGCAGTAATGCTGGCTAAAGGAATTGCTTCAGACCAACGTGTGAAACGGTCAATTGTGGTGAGACAGTAAGTGTATCCCTGCGAGTGTGTGAGGGGACCAACTATGTCGATGTGAATGACCTTAAAACGTTCGGAGACCGTAGGAAAGGTCGATACGGGTTTGCTCACATGGTTATCTTGCATTTTTGACAAGATAGACATTCTCGGGCCCAAGTGGCAATGTCCTTGTTCATCGAAGGCCAGAAGAATTTAGTTGCAATGTGCTTTCTTGTAGCACGAATACCAGGGTGAGCGATATTATGTTCTGAGTTGAACACCTGTTTCCTGAACGTGTGAGGAATATAAGGTCGTATGGTTGGGCCAGACACTTCACAAAAAATGTCGACGTTGGTGCCAAAGATTGGTTGTTATTTTAAAAGAAATTTAGAGTTCTTTAGAATCTTCTGAAACTCCGCGTCCGATGTTTGGGACGTGGCAATTGTGGCAAAGTCGAGAGTGCTGGGAATAATGATTTCTTCTAGACGAGAGAGTGCGTCAGCAACAACGTTGTTGCAACCAGAGACATGCCGAATATCAGAAGTGAACTCACTTATATAACTTAGATGTCTAAGTTGACGAGTTGTTGCCTTTTCTGGCTTTTGTTTAAAAGAAAAAGTCAGTGGTTTGTGGTCGGTGTATAGTGTTAACCTTTGGGCTTCGAAAAAGTATCGGAAATAACGAATGCCCTGATAAGCCGCTAAGAGTTCGCGGTCGTATGCACTATACTTTCTTTGTGCGTCGCTTAATTTGGCCGAGTAAAAACCAAGGGGTTGGCAAGAGCCTTGACATTTTTGCTGCAGAGCAGCCCCGATGGCGGAATTGGAAGCGTCTACAAATAGACCAAGCTCGGCGTTTGAGTCCGGAAAGGACAATAGAGTGGCTTCTGTTAAACCAGTCTTGACTTGGTCGAAAGCTCTGCTAGCTTCTATTGACCAGTCAATTGTCTTAGCACCATCTTTCTTAGAGCCACAAAGATAGGCGTTGAGTGGTTGCTGCATCTCAGCTGTGTGAGAAAGAATGCGACGATAGAAGTTGACCATCCCCAAAAATCTTCTTAGGTCTTTAACCGTCTTGGGGAGTTTAGCTGTTGATATTGCCTCAACCCGATCTGGGGAGGGCTTAATGCCTTTCGGCAAAACCTCATGACCTAAGAATTTAATTGAAGGTCGAAGGAAATGGCATTTCTCCATATTGATTATAAGACCATGGTCCGCTAATCTTTTGAAAATTTGTTCTAAGTAAACAAGATGCTCTTCTTCGGAAGTCGAAGCTACCAAAATGTCGTCGAGGTAAATAAAATAGAATTTTCATCCGTGAAGGACTTCTTGGATGAAGCGCTGGAACAATTGTGTCGCATTGCAAAGTCCGAAAGTCATTCGGGTGAACTTAAAGAGTCCGAAAGGTGTGCAGATGGCGGTCTTTGGAATATCGTTCGGCTCGACTGGAATTTGATGGTAAACCTTGGTCAGGTCGATGGTGGAAAATATATTTTTGCCATGTTATTCATGACAGAAGTCTTGAATAATGGGGATCGGATATCTATCCGGGACGGTTATAGCGTTAAGGCGTCTGTAATCGCCGCAAGGACGCCATTCCCCATTACTCTTCCGTACCATGTATAGTGGAGAAGACCAGCTGCTGTTTGAGGGGCGGCAAATTCCCGGCTGTAGCAGGAAATCGAATTCTTTCTTAGCCACCGCGAGCTTATCTGGTGCAAGTCGACGTGGTCTCGATACTATTGGAGGGCCTGTGGTCAAAATGTGGTGTGTCACCTTATGTTTACAGGGTTGTGAGAACCCTGTGTTGACCGTGATGGCATGGTATTTGTTGAAAAGGGCATGTATCCGTGGATCTGAGGTTTGCTCAAACAAAGCACTAAGTTTTGGACCTTTGTACGAAGTGTACGTGCCTTTCGATGAAAGAGAAGTAAGAGGATCCACAAGGATAGCATTTGCCAAGTCGACGACTAGCCCATAGAGGCAGAGGAAGTCTGCGCCTAAAATGGGTCTAGAGACATCGGCAATGATAAAATTCCATGAAAACTCACGACGGAGTCCCAGGTCTAGTTTGATCACCTTTCGTCCATAGGTGTTGATGGTCGACTGGTTTGCCGCGGCAAGTCGCATACCAGAAGGTGGAAGTTTTCCGGTAGTAGGTGCTGGAAGCACCGAAATATCTGCGCCTGTGTCAATCAAGTAGTGTCGTTTAGACAAGTTGTCATGAATAATTAGACGACGGCTAGATGACAAGTCGCGTTTTCTTACCGTCTGAAGAGAACAGTGACTTAGTTTTTTTGGTTCAGATGAACCAGCCTTGAAAGCGCATGGAGAGATGCATTTTAAAGCCTTGGAGCCGAATTTGTAGTGGTACCAACAAAAACCAGCCCCTCGTGACTGGCTTCGGCGACGTGGCTGCGAGCGAGATCTCCCTTGGGACCTCGAACGCGATCTTAGTTGTTGATGTACAAGTTTCGTCAGCGCAGCGACCTGTTTTGTTAATTCGGCCACCTCTGACTGCTCGTGGGAAACAGCGACTGAATTTATTTGTGGGTGAACAAATACTTCAGTAATTTTGTCGGCTGTTTCCGCCAACTTGTTGAGGCTGGCTTCCGGAGAGCAGGCTAAAATGGCTTGCGTTTGCTCCGGAAGCCACTGCAGCCAGAGGGTCCCCAACAGGTCGTCTCCGACCTTAGCACCTCCCAACTGCTTCATATCCCGAAGCAGCTGGGAAGGCTGTCTGTCACCTAACGAGAGGTTCTCCAAGAGGTGCTTGAGATTCACAAAATCGCTGGCTGAAAGCCGCGATACAAGCGCCCTCTTGAGGTCCTCGTAAGGCGAGTCAGGATCCTGTCTCCAAACCACGTCCCCGACCACCTTCAGCTCCGCCGAACCCAGCGAGGAGATCACGTAGTGGTATTTGGTCTCCGAGCTCTTAAAACCAGCTTTTGCGAACTGGCTCTCCAGTTGGGAGGACCACAAAGTTGGCTCTTCTTGCCAAAAAACGGGTGGTTTGACGGATGTCGCGAAAATTTCAGGACCGGATGACGCGCCTGAGGGAACCGCATCCTCATTGTCCAACGACATTCTAACGGAGTTACGCGACGGGACGAATAGAAACGGAACGCGGCAAGGAAATAGGGTGGCTGAAAATTGGTGTTTGAATATATATATATAGGTGTAATTAGAATAATAGTAATAATATATATAAATCTAGTATTAAGAATTTTCGACGTCAGTCGTAGATGTAGCAGCGATGAAATTCTTTTCCGACTTGTTTATGGAGTGCTGCTACAAACAGTGGTCTTGCTTGATTTACTGCGGAAAGATTCGATCCGCTGGAGGACACAATTTTGTCATAAAATAATTTCGGGACAATATCTTAAAGTGCCTTTTTTTAAAAAAAATATTGGATTGTAGCCAGATTTCAACCGACGACCTATGGATGGTTTTTATCTATGTCGCTACGAACTACACTGTTGCTGTCGCTACAAACTGCACTGACCTTGTGTAATTTAAACTTAACAAGTACTTACTTCGAATCAGTTTTAACCTCAATATGTTGTAGCAGCCGCAGCAACTGTTCTTCTTTTCTTGTTCTCTACGCCCTTCTTTGTCTTCAATTATGCTTCGATTCGTTGGAGTTCCAATGGTGCCAATGTCCTCCTTCAAATTCGACAACAATTCGTATATGTCTACTATTGCTCTTATATTGTATACCAGTAGACTGGATGTAACTATTTTGGAACAGGAGTTATGTAAGCATATAATAAACGCAAAAAACAACGTCGATTCGTGGAAATTTGTTTTTTAAATGAATAGTTTGAAATGAAGCTTCGTTCGTTTGACTTTTAGTGATTAATCTTCATGCTGTTAAGCTTGGTGAAAATCTTGCAAAAAGGACCACTTGATCGAAATTTTTCGTACCTTCCTAGTCGGAAGTAGTCTTCGTTCGTGATATCTGGTGTGGTCCGCAGTCCGTACCTTGTCGGTTTACAGCAGTGAATTCGTTAAATTGTTGCATTTCTTTTGAAACTAATAGTCGCGCAAAATGTTGACTTGGATGACAGCTCCGTACGTTACGGTATTGTCCTGGTCGTTGTGTTTGTTGCTGGTGCCGTTTCTGTTGAAGTTGATGACGATGTACATTCCTGTAGGTGTAGCATCAGTGGCAGATTAGCGCTCCAGTCCGATCGATAGCTCCTGTTTGAGAATAGGCGTACGTGCTTACGTCGGGGTCACCAATTTTAGCTAAATTTGACCTTCGAAAAACCTTGAAATCATAGCCTGTAGACATTTAAAGTTCTATTAATTTTTAGAGTTGAATATGATATTCAAATTTTTAACTATCCCACAATTCAATCAAAAATGTCTTCGAACAAATTGAAAAACCTTGACAACTCATATGAACCATAATAATTGACAACTCCACAATATTTTTTATAAAACATTTATTTCTTAACCTACTTTGTTTTTAAATTAAAATGTGTTGTGTTTCATGTCAAGTAGTGTGGTGAGTTGTGAGTTGTAAATGTAAGTGAGATACGTGTAGGTGTTTGTGTATCCACAAATATATGTATATATATATATAAATATATATATATATATATATATATATATATATATATATATATATATATATAAATATCTTTATATTTACATATATATATATATATATATATATATATATATATATATATATATATATATATATATATATATATATATATATATATATATATATATATATGTATATATATATATATATATATATATATATATATATGTACATATATATATATATATATATATATATATATATATATATATATATATGTATATATATATATATATATATATATATATATATATATATATATGTACATATATATATATAAATATATATATATATATATATATATATATATATATATATATATATATATATATTTATATGTATAAATATATATATATATATATATATATATATATATATATATATAAATATATATATATATATATATATATATATATATATATATATATATATATATATATATTTATATATAAATTGGGTGGTTCAGTATCGGGTTTGATTTTTAATGGGCTTTTTTTTAACACTTTCTCAACGTAGCAACAACAAGTTAACCAAAAAAAGATCAAACTGAAATCAACTTATCCATTGAATTTCGTTCTCATCGCAGAATTTCATAAAAAATTTTAGCGGTTAGAGGTTGTTTGAGGCTGCCATCCGAAAAATTTACAAAACTCGGAAAATTTAAAATTTGGTTTCTTATTTTTTTTGCAATTGCTCTGCATAGAGCATCTGTTGGTGCAATATTTACAAAAATGTCAGATGCTGGTTACCCTCTGTTAGGAGCAAAGCAAAATATATATAAAATCTGCTTCGTGTCAAGTTTAACCCACTCTGTGAGTTTTATTTTATTCGAATCACTTAGTTGTATGGGTGAGAAGAATTTTATGGTAACCGCGTCAAAACTATTCAAGTTTTCAATATGTTTATTTTTTCTGTTAATTTTCATTTCAGAATCATTCCCATTTGCATATCTAATGACATAATCGCTTAGTAAAAAAATTCTAAAAATTTACAAAACTGGCCATATCTAGCAGCCCTTTCACGATTGTTGTACGAAATTTCTTCCACATTTGTTCTACATTAAGGTGCATGTACTGCATGAGCTTCGTTTTGATTTCATGACTGGACCGGAAGTTACAGGGAAAAAAGCTTAATTTTGCTGAGGAAATTTGCAAGATTGGGGAGACCAAAATCACTATAGCTGGCAACTCTGTTCCAATTTATCAACCAAATTTTCAAATGTTCCGTGAATTTCGTAAAAATGTTAAAGCTGAATCGGAAGTTACAGGACAAAAAACAATTTTTTTTTCTCAGTGATTTTTCATAATGGTACCACTACCTCAAGGTTGCCCGGATTTCAAAATCAATTCTCTCAGACCTGGTTCTTACTAATACCTACATGTTATGTAAATTTTATTATAATCGGATCAGCTGGTCATCCATTTTTGTACACAGAAGTTTTGGGTGCTGAAAATATAGGTAATTTGGTGAAGGGTTGCCGTTCTTGTGCTTGGAAAATTTATATTAGACATGATGGACAAAGGTTAAAATTTTTCAGTGATTTGAAGTTTTTGTCAATTTTTCAGGATGGTGCATGATTTGAAAGATTTTTTTTCAAGTCCTTGCAGTGGCTATTATGTTATTCGCACTGTCTTGAAAATTAATGTGTGTTAAATCTTGGTCAACATCAATACGCTCTGCAATGTCCACGATGATCCAATGTGTCCGTCAGAAGCAATGGAAAATCAAAGTTTCAAAAAAAATCCTTGCCTACATTTACTTATCCGGCACCCAAACACGGCGCAAAATTTCCGACTCTTTATCGTAAAAGCAAGCTGAAAACATAATAATTGATATTCATTTCCAACACTTTTTTTTAAACAAGAATTTACACTGCTTGGAAACAATCACTAAATGCCCGCCGCCGCCAAAAGGTTAAAGATAGCGGAATTCAGAAACACAGAAAACTCCATTTTGCTGATATATATATATATATATATATATATATATATATATATATATATATATATATATATATATATATATGTATATATATATATATATTTATATATATATATATATATATATATATATATATATATATATATATATATATATATATATATATATATATATATATATATATATATATATATATATATATATATATATATATATATATATATGTATATATATTGTAATATGTGGCCAAAGTCGTGGACACTGGTATTTGGTTACAATTTTTGCTCCTCGAGCCAGAAAACAAATTTAGGTCACTTTTTACTTTTGCTTTGGCGAGCCTGTCGCCGCTTACGCAAGAGTAAACCAAAAACTTTGCCTTGGCGAGCCTGTCGCCGCTTAAGCAAAGAGAGACTAAAGACTTTGCCTTGGCGAGCCTTTCGCCGCTTAGCTAAGTCTATATCAGTCTTCTACCTTCGTACAAAGAATAAAACAATTCTTTTTGTACACCTGGTCGCCGCTTTTTCTTTTGGCTTACCAGTCAAGAATGTCCTTTATTATTAACCATTCGAGCTTTTATATGAATAATATTACAGTTATAACAAATTCAAAAATCTGCGCGAATCAAAAATAATTATGTAGTTCGGAGGATTTACCACCGCGTGCAATTAGGGCGCTCTAGTCGCCATCTATGTGATATTTGACATTTCGACCAGTGTCGAAACGTCAAGTGTCAAGTGTACACAACACCCTCTCTCTTTGGGAAAAAAAAAATTTTCTTTTGTGTAAAAAAGGAAATTTTTGAATTTTAATTTTTTGATTCTCACATTACAATTTCATATAATTTTTTTTGACTTATTTCTATTTAATTCGCAATTTCATATGTATATATTTCTTTTCTTGATATTTTCTTTATTTTGACTTAATTTTATCTTATAGTGTACATATTGTTTGATTCTATTCAGTTTTTTTTTTTTGTGTTTTTTATCTGATTGTGGAAATTTGTAGTTGTATGCTTATAGTCTATTACATTATTATTCTTGTCTGTGGCTTGTATAGCTTTAACAAATTGAAAAAAATACATTTGTTGTTTATTAAGATATCTGAATTTACGCCATCTCTGAATTTTATTGCGTATGGTCCGTGGTATGTGTTTTGTAATGTCTTTCTATTCATATTTCGTACTAGTACTAAATTTCCTACTTTCAAGTTTGATGGTTTTGCAAAATTGTCTAATTTAAGTTTTCTTTCGTGTTTTACTCTATCGATTATTTTTCGTGCTAGACTGGTACTATTTTTTAATCTGAGTTTTAGTTCATTAGCATAATTATCTATATTGTTTATTGGTTCATCTTTTTCTATTATGTCTTTAGGTAGATGAGGTAATCTGCCATATACGAGTTCGTATGGAGAATATTGTGTGTCTACATGGGGGCTAGTGTTGTATGCAAAAGTATAGTAAGGTACCCATTTATCCCATTCGTAATCATTGGTAAAGTTCAATAAATATTCGTATAATACTCTGTGATTACGTTCCACTGTCCCGAGTGTTTCATGGTGATAGGGTGTCGAGAATACTTGTTCTATTTTTAACATACTACAAATGTTTGCCATTAGCTCATTGGTGAATTCAGTTCCATTATCTGACTTCAGTTTTTTGAAAAGGCCGTGTTTTAATATTAATTGTTCAACCATTGTTTTCGCGATAGTTTTAGCGTCTTTTGATTCTATTGGATAGGCAATAACATATTTTGATAATTCGCACTGCATTGTGAGTATATATCTATAATTGTTGCTCAACCTAAGTGGTTACTGTGTCTATGACGATTGTTTCGAATGTGTTAGCAGGTGTGTCTGTTATAGTTTGGTTTTCTTTTATATGTTTTGTCGGTTTATTTTTAGCACAAGTTTCACAATTGTTAATAAATGTTTTTATCATTTTGTTCATATTTTTCCATATGTATTTCTGTTTGAGTTTTAATATCGTTTTTCTCACACCTAAATGTCCTCCTACGGGTGTTGTGTGGTAATCATTTATCAATTTAAATTGTATTATTTTATCTGTTATTCTTTTGGGGGGTTTGTATATTATAATTTTTAGAGTTTTTTTTGCCTTTTGATTGAGTACACTGTTGTAATTTATTGAATATGTCTTTGAATTCATTTTTCCCTATTATGTTAAATATCTCATCAGTTTCTTTTAAGTATATCATGGTTTATTCCTCCTTGTCACTATTGACGTCAGTTTCTCCAGTAACGAAACTAATTCCGATGGATTATCACTGCATTCAATTTTAACTTGGTTATTTTCAATGTTTATCTTTGTATTTTTCCCCGTTTCAAATTTTAGGTTTATTAAATTTTTTATGTCAGACATCAATTCGCTGTTCCATATATACGTTTCATTTAACTTTGTGTTTTGGTTTGGTTCATGTGCTTCTATCGTTGGTGTGTTGTATTTCTCTCTGGTCATGTTTCTTGTGACTGCTAATATATTTTTGTTCTTAACGTTATGGTCTTGTTTCGGGATCATTTCTTTTAATGAATCTGAGCTTAACTTGATGCGTGATAGTGCATCCGCATTGACATTCATTTTTCCTTTTCGGTATATTATGTCGAAGTCATAATCACATAAATCGACTCTTATGCGTGTCATTTTTGATGATGGGTTTTTGTGTGTGAATAACGATATCAGTGGTCTATGGTCAGTGACCACCGTAAATTTATTTCCAAAAAGATAGGGTTTGAAGAAGTTTATTGCCCAATGAATCGCCAGTAATTCTTTTTCTATTGTAGATTTGTTTATTTCGTGTTTAACGAGAGTTCTACTCGCGTAAGTTATGGGTAAGTCCTGTCCTATGTCATCTTGTGACAGTACTGCGCCTAATGCATAGTCTGATGCATCCGTTGTGACTATGAATGGTTTGCTAAAGTCCGGGTATTGTAGAATTGGTGCATTCATTAGTTTGCTTTTAAGCAATTCGAATGTTGTTTGGCATTGCTGTGTCCACTTGAATTCAACTTTCTTTTTTAGTAGATCGTTTAGACATTTCGTTATTTTAGCAAAGTCGGGGATGAATCGACGGTAATAATTGGCGAATGCGACGAATCTTCTGACTTCGTCTGGATTTGTTGGTACTGGGTACTTTTTGATTGTATCTAGTTTTCCGGGGTCAGTGCGAACTCCATTCTTGGTTATCAGATGTCCCAAGTAAACCACTTCGCTTCTCAGGAAATTGGATTTTTTAGGGTTCAACTTAAGATTGTATTTTTTCAATCTTTCAAGTACTCGTACTAAATTTGTATTATGGTGTGCTAAGCTGCAGCCGAAAACAATTATATCATTTACATATAGAAAAGCTGCTGAGTCCAGTCCACTTAAAGCTATGGTTAGCATGCGCTGAAAGCTGTTTGAAGAAATTGTCAAACCAAATGGTAGTCGTTTAAATTGATAGTGCCCTTTGTTCGTTGAGAAGGCTGTCAATGGTCGTGACTCTTTCGTAAGCTCTATTTGATGGAATGAACTTGTCATGTCTAAAGTAGAGAAATATTTAGCTCTCCCCAGACTATCTAGAACATCTCCTAGTCTTGTTAGAGGGAATTTATCGTTGACTATTTTCTTATTGAGTGCTCTTAAATCAACTACTAGTCTCCATTTATTTGCGCCTAGTTCACTCTTCTTCGGTGTTAGAAGTAGTGGTGAGTTGTAGGGGCTGGTTGAGTCCTCGATGACATTGCTGTCTAACAATTCCTGTACTTGTTTGTTTATTTCGTTAATATGTGTATGAGGTAACCTGTAATTCTTTATGTATGTCAGTGTGGTATCTGTAACCTGTATTTTTTGAGTGTAAAAGTTGTTTGTGGATAAAGGTTCACCTTCTAAGTGGAATATATGTTGGTATATTTTAAGAATTTCTAATAGAGACTTCTGGTCTTTCGCATTCAGATGATTTATTTTAACACGTTTTAATATGTCTTTAAATCTTTGTTCGTCTCTGATGTTTCGAGCTACTGATTTACTTGTTTCACAAGGTTTGAAGTTTCTTAACGGTTCGGTTTCAATTTTAAAATTTTCGAGTATTACCTCTTCTTCATTTGTGTTTAATATCTTAATGTGTTTTATGCCTTTTACTGGGATTATTGAACTGGCTATATAGACTGCTGGTTTAATTTCTTTATTAATGGTTACACTATCTTCTTCTATATTAATATCGATGGGACATACGTATTCACACCTTGGTGTTACTGCAACACTCTGTTTTCTTGTAGCGATAGGTATAGTATGGTCTTCATAATTTATATTTATTGTTATTGTGTATGTTTCATAGTTTATTCTTGCTAATTTTTGGGTAAGAAAATCCCTTCCTAATATTCCGTCCGTAAGAATAGGAAAATCAGATTCCACTATTTGAAATGGAAAATTGATGTTATTTCCATCAATACTCAAATTTAAATTAGTCGTTCCAATCGACTGTATTTGTTCATCAGTTATTCCGGAAAATTTACATCTTTTGTCTTCATTTATGATTTGATCATCCGGAATCGCACTTGCTTTACATAGTGACACATCTGCTCCAGTGTCTACCAATAATTTTAAATATTTTCTATTATCCTTGCAGTAAATTGAGACATAATTTTCGAGCTGTCTGTTAAGTAATAATATTTTTTCTGTCTTGGTCCCGGGGTCAACTTTTATTGTTCGTTGTCGCTGGCCTCCGGGCTTGTCGCGTTTCCCTGGACTATATTTATTCGTTGTCTCCTATCGTTGAAATTTTTGCTATTAGTTCTGCTGTTATCGTAGTTTCTGTGATTTCGATTAACTTCATTACCCCTTGAGCTGTGATTGTTTCTATTATTATTGTTATTTCTATAGTTATCATTTCTATTAGTATTATTTTGATTCCACTCGTTATTTCTATTATTATAAGTGTTTCTGTTATTTCTGTAATTATTCGAATTGTTCATTTCACCTGATCTTGAATTATAATTGTCTCTATAATTTCTATTCTGGTTGGTGCCGTTATTTCTATTATTGTTATAGCCATGAGACGTGTTATTATTATTAAAAGTGTTTCTGCTGTTATGGTTATATTGTTGATTATAATTCGGTCTTCTATTAATATACATTATATTTTCCGTTATTCTATTACTTGT
>OZ022264.1:169116499-169146499 GCA_963978885.1 Nemotelus pantherinus | reverse complement strand
TGGCATTTGAAACAGTTTGGCCGTAATAAGCAGCACATGTGGTGGAATATGCACTCAAAACCTGCTCGATTCTTCTACTGTTCTTCGAACATTAGTGTTTCTAGCGGTTCAGGTGCGCTAGAGTTTTTTTTTTTTCTTTTTAACAAATTTATTTAAGCATCATAATATTCAAGAACATGCAATAAAAGTAGATGAAGAAAAAACAGGATAAGAAGATATCTAACCCACAATTATGAGATAAAGGTATCTGTATATATATGTTATAAAACTTAATGATCCTTACAACAAAAGAAACGGAAACAAGGCAATTCAATAGTTGAGTAATTCAGAAGTAAATAACATAGTTAATATAAATTCTTTTCTTTTAATTCCCCAAACCCGGCCGGGATCGGTTTACACCAATCATGACAAAAAATTGGTTTTTTTTTTCTTTCTTCACCAATCCAAACTAGAAATACGATATTTATTCCAACTGATTAAACTAATTCAATAGTCCACACCAATAGTAACAATAACGATACATATATGAGAATATTTTAAATAATAAGAAGAAAATTGTAATAAATTATTCTGATGCATAAATTCAAATAGTTTCGAATTCAATTAGTTATATTTTCATCTTCTCATGCTTCTATACGTTAGGTATGATACGGAAGTATTCGAATAATAATTCTGTTGCTTGTCGATTGAAAAATTTACTCATATAATCAAAAGGTACTTAGCTGAGTTTTTCCCAATATTATGTGTATTTCTTTAAACGTTCGCAAGCTCGATCATCTGCATACTTGGCTGCTTCAACATCTTTTGCCTCCGACACCAACTAACGAACATTCACGGCTCGAAGAAAATTTCCTTGTTCGCCAACTCCTGAGTAGTTTTTACAATTCCACTTTTCGTTGCATTATACGCCCCAAAGACATCTTCGTTGCCTCTTTAATTTTCGACATTCCTCACTTTTCTTTCGAAAATAACTAATTTGAAGTTATCCACCCCTCGTTCGATAACAGGTCGTTTTTTCCTCTTTGTTTTTCCACAATTCAGTTTTTTCAGCCACAATTTTGCTTTGATTTCAAACAATCTTTTGAAATTCACTTTCAGGTACTTTTTCAAATTTAATTTCAAATATTTTTTCCAATTTTAGGTTCAAATAATTTTTCAAACTTAATTTCAACTGTTATTGCCTCTCAACCATGAGCACGACCCTCACTTTTCAGAGTTCCAAACCAAAAAGAACCCAAAAGCCCTCGTTTCTTTGTTCAGAAATTTTTCAGTGAACCGCAAGAGCGGTTCCTTTCCAAAATTCCCCTTTTGAACGCTATTTCCCGAACTATTAGGGCATCACCAGGCCTGTTCGTATAAGCATGCGACGCCATCTTTGCTGCCATAAATTGATGGGAAATTTCAAAGAGCTTTCGCTGAGCAGCTGGATCTGTCAGAATGACAATTACCCAGTATGGTTTGTATTTTGTTTATATTTAATTTTCAAAATCTAATTGAAAATTGTTTCAGGGAAGTGAACATTTAATTAGTCTACAACAATCGTGGGGACGACCCAGACCCTGAGAGGTCTCACATTGCCGGGCACTATTCATTAATTGAGTGTTTTTTTTTTCTTTGTTTTTAGTTCATCTCATATTTTTATATCTTTCGCATGATATATCCCCAGCACTTTACCCTTTTCATTTACCAGCTCGTAGGATACTTGACCTATTTTTCGTGTGACAGTTGCTTTTAAAAACTTCGGCGCCAGCTTAGCAGCAAACCGATCAGCTGCACGACTCAGAGTATGGTTCCGCACCCACACAGCCTGCCCCAATTCAAGTTTCTTTTCCCGAGACCTCAAATTATATCGATTTGCTCCCTTAGCGTATGCCTCTGCAAGTTTACTCCTGACTCGGTCGTGCACCATTCGCAACCTGTCATTATTGGAGCGGAGTAGCACCTCACCATCCTCAAAAGCATTCAGGCTCTTTAATAAAGCGTACTCGGAGCCATGCCGGATAGGATGATATCCAAACATCAGAAAATGGGGTGAAAACCCGGTGGCCTCGTGTACGACATTGCGGAATGCTGCGCATGACTCCGCCAAAAATTCATCCCACTTTTGATGATCTTCTCCTATATAGGCTCGAATAGCTGTGAGTATCGACTGATTTACTCTCTCGGATGCATTAGACTGTGGCGAATATATAGGATTACGGATGTGTTCAACTCCATAATTTACCAGAAAATCCGAGAAAGCTTTGGATGTGAATTGCACTCCATTGTCAGAGTGAACTGTCTCAGGAACACCAAACGTGAGGAAAATGTTTTGATCTAAGAACTTAATGACACTCTCAGTAGTAGCTTTGGGTAAAGCCTGAAGCCATACAAACTTGGTGTAATGGTCCAGTACAACCAATAGTTGGGTATTTCCAGATTTGGACCTTGGATAAGGGCCCATAAAATCTATAAACAAACGCTGCACAGGACGATCTGTCACTCTAGCCGCGCCCATAGGAGGTCTCATGATGGTGTTGGAGCTCTTCATTTGTTTGCATACTGCGCAACCTGAAATATAATCCGCCACATCTTGTCGCAGTATCGGCCAATAGTAGTATCTTTGCAACAGCTCTACCGTTTTCCGAACACCACAATGAGATCCCAACGGACTGTCATGCACACGCTCTAACAGGACCTGTTTGTAGGCATCAGGTACCCATGTCTTAACACTTGGAATATCCAGGTCTTCATTCTTCTTCGAACCACATGATATATATATAACCTCGTCGCTGATAATCAGATTTTCGAATTTGTCAGGATTCTCTTTAACTTTTGCAATTAACCGTTTATACTCAGGTTCTTCAAAAAAACTTTTTGGAATACTGCTTCCCCACTGGTGATGCTTGGGCATGCATACTACCGCACAGACTGGTTCATTCTCAGAAGCGCACGCCCTCGACAGTGCATCCGGTACCACATTCTGAGAACCTATCCGATGCTCGATGGTGAAATTGTATCCCTGTAATTTTAGGCTCCACCGCGCTAGCCTGCCAGACAGGTCTCTTTGATTCATCAACCACTTCAAGCTGGCATGATCCGTGATAACGGTGAAAGGTAGCCCCTCGATGTATGCCCGAAAACGCTTCACACTGTGCACTGCCGCCAAGCACTCCAATTCCGTTACACTGTAATTGCGTTGCGCGGCATTCAGCTTCGTAGACATAAATGCAATGGGATGTTCCCCACCATCATCATCCTTTTGGAAAAGGACACTGCCAATGCCAGTGGCACTCGCGTCGCATTGAATGTAAAAGTGCCGCGAGAATTCCGGATTTACCAGCACTGGCGCAGACACTAGAAGTTGTTTCGTTTGATTGAAGGCATCATCAGCTGCCTTCGTCCACGTGAACTTACGTTTGCCCTTTAGCAAATCCGTAAGCGAAGAAGTTATTGCCGCGAAATTGGGTATAAACCGTCGATACCAGCCTGCCATCCCCATGAATCGTCTCACGTCTTTAACCGATTTGGGCCGTGGGTAGGCTATGATGCTTGACACTTTCTCTGGGTCGGTTTTAAGGACACCATCACCGATTACATAACCGAGGTATTTAATCTCCTTTTGGATGAATTTGCTTTTTTCAACGTTGATCGTCAGATTTGCTGATGTTAACAAACTGGCCACTTTGGTAAGTAGCGCCAAGTGCTCATCAAACGTTGAACTGGTTACGAGCAAATCATCCAGATAGACGAACACCCTATCATGCAATTCATGTGGAATTACCTTATGCATCAGCCTGCGCATTGTTTGAGGGGCATTGCACAGCCCAAACGGCATAACGGTGAAATGATACAGGGGACGACCTGGGACGCAAAAAGCGGTTTTTTCTCGCGATTTCTCCTCTAGCGGAATTTGCCAAAATGCATCTTACAAGTCAAGACTTGTTATAAATCGTGTGGACTGAAGACGAGCCAATAACCCTTCAATTAGTGGCAACATTGTTCTGCCCAAACCTATTTTATTAAAGGACGGAAACTGATGTATGACGAGCTCTAGCTTCTGCTTATCTGCTGGAGACAATTGGTGGAAACATGAGTCTGCAACTTGAGTTTCAATAGCGGAACAATGTGGAACAATTTTAAATGCATCCCAGAAGTCTATGCCAAGATAGAATTGGTTGGTCAAACTGGGGCATAACAAGAAGCGTATCATTCTAGTTTTATTATTGAACTGTACCAACGTGCTATTATATCCAAGTACGGACGCCTTCTGACCTGAAGCAGTTCGAACTGCAGTCTGCATGCAGTGTACATACAAACCCAGCTCATTGACTAGTTCAAGTGCTCCTGCACCCAGAATACTAACACTGGCCCCGCTATCTAGTAGGCCTGTGAGTCTTCGCCCCTTAATATAAATATCCGCAAAAGGCCGATTATCGCCAGGTGTGGACACGATCGACTCCACACAAGCTCGTTTCAAAAACTGCCTCTGGGTAAAGTAACGCCACGACCGAACGAACCGCCCTGCCGAACGCCTACGCCTCCTGAAGGTTTCCTCCAATTTACAGTTAGTTGATAATATAGAGGGTTGCGAATCTGTTGAATTTGATGAACTTGGTCGATTTGTTTCTTTATTTACAGTCGCCGTCTCAACTCCGGGTCCACGTTGGTAGCGGCCTCGGTCATAACTGGTCGGGTTGCCGGAGAGATGCCAGGAATGCGCGACCTCTCCGCTGGAACCGCATTCCTGCCGAAGTTTCCCGACTGGCATCTAGGACACTTGGGTTTTACTACTCCCTCTCTACCACAACCGAAACAGAAAACTCGCTGTACTGGCTCTTGACAGTCAAGAAATCCATGCTCCAAATCTTTGCAGTTCCAACATACTCGATAACTTGCTTGTCCATCAGCTCGTTGACTCCTAGCTAGAACGGGGTTGGAACTGGTTTGCAATGCTTCGATTCTCGGTCTGATGGGTGCCTCTGTTGCTGCTAGACCTTGGTACCAAATGGGATGTGGAGATGGTATGGTTCGAAAGTCTGAGTAATCCTCCTGTACACGTAGCTCATGTACCGCACGGGGTCGACGATGAGTATCGCGATCTGCATTCCACCCCAAAAGTTTCCACTCAGCCTCCACTATGCAGCAACGTTTAACTAAATCCCTCGTAGACCGAAAGTCAACTCCAGCTAAATGAGCTCTGAGTGCTGACGCCATATTGCGAAATACTACACATTGGAAATCTAGATCAGACAGAGGCACAGTTAATTGTAAGGAAATGCCTTCTAGTGCATCATAAAAATCCTGAAACACTTCCCCAGGTTTCTCAATTCGTGCATCCAACATTCGCCGAACATCTACATCTGAGTGACACGAGCTAAACCGTTCCAGAAACTCCTGGCGTAAGTGGCCCCATAAAAGAGGGTAATTCAATTCCCCAAATCGCCAATACCAATCAGAGGCCGGCCCCTTTAACAATAAATGAAAGTCGGTTGCCAAAGTTTTAAACGCAACCTTATAATCTTCAGCCAACGACAAGACTCTAAACATAAATTGTCTCGCAGGCAACCCAGAATTTGAGCCATCAAAGGTAAGGTTCCATTTGGACATCGGCAAATTCGCCCCTAAACCATTATTGTTTACGGTAGGTTCCCGAAACGCTACCCTTGGAGGTTCCTGACTACCAGGGTCAACTATATGATCCACCAAGTGCGGTTGATTGATGGATCTTTTTTCTTGTTTTTGCCTTTTTTCTAGACGATCAGAATTGACCACTTGAGTGGCTTGGGCGACCGAAGGAGATAAGCTCAGGCGTTCCAGTTGGTGTTGGAAGGGCGTATAGCTGGGATCCCAGCTATTAGTTCTACGCCGCATTACGCCTGATGTTGATTAAACCAAAATTCAAACAGGAAAATACTTGCTTGAAAAAGTAACACGAGATTCTACACAGTAATGGGACCAATCCAGCTGCAAAAATGAAACGTAATATTTCGCAGACCAAATGTGAGAATCTCAACAGTTCGAGAGGAAAAAAAAATAAAAAATTTGAATAAACTTAATGTATATTAGCAAGGAAAATAAAATGAAAACGTGTATCAATCACTTGAAAAATTCTCTTTTCTTAACCAATGAAAAGTTTCAGCATAAACAAAAAAAAAAAACTCTAGCGCACCTGAACCGCTAGAAACACTAATGTTCGAAGAACAGTAGAAGAATCGTGCAGGTTTTGAGTGCATATTCCACCACATGTGCTGCTTATTATGACCAAACTGTTTCAAATGCTACGTTTTACTTTGGTCTCAAGAATGCATTATAACTCATATGGTGGAAGGTTTCAGATATTACCACTGGCATGAATTTCAACGTTTATGAGAGCAAAACACGGGTTAATTATATTCGTTATCAGTTGCTTATTTCACATAATTTTGAAAGCCATATATATATATAAAACTATCCTATCATTAGGAGATATTTTGTGATTCTCTCTGACTAATCATCTCGACAACCACCGCAATCTGTATTTATTAACGGTTGTAAAAACAAGTTTTATTTTACATTTAAAGCAGACACAGTAGCACAAGAGAAGCGCCAATGCTGCATTGACGACCGCTCGACCTGATTGATAATCAATGAACTACTTGTAACATAGCTTGATAAAGCAAGAGTAAAAGCAAAACTATTCGCGAAAGCAGATAAGAACGATCCAACCATATTGCCGATACATTTGGGCGCCATTTGTTGCACCGCGGCCTCTCAGCCGAGCCGCCGTCAATGCAGCATATTTTTTTTATTCTTTAAAGCACTCCTTTTTACCTTGCCCAGCGTGCCTTATTTTGCCGGCTAACGCAGTCTGGCGTGGGTCCTTTAGTTTATTCCTTTGGCAAAGAAGGAGTCTTTTGGTGCTACGGCACGCGGACATCACACTTTACATCACAAAACATGCAAGGACAGACAATGGTGAGGTGAAATCATTATTTTTTTTTTCTTTTTAACAAATTTATTTAAGCATCATAATATTCAAGAACATGCAATAAAAGTAGATGAAGAAAAAACAGGATAAGAAGATATCTAACCCACAATTATGAGATAAAGGTATCTGTATATATATGTTATAAAACTTAATGATCCTTACAACAAAAGAAACGGAAACAAGGCAATTCAATAGTTGAGTAATTCAGAAGTAAATAACATAGTTAATATAAATTCTTTTCTTTTAATTCCCCAAACCCGGCCGGGATCGGTTTACACCAATCATGACAAAAAATTGGTTTTTTTTTTCTTTCTTCACCAATCCAAACTAGAAATACGATATTTATTCCAACTGATTAAACTAATTCAATAGTCCACACCAATAGTAACAATAACGATACATATATCAGAATATTTTAAATAATAAGAAGAAAATTGTAATAAATTATTCTGATGCATAAATTCAAATAGTTTCGAATTCAATTAGTTATATTTTCATCTTCTCATGCTTCTATACGTTAGGTATGATACGGAAGTATTCGAATAATAATTCTGTTGCTTGTCGATTGAAAAATTTACTCATATAATCAAAAGGTACTTAGCTGAGTTTTTCCCAATATTATGTGTATTTCTTTAAACGTTCGCAAGCTCGATCATCTGCATACTTGGCTGCTTCAACATCTTTTGCCTCCGACACCAACTAATGAACATTCACGGCTCGAAGAAAATTTCCTTGTTCGCCAACTCCTGAGTAGTTTTTACAATTCCACTTTTCGTTGCATTATACGCCCCAAAGACATCTTCGTTGCCTCTTTAATTTTCGACATTCCTCACTTTTCTTTCGAAAATAACTAATTTGAAGTTATCCACCCCTCGTTCGATAACAGGTCGTTTTTTCCTCTTTGTTTTTCCACAATTCAGTTTTTCAGCCACAATTTTGCTTTGATTTCAAACAATCTTTTGAAATTCACTTTCTGGTACTTTTTCAAATTTAATTTCAAATATTTTTTCCACTTTTAGGTTCAAATAATTTTTCAAACTTAATTTCAACTGTTATTGCCTCTCAACCACGAGCACGACCCTCACTTTTCAGAGTTCCAAACCAAAAAGAACCCAAAAGCCCTCGTTTCTTTGTTCAGAAATTTTTCAGTAAACCGCAAGAGCGGTTCCTTTCCAAAATTCCCCTTTTGAACGCTATTTCCCGAACTATTAGGGCATCACCAGGCCTGTTCGTATAAGCATGCGACGCCATCTTTGCTGCCATAAATTGATGGGAAATTCCAAAGAGCTTTTGCTGAGCAGCTGGATCTGTCAGAATGACAATTACCCAGTATGGTTTGCATTTTGTTTAGATTTAATTTTCAAAATCTAATTGAAAATTGTTTCAGGGAAGTGAACATTTAATTAGTCTACAACAATATATATATATATATGTTTATATATATATATATATATATATATATATATATATATATATATATATATATATATATATATATATATATAAATATACATATATATATATATATATATATATATATATATATATATATATATATATATATAAATATATATATATATATATATATATATATATATATATATATATATATATATATATATATCTATATATATATATATATATATATGTATATATATATATATATATAATATATATATATATATATATATATATATATATATATATATATATATATATATATATATATATATATATATATCTATATATATATATATATATGTATATATATATATATATATATATATATATATATATATATATATATATATATATATATATATATATATATATATATATATGTGTATGTGTATATATATATATATATATATATATATATATATATATATATATATATATATATATATATGTATATATATATATATATATGTATGTGTATATATATATATATATATATATATATATATATATATATATATATATATATATCTATATGTATATATATATATATATATATATATATATCTATATGTATATATATTTATATATATATATATATATATATATATATATATATGTTTATATATATGTTTATATGTGTATATATAAATATGTCCCTACTCTCTCTGTATATGTAGGTATATATATTTACATATATATATATATATATATATATATATATATATATATATATATATATATATATATATATATATATATATATATATATATTTATATATATATATACATATATATATATATATATATATATATATATATATATATATATATATATATATATATATATATATATATATATACATATATATATATATATATATATATATATATATATATATATATATATATATATATATATATATATTTATATATATATATATATGTATATATATATACAGGGTGTCCCATAACGCAACGTCAAGCCGGAAAGGGGTGATAGGGCAGGTGGTGACAGTAATCTGAAAACTATTTAAAAAAAATTTAGCTGCGTATTTTTTGAGATATTCGCTTTTGAAAAAAAATTGAAAAAATGCGTACCCTGTGACAATCTTTTCACTGCTACATCTACAAAAATTTTTTTTTTTTTAATTTTCTTTTAATAATATAACCCCAGATAAATGTTCTTTAAATTACAGCCAAAAATTAAAAAATTACTGTTTTAGTTTTCAGTGAAATAGCACTTCTTTCACCAAAGATGTACTAAAAAATAACTCTTCACCCAACTTCATCTAACCGTACTGAAAAAAAAATGTACTAAGATATTTTGGCAAGTAGCTTTAAAAGATAGTCTACTAAGTCCTAATTCCAAAATGGTATTACACTTGCTTCTTAATGACTTAATTGAGATGAATATAAATTTTCTGCCCTATCACCCCTTTCCGGCTTGACGTTGCGTTATGGGACACCCTGTATATATATAGATATATATTTATATATATATAGATATATATATATATATATATATATATATATATATATATATATATATATATATATATATATATATATATATATATATATATGTATTTATATATATATAAATATATATATATATATATATATATATATATATATATATATATATATATATATATATATATATATCTATATATATATATATATATATATATATAAATATATATGTATATATATATATATATATATATATATATATATATATATATATATATATATATATATATATATATATATATATATATATATATATATATATATATATAAATATATATGTACCAATATATATATCAACGAAATTCAACGACTATTTTTCGGGATCGTGCAATTCGACTTAGCTGAAATTTTCATCATACATTGATTTGTATGCAGAATTGGTCCAGGTCTCACCGAATGTTGATTTTCTTTAATTTTTTGGCACCGGCGGCTATTTATGCGACATTTTAAATCTAAAAACCTTAGTTTGCGAAATGAAATATGAACGTATTTTTTTTTATAAAGATTTGATAAGATTTGAGAAATAGCACTGTGTGCGCTAGAAGCTTAAAACGAAATTAAGAAAATTTGAAATTGTTTGAATTGCGATAACTTTTGACATTATAAAACCTACATTATAAAACTAACAAAATATATCGACGTTCAAACCATCAACTCGCCTGAAATATTTTCGCTTGTAAGAAAAAAAGCAACTCCTGTACAAATATTATGCTTTGTCTACACAGCCAAAGTAAAACTTTTGAAATTTCATATCGGACAAAAACCGTAGCCATTCTCCGATTTACCTTTATTTTCACCATCAAAAACTTCTGGTTACAACTTACGATACAGTTTGAATACTAACAGGTACAGTTTAAATTTACAGCATATATTGGTCCTATATTTTTAGCATTAAAGCTTCTATTCACGGGAACTCACGACCTTATAATCAGATTCAGTTGAAATTTACAGAATGTATTTGTCCTAAGTAGGAACAGGTCTGATAGAAGCGATTTTTAAATGAGGGCAACTGAGTGCCAGTGGTGCGTTCTTCAAAAATTACTGAGAAAAACAAAGGGCTTTTGGCTCTATAAATTCTGATTCAGTCAACAAATTGTGACCAAATTCACACAGTAGTTGAACATAGCTCTAAGCAACGTTTGATAGAAATTTGATTGAAAAATAAGGTTGAAGGTGACAGCTATGATAATTTTGGTGTCCTACATTTTGAAAATTCGCTCAGCAAAATAAAGTTTTTATCCCAAAGCTTCCAGTGCAGACATGAAATCAAAACGAAATTCATATGGCAAAATAGAATTATTGTAGGCAATGTTCATTCATAATCAAGTTGGAAAAATAATGACAGGGTTTGAAGTTATGGTGGTTTATGTAGTTTTTTGGCGTTTTTAAGTAAGCAATTTTATCATAAAAGTTCACATCGAAGTGATCTTGCAGTGCAGGTAAACAACAAATGTTAAGATCTAGAAAATCTGAAAACTTTTCGAGTGGTAACCCTTAATTTCTTTAAATCCTAATTTCTCCCAATGCAGTTATCGGATCATTACGAAATTCGCAGAATAGGTTGACTTAGACGTGAGGCAGTTGTGGAATATTGTTGGCTTCGGTGTTAGCAAATAGTTGCCAGCGCGAGTAATTTTTTTGTTATTTTCGTAATAATAAATGAACATCGCGAATGTTTGCAATAAAAATAAGTAAACAATGTTTAAATGTTCTACAATCTAGACATTTTTAGGATGGCAGCCGGAATCACCTTTCTATCCCTGAAATTTTTGATGAAGTCATCGAAATTAAATTGACTAAGGGTCCATTATTACTTAAGTGTATTGGTGTTAAGTAAGAGAAGTAACTATTTGTCGTGGTCTTAAGTAGCTAGTAGTAGAATGTATAGTCAAAATCTGCACAAATTCTCTACTGTTCTTTGAGCATTAGTTTGTTTTCTTAGCGGTTCTGTTGCACTAGGAGTTTTTTATTATTTTGGATTGAGGATATGCAGCAGAAAAAATACCAATCGACAGAAGCTTTATTAATACATAAATGTAATATATACTATATAAATGGCAGCAGGAAATGGAGCCATCAACAAGCTTTCAAGCAAGAAAGGATGGTTTACGCGTTTTATAAAAGGTTATGCACACCAAAATTTAAAAATAAACAGAAAAATGAACAATAGCAGACGAATGGCTGCAAATAGCCTTAGATAAGCTCTTAAAATAATCATTGAGAATGGTGGCTACACTCTAGAAAAATTTTTCAATTTTCCACAAAATTCAACATCAAATGCATTCCAGAGCCCATGTTGCAAAATCTGAAAATCATCGAGTGTTAAAATTCAATGCATGTGAAGAATGGCTTACGCGTTTCATAAAAAGGTATGCACACCAAAATGTCAAA
This sequence comes from Nemotelus pantherinus, assembly GCA_963978885.1. Taxonomy (NCBI): domain Eukaryota; kingdom Metazoa; phylum Arthropoda; class Insecta; order Diptera; family Stratiomyidae; genus Nemotelus; species Nemotelus pantherinus. The sequence goes on along the minus strand of OZ022264.1, from coordinate 169,134,165 downwards.
ATAAACAGAAAAATGAACAAGAGCCGACGAATGGCTGTTAATAGCTCTAAAAAAGCTTAAAAATTATCATTGTGAACGGTGGCTACACTCTAGAAAATTTTTTCAATTTTCCACAAAAAATGCATTCCAGAGGTTATGCAGAAAAATCTGAAAAATCATTGTGTGGTTTAAAAGCAGTTAAAGATTGTATAACATTTCTGCTATTTTGTAATGCATCTGGTGGCAGAGTTTTAAAAGCTTTTGTAGTAAATTCATCATTTAAATCACGAGCCTTGAAAAAACAGAACGTTCAACAGCTTCCTGTGCATTGGATGGCCAACAAAACATAATGGATGACTGCTGATTTAAAAAAAAAATAATAAAAAATTAAAATTTAAATATATATACAGGGTCTGTATAATAAGTAACCGGACTGAGCCTGTCCCGTGCCGTCAAAGCGTCTGCTAACCGGTGTCTGGTGCTGTAGTGGTGGTGGGGGTCTAGGTAAAGGGAACCGGGCTGCAGCAGTTGCCTCCAAGCGCTTGGAGAGATAGCATCGAGCGAGAGCGGAGTGCATGTTCAGTTACGTCGTCGGAGTGAAAATGGAGCGTACGATCGAGCAACGTGTTAGCATCAAATTTTGTGTCAAACTCAAGAAAACGGCCACGGAAACTCTTCAAATGATTCAAAAGGCTTACAGTGAGGATGCTCTGTCCAGAACTCAAGTGTTTCAGTGGCACAGAAATTTCCGAGAGGGCCGCGATGACGTCCATGACAAACAGCGCGTCGGTCCTCCATCAACGAGTCACACGGACACAAATGTGCAAAAAGTGCGTGATGTGTTGAACAGTGATCGTCGTCTGAGCATTCGGGCTATCGCAGATGAGGTTGGAATTGATAAAATGACCGTTCACAACATTATTAAGAACGATCTGAGCATGAGGAAAATCTACGCGAAGCTGGTACCCAAACACCTGACTGATGAGCAAAAGGAGCGTCGTGTTGCTGTCGCTTCGGAAATCCTTGATCGACTGCAAACCGAACCAGAGTTTTTTAACCATGTTATTACAGGAGACGAGACGTGGATTTTCGAATACGATCCTGAGACAAAGCGGCAGAGTTCGGAGTGGCACACACCGGCGTCACCACGACCGAAAAAAGCGCGCATGAGCAAATCGAAAGTGAAGTCGATGCTCATTGCTTTCTTTGACGTGAAAGGCATTGTTCACAAAGAGTTTGTGCCACCCGGCTAAACTGTAAACGGTCAGTACTACAGAAAGGTGCTCCGTCGACTAACCGCCCGGGTTTGCCGAGTTCGTCCGGAGATTGCCGATTCGTGCATCCTCCATCACGACAATGCTCCGTCGCACACCTGCCTGCTCGTCACCGAGCAGTTGGCCAAACAGTCGAGGGCAACGTTGCCACAGCCTCCTTAGAGCCCGGATATAGCACCAGCGGACTTCTTTCTGTTCCCCAAGATCAAGAGACACCTTAAGGGGACGCGGCTGGGGACTCTGGAAAACGTTCAACGTGCTACGACGAGGGCTCTAGACAGCATCAAGGCTGCCGACTTCCAGGGAGCGTTTGGGGATTGAAAAATCCGGTATCAGCGTGTCATCGACCCCAATGGGGACTACTTTGAAGATTTCTAAAGAAAAATTGTACATATTTTGCCAATAAAAAATTTCCTGAGGTCAGTCCGGTTACTTATTATACAGACCCTGTATATATATATTTATATTTATATAAATAAATATATTTATATATGTGTATATATATATATATTTATATATATAAATATATATATATATATATATATATATATATATATATATATATATATATATATATATATATATATATATATATATATATATATATATCTATGCATATATATATATATATATACGTGTATATATATATATATATATATATATATATATATATTTATATATATAAATATATATATATATATATATATATATATATATATATATATATATATATATATATATATATATATATATATATATCTATACATATATATATATATATATATATACATATATATATATATATATATATATATATATATATATACATATATATATATATATATATATATATATATATATGTATATATATATATATATATATATATATATAGATATATATATATATATTTTTATATATATATATATATATATATATATATATATATATATATATATATATATATATATATATATATATTTATATAAATATATATATTAATATATATATATATATATATATATATATATATATATATATATATATATTTTTTACTAATGTTCGAAGAACATTAGTATTAAAATCGATTCGGCCAAAAATTCATATTTCTATATATATATATATATATATATATATATATATATATATATATATATATATATATATCATCAAAAAATTTCAGTGAGATAATCTCGGGAACGCGCCATCCGATTGAGCTGAAACTTTCAGGATACATTGGTGTATATGCAGAATAGGTCCAGGTCTCTCTAAATGTCAGTTATTGTTAACCTTTTGGCGCCGGCGGCCATTTTAGTGATTTTTTTAATATACCTATTATTTCGTGCACAAATGATTTTCGCAAAAATAAAGTTGACGAAATAAATTTCTAACGTGTTTTACATATGAATCGGATAATGCTTTGGAATTTTTTAACCCTATGTGTGCGCTGGGTGCCTAAAAAGAGGACGGGAAAATTTGAAAATTTTTAAATTTCGATAACTTTTGACAGAGCTATTCAATCATTACGAAATTTTCAGGACATATTGATATTATTTAGTTGTAGATCTGTGTAGCTTTTAATGAGCGTGCTGGCAACCCTGTAGCTAGGGCAGGCACTGAAAGTGAAAACCTCCAAATCATCGTCTCTCTTGAAAAAATGCCGTTTCTTCAAAAAAAAGCCATTCCTATGTAAATTTTGTGCTTTGTTTATATAACCAAAAAAAAAAAAAAGATATGGTATAACGGGCACGCCTGGTAACCCTTGCCCAATTTACCTATATTTTTAGCATCAAAAACTTCTGTTCACGGAAACTCACGATCCGATGAGCAGAATTATTTGAAATTCACAGAATGTATTGGCCTTAAATAGGACCAAGTCTGATAGAAGTGATTTTGAAATGCGGGCGATTCTGTGCCAGTGGTGCCATCTTGAAAAACCACTAAAAAAGATAACTGTTTTTAGCCCTATAAATTCTGATTGAATCGTTCGATTTTGACGAAACTCACACAATTGCTGGACCTTACTTTAAGCCACGTTTGGTAGAAATTTGGTCGAAAAATTCGGTTGGAGTTGCCAGCTATGATAATTTTGGTGTCTTCATTTTGAAAAAAAAAAATTTGGAAGTGAAAACATTCAAACCATCGAATACTCAAAAAAATGTCCGTTTCTTACAATAAAACCAATCTGTATATAAATCTTATGTTTAATCTACACGTTCAAAATAAAACTTTGGAAATTTCATGTCGGACAAGAACGGTAACCCTCTCCCAGTTTACCTATATTTTTAGCATCAAAAACTTCTGTTCACGGAAACTCACGAACCAATAATCAGATACAGCTAAAATTTACAGAATGCATTGGACTTAAGTAAGACCAGATTTGATAGAAGCGATTTTGAATTGTGGGCAAGTCTGTGCCAGTGGTGCCATCTTGAAAAATTACAAAGAAAAAAAACTGCTTTTTGCCCTATGAAATGTGAATAAGTTACCAGATTTTCATGAAATTGACACAGTAGCTAAACCTTACTCTAATCTCTGTTTGGTGGAAATTTGGTTGAAAAATTTGATTGGTGCTGCCAGCTTTGGTAATTTTTGTGTCTTTGATTTTGAAAATTCGCTCAGGAAAATAAAACTTTTTGCACTATAACTTCCAGTGCAGTCATGAAATCAATACGAATTTCATACAATTAATGAAACCTGTCATAAACATTATTCAGGCCAAATTTGGTTGAAAAGCCTCGATAGGGTTGCCAGCTATTGTTGATTTTGTGTTTAATTGCAATATCTTTATTAAGCGATTTTATCGTAGAATTTTCACAGCAAATATTAAGCTTTCGATCATTTGAAAAAACTCGCTGCAGGTAACCCTAAATTTCTTTATACTCCTAAAACTTCGAATGTAATATAACAACGTGAAGCAGATGTAATATATTATTGGCTTTGATACTGGCGAAAGGTTGCCAGCACGAGTCGGTTGTGCTACTTTTGTATCAATAAATGCTTACAGTTAGTATTCATACCGGAAACATACAATGAAAATAAATAACCAATGTTTCAATTCCCAAAGTTCTGCAAATTTTTCGGATCGCAACCCCAAACACCAACTTCAGTTACAGTGCTGCAGGCACTGAGCATTTTCTTCATTGATGTTATATGAGATGCTGCTTTCAAAATTATGTGAAATAAGCAACTGATAACGAATATAATTAACCCGTGTTTTGCTCTCATAAACGTTGAAATTCATGCCAGTGGTAATATCTGAAACCTTCCACCATATGAGTTATAATGCATTCTTAAGACGAAAGTAAAACGTGGCATTTGAAACAGTTTGGCCGTAATAAGCAGCACATGTGGTGGAATATGCACTCAAAACCTGCACGATTCTTCTACTGTTCTTCGAACATTAGTGTTTCTAGCGGTTCAGGTGCGCTAGAGTTTTTTCATTTCATTTATTAAATTCGTCTAATGCAGACTATACACATACCATAAAAATTAATTATTCTTATACAGAATTCGTTTAAGTGATGCTGTAGATAAATGAAAATCAAACTTATAGTAAGCTTCGTTAAAGCATCTACTTATTGCAGTGACTGCTTCATTGCAACCATAATTGGTCCGATGTTGAGGGATCGACAAAAAGTTAACACGCCTGACACGTTTGTTATTGGTGTTAAAATAAAGTTGGCTTAATAAGTAGTTTGAGTCAACGGTGCCATCCAAAATTTTCGCGGCAAATAAGATTTTGGAATTTTGACGTCGAGAGTCCAAGGTATCCATTCGTAAAAGATTTAAGCGGTCTTGATAAGGAGGTAGATGTAAAGGGTCATACCACGGAAGACCGCGGAGGCAGAAACGTAAGAACCTCTTTTGAATTGACTCAATTTGGTCTATGTAGACTTTTTGATATGGTGACCATACAATACTTGCATATTCGACAATAGGTCTTACTAAGCTACAAAAGAGGGTCTTAGTTAGAAAAATGTCGTTGAATTCCTTCGAACGTCTTCTGACAAAACCTAAGGCATTGCTATCTTTCACAACGATAGAATCGATGTGATCGTCAAATGTGAAGGATTGATTCAGCAATACTCCTAAATCGAGTACTTTCGCTGATCTATTTAAAGATGTACTCAAAAGTGAGTATTCATAGATTACAGGATTATTTTTGCGTTTGTAAGATATAATCGTACACTTGTCAGGATTAATTAGGAGATTGTTATCGGAACACCAGTTGGCAAATCTGTTTAGATCCTGCTGCAAATCATTGCAATCGTTAAGGTTTCTCACAACTTTGAAAATTCTAGCGTCATTTGCATAGAGAAGAACAGAAGATGACTGTAGAATGGAACCTACGTCATTAACAAATAAGGCGAACAGTAAAGGGCCTAGATGACTACCTTGTGGAACACCAGACGTGGTTTTAATTTCAGATGACAAGGCACCGCGAAAGGATACACGTTGAGTTCGATTCGTCAAGTAAGAGTCAACCCAATTTAAAAACACGTAAGAGAATTGAAAGGAATGAAGCTTAGCTAAAAGTATAGAGTGATCAAGCTTATCAAAGGCTTTCGTCAAGTCTGTGTAGGCGCAGTCAGTTTGGAGCCCAGCTTCAATTGAGTTGGTTATTTGGTTATTTGGTTATTTGGAATATATATATATATATATATATATATATATATATATATATATATATATATATATATATATATATATATATATATATATATATATATATATATATATATATATATATATATATATATATATATATATATATATATATATATATATATATATATGATTATCTACATATATGTATATAAGCGAAAAGAATAAGGCAGATAATTTATGGAGTGGTCTTACCGATTGAGCAGAAGTTTTTGAAAACAGATGTGCAAAAGAAGTTGGTCTATAGCTTACCAAAGTTAAGACACCCTTAACATGTTGGCGACGGCAGGCAGAGTACATTTTGGTCAGAAATAAGTAAAAAAGCAACCTTATTGCCTGCATATAATAAAAAATTATTAGTTATGTACCCTTCGTGGGCAATAAATGCCATAAAGTAGGCAGACGGAAATGTTGAATCATTGTAAAATTTGCAGACCGTTATGGTGCTGACCAAAACCAATCGTTCATGGGTTTTTAAATTTATGCTGGCAGTTTTGTAGCAAATCATCGAACCTCTTGAACAATTTTTGCTTTTTGACACAAAGTTCAAATTGCTAATAAACTTTAACCTTTGCGGACAATGTCAATTTGAAATTTTCAAATTTTGGAGCTGTATAAGGACGGCAGCTCATCACCAAATTACTTCAATTTTCAGCACACGAGAACTGACGATCGGATCATCCGATCATGATGAAATTTCCAAGACATGTACCTTAGCAGTTTTTCAAGCTCTTGAATAGTACGGTAAATTCATACAAGCATTATAAAAGTTTGATAGGTATACAATGCATTATTCGGTCAAGTTTTTGTAGAGAAGGGGATTCAGACCGTCATCTCCAGCTGATTTGTTTACGCGCAGCTTCTGAATTACATGCATTATGTGAAATACAAATTTTTCCTACAGAATTAGTTTTAGTTTCTTTCTTACAGCTATTGTTGGTGACTCAATTCTTCCAGACGGAAAATGTAATGCCATTACAGTCGAAGCTGCTGCAACCTCCGTCTAAACTCATGAAAATCCAGGAATATTTTGAAGAAATCAAAACCTTATATCGCTTCTGCGAGTTGTGTTTCCCTTGTAGTAGTTTTGAAATAAAATAATCTGTGATTTAGAAACCGGCTTCAAGAAATCTATTGAGCCACCCTTGGTTAGCAGCGGGAGGTATTCCTTTGACGAAGAATGCTACTTTGTCCGAATCAACTCGTATTTGAAAGCCTGATCCTTCGTCTTGAATATTTACATTATTTTTTTTTATTTTTTTTTTTAATGCGACTGTCCCATTCATTTTTCTACCAATATGTACCAAATCTGTATATTGGCTGACAAGGAAAAATAAAAGATTCACATTGGTTACTTGATGATCCAGCAGTAGAAGTAAGTTTTTTGATAGAAGACCAAGCCATGTCTTTTGTAGTCTCTTTCGGCATGTTGCTGTTAATATCAGCCGTTGAGAGCTCATGGAGAAGCGAATGTTTGTTAATAGATGGCTGATTGATTATGTACATATAATGTCAAAATATACATATATATATATATATATATATATATATATATATATATATATATATATATATATATATATATATATATATATATATATATATATATATATATATATATATATATATGTATGTATCAGGTCAGTCCATAAGTCCCCGCGTATTTTCCCTTAGTCATTTGTATGAGTCATATTTGTTCGAAAAGAGGTAGGTAAACTACCTTTTTTTTCCCTGAAACTATATACAGGTAGAGTTAGTCATTTTATAATCAGTTTTTGAGAAGATCGGATGTTAAGTGATAGTGAAAAAAATGGAAAATACTAACGAGTACAAGAGGCACATTTTATACTTTTTTTTTTAAAAGTGGTAAAAATGCTACAGTAGCTGCAGCAGAGATAAATACGGTTCATGGTGAAAACACTATTAGTGTAAGAACTGCACAGGAGTGGTTTAGAAAATTTCGGGATGGATGCACTACAGCAGAAGATGCACCTCGCTCAGGACGTCCCACTGAATTTGACGACACGGTGTTAAAAAGCCCGGTGGAGGCAGAACCAACTTTAACCGTGGATATGATTGCAGATAGGTTAAAGTCTTCGCATGGAACCATTCATCGGCATTTGGTGCAGATACAAAAAGTATCTAAGCTTGGAAAATGGGTCCCACATCAGTTATCAACATCAAATCTCCAGCAAAGAGTGAACATTTGTTCCCATCTGTTACGTCACAATGAAACGGAACCTTTTCTCAATCGTATTGTAACAGGGGACGAAAAGTGGATAGTCTATAACAACGTCGTGCGGAAAAGACAATGGGTGGATGCAAATCAGACACCAGAACCAACTGCCAAAACAGGACTGCACCCACAAAAGATTCTTCTATCTGTTTGGTGGGATATGTCAGGAGTTGTCTATTTTGAATTGCTGCATCCTAATGAAACTATCACAGCGGATGTGTATTGTCGTCAACTCAGTAGTTTGAATGCAGAATTGATTAAAAAACTCCCTTCTTTAGTGAACAGGAGGAAGGTTCTTTTTCATCACGATAATGCCCGACCGCATACTGCAAAAGTCACCCTGGAAAAATTGAAGGAATTTGGCTGGGAAATTATGCCTCATCCAGCATATTCTCCAGACATTGCTCCAAGCGATTTTCATTTGTTTAGAAGCCTGCAGTCATTTTTAGGTGGAAAAGTATTTCAAAACAAAGATGATGTCCAAATCAGCCTAACTACATTTTTTAATTCAAAAGATAAGAAATTTTATTCCGATGGAATTCAACAATTACCACAAAGGTGGGAAGAGATTGTAGATAATGGAGGAAAATATATAATCGATTGACATTAAAATTAATTGTGTTTTTTTATGTAATTAAAAGTACCTTAAAAAAACGCGGGGACTTATGGACTGACCTGATATATATATATATGTATATATATATAAATATATATATATTATTATATGTATATATATATATATATATATATATATATATATATAAATATATATATATATATATATATATATATATATATATATATATATATATATATTTATATATATATATATATATATATATATATATATATATATATATATATACATATATATATATATATATATATATATATATATATATATATATATATATATATATATATATATATATATATACATAAAGCTTTTATGTGGTTAAAGTGGGCACGAACTCATAGCAAGTGGACAAATCAAGACTGGTCACAGGTGCTTTGGACAGATGAATCAGAGTTTGAAGTTTTATGCTCCAAACGGAGGGTTTATGTCAGGCGATCTGCTGGAGAAAGAATGGCTGCGACCTGTGTAGTACCAACAGTAAAGCATGGAGATGGTTCTGTTATGGTTTGGGGGTGCTTTTCGCTTGTTGGAGTTGGTGAATAAGTTCGAACTGATGATACATTAACTAAAGAACGTTATAAAGAAATCTTGCAGGACACAACCATACCATCAGGTTTGCGGTTAGATGGGCGAATATCAACCCTTCAACAGGATAATGACCTCAAACACAGTTCTAAATTATGCAGAGGATATTAATCTGAAATGAAGAATGATGGAATACTATTGAATATAACCTCCCTTACAATCACCTGGTTGTAGTTCAATTGAATTGTTATGTTAGGATTTAGATAGAAGCGTACGTGAACGCTGTCGGACATCAAAGCAACACTTGTGGGAGCTTCTTCAAGAAAGATAGAAGAATATCTCCCTAGATACTGTAAGAAAATTAGTTGAAAGGATGCCAAGGATTACTAAAGCAGTAAACAATGCCAAAGCAGGATATTTTGATGAATGTAGAATTTAATGTGGAAAACGATTTTTTTGTTTATTATAAATTTTGACTTGTAAACTAAATAACCAATAAGCTGACATTTGACAATTACATAAAAGTAATCAATTAGATTTAATCTAGAAATAAACAAATTTTAATACCCTTGAAAACTTTGTTTATTTTCTCGATTCCTAAGTGGTCTTAAACTTTTTGCCTGTACTGTATATATACAGTGGGTCACAGCTTAATTTATGCAGTTCATACTCTAAGTTATGAGGTTCTATAACTACGAAACTGGATAGAATATAAACTTAAAACTTACGCTATTTGAAATAAAAACTTGTAAATTTTAGACGTAAACCTTATTTCATGGCAATGTTTATTATTTATAAGCTACAAATCAAGATACTTCCAAAAACATCAAAATTCCATCACACAGCTAATTTTATGCAATTACTGATAATATAAAATAAAATGAAAATACATAGAAATTATGTAGATTTTAATATTTTGTGTGATACCCCTTCTGGCTTACAACAGCTTTAAGCCGATTTGACATTGAATTAACTAATTTACGTGTAACATCTGGTGATATTTTCCTCCATTCAAATTCCAAAGCTCGTTTCAGATCATTCTTGTTAGAGATTGTATGTTTCCTGATACTTTGCTCCAATATTGCCCATAAATTATCAATAACATTCATGTTCAACAAATTCACTTTCTCTTTATCGCGATCTTTAAATTAAAAGAAACATCAATCGTCTAATTTACAATTTTATTCCACTACTTTCCACATTTATAACATCAAATTCTAAGTTCAACTTTCTAATAAACTTTTTACTTTTACTTCACAACCTTGTCTCTCAACTGTTCACTACTTTCTGATCTTCTTAACTATTTCAAAATTTTAAAAATTCAAAAGCTACTTTCACACTACCGAATTCAAAAACAAGGTACCGCTGCGCCACCGGTAACTTTCCGCACTTGCCCGGGTCATTGTATTATGTCGCTTTCCTAGATGTCCGGAATGACCTGTGGACTGGTAATGCCTTGAGCGACCCCTTGCGCCTAATTCCATAGTTTCTCCTAGACAGTGACAACCGGTCGTCTGTCACTTTAATTGTAAACATTCGCAAGTTTTAATTGTAAACATTCTCCCCCGGCTGGGACGAAGTGCCAGAATTCTGTATTTTCCCATCTGTAAATATGTGATTAGTATGAGGAAATATACTACCAGATATACTCCTTTTTTTTTCTTTATTGCTATCCAAATTCTGCGTCTCGGGATGGTCGCTGGATTAGTCAAAGAAACTATCGACGGTATTTCCACCGTGCTAACTGTCTCTTGACCCTGGAACGGGTGACGTTTTTCAGCGCGTCACACTCGCTGTTTGGGAAGGTGATTTGGCATGTTAGGTTGATGGTCGTTAGTTTGTTCGGTTTTCGAGTAGTTGAGACATGTATCAATAGGATTCTATTCGTTGTGGTAATAATAGCTTATATTGTTGCAGAATGTGCTTGTGGTACATTTCAGTCAATATTTCAATTCGGTGATTCAGTTAATATGTTTGATTTGGTAGGTTTGATGTAGTATGAATTGGTAATAGTGCTATTTTAGTGACGGGTCGTTTATATTCTCTATCATTACTCTTAATGGACACGACTCGAACAATTTCATCTTTGCCTGGGTGCACATCGGTAATTCTTGCTAGTGCCCATTTGTACGAAGGGTATCTGTCGTCCTTAACGAGGCAAAGATCTCCGATGCTCGGATTCGGTTGCTGTTGTAACCATTTCGGTCTGGATTGCAATCTAGATAGGTACTCTGTGTGCCATCTTCTCCAAAAAATTTGAGTCAATCGCTCAGTCAATTGCCAGCGATCTAAACGATTTAGTTTAACATCCATAAGATTCATTTCGGGAGGAGCTAACAATGTGTCTCCGATTAAAAAATGTGCAGGCGTTAATGCAGTTGTATCATTGGGATTGTCGCTTAAGGGACATAACGGTCTAGAGTTCAAACACGCTTCTATTTTTATGAGCACTGTCGTAAATTCTTCATAAGTTAATGCCGCATCTGATAATATTCTACGTAGATGTCGTTTCAATGATTTTACCCCCGCTTCCCAAAGACCTCCAAAGTGTGGTGATGCAGGGGGATTGAAATGCCAAGTTATATCATACATAGCGCTCTTTTCAGCAACGTTCGTCAAGATCGATTTTATTTTTCGAAATTCAGTGGCAGCTCCGACAAAGTTAGTTCCGCAATCACTGTAGATATGGCTGCAGAGTCCTCGTCTTCCAGTAAAACGACGGAAGGCAGCCATAAAGGCTTGCGTTGTCATGTCTGACACAACTTCTAGATGGATTGCTTTGGTACATAGACATATGAAAACCGCGACATAACCTTTGTAGGTTTTTCCACCACGTCCTTGCTTATCCTTCATGTTGAAAGGCCCACAGTAATCTACGCCCGTGTGCATAAATGGGCGCGATATTGAAACTCAAGGTTTGGGTAGGCTGCCCATCAATTGTGTTGCGCACTTTGCCGTGGCTCGAAAACATCTAATGCATTTGTGAATACATTTTTTTATTGCATTTCTCCCTCTGATAATCCAGTATTTTCTTCTTATGGTTGCTAACATTAGTTGTATTTGGCCATGTAATGTTTCTTGGTGGAATTTATGTATCAAAAAATCCGTAAATCTTCCATCGGCTGGAATAATTATGGGGTGTTTTTCATCGAATGATAACTCTGCGTTCGACAATCTTCCCCCAACTCTTAAGAATCCATTTCCGTCAATGAATGGATTCAAATTGAGCAGTCTACTGCCCTTTTCAAGTTGTTGTCCTAGATTTAAAGACTTTATTTCGCTGTGAAATTCAGTGCCTTGTATGTGTTTAATCCAACAAGTCTCGGCACGTTGTAGCTCTTGAACTGTTAAAGGACCCTTGTTGATACTTTTCCGAGATATGATGACTGCAAACCGGAAACAATACGCCGTAACACGGATTAATCTTGTATATGTAGAAACCCTTTGCAGTACGACGGCCATCCAATCGTCATCTTTGGTGTGTATATTGACTAAAATTTGACTGCGCTGTTCTAGTTTAGTATTCTCGATAAGTTTCTGGGACGGCCAGAATTCAGTATCTCTTTCCAGCCATGTTGGCCCATTCCACCATAGCTTGCTGTTTACTATTTCCACTGGTGAAACCCCGCGTGAAGCTAAGTCTGCTGGATTTTGACATGATGGGACGTGTCGCCATGATACGTTGCCTATTAAATCATAGATCTCAGCGGTTCGATTAGCAACAAACGTAGTCCATCGAGTTGGATGTCCCTTGAGCCAGGACAGAACGATTTCGGAATCGGACCAGAGACAAATGTCGTTGGCTGCTAAGTTGAGAGCTGACATCACTTCCTTCAGCAATTTTGCTAGTAAAACCGCACCACAAAGCTCTAAACGAGGGATCGTGACTGGTCTAACAGGGGCTACTTTCGATTTGGCTATGAGTAGATTGGATTGTGTTTGATCTCCATTGCGAACAACTAAGTATATGGCGGCTGCATAAGCTTGCTTTGATGCGTCGCAAAAGCCATGAATTTCGATCCTGGAGTTAGGTTTATTACTCACCCATCTATTAATTTTCAGTAGTTCTATAGTTTTCAAATTATTTTGTAGCTTGGACCATTGCTGAACGATCTCTGGTGAAACTGGTTCGTCCCACGTTTGACCGTGTAACCATAATGATTGTAAGATCATTTTTCCAACTATTATGATCGGAGCCAGCCACCCCATCGGGTCGTACAGTCGAGCGATTTCGGATAAAATATTTCGTTTTGTGATTGGGGATGCTAGTTCATGGTGTCGGACTCGATACGTAAAATAATCTGATAAAGGGTACCAGATCAATCCTAGTGATTTATATCCCTGTTCCAATTGTAAATCTGCTGCTTCGTTCAACTCAATATCTTCCCCAGGAAGTCCTTCTAGTAGTTGTGTGTCATTGGCTAACCACTTTCGCAGTTTAAATCCTCCTAATTGCATCATTGTGTCAATTTCATTTCGCTTCACAAGGGCTTCATCAATAGTACCTCCTCCGGAGAGTAGGTCATCCACGTATATCTCGTTGAATACGAAATGTCTTGCATGTGGAAATCGATGTCCTTCATCTTTCGCCAATTGATGGAGTGTGCGAATTGCTAGAAATGGTGCACACGTAAGTCCGAAAGTCACTGTATCCAACGAATATTCTTCAATTGAGTTCGTCGATTCCTGCCTCCACAGTATTCGTTGGTAATTTGCATCAGAGGGATGTATCCTGATTTGGCGATACATTTTTTCGATGTCCGCAAGGAATGCGAATCTGAACAATCTCCAATTCATTAGTATCGACATCATATTAGTTTGAATTGTTGGGCCTGTTAGTAATATGTCGTTAAGTGATACTCCGGAACTTGTTTTCCTTGATGCGTCAAAAACTACACGCAGTTTGGTCGAAGTACTCTCCTTTAATACAGCGTGATGTGGGATATAATGTGTTGTGCAAATTGATTTTCCATTTTCTATCTTGTATTCACTTCGGATGTCCACTCGATGCATATGTCCAAGGGCTATATATTCTTGCATACACCTTTTGTATTGTATTGCAAGTTCAGTATCTTTGCTAAATTTGCGTTCTAGATTTAACAAACTTGTGACGGCAGTGTGTTTTGATTTTCCCAATAGACCTTTACTAAATTCGTCCTTGAATGGTAATCTAACGGTGTATCGTTTGTTTGTATTTCTGATTGTAGTAGCTGCGTAGAACCTTTCACATTTTTCATCTTCCTTTTTCAATACCTTCCGCGGATGAATTTCTTCTATCTCCCAAAATTTTTGTAATTGTTGTTGAAGTTCTTTGTTATGATCAATTTCGATATTAAAGTTGTGCACGTTATGAACATGTTCTAGCTCAATTCCTCCGGAAATTATCCAACCAAGCTTCGTCTTCTGAACAATTGGGCCTAAAGAGAGTTGGAGCACATCGCCGAGTATGACCTTTGCGTATACTTCAGCGCCTAATAGTATGTCGATTTTTCCAAGTTTGTCAAATTGTGGGTCTGCCAGAGGTAGATTACCCAATTGTTCTCGAATGGACGATTTGATGCTGCGTGATGGAATGAGTTTAGTGATTCTATTTACCACTAAAGCTGTTAAAGGGACTAGTTCTTTGCTATCGGTTAACAAGTTGGCGGAAATCTTCCCGGTAATTTTAGTTGCAGCAGAACTTCCGAAACCAAAAACATTAATGTTTGTTGTTTCTTTTTTCAACCCCAAGTGTTGGACTGCTGATTCAGAAATGAACGAGGCTTGTGACCCTTGATCCAGTAACGCACGATACAATCCTATGGTTCCATTTGATGTTTGGAGCTGAACTAACGCAGTTGCTAGGAGTACATCACCTGATGCTATTGTAGTGAATGACTGTGCTGCTGCTGAATTTTGAGATGTCGGTTGAAACGATGTCGCGTTGGTATTATTTGGAAAGGAGTTAACAGCATTGCCAATAGTCGGTGGATTTTCACGATGTAATAGTGTGTGATGACGACGCTGACATTTCACACACGAGGATTTACTTGGACAATTCATAATCAAATGACCCTTTCGTAGGCAATTCAAACATAGCCCCTTTCGCTTCACAAATTCAAGTTTCTGTGGTTGAGTCGCCTGTAGAAACTTGGAACATTTCATGATATTATGTGGTCCATTGCACATGCTACATTGTGACGCCGTCGGAACAGTTTGAACAGTATGACTTTGTCTGCTCGTGCTCTGCAATTCGAAAGATCTACGTTTTACCCTGTCATCAGGAATCGCTTCTAATGCCCGGAAACGGTTATCTAAGAATTTATTTAATTCATCAAGTGTTGGTATTTCTCGTTTAGTGGCCGTTTCTTGTTCCCAGATACTACGAGTCTCATTTGGTAATTTTTGTATCAAAAAATATGCCACTACTGCTGTCCATAGATCATCCACTTTCAAATTTTCGATTGCTTTGAGACTCTCGAACGATGTATCTATTAATTTACGAATAGAGCAAGAAGATTCGGTCGTGATTGATGGCTGAGAGAAGAGACGTTTGAAATGGGCATACAGAAGTGCTCGTTTATTGGAATAACGTTCCTCCAAAATCTTCCATGCCGTTTCATAATTATCATCCGTAATGCTGTACGATCTTAGTAGAAGCTCAGCTTCACCTGCTAGGCTAGCTTTCAAATAATGAAGCTTTTGGACAGAAGATAAAGAACTTTTGCTGTGTATTAGCGAGACGAATAAATCTTTAAACGACATCCATTCTTCATAACGACCGCTAAATGTTGGCATTGATATTCGTGGCAATTTGATGTCATTTATACCCTCAGAGCCCCCCAACTGCACTTGTTCTTTTACTACACTTTCATTAGATTGCTTATCCACTTCAGATAATAACTCTTCTATATCTGACCTTAACTCAAAATACCGTTCTTCATAATCAGTGTATAGACTAAGCTTGAAATAAACAATATCATCCTCAGCGGTTTCCCCTTTCAACATGGCCACTATCTGATCATGAGTTTGAACGAATTTTGAGTAGTTTTTTAAGAGCTTCAAGTCTACTCTTAAGATACGACACAGTTTTCCGAGCCTTTGAATCTTTTCGGAAATTTATGGCTGATTTGGCTAAATTTTCTAATGCAACCTTTTGTGCAGCGCATATCGCATTTATTGTGACCGACATAGCTACACAATACGAACAGCGATTCAGAATTTATATAATGTAATGTATTTCAATTCTATGTATTTTGTTATTTATTTTACTCAATTGGAAGAACTCAGATCGATTGATCTAGTTCATGCCTTCAAATATATATTGACGGATCACCACACTATTAGTGTTCGCACTACCACCGTCACTATGTGTATTAACGGCAAATTCTCACAAAGATAGGATTAGCGTTCAATAACAATTGCAATGTCAGCACTTTGTCATATGCATGCTCATATGCACAACGAGAGTACTCTTGCAAATCAACAGTGCCGTCACTAAACCAAACTAACGAGCTTTCGAATTATTTTCCCTATGTAACGACACCGATATTTGCCTAAATTTTCGATTATGTTCATCGACAATCTCCTTTGATCGTTACCACTTACTCACGCACAATTCAGAACCCATCACAACTTCGCTTATAATTAATGTTTGAAATATTTGAATGTAGTGTTTGAAATATTTGTTCCTTTTGCAAGAAATATCATATATTTATCAATTTCGAACTTGTTTTTCTTTAAAGTGCTGAAATTTTCATTAAGTGCTGAAATTAGACCTTATTTGCCAGCTCTACCGCTAATTTCGGTACAAGCGTCTGAGTTTCACTTGAATAAATGCAAGTATTGTCGACCATAAAAAAAAACAAACCATAGATAACAATCATTAATGATTGTTAAAAATCGATACTGTGTGATGTAATCGAATATTACATCTAACTGTTCTTACTTTGTTCAACACCTTTTAATTATTAAGTGCCAAATACGTTACGCGGTCTCCATGAACCCACTTTTCATAAGATGTGAGCATATTTATTAACAACAATCGCAATCAAAATTTTTGATCGTAACTGAAAATCATACTATTTGCGTCGATAAATGATTTCCTTTCAATAATATCGAAATAATGTTTGAATTCAATTGCCAATCTGTATGCTCAACTTAATGTTCAACATCAATTTCACAATGTTCCGGTATTAACGGATTTAAATTCAAGGCCTTTATTTTTTCTGTAAAATTTCTCTTTTTTTTAAAAATTAGTTTTCCGAACAAGCATAATCATGTGTCCATTCGACACTTCAATCTTGTTATTCTGCTTTTATTTTATCTTTTATTTTATTCTGCTATTATTTGCTATTATTTTGTATGTGC
>OZ022264.1:169098999-169111499 GCA_963978885.1 Nemotelus pantherinus | reverse complement strand
AATAAGTAAACAATGTTTAAATGTTCTACGATCTAGACATTTTTAGGATGGCAGCCCCAATCACCTTTCTATCCCTGAAATTTTTGATGAAGTCATCGAAATTAAATGGACTTAGGGTCCATTATTACTTCAGGTGTATTGGTGTTAAGTAAGAGAAGTAACTATTTGTAGTGGTTTTAAGTAGCTAGTAGTAGAATGTACACTCAAAATCTGCACAAATTCTCTACTGTTCTTTGAGCATTAGTTTGTTTTCTTAGCGGTTCTGTTGCACTAGGAGTTTTTTTTATTATTTTGGATTGAGGACACGCAGCAGAAAAAATACCAATCGATAAAAGTTTTATTAACACATAAATGTAATATATACTATATAAATGGCACCAGGAACTGGAGCCATCAGCAAGCCTTCAAGCAAGGAAGGATGGTTTACGCGTTTTATAAAAGGGTATGCACACCAAAAAATCAAAATAAACAGAAAAATGAACAATAGCAGACGAATGGCTGCAAATAGCCTTAGATAAGCTCTTAAAATAATCATTGAGAATGGTGGCTACACTCTAAAAAAAATTTGCAATTTTCAACATTAAATGCATTCCAGAGCCTATGTAGCAATATCTGAAAAATCATCGTGTGTTTAAATTCCATGCATGTGAAGAATGGCTTACGCGTTTCATAAAAAGGTATGCACACCAAAATGTCAAAATAAACAGAAAAATGAACAAGAGCAGACGAATGGCTGTTAATAGCTCTAGAAAAGCTCTAAAAATAATCATTGACAGCGGTGGTTACATCCTAGAAAAAATTTTCAATTTTCAACAAATATGCATTCCAGAGGTTATGCAGCAAAATCTGAAAAATCATTGTGTGGTTTCAAAGCAGTTTAAAATTGTACAACGTTTTTGCTATTTTGTAACGCATCTGGTGACAGAATTTTTAAAGCTTTGGTAGTAAATCCATCATTTAAATCACGAGCCTTGAAAAAACAGAACGTTCAACAGCTTCCTGTGCATTGGATGGCCAACAAAAGATCATGGATGACTGCTGATTTATAACAAAAAATAGTTTCACGAATGCTTCGTTCCTGAAGTTAAAGAATATTTGGAAAACATGGCCCTTGCAGTCAATGCTCTTTGCTGATCGATAATGCGCCCACTCATCCTCTCCTACAACACCCAAACATTAAAACAGTATTTTTGCCCCCTAAAACCACATCTTTGATTCAGTTTTTGGATGAGAAATTAATTGTTACATTCAAAATACATAACATTAAGTCAACATTTCAATATATTTTGGATTCAGTGGAAGGAAAGCAACTGACTGTAGTAGAAAAAAAAACTCTAGCGCACCTGAACCGCTAGAAACACTAATGTTTGAAGAACAGTAGAAGAATCGTGCAGATTTGGAGTGCATATTCTACCACGCTAGCTGCTTATTACAGCCAAACTAATTCAAACGCCACGTTTTACTTTGGTCTCATAACTCATATGGTGGAAAGGTTTCAGATATTACCAGTGGCATGAATTTCAGAGTTTATGAGAGCAACACTTGTTAATTATATTCGCTCTCAGTTGCTTATTTCACAAAAGTTTTCAAAGCAGCATCTCATAAAACATCAATGAACAAAATGCTCAGTGCCTGCAGCACTGTAACTGAAGTTGGTGTTTGGGGCTGCGATCCGAAAAATGTGCAGAACTTTGGGAATTGAAACATTGGTTATTTATTTTCATTGTTAATGTTCCCGGTATGAATACTAACTGTAAGCATTTATTGATATATAAGTAGCACAACCGACTCGTGCTGGCAACCTTTCGCCAGTATCAAAGCCAAGAATATATCACATCTGCTTCACGTTGTTATATTACATTCGAAGTTATAGGAGTATAAAGAATTTTATGGTTACCTGCAGCAAGTTTTTTCAAATAATCGAAAACTTAATATTTCCTGTTTATTGTCACTACAATATCATTCCCATTTGAAAATTCTACGATAAAACCGCTTAATAAAGATATTGCAAACAAACACAAAACCAACAATAGCTGGCAACCCTATCGAGGCTTTTCAACAATATTTGGCCTAATAATGTCTATAATAGGTTCCATTAATAGTATGAAATTCGTATTCATGACTGCACTGGAAGTTATAGGGCAAAAAGTTTTATTTTCCTGAGTGAATTTTCAAATCCAAAGACACAAAAATTACCATAGCTGGCAGCACCAACCGCATTTTTCAACCAAATTTATATCAAACAGAGTTTAGAGTAAGGTTCAGCTATTGTGTCAATTTCATGAAAATCGGGTTACTTATTCACATTTCATAGGGCAAAAAGCAGTTTTTTTATGTAATTTTTCAAGATGGCACCACTGGCACAGAGTTGCCCACAATTCAAAATCGCTTCTATCAGACCTGGTTCTACTCAAGTCCAATGCATTCTGTAAATTTAAGTTGTACCTGATTATTGGTTCGTGAGATCCCGTGAACAGCAGTTTTTGATGCTAAAAATATAGGTTAACTGGGAAAGGGTTACCGTTCTTGTCCGACATGAAATTTCCAATGTTTTACTTTGAAAGTGTAGATTAAGCATAAGATTTGTATAGATTGGTTTTATTGTAAGAAACGGACATTTTTGAGGATATTCGATGGTTTGAATGTTTTTACTTCCAAATTTTCATTTTTTCAAATTTAAGGCACCAAAATTATCATAGCTGGCAGCTCCAACCGAATTTTTCAACTAAATTTCTACCAAACATGGTTTGAAGTAAGGTCCAGCTATTGTGTGAATTTTATCAAAATCGAACGATTCAATCAGAATTTATAGGGCTAAAAGCAATTATCTTTTTTAGTGATTTTTCAAGGTGGCACCACTGGCACAGAATCGCCCACATATCAAAATCACTTCTATCAGACCTGGTCCTATTAAAGACCAATACATTCTGTAAATTTCAGTGAATTCTGCTCATTGGATCGTGAGTTTCCGTGAACAGAAGTTTTTGATGCTAAAAATATAGGTAAATTGGGCAAGGGTTACCAGGCGTGCCCGTAATACCATATCTTTTTTTTTTTTTGATTATGTAAACAAAGCACAAGATTTACATATGAATGGCTTTTTTTTGAAGAAACGGCATTTTTTCAAGAGAGACGATGATTTGGAGGTTTTCAATTTCAGTGCCTGTCCTAGCTACAGGGTTGCCAGCACGCTTATTAAAAGCTTCACAAATCTACAACTAAATAATACCAATACGTTCCGAAAATTTAGTAATGATTGAATAGCTCTGTCAAAAGTTATCGCAATCTAAAAATTGTCAAATTTCCCCGTTCTCTTTTTAGGCACCCAGCGCACACATAGTGTTAAAAAATTCCAAAGCATTATCCGATTCACATGTAAAACACGTTCGAAATTTTGTTTCGTTAACTTTATTTATGCGAAAATTATTTGTGTACGAAATAATAGGTATATTAATAATATCACTAAAATGGCCGCCGGCGCCAAAGCGTTAACAATAATTGACATTTAGTGAGACGTGGACCTATTCTGCATATACACCAATGTATCCTGAAAGTTTCAGCTCAATCGGATGGCCCGTTCCCGAGATTATCTCACTGAAATTTTTTGATGATATATATATATATATATATATATATATATATATATATATATATATATATATATATATATATATATATATATATATATATATATATGAATTTTTGACCGAATCGATTTTAATACTAATGTTCTTCGAACATTAGTAAAAACTCTAGCGCACCTGAACCACTAGAAAACTAAGTTTCGAAGAAATTGTCTTTGAGTGACAAAAAAGTGTGGAAAGACGTAATACACTGTTTTGTAGAATCATATCAACCATTCCTTATCCAAAGCAACAAAACTCAACTATAACACAAATGATAAAAATGTTCAGGGCTGGTAACACTTTCCGAACGAAGCAGCAATAAGTTTACCATAAAAAGCTCATACTTAAATCAACTTATCCTTTGAATTTTGTTCTCATCGCAGGATTTCATCGAAAGTTTCAGTGGTTAAACGTTGTTTGAGGCTGCCATCCGAAAAATGTTCAAAACTCGGAAAATTTAAAAATTGATTCCTTATTTTTATTGCAAATGCTTTGCATATGGGTATGCAATTTGGAGCATATGTTGGTGCAATATTAACGGAAATGGCACATTGCTGGTTAGCCTGTGTCAGCAGCAAAGCGAAATACATACCAAATCTGCTTCACGTTAAGTTAAACCCAACCAGTAAATTTCTTTTCGATTGAATCACTGCGCTGGAAGGTATACGGGTGAAAAAAATTTTAGGGTAACCACCCTCAAAACATTTCAAATTTTTAAAACGTTAATATTTGTTGTTAATTTTCGTTGCAGGATTATTCTCAATTGGAAATTTAATGACATAATCGCTCAGTAAAGATATTCCACAAAATTACAAAAATGGTAATAGCTGGCAGCCCTTTCATGATTTTTGAACGAAATTCCTACGACATGTGGCCCACATTAAGGTCCATTTACTGCATGAATTTCGTTCTGATTTCTACACTGGACCGGAAGTTAGAGGGAAAAAAGCTTTATTTTGCTGAGCAAATTTGTAAATTTATGAGACAAAAATCACCACAGCTGCCAGCACTATACTAATTTTTCAACCAAATTTTCACAAAATGTTACATAAAATAACATCTACGTATTGTGTACATTTTGGTAAAATCTGATGGCTGAAGCGGAAGTTATAGGCCAAAAATATGTTTTTTTTCTCAGTATCTTTTCAAGATGGTACCACTGCTACAGGGTTGCCCGCATTTCAAAATCACTTCTATCAGACTTGGTCCTAGCTAATACCAACATATTCTGTAAATTTCATTATGATCGAATTATCCGGTCGTCAGTTCTCGTGGACAGAACTTTCGAGTGCTGAAAATAAAGGTTATTTGGTGATGGGTTGCCGTTCTTATGCAAATCGGAATTTTGAAAATTTTATCTTGAGATGAAGGACAAAAGATAAAATTTATCAAAAATTTGAAATTTTTGTCAAAAATCAAAAATTTTTCAGGAAGGTCAATGATTTGAAGGATTCTTTTTCAGCAGCCTGCCACAGCTACAGAGTTACCCGCTTTATGCTGAAAATCTATGTGTGCCATATTTTGATCAACATCAATGCGCTCTGTAATTTTCACAATGATCCAATGTTTTCCTTACAAGTAATGACAAATCAAATTTTGAAAAAAATTCCTTGCCTACTTTTAGGCACCCTGCACCCACACACGGCTCAAAATTTCCAATTCTTTATCACAGACAAGCTAAAAACATAATTAGCTTTCATTCCCAATACTTTTCTTTAACAAAAATTTACACTGCTTGGAAATATAGGAGTTCCTCAAAATTCACCAAAACGCTCGCCGCCGCCAAAAGGTTTAGGATATCTGAATTTGAGAAAGTCGTGGACCTACTTATTATATACATCTACGTTCTCCAAAAATGTCAGCTCAATCGGATTGGCCACTCCACAGATTATATCCCTTAATCATTTTGCTGGTATATATATATATATATATATACATATATATATATATATATATATATATATATATATATATATAGATATATATATATATATATATATATATATATATATATATATATATATATATATATATATATATATATATATATATATATATATATATATATATAAATAAATATGAATTTTCGGCGAAACGAGTTTAATACTATTGTTCTTCGAACATTAGTAATTATACAATAATGAATGGTATAACAAACGCTAATCTGGCCATCAAGCAACTTCTGAAGTCTACTCTGAATGCATGTTGGATGAAAAATCGGCTAGGTTAAGTTAAGAAATAAAGTGGCGTTTCCTCCAAAATTGTAGCAAACAATTAAAAGTGAATACTTTGAAAACATCCAGTGAGCTGATGTTAATAAAGTTTCCCGATCAAAATAAATAAAATGATCACAACGAAGATCCAAGAGCGCCCAAAATTATAGCTGCATTTGATTTTTAGGGGTTTGCAACTTGCAAAAAAAAATATGGCTCAATATTTCTACACTCATTTTTGAACTCATGAAATAAAATTCCAATGGAATTTGCAGGAGTGTATGGCTAGATATTACGAACACTATAAGCAAATTGAAAAAAAAACAAAAACGCAGAATCTGATAAGAAGATTTCATAACCAAAAAAAGTAAATGTCGGAGGAAAACATAAATGAAGAGGAGGTCGCTTTATCGAGCATTGAAAGTAGTCCTGGGCCAGTAAACAACAAACGGGCGCGCTAGTAAAATTTCAATGATATATTAATACTAATAACTTTCAGTACTTGAACCCTAATATTGGAAAAGAATTTCGTTTTAGTTGTAAATGAGTTTGATTCACTTATTTTTATTAAATCATAAGCACTTTAAAGAACATTGTTACTTGTGAATGAAATTCTTTTGCACAATTTATCAAATAAAAAGTATAGCTGTTTTCATCTCCCACGGTTTTTAGTGATTTTCAAAGAAAATAAGTATTCGACTCGTTTCGTAGCAAAGTCATATATCCACATATATATATATATATATATATATATATATATATATATATATATATATATATATATATATATATATATATATATATATATATATATATATATATATAGATATATAGATATATATATCTATATATATATATGTATATATATATAAATATATATATATATATATATATATATATATATATATATATATATATATATATATATATATATATATATATATATACATATATATATATATATATATATATATATATATATATATATATATATGTATATATATATATATATATATATATATTTATATTTATTTATATATATATATATATATATATATATTTATATATATATATATATATATATATATATATATATATATATATATATATATATATACCTATATATATTTGTATATATATATATATATATATATATATATATATATATATATATATATATACCTATATATATTTGTATATATATATATATATATATATATATATATATATATATATATATATATATATATATATATATATATATATATATATACATATATATATCTATATATTTATATATATATATATATATATATATATATATATATATATATATATATATATATATATATACATATATGTCAGCGACAAGATTAAGGCAGATAATTTATGGAGTGGTCTTACCGATTGAGCTGAAGTTTTTAGAAAACATAGATGTTCAAAAGAAGTAGGTCTATAACTTACTAAAATTAAGATACCCTTAACCTGTTTGCAACGGCACGCAGAGTTCATTTTTGTCAGAAATTAGTAATTAGTTACCTTAATTCTGCAACGAGAGTGCGAATCAAAAACTTTGAGCCATCTGGTTTGATGATTTTGATAATTGCTGTTGGTAGCAAAACATTGGCTGCAGAATGGAACTTTGTTGAATTGAAAATCACTGGTGCTGCCTGTTGTATGTGATTAGTTACGGTGCAAAGCCCCTCATTGCTTTTATTTTGTTTCGATGAATTCGCGCTAAAATTGGATGTTGATTGTGTTGGCTGATGAATAAGAGTGTGATGTCGTTGGCCACATACATTGCAATTTCTCTCACTGAGACAAGACTTTAATAGTGCCTGGAACTGAGGCAATTTGAGCAAAGACTTGTTTTATCGACGAAAGCCTTGCGTGCAAAGTTGTCCTTCTGCCGGAATGATGGGCAATTACGAAGAATATGTGGGCCTTGACAGAACACACAGATAACGGTTGCTGGGCGGTCATTTACAGTGGACATATGACAAATGCGAGTCTCGGATCGATGCGACGCGTGGGAGCGATGATTTTGACTCGATTTTAGATTGTTTTGTATAGTTTTAGGGTGCGAATTCGAGGCTGTTCGATGTAAATCAATGGGTTGTGCTCGTAAATCAATAGCTTCGAGTGTGCGATATCGAGCGATTAGAAAATCGGTAAGAGCTTTAAATGTAGGAATTTCAGTAGACTCTCCCAAATTTCGTTCCCATAATTGGATTGTAGATTTTGGTAATTTCTCAATCAATAAATGTGCAAAAACATGGCCACAATCATCCACTTCGACTTTCAGTTGCTTCAATGCATTCAAACATGTACGGGATGTTTCGACTAACTGTTTCAGATCAGTCGCGTTTTCCGTTGTAACGACCGGTTGCAAAGTGAATAGGTGCATAAAATGCGTGAACAACACTCGACTATGGTGATAGCGTCCGATAACGGAATTCCAAGCTTCATCATAATTTGCTGTGGTAACCGGCATTTCACGAATATCACTATCTAAAGTGTTCTTCAAAGCTTGTTTGAGTAAATGAAACTTCTCAATCGTTTGGATTTGATTGTTATTATGCACCAAACGCAAAAATAAGTCGTAAAATGCTGGCCAATCGGTGTACTTGCCGGAAAATTCTGGCGCCGGCATGCCCGAAAAACGTGTGAATGACATTTCAGGCAACTGTTGTGATGTTGAGCCATTTACCACAGTGGAATTCAAGTCAATCGACGCCTCAGTTGTTGTTGCAGTCGGTTTTGGTTGTGAAAATTTCGTACCAAAATCCTCGATTAATTCACTATAAACCTCAAGATACTTCTCTTCAAATTGATCGGTATAATCTTGTGTATAATAATCATTACTTGAACAAGCTGCTGATACCGCTGATTGAATTGAGAGCGAAGTTCTTTAAATGTGCTGAGCCTTCCTTCAAAGTTGGACCTTGTGCGACGAGAATCACCGGTTTTCTTATGATTTGTTAAACATTTGGCAACCCGTTGCAAAGCATCAATTTGAAGAGCGATTAAACCATCTAAATCTGCCTCAATAACAGACATCTTAGCTGGTGCGATGATCTAAACGATGGAATGAAGAACAACCAGTACCACTCGAATAAGCTGTCTAAATGCGATGTCGAATGTATTTTAACAATTGAGAGTTCGACCGGAACGATACGCAATCCGAAGCAAGAAAAATCACTAGTTGAAAACGCACTTGATGATTGCACCTTTATCTAGGGATCGAGCTGATATTTCCTCACAAGCGAGACAAATGTGAAATCCTCACCCGGGGCACCATGAACAATTAAGTGAGTCGCTTGACACTGTCTTTGGGTTCGTTAAAATGTGAAAATCACATTTGTCAAAATTGAAAAAAGAAACTGTTAATTTTCCGTACAACTCATTCCTTTTTCTACAATTCTTTTCAACCTACAATTGTTTCTCTCTGACATAATTTTTTTCTTCAACCGTCATCATTTTTTTCTGAAAAAAAACTTGCTAAGAAAACGGTTAATGTCTAAATTTACAAGTTTTTAACATGAAGTTGGCTTGAAAATAAAAAATACAATTATTTGTTGTGCTCGAACAGCCAATGCAACATAATCTAAGTTCCACTCAGTTAAATGCCCCGCGTGCTACCTTTGCCAGGTAGCTCAGCTGCGTCGGCCGTGGGGTTTGGGCTGAGTAAAACTTCCTGCTAGAAGCATGCGAACTTACACCAACATAGACCATACTAACCATGGGGGGGAAAGGAGGGTCGTCATCTTTGATGTCGAGGTTGACTGGATGGACTTTTCGTCCACTTATCTCTTACTCCATGATCGAGTTAAAACAATAAGACGGATTTCAGATATTTACAAATCATGTTATTTCAAAGAAAAAACAATAATAACAAAATCAAAATTCAAGACGACGAAAGTTTGGTTCAAAAATTCAATTTATAATAATAATTCATGTAATCATAAATAATGTACTTAAATACTATGATAAATAATGTAAATATAACAAACAAGATAAATAAAATAAAATAAAATCACTAAGAATAAAAAATCAATTCAAACAATAATTAACAAAGAAAACTCACCGTTCCTGACGACGGTCGACCGTTGTTCAGGAATATGGTGGCTGAAAAGTTTAATTTAAAGTTTCTGTTATATATTCTTTTTTTTTCTCTGGTATTTTTATTTTTTTACTAATGTTCGAAGAACAATAGTATTAAACTCGTTTCGCCGAAAATTCATATTTCTTTATATATATATATATATATATATATATATATATATATATATATATATATATATATATATATATATATATATATATATATATATATATATATATATATATATATATATATATATATATATATATATATATATATATATATATATCAGCAAAATGATTAAGGGAGATAATCTCTGGAGTGGCCAATCCGATTGAGCTAAAATTTTCGGAGAACGTAGGTGTATATAGTAGGTAGGTCCACGACTTTCTTAAATTCAGATATCCTCAACCTTTTGGCGGCGGCGACCGTTTTAGTGTATTTTGAGGAACTCCTATATTTCCAAGCAGTGTAAATTTTTGTTAAAGAAAAGTATTGGGAATGAAAACTAATTATGTTCTTAGCTTGTTTATGATAAATAATTGGAAATTTTGAGCCGTGTGTGGGTGCAGAGTGCCTAAAAGTAGGCAAGGATTTTTTTTTCAAATTTTGATTTGTCATTACTTGTAAGAAAAACAATGGATCATCATGAAAATTACAGAGCGTATTGATGTTGACTAAAATTTAGCACGTAGAGATTTTCAGCATAAAGCGGGTAACCCTGTAGCTGTGGCAGGGTGCTGAAAAAAAATCCTTCAAATCATTGACCTTCCTGAAAAATTTTTGATTTTTGACAAAAAATTCAAATCTTTGATAAATTTTATCCTTTATCCTTCATCTTAAGATAAAATTTTCAAAATTCCGTTTTGCACAAGAACGGCAACCCATCACCAAATTACCTCCATATTCAGCACTCAAAAGTTCTGTTCACGAGAACTGACGACCGGATAATCCGATCATAATCAAATTTACAGGATATGTTGGTATTATCTAGGACCAGGTCTGATAGAAGCTATTTTGAAATGTGGGCAACCCTGTGGCAGTGGTGCCATCTTAAAAAAAAGGTGAGAAAAATAACTGGTTTTAGGCCCATTACTTCTGATTCAGCCATCAGATTTGGACAAGATTCATACAGTACTTGGATCTTACCTTAGGTAACATTTGATAAAAATTTGGTTGGAAAATTAGAATAGAGTTGCCAGCTATGGTGATTTTTGTCTCCTAAATCTTGCAACTTTGCTCAGCAAAATAAAGCTTTTTTCAGAAATCAAAACGAAGATCACGCAGTAAATGGACCTTAATGTGAGCCAAATGTCATAGAAATTTTGTACCAAAATCATGAAAGGGCTGCCAGCTATGATCATTTTTGTAATTTTGTGAAATTTCTTTACAGAGCGATTATGTCATTAGATTTGCAAAAGGAAATGATCCTGCAATGATAATTAACCACAAATATTAACGCTTTAAAAATTTGAAAAGTTTTGAGGGTGGTAACCCTAAAATTCTTTTCACCCGTATAACGTCCAGCGCAGTGATTCAATCGAAACGAAATTTACTGGTAGGGTTTAACTTAACGTAAAGCAGATTTTGTATGTATTTTGCTTTGCTGCTGACACAGGTTAACCAGCATTAGCCATTTCCGTAAATATTGCACCAACAAATGCTTCAAATTACGTTCTCATATGCAAAGCATTTGCAATAAAAATAAGGAATCAATTTTTAAATTTTCCGAGTTTTGAACGTTTTTCGGATGGCAGCCTCAAACAACGTTTAACCGCTGAAACTTTCGATGAAATCCTGCGATGAGAACGAAATTCAAAGGATAAGTTGATTTGAGTATGAGCTGGTTATGATAAACCTATTACTGCTTCGTTCGGAAAGTGTTGCCAGCACTGAACATTTACATCATTTGTGTTAGAGTTGAGTTTTGTTGCTTTGGATAAGGAATGGTTGATTGATTCTACAAAACAGTGTATTACGTCTTTCCACACTTTTTTGTCACTCAAAGACAATTTCTTCGAAAATTAGTTTTCTAGCGGTTCAGGTGCGCTAGAGTTTTTTTTTTTTTATTTATTCTAGCGTCATCCGGAACAAGTGAGATTCCTCCTTAACGTGCGGTTAATCTTTTCGTAATCTCCAGCAATTTACGTTGTAACTGGTGTTTTTGTTTTTCTTTTTGTTTTATTGGAACGTTATATATTAAATTTGCCAAATGAATATGTCATAATTTACGATTTTTAATGTTGAGCAAATAATTTTTATGTCATTCCCGTATTGCTGATTGCTTTCAATCTAGTATTTACGTTTATTTCAAAGTGTTTCTGTGATATCCAATTAATCACCAAACGCTAATTCAGTTTATAATTTGATTTGGTAGAGTTTATGATTCGAAGAACATTCATTTATAAATGGACTTGATTTTGCAATCAACGGAATATTTTAACAGCACACTCAAATCACTTTGTTTATTACAGTAGCGCACAAACTAAAAAATCTTCGCACTTATTTTGAGTTCTACTGATAACACAAAAATGGTCAAGTACTGTATGTCAAGTA
>OZ022264.1:169083999-169093999 GCA_963978885.1 Nemotelus pantherinus | reverse complement strand
TGGGAGAGGGAAATGCATTTTGCACTTGGAACCTACGATCCCTGCTCCTACTCCACAATCCATCTGTTCTAAATAAACCACTATAACCATTAAACCATAAAATATTCTAAATACAGCCAATTCTTCAATTAAACACAGTCACTGATTAACGATTTAACAAGTTTTTTATTCTATTGGAATTTCAATTTTTCTATAAACGTATAAAATTTTCTAACAATCAATTTTCTTCTGCACCATCTAAATTCAAAGTCAACTGTTAAGTGAAAATTTCGGTACTTTCTTTTCTATACAACTTTCTCTTAATTCTCTTATTATATTTCCAGTTTTACCAGTATTTCTTTACTGTGAATATTAAGTGAAAAAACAATTGTGAATAGACATTTATAAATTTAATGTCAACTGACAAATGTCAAGTGACAATTGTCATCAAGATGCAAGCGGATCAATAACAATGCTAACTAACTTTAGATAAGTATATGTTCTTTATATTTTAAAATCCGATTCTTTGGTGTTTTTTCTTCATTTTAGGCTCTCGTGTGAGAGAAGTCGCTGCTATGCCGGATTTAGTGGACAGAAGTCGCTGCTGTGCCGCAACATTCTCCCCCAGATGAGGCGTGTGTAGTGCCTCAGTATTATCCATTGGACTAACTTCTGAAATGGTAAGTATTAGTTTGCTGATCTATTTTGATAAATGTTGTTTGTATGTCACGTCCGGGTCTGGATACAATTTAGATCTAGATTCCTATCGTTAATGTTTTGTCCGATGTGGCGGTTAAGCTGATGCATTCGTTCAACTCAGTTTTGGCATGGTGAAGTTGTCCCACCTATACTGGGCGTCCACCTAGCGTCCACCTATACCATCACTGATTTGTATGGAATTCCAAAGACTTCTCACGTTAAGTAGTTTCGCGAATTTATTTGATATGGCAAGGTCTTATGGAGGAAAAGGATGTGTAAGGAACATTTTGATAGAAGGAATTAAAGTTGCATTTCTTATGATGTATTTTGCGTAGGTACTAGTGCAATTTTTGTAACTGATCGTTTATATGTCTTTCCATTTGACCATACGGTTACTACTCGTACTAGGGAATCGTTTCCTGGATGAACCTCTATGATTCTCGCTAATGGCCAACGATAAGAAGGTAATTTTTCATCCTTTAGTATACACAAATCGCCCACTTTGACATTGTTTTCTGTTGTATTCCATTTGGGCCTAAGTTGCAAGCGATTCAAATATTCGGTTTTCCACCGTTTCCAGAAATCTTGCGTTATCTTTTGTGTTGTCTGCCATCTATCGAGATGGTTGATATTGTCGCCTTCGAAATCTGCTTCGGGTGGTGCTAGTAGTGTATCGCCTATCAGGAAATGTGCTGGAGTAAGTGCCATCGTGTCTGTTGGATCGTCGTTCAAGGGGCACAGGGGCCGAGAATTGAGGCAGGCTTCTATTCGAATTAAGATGGTGGACAATTCTTCATACGTTAGAGCAATGTTGCCCACAATTCGGCGCAGATGAGACTTTATAGATTTGACTCCGGCTTCCCAGAGCCCACCAAAATGCGGCGAAGCTGGAGGATTGAAATGCCACGTAACGCCATCATTGGCAAGTATTTCGGCAGCCCTTTTGTTGATTTCTGATAATTTGTTCAATTCAGCATATGCCCCGACAAAATTTGTTCCACAATCGGAATACATATGTCCACTAAATCCTCGTCTTCCCATAAATCTTCGTAATGCTGCAAGGAATGCTTGTGTCGATAGGTCACTAACAATTTCGATGTGTATAGCTTTTACTACTAAACAAATAAATATAGCCACGTAGCCCTTCGATGTTTTACTCCCTCTTCCTCGCCTGTCTTTTGTGTCGAATGGTCCACAAAAATCAACACCCGTATGTGTGAATGGGCGAGAAATAGTTACGCGAGCTGCTGGCAAGTTTCTCATCAGCTGAGTTGCACCGTTCGCTTTGGCCCGAAAACAGCGGATGCATTTATGTACAAAATGTTTGATCCGGTTGCGACCATCTATTAGCCAAAATCTTTTTCTCAATGTGTTCAGCATTAGTTGAGTTTGTCCATGCAAGGTTGCTTGATGGACTTGATGCAACATAAGCTCAGTGAACCTTCCATTTCGTGGGAGAATTATTGGATGCCTTTCATCAAAACCCAATTGTGCATTATTTAGACGACCTAGCACACGTAGTAATCCAGTTTTGTCTATGAAGGGGTTTAATTTGATCAATTTACTTTTCTTTTCAATTGGTTTGTTATTCAAAAGACAGGCTATTTCTTGTGAGTATTCACTTTGTTGAGCGTGTTTGATCCAGAATTCAAATGAGTGTCGCAGCTCTTCACTGGTTAAATATGGTGGATTCTTTATTCGATTTATTTTCGATCTGCAAAAACGGAAGCAGTACGCGGTAATTCTAATTAGTTTCGATAATGTTGAATATCTTTGTAACCAAGTGTCTAAGAAACTTTCTGTGTGTATTCCTACATTAACAATGTAATGTTTTCGTTTTTCGACTTCAACTGATTTGATATCTCGCATTTTAGGCCATGCATCGATGTCTTCGGATAACCAGCTTGGTCCGTGCCACCATAGCTCATTGCGTATTAAATCGATTGGTTTTACTCTTCTAGAAGCTACATCTGCTGGATTACATTTAGATGGAACATATCGCCATGGTATGTTATCAGTGTTCTCAAGGATGAGAGCCGTTCTGTTAGATACAAATGTAGTCCATCGAGTGGGGTGACCTTTCAGCCATGCTAGCACGATTTCTGAGTCACTCCATAGCCAGGTAGGTATGTTTTCAATTTTTAATGATGTTGTAACTTCTTTTAGCAATCGAGACAATAGTACAGCTCCGCATAGCTCCAATCGTGGAATACTAACTGGCTTCACTGGTGCCACCTTGGTTTTAGCCATTAATAGATGACTGTTGACAGCTGAGCCTGCACGCACTACCACATAGATTACTGCTGCGTAGGTGCGTTGAGAGGCGTCACAAAATCCGTGAAGCTCTATTTTCGAGTTTTGTTGGTAAGCTACCCATCTTGGGATTTTAATGTTTTCTATTTCTGGTAATTGGCTCAATAATGTCATCCATTCCGTGTTTAGTGCAGTTGATATTGGTTCATCCCAATCTTGCCCAGATAACCATAGTCCTAGTAGTAAAATTTTAGCTGATACCATAATAGGTGCTATCCAACCCAATGGATCGTAGAGACGTGCAACTTCCGATAAAATTGAGCGTTTTGTGTAGGTTTCTAATTGCTTATACCTTTTCAATCGATAGGTGAAGAAGTCTGCTAGCGGATACCACATTATTCCTAGCGATTTGTATCCATTATCCATATCCATGTTGATCGCATCTTGCATTTCGATGTCTTCAAATGGGATTCCTTCTAAAATTCGTTTGTCGTTTGTTATCCATTTTCTCAATTTAAAACCGCCAGAATTCAACAATTTAATGAGTTCGTCTCTTTTGATAATACATTCTTGTAGACTATTTCCTCCAGATAATAAGTCGTCTACGTAAAATTCTTCGAAGACTGCTTTACTTGCATTTGGATAGCTTTCAATTTCATCTATTGCTAATTGGTGTAAAGTTCTGATTGCTAGAAACGGCGCTGAAGTAGTTCCAAAGGTTACGGTAGTTAGAACATAGTCTTTAACTAAATCAGCTGGCTGTTGCCTCCAAACAATTTTCTGAAAGTTTGCATCTTCCGGATGCATATCTACTTGTCGGTACATTTTAGCAATGTCGGCCACCATTGCAAACTGCTTTAATCTCCATCTTACGAGAATTGATGTCATGGTGCTCTGAATGGTTGGTCCTGTCAATAATATATCATTCAGAGACACACCAGAACTCGTTTTCCTTGATGCATCAAACACCACTCTTAATTTTGTAGATGTGCTTTCTTTCTGCACTGCGTGATGTGGAAGGAAGTTAGCTATGCTGCGTATGTTTCCAGATTCAAACGTGACTTCTTTACAAACGGGAACTTCCTTCATGTGACCTAGACTTATATACTCTTGCATTACTGCTGAATATTCTTCTTGAAGACTTCTGTCCCTTTCGAAGCGTTTCTCCATCTGTATTAAACATTTGATTGCATTTTCTCTGGAAAACACTAGTGAATGTTGACTCTCTGCGTTTATAAATGGCAACCGAACTTGATATCGACCGTTTTGCTGTCTCTTGACATTTACCTTATAGTGTTCTTCACATGCTTCTTCTTCTTGAGTAATGTTTTTTCCCGTTCCAACTTCCTCAATCTCCCAAAAATGTTTAAGTTGCTCACTAATTTTCACGTCCTCCTCTATTTGCACATTAAGTATGTGCACTACTTGCGCGTTGTTATCGCTGAATCTACCTGATATTATCCAGCCTAGCTTAGTAAGTTGTAGCACTGGACCTAGAGTCAATTTTCGAATTTTTCCAAGTAATAACTGAGCGTAAGCTTCAGCTCCCAATAAAATGTCAATCTTGCTCGGTTGGTAAAAGTGAGGATCAGCCAGATCTAAATTTCCAATCTGGTTTCGAATTGATGTGGAAATTGTTTGCGATGGGATGAAATTTGTCAACTTTCTCAATACGAGAGCATCTACTTTCAAATATTCGTTTGTTTTGGTGCGAAGTGTAATTTCCAAATTTCCGTTCGTCGAAATACCCTTTGTCTCTCCAATACCAGCTACAGTGATGTTTGTCGATTGCCTTTTCCCTCCAATTCTTTGAGCTGCACTCTCTGTAATGATTGACGCCTGTGAACCTTGATCCAGCAAAGCGCGTAGTGTTATAAATCCAGTCGAAGACTCAACCGTCTCTAATGCTGTTGCTAACAATACCGTTTTGGTAGCATTGCTAGTCGAAGAGTTTATCTTCGTGACTGTTGGCACTGAAGTCGAAGGTCTATGATCCAAAGAAGTCAAAGTCGATGGTCGAGCATTGTGTGAAAACGAGGTTGAAGGTTCTTGATTGAAGTCTAAGATAGGAGGCAGATTATTTTGAGTGAATGAATTCGACGTCTGGTTTCGATGCCGAGATGAAGATTGCGACTGATGCGGAAGGATTCCAATTGTAGATAAATCGGGTTTATGCAGAAGTGTGTGATGTGCCTTTTTACATTTGAAACATCTTGACGTGCTGGGACAGTTTCCGACTAAGTGTCCTTTGTTCAAGCAATTGAGGCACAAACCATTTCTTTTTACCATATCAAATCTCGTCGCATGATCTGATTGAAGAAAAGTGGTACATTGTCTCAAATGATGTGGCCCCTTACACGAAATGCACATAATATGCTGCTCGTGTTTTGTCAAAAACACATTATGTGAAGATCGAGTGGGTTTATGTTTTTCTACCCCAGCAGCCTCTAATGCTCTAAAACGACGCTGCAAAAAATATGTGAGGTCTTTAAATGACGATGTTTCTTTGTGCGCAGCTTGCTGTTGTTCCCAAATTTGACGCGTCTCAGTTGGTAGTCGTTGTGTTGTCAAATGCACTAACAGTGCATCCCAAATATTCGCTACATCTAAATTGACGATTGCCTGAACGCTGTCGGTAGTTTTATCTAGTAGCATCTTAATAGACGAAGCGGATTCATTTGCATTATTGATGGCCAGCAACCTTCTAAATTGAGTATTTAATAGAACGCGCTTATCATCATAACGTTCTATGAGCAACCTCCACGCTGAATTATAATTGGATTCAGTGATCGAATAATGTTTGAGAAGTTGTTCAGCTTCCCCCGAAAGACTGCATTTTAAGTAGTGTAATTTCTCTACTCGAGATAAATTAGACTTGTTGTGAATCAAAGATACAAACAGATCTTTAAAAGAAGTCCACTCCCCATAGTTTCCGTTAAACTTTGGCAAGTTTATGCGTGGAAGTCGAACATCCATGTCATCGTTTGATCGACTGAATTGATTTTGTGTCTCATTGTCAGCCTGCGCTGCCTGTGCCCCTTGTTCCAACTTCAGATCTTCTAGATCTGTTTCGAAACTCAAATTGAGTTCTTCAAATGATAGATACAGTTTATCTTTGAAATATTCTAAATCCAGATCGGTTTGCTCTTTGACTAATGAAAGTATTTTCTGATGCGTTTCCAGGAAGGTTTGCCGAATTTCTTGCACTCGCTGGAGCAATTTCGTGGCATAAGCAAGAGTTTTCCGTGCTTTAGCATCCTTTTTGAAATTACTTTGCATTTTATTTAATTGCTCGAGTAACAATTTCTGCTGAGTTAGTAACCGGTCCATTGTGTTGGATTATAATTTTTGCAAGCTTCGATATATTTTCAAGTATATTTTGCACTATAAATGTAAATATTGTACACTACAATTGATTACTGACACACTTAGCACTAAATGAATGATGGTGAAAGCTTCCTGTCTGTCTAACTACTATGCCTCAATGACTCAGCTTATCGATTTGCTGATATCACGGCAAAATTTTCTCAAATCTATGCTATATGATTTCACATCATCAATTCGCACCCAATTAGCACTAGTATACTTAGTGTCAGTCAATCACGAAATTTTCATTAATCAAATTAACGAATGTATGTTCAGTCCTTTGTAATTGAGCAAGACTGATGTGTTTCTAATATTTGATGTGAAATGCGGGAATATGTATATTGGCATATATGTAGAAGGACAAATGCAATGGAATGTAATAAAGGAATGGAATAAGGACTTACCAGACCTTCTAATTGCCGTTGCGATCCGGTTCGAAGGACCATTAAAATGTTCTAAATAAACCACTATAACCACTAAACCATAAAATATTCTAAATACAGCCAATTCTTCAATTAAACATTTAACAAATTTTTACTAATGTTCGAAGAAGAACATTATTACTAATGTTCGAAGAAGAACATTAGTATTAAAATCACTTTGGCCAAAAATTCATATTTCTATATATATATATATATATATATATATATATATATATATATATATATATATA
Source organism: Nemotelus pantherinus (assembly GCA_963978885.1). NCBI lineage: Eukaryota > Metazoa > Arthropoda > Insecta > Diptera > Stratiomyidae > Nemotelus > Nemotelus pantherinus. The sequence goes on along the minus strand of OZ022264.1, from coordinate 169,087,029 downwards.
TATATATATATATATATATATATATATATATATATATATATATATATATATATATATATATATATATATATATATATATATATATATATATCATCAAAAAATTTCAGTGAAAAAATCTCAGGAACGCGCCATCCGATTGAACTGAAATTTTTAGGACACATTGGTGTATATGCAGAATAGTGCCAGGTCTCAGAAAAATTTTAAAAATCTTTAACCCTTTGGCGCCGGCGGCCATTTTAGTGATATTTTTAATATACCTATTATTCCGTACACAAATAAGTTTTGCAAAAATAAAGTTAACAAAATGAATTTCGAACGTGTTTTACATGTGAATCGGATAATGTTTAGGAATTTTTTAACCCCATGTGTGCGCTGGGTGCCTAAAAAGAGAACGGGAAAAATTGAAAATTTTTAAATTGCGATAACTTTTGACAGAACTATTCAATCTTTACAAAATTTTCAGGATATATTAATATTATTTAGTTGTAAATTTGTGTAGCTTTTGATGACCGTGCTGGCAACATTAAACATAGGGCAGGCACTGAAAGTGAAAACCTCCAAATTATCGTCTCTCTTGAAAAACTGCCGTTTCTTCAAAAATAAGCCACTCATATGTAAATTTCGTGTTTTTTTTCCAAAAAAAAAAAAAATTTGATATGGTATAACGAGCACGCCTGGTAACCCTTGCCCAATTTACCTATATTTTTAGCATCAAAAACTTCTGTTCACGGAAACTCACGATCCAATGAACAGAATTAATTGAAATTTTCAGACTGTATTGGCCTTAAATAGCACCAGGTCTAATAGAAGTAATTTTGAAATGCGGGCGATTCTGCGCCAGTGCTGCCATCTTGAATAATCACTAAAAAGATAACTGCTTTTAGCCCTGTAAATTCTGATCGAATCGTTCGATTTTGACGAAATTCACACAGTAGCTGAACCTTACTTCAGTCCACGTTTGGTAGAAATTTGGTTGAAAAATTCGGTTGGAGCTGCCAGCTATTATAATTTTGGTGTCTTAAATTTGAAAAAATGAAAATTTGCAAGTGAAAACATTCAAATCATCGAATATCCTAAAAAGTCCGTTTCTTACAATAAAACCAATCTGTATACAAATCTTATGCTTTATCTACACGTTCAAAGTAAGACTTTGGAAATTTCATGTCGGACAAGAACGGTAACCCTTTCCCAGTTAACCTATATTTTTAGCATCAAAAACTTCTGTTCACGGGAATTCACGAACCAATAATCAGATACCATTGAAATTAACATAATGCATTGGACTTAAGTAGAACCAGGTCTGATAGAAGCGATTTTGAATTGTGGGCAACTCTGTGCCAGTGGTGCCATCTTGAAAAATTACAAAGAAAAAAAAACTGCTTTTTGCCGTATGAAATGTGAATTAGTCACCAGATTTTCATGAAATTGACACAGTAGCTGCACCTTACTCTAGACTCTGTTTGAAAGAAATTTGGTTTCAAAATTCGATTGGTGCTGCCAGCTATGGTAATTTTTGTGTCTTTGGTTTTGAAAATTCTCTCAGGAAAATAATACTTTTTGCCCTATAACTTCCAGTGCAGTCATGAAATCAATACGAATTTCATACAATTAATGAAATCTATTATAAGCATTATTCAGGCCAAATTTGGTTGAAAAGCCTCGATAGGGTTGCCAGCTATTGTTGGTTTTGTGTTTGTTTGCAATATCTTTATCTAGCAGTTTTATCGTAGAATTTTCAATTGGTAATGATATTGTAGTGACAATAAACAGCAAATATTAAGCTTTCAATTATTTGAAAAAACTCGCTGCAGGTAACCCTAAAATTCTTTATACTCCTATAACTTCAAATGTTATATAACAACGTGAAGCAGATGTGATATATTCTTGGCTTTGATACTGGCAGAAGGTTGCCAGCACGAGTCGGTTGTGCTACTTTTGTATCAATAAATGCTTACAGTTAGTATTCATACCGGAAACATTTACAATGAAAATAAATAACCGATGTTTCAATTCCCTAAGTTCTGCAAATTTTTCGGATCGCAGCCCCAAACACCAACTTCAGTTACAGTGCTGCAGGCACTGAACATTTTCTTCATTGATGTTATATGAGATGCTGCTTTCAAAGTTTGGTGAAATAAGCAACTGATAACGAATATAATTAACAAGTGTTTTTCTTTCATAAACATTGAAACCCATGCCAGTGGTTATATCTGAAACCTTCTACTGTATGAGTTATAATGCATTCTTGAGACCAAAGTAAAACGTGGCATTTGAAACAGTTTGGCCGTAATAAGCAGCTCATGTGGTGGAATATGCACTCAAAACCTGCACGATTCTTCTACTGTTCTTCGGACATTAGTGTTTCTAGCGGTTCAGGTGCGCTAGAGTTTTTTTTATTCTATTGGAATTTCAATTTTTCTATAAACGTATAAAATTTTCTAACAATCAATTTTCTTCTGCACCATCTAAATTCAAAGTCAATTGTTAAGTGAAAATTTCGGTACTTTCTTTTCTTTACAACTTTCTCTTAATTCTCTTATTATATTTCCAGTTTTACCAGTATTTCTTTACTGTGAATATTAAGTGAAAAAACAATTGTGAATAGACATTTATAAATTTAATGTCAACTGACAAATGTCAAGTGACAATTGTCATCAAGATGCAAGCGGATCAATAGCAATGCTAACTAACTTTAGATAAGTATATGTTTTTTATATTAAAATCCGATTCTTTGGTGTTTTTTCTTCATTTTAGGCTCTCGTGTGAGAGAAGTCGCTGCTATGCCGGATTTAGTGGACAGAAGTCGCTGCTGTGTCGCAACACCATCTTTGAACCATCCGTATACCACATTTGCGCTCCTTTGTACGAGGGAGGTGGTCCATCCTTCCATTTGTCCCTTGATGGAATTGTGACCTTGAACCTCTTCTCGAATGCTGTCTCAGTTTTTATTTGGTCGCTGAGGTTTAACATTTCCATTATGGGCCTGACGTCCTCCAGGATTTTTAGGTGGCCTTTGAGGTCCCCTGATTT
>OZ022264.1:169048999-169078999 GCA_963978885.1 Nemotelus pantherinus | reverse complement strand
TTGTTCGCTACTGCAATAAACAAAATGATTTGAGTGTGCTGTTAAAATATTCCGTTGATTGCAAAATCAATTCCATTTATAAATGAATGTTCTTCGAATCATAAACTCTACCAAATCAAATTATAAACTGAATTAGCGTTTGGTGATTAATTGGATATCACAGAAACACTTTGAAATAAACGTAAATAATAGATTGAAAGCACTCAGCAATACGGGAATGACATAAAAACTATTTGCTCAACATTAAAAATCGTAAATTATGACATATTTATTTGGCAAATTTAATATATAACGTTCCAATAAAACAAAAACAAAAACAAAAAAACCAGTTACAACGTAAATTGCAAGAGATTACGAAAAGACTAACCGCACGTTAAGGAGGAATCTCACTTGTTCCGGATGGCTCTAGAATAAATAAAAAAAAAATAAAAAAAATAAAAATACCAGAGAAAAAAAAAGAATATATAACAGAAACTTAAAATTAAACTTTTCAGCCACCATATTCCAGAACAACGGTCGACCGTCGTCAGGAGCGGTGAGTTTTCTTTGTTAATTATTGTTTGAATTGATTTTTTATTCTTAGTGATTTTATTTTATTTTATTTATCTTGTTTGTTATATTTACATTATTTATCATAGTATTTAAGTACATTATTTATCATTACATGAATTATTATTATAAATTGAATTTTTGAACCAAATTTTCGTCTTCTTGAATTTTGATTTTGTTATTATTGTTTTTTCTTTGAAATAACATGATTTGTAAACATCTGAAATCCGTCTAATTGTTTTAACTCGATCATGGAGTAAGAGATAAGTGGACGAAAAGTCCATCCAGTCAACCTCGACATCAAAGATGACGACCCTCCTTTCCCCCCCATGGTTAGTATGGTCTATGTTGGTGTAAGTTCACATGCTTCTAGCAGAAAGTTTTACTCAGCCCAAACCCCACGGCCGACGCAGCTGAGCTACCTGGCAAAGGTAGCACGCGGGGCATTTAACTGAGTGGAACTAAGATTATGTTGCATTGGCTGTTCGAGCACAACAAATAAATGTATTTTTTATTTTCAAGCCAACTTCATGTTAAAAACTTGTAAATTTAGACATTAACCGTTTTCTTAGCAAGCTTTTTTTTTAGAAAAAAATGATGACGGTTGAAGAAAAAAATTATGTCAGAGAGAAACAATTGTAGGTTGAAAAGAATTGTAGAAAAAGGAATGAGTTGTACGGAAAATTAATAGTTTCTTTTTTCAATTTTGACAAATGTGATTTTCACATTTTAACGAACCCAAAGACAGTGTCAAGCGACTCACTTAATTGTTCATGGTGCCCCGGGTGAGGATTTCACATTTGTCTTGCTTGTGAGGAAATATCAGCTCGATCCCTAGATAAAGGTGAAATCATCAAGTGCGTTTTCAACTAGTGATTTTTCTTGCTTCGGATTTCGTATCGTTCCGGTCGAACTCTCAATTGTTAAAATAAATTCGACATCGCATTTAGACAGCTTATTCGAGTGGTACTGGTTGTTCTTCATTCCATCGTTTAGATCATCGCACCAGCTAAGATGTCTGTTATTGAGGCAGATTTAGATGGTTTAATCGCTCTTCAAATTGATGCTTTGCAACGGGTTGCCAAATGTTTAACAAATCATAAGAAAACCGGTGATTCTCGTCGCACAAGGTCCAACTTTGAAGGAAGGCTCAGCACATTTAAAGAACTTCGCTCTCAATTCAATCAGCGGTATCAGCAGCTTGTTCAAGTAATGATTATTATACACAAGATTATACCGATCAATTTGAAGAGAAGTATCTTGAGGTTTATAGTGAATTAATCGAGGATTTTGGTACGAAATTTTCACAACCAACACCGACTGCAACAACAACTGAGGTGTCGATTGATTTGAATTCCACTGCGGTAAATGGCTCAACATCACAACAGTAGCCTGCAAACACCGATTGGCCAGCATTTTACGACTCATTTTTGCGTTTGGTGCATAATAACAATCAAATCCAAACAATTGAAAAGTTTCATTTACTCAAACAAGCTTTGAAGAACACTTTAGATAGTGATATTCGTGAAATGCCGCTAACCACAGCAAATTATGATGAAGCTTGGAATTCCATTATCGAACGCTATCACCAAAGTCAAGTGTTGTTCACGCATTTTATGCACCTATTCACTTTGCAACCGGTCGTTACAACGGAAAACGCGACTGATCTGAAACAGTTAGTCGAAACATCCCGTACATGTTTGAATGCATTGAAGCAACTGAAAGTCGAAGTGGATGATTGTGGCCATGTTTTTGCACATTTATTGATTGAGAAATTTCCAAAATCTACAATCCAATTATGGGATCGAAAATTTGGAGACTCTACTGAAATTCCTACTTTTAAAGCACTTACCGATTTTCTAATCGCTCGATATCGCACACTCGAAGCTATTGATTTACGAGCACAACCCATTGATTTACATCGAACAGCCTTGAATTCGCACCCTTAAACTATACAAAACAATCTAAAATCGAGTCAAAATCATCGCTCCCACACGTTGCATCGATCCGAGACTCGCATTCGTCATATGTCCACTGTAAATGACCACCCAGCAACCGTTATCTGTGTGTTCTGTCAAGGCCCACATATTCTTCGTAAATGCCCATCGTTCCGTCAGAAGGACAACTTTGCACGCAAGGCTTTCGTCGATACAACAAGTCACACTCTTATTCCTCAGCCAACACAATCAACATCCAATTTTAGTGCGAATTCATCGAAACAAAATAAAAGCAATGAGGGGCTTTGCACCGTAACTAATCACATACAACAGGCAGCACCAGTGCTTTTCAATTCAACAAAGTTCCATTCTGCAGCCAATGTTTTGTTACCAACAGCAATAATCAAAATAATCAAACCAGATGGCTCAAAGTTTGTGATTCGCACTCTCGTTGATCAAGGCTCCACTAGAGCTCTAATTTCTGAACGTGTTTGTCTAACACTACAATTGAAGCGCCTTCCATTCAACACGGTTATACAATTTCCAAATGAACAGAAATCAGTGGGAAGGTCAATTGTGCACATTATATATCAATCACGCCTCAACGACAAAAAATTTGAAGCTTTTGCGTCAGTTTTTAAAAATGTTACCATTAATTTGCCAACATCGACTTTAACGTACAATGATTGGCCACACCTTCGAGGTTTGGAATTGGCCGATCCAGATTTTCACCGCTCAGCTCCGATCAATATGCTCATTGGATCTGATTCGTATGCTGATATTTTGCTTGACGGACTTCAAAAGGGTCATCAAAACGAACCAATCGCTCAAAATTCTCATCTAGGTTGGCTCTTTTCTGGCAAAGCATTTGAAAAACCAATACAATCATCGACTGAACCAGCTACAGTTCATTGTTCACACGTTTTGCTGGAACAATTGGACACATTGGTGAAACAATTTTACTCGCTGGAAAGTATTCCAGCCGATCAACAATATACATCTGAACAGCAATGGTGTCGTAATTTCTACAATCGTACAACCGTGAGACAGCCAAATGGGAAGTATTTGGTTCGTTTACCACTTAAAACGCTATTTGATCTCAGCCAAATCATCGGCAAATCGCATCAAATAGCTAAAAATCGTTTTAATCAGCTCAAAAGGAAATTGAATCGTCATCCCGAAGTGCACGAACAATATCATAAGACGATTCGAGAGTATTTTGATCTGAGGCAAAACGCACCTGTCTCAACAACTGAAGACATGCATTTGCGGTTCAATGAATACAACCAACCCTTTTACACATGCTGCACATTACCACACCATGCCGTCATTAAAGCTGATAGTGCGCTACATCAACGCTATTAAGTGCGCTACATCAACTACTGCTGCGAATATGGGAGACTGAGGTGATCCCAGACGATTGGCGCAAAAGCATCATCTGTCCCATACATAAAAAGGGAGATAAACTGCGGTGTGAGAATTACAGAGGCAGCTCCTTAGTCTGTACGGCCTACAAAATCCTGTCAAAAATCCTGGAGTATAGGATTAAACCGTTCGCGGAAGAAATTATTGGCGAGTATCAAGGCGGTTTCAGATCTGGTCGCTCCACAATCGGCCAGCTCTTCACGGTCAAGCTAATTCTGCAAAAGTGCTGGGAATACGACATCGACGTATACCAAATCTTTGTCGACTTTAAACAAGCATATGACAGCATCAATCGAGGAGCTCTATATAGCATCATGCTGCAATTTGGTATACCGGCCAAATTAGTGAGACTTGTAAAGATGACGATGACCAACTCCGTCTCGCAAGTCCGGATCCAGAACAGATTGACGGATCCTTTTGAAACTCTGGGTGGCCTGAAGCAGAGCGATGGTATAGCGCCCACGCTCTTCAACCTGGCACTTGAGTTCGCTTTACGGGCAGTGAACCTGAACACCAGCGGCACGCTACTTTTTAAGTCGACACAATTGGCAGCGTACGCGGATGACATTAACATCATGGCTCGAAAACTGACCGATGCAGAAGAACTTCTGCCTAGACTTGACACCGCAACAAAGGAAGTTGAACTTCGAATTAACGAGGACAAAACGAAAGTTATGATGCAATCTAGGACAAGGACGCCAGCGCACACGACCATCAACGTAGGGGACCTTTGCATCAAATTCGTGGACAACTTCGTTTACCTGGGTAGCAATCTATCGAGTGACGCCAACGAAACTGACGAAATCAAGCGACGGATACAACTATCAAATAAGACATTCTTCTCGGTCCTCCCCATTATGAAATCGAAATATGTGCACAGAAAAACTAAGCTCCGCGTTTACAAAACTATCATACGACCTGTGCTGTGCTATGGTTGCGAAATATGGACCTTGACCCAAGCCTCCGAAAATAGGATCGACACCTTCAAACGGAAAGTTCTACGGCGGATTTTCGGGGCTGTTCGCGACCGAGATGGATGGCGCATCCGGTACAACAATGAGTTGTACGAACTTTATGATGAGCTGGAAGTCTCCAAGATCGTCAAATTACAACGTTTACAGTGAGCTGGGCACGTGCAACGCATGAATGACGATCGCATGCCAAAACGTGTCATGAACGCAAGACGAGTCGACGGAGCGAGGCCAAGAGGAAGACCAAGAGCTCGTTGGGAGAGCTCAGTGTATGCGGACGCCGAGCAATTATTGGGGCTCCAAGACTGGAGGACGCGGTCACGTGACCGAGACAATTGGAGGAATACGATCCAGGCGGCCAAGGCCCGACGTCGGGCTGTTGTGCCACGATGATGATGAAAAAGTAAAGTTACCCCGAAACCACCTATCAACATTCCACGCATCGAATTATGCACTGCCGTGCTTGGTTTAAAGTTGGTTAAGTGGATAACTAAGCATCTTTCTATTCCCAAGGACACGATTTCAATGTATTACTGGGTTGACACCACGATAGTATTATCCTGGATTCGGGGTGACATAAATCGTTGGCCAACCTTTGTCGCCAATCGAATTGGGCAGATTCACACCGATTCCCATATAAAACAATGGCATCGCATATCGACACACGATAACCCAGCCGACATTGCATCACGTGGTTCCTTACCAGCACAACTTCTCGAATCAAAATTGTATTGGAATGGGCCCGACTGGCTGAGTCAATCACAAAGCCATTGGCCAGTCACAGATTGGACATTTTTGGAAAAAGAAAATGTCGAACAAATAATCAACGTCGCCATCAATGGATCTGAGCCACTATTTCTGGCAAAGTATTCTTCATTTTTGCAACTTCATCGTATCGTAGTTTTACTCTTCCGATTCAGATATAATTGTACAGTGCCACAAAACCACCGTCGTTATGGAGCCAGCACTGTCGAAGAGCTTAACTCCAGTTTGTTTGCACTGATTCGAATAGTTCAACGAGAATGCTTTTCATCAGAGCTTAAGACCATTTCAAAAAATGGAACTGTGCCAAATAACAGTGTTCTTACAAGCTTAGCTCCTTTCCTCGATCAGTACGGCATTTTGAGAGTGCTCGGAAGAGGGCGGAATTCACGTTTGCCTTACAATCAAAAGCATCCAATCATCCTACCTAAATATAATCGTTTCACTGAATTACTCATTGATTATGCTCATCAAGCCACTCTTCACGGTGGACCAACGTTAACATTAACGTTTCTACGAAAACGATTTTTGATAGTTCATGCTAGAAAAGTCGTTGCGATTCAATTGAGAAAATGTGTGAAATGTGCCAAAGCCGATCCAAAACCAGTTCAGCAGCTAATGGATGACTTGCCACAGCATCGTGTCATCGGTTTCGTACGACCGTTTCTAGCTACTGGTGTTGACTACACTGGGTCATTCGAATTGAAAGCATCCAGATACCGTGGTCACACCACCTACAAGGGTTACATCGCTCTTTTTGTGTGTCTAGCGACTAAAGCTATTCACCTTGAAGCTGTTACTGGTATGGACACATACGCATTTTTAAATGCCCTTCATCGTTTCGTCGGTCGACGGGGTTTATGCCATGATATATATAGTGATTGTGGCAGTAATTTTATTGGAGCTGATAAGGTTTTAAAAACTAAAGCTATTGAATTTGCTGCTGGCGTCAAAAAGGATATCGCACCAATTTTAGCTCATAAAGGAATCCAATGTCACTTTACTCCACCGTATTCACCGAATTTTGGTGGCATTTGGGAAGCTAATGTCAAGGCTACCAAACGTCATCTGCATCGTGCATTTACTGGTTTACGTTTAACGTACGAAGAACTTTCAACTGCGCTTGTCCGCATTGAATCCTGTTTAAATTCACGTCCGATTTGCCCGTTAAATGCGAATACTGACGATCTTGAGGTGTTGACTCCAGGCCATTTCCTTATTGGAGATGCCTTATTAGCACCACCTGAACCATCGATCATGGGTCTATCGCCAACACGCCGTTATTGCATCATTCAGCGTATCATCCAACAATTTTGGTCCAAATGGTCATCGGCTTGGCTTAGTCATTTGCAATACAGACCAAAATGGGCGTCTCAGCACGAAAACTTGATGGCAAATGACATGGTTTAGTTCGTGTGGTAACTGTGCGAACGAAATGCGGTACTCATAAACGATCAATTTCCGAGATTTGCAAGCTGCCTGTCCAAAATCAAAGTACCGAAGACGACCAACAAGCATAAGCAAAGGACTTCAACCTACTCTTCCAGCATTTGCATCCAACCCAATGAAAGTCATGGCAAATGGTTGACTCGTATACAACGATTGTTGCACAGTGGGCCGGCATGTTCGAGCACAACAAATAAATGTATTTTTTATTTTCAAGCAAACTTCATGTTAAAAACTTGTAAATTTAGACATTAGCCGTTTTCTTAGCAAGCTTTTTTTTAGAAAAAAATGATGACGGTTGAAGAAAAAAATTATGTCAGAGAGAAACAATTGTAGGTTGAAAAGAATTGTAGAAAAAGGATTGAGTCGTACGGAAAATAAACAGTTTCTTTTTTCAATTTTGACAAATGTGATTTTTACATTTTAACGAACCAAAAGACAATGTCAAGCGACTCACTTAATTGATCATTGGCGGTAGTTTGCCAATTTCGTAACAAATGGCACCCCAACGTATGCTTTGCTCAAAGTTGGTTATTGTTTGATTTAGTATCTTTTGTTAATTTTCAGCTTTCGTTTTATCCAGATATTAATTTAGTTTTTTTTCGGTACCTTGTTGAGTTATTTTTCTTGAACATCAATTCCATTTTATTTAGCTGGGGTGTCATATGTGGCTCTAGGCAAATGTTTACCTCAGCCAATTTTTTACTAATGTTCGAAGAAGAACATTAGTATTAAAATCACTTTGGCCAAAAATTCATATTTCTATATATATATATATATATATATATATATATATATATATATATATATATATATATATATATATATATATATATATATATATATATATATATATATATATATATAAATATATATATATATATATATATATATCATCAAAAAATTTCAGTGAAAAAATCTCAGGAACGCGCCATCCGATTGAGCTGAAATTTTCAGGACACATTGATGTATATGCAGAATAGTGCCAAGTCTCAGAAAAAGTTGAAAATATTTAACCCTTTGGCGCCGGCGGCCATTTTAGTGATATTTTTAATATACCTATTATTCCGTACACAAATAAGTTTTGCAAAAATAAAGTTACCAAAATAAATTTCGAACGTGTTTTACATGTGAATCAGATAATGTTTTGGAATTTTTTAACCCCATGTGTGCGCTGGGTGCCTAAAAAGAGATCGGGAAAAATTGAAAATTTTTAAATTATGATAACTTTTGACAGAGCTATTCAATCATTGCCCAATTTTTAATACATATTGGTATTATTTAGTTGTAGATTCGTGTAGCTTTTGATGAGCGTGCTGACAACTCTGAAGCTAGGGCAAGCACTGAAAGTGAAAACTTCCAAATTATCGTCTCTCTTGAAAAAATGCCGTTTCTTCAAAAAAAAGCCACTCATATGTAAATCCTATACTTTATTTACATAGACAAAAAATAAAATTTGGTATAGTATAACGGGCACGCCTGGTAACCCTTGCCCAATTTACCTATATTTTTAGCATCAAAAACTTCTGTTCACGGAAACTCACGATCCGATGAGCAGAATTAATTGAAATTTGCAGACTGTATTGGCCTTAACTAGGACCAGGTCTGATAGAAGTGATTTTGAAATGCGAGCGATTCTGTGCCAGTGGTGCCATCTTGAAAAATCACTAAAAAAGATAACTGTTTTTAGCCCTGTTAATTCTGATTGAATCGTTCGATTTTGACGAAATTCACACTGTAGCTGCATCTTACTTTAAACCACGTTTGGAAGAAATTTAGTTGAAAAATTCGGTTGAAGCTGCCAGCTATAATAATTTTGGTGTCTTAAATTTGAAAAAATAAAAATTTGGAAGTGAAAACATTCAAATCATCGAATATCCTAAAAATGTCCGTTTCTGACAATAAAACCAATCTGTATTAAATTCTTATGCTTTATCTACACGTTCAAAGTAAAACTTTGGAAATCTCATGTCGGACAAGAACGGTAACCCTCTCCCAGTTAACCTATATTGTTAGCATCAAAAACTTCTGTTCACGGAAATTCACGAACCAATAATCAGATACCATTGAAATTTACATAATGCATTGGACTTAAGTAGAACCAGGTCTGATAGAAGCGATTTTGAATTGGGGGCAACTCTGTGCCAGTGGTGCCATCTTGAAAAATTACAAAGAAAAAATAACTGCTTTTTGCCGTATGAAATGTGAATTAGTAACCAGATTTTCATGAAATTGACACAGTAGCTGCACCGTACTCTAAACTCTGTTTGATAGAAATTTGGTTGAAAAATTCGACTGGTGCTGCCAGCTATGGTAATTTTTGTGTCTTTGGTTTTGAGAATTCGCTCAGAAAAATAAAACTTTTTGCCCTATAGCTTCCAGTGCAGTCATGAAATCAATACGAATTTCATACAATTAATGGAAACTATTATAAGCATTATTCAGGCCAAATTTGGTTGAAAAGCCTTGATAGGGTTGCCAGCTATTGTTGGTTTTGTGTTTAATTGCAATATCTTTATTAAGCGGTTTTATCGTAGAATTTTCAATTGGTTATGATATTGTTGTGACAATAAACAGCAAATATTAAGCTTTCGATTATTTGAAAAAACTCGCTGCAGGTAACCCTAAAATTCTTTATACTCCTATAACTTCAAATGTTATATAACAACGTGAAGCAGATGTTATATATTCTTTGCTTTGATACTGGCGAAAGGTTGCCAGCACGAGTCGGTTGTGCTACTTTTGTATCAATAAATGCTTACAGTTAGTATTCATACCGGAAACATTTACAATTAAAATAAATAATCAATGTTGCAATTCGCAAAGTTCTGCAAATTTTTCGGATCGCAGCCCCAAACACCAGCTTCAGTTACAGTGCTGCAGGCACTGAGCATTTTCTTCATTGATGTTATATGAGATGCTGCTTTCAAAATTTTGTGAAATAAGCAACTGATAACGAATATAATTAACCCGTGTTTTGCTCTCATAAACGTTGAAATTCATGCCAAAGGTAATATCTGAAACCTTCTACCATATGAGTTATAATGCATTCTCGAGACAAAAGTAAAACATGGCATTTGAAACAATTTGGTCATAATAAGCAGCGCATGTGGTGGAATATGCACTCAAAACCTGCACGATTCTTCTACTGTTCTTCGAACATTAGTGTTTCTAGCGGTTCAGGTGCGCTAGAGTTTTTTTCCCTTTCTCTCTTCTTTCCTTTCTTTCATGGTTAGTTAAAAGCAACTTTTAATATTTAATGTTGGCAAGCTGACGCCAATGCAACATTGGCGCTCAACCCTGCTAGGATGTGTTGTTTAGTGTTTAACAGGAGTATTTCTCCTTTTTCATAATCGACAGTCTCTTAGGCGGGATTGGATCAGGGTAGCATCGTGGATGGTGGCCTTGACATCTTCATTATGTACATTTGACTTGTTCAGGCAAGACCGAACAGCTGAGTTCAGGGGCATTAACATCATCTACGATGTTCATTTTGGGGCTCAGCAGACTCCTGTCCACCATCAAGGTGTTGATTGTCTAATTTAGAGATCTATGCGAATGGATTGTTGCTAAGAGTTCCAAACCTGATCCAGTTGTGTCACAAGATTTGTCTGTAGTTCATTTGGTTTTTTTCCCTTTCCAACCCACATTTTTTTTATGCCTTTCCCATCCTCACCTGTCTGTCATCTTTGTTGCTGGAGCGGCTGGATTGATTTTTCGTTGCTACTGTACCATAATATACATACCATAATATACTATACCATAATATACAGTTCAATTTAAAACGCGGATTTTTTTTATTCTTTCTCTTAATTATTTCACTTTTATGAATGTAAATTATTGGGAATAATCAAGAATTTAGTTTTAACGTCCGGGTTTTAATTGCAGTTATAAATTTGAAATTGAGTTAAAGTGAATTCTTAAATTTTGATAAATTACTTATATACATATAAATATATAGTTTACTTTATTAAATTTTTAAATTATCAATCATTTGAAAATGCTACCTATCGGTCATCTTCGTTTTGATCCAGACTTTGAAAGTCTCGCAGGTCAGATAAATCGTCTAACTCTGTCACCGACAGGAACTAGACCTCGTCCTGTGTTGGGGTCTGGCAATCGAGCTGCATCTACGGCAGTTCGTGCCAACACAGTGGACTTTGCGGATGCCCCGTGTACACCCCTAAGAGGCACACAAATAAGAGAACACACTCCTCCGATTCAGTCAGATTTCAACTTAACAACCCCAACACATCACAGTCTCATGAATCACAGCCGAACCGAAAGACTCCCAGTGTCCAAATGGGGCATTCATTTTGATGGTTCAGGCGTTGGATTAACCGCGCGGTGGTTTTTATACCGGATCACTGCCATGGCTAAACATTATGGAATTTCTGGAGCGATGTTGGCCATGGAGTTCCACTTGTTGTTGCATGGACCAGCTTTAGAGTGGTACTGGTGCTACCATGAGATGCACCCTGCGTTGTTGTGGGAGGATATGGAGAGGGATTTCATGAGCTGCTTCAGTGGCTCCCAGACAGACGTCGATATCAGACGGTCAATCGATGCTAGAACTCAGCAACCAGGAGACTCATTTCGAGCGTTTTTCAATGACATCCAGTCCATGATGTTACCTCTGACGAACCCTCTGACAGATACCGATTTACAGATTATACTCTTCAGAAATATGACCAAGCGGTTAAGGGATCATCTGGCTGAAATCAGTTTCCTTTCCGTCCGTGAAATGGTTGCTCGATGTTGTGCGATTTAGGCTGTCTGGTATCCGGACGGGCAAAAACAAGCACCACCATCATCTGTGCCTTTAAGAAGACCACAAGTAGTTCATGAGGTTTTGTCTCCTTCTTTTCCCGCAGCAGCGCAGGAGTACCCTTACCATCACAACATCTCCGAAGGATCTAGTTACTCGTACGACTATGATCTGCCAACTACCACGCCAGCTCTGGATGCGGTTGCGCTTGGAAACGCTCAACATCAGCAAGCTCCACAAAGACAATACGTAATATGCTGGAACTGTAAAGATCTGGGCCACACATTTATGGACTGTCCGGACCCCAGCCAGCGAATATTTTGTTACGGATGTGGAATGGAAGGTGTTCTCAAGCCCAACTGCATACATTGCAGGTCGGGAAACGGCAGGCGGAGTACGCCGGATATGGGAGCGCGACGTATTCCCACCACTCGTCCGCCACCCAAGCCAACGACGGTGGACGCCGCGACCAATATCGACCCGGAATTTCGTCGAAAACATTAAACTTGGAAAACCCCTCATCAGATAGTCTTAATAACATCAACCACGGATTTGAGTGTTCTCGATCGATGCGCAGGCGCTCGGTATCTCGTTTTCATCGGGCATGGAAATACTTTGCCAACAGACGTTGGCTTCGTAAAGCATGTGTCGACACCATCGTGACACCCCTTGGGGAGAACCGTCCTTTCGCTACCATCTTCATTAAAGGACGTGAGCTCCAAGGACTGTTGGACAGTGGTGCAAGCGTCAGTATCCTGGGAGCAGGAGCTTTAGACTTGATTGCAGAACTGAGTTTGTATCTCCATACTCTTCAAACAGAAGCTCGGACAGCGTCAGGTCATAAGGCTTCTGTTCTCGGATATGTTGAGACCTTGGTGAAATTCAACAATCAATCGCGCATGATAAAATTTTTGGTCGTTCCAACCTTGACCAACCCAGTTTATCTAGGAATGGATTTCTGGGACGCGTTTAAAATTTCACCAACTCAATAGCTGGCGGTTGCATCCATTTTTGAAGCCACAGCCCCTGCGTTCCACACTCTGTCTCCTGAGGATCAGTCTCGACTACAGCAAGTTATTCAACAGTTTCCTTCATATAACCTTAATGGTTTGGGTAAGACCACCTTGGTCTCTCATTAAATTGACACCGGGTCATCAAATTGACACCGGCATTATTCGGTGTCCCCAGCCATACAGAAACTGTTGTATGATGAACTGGATCGTATGCTGTCCTTAGGAGTCATCGAGGAAAGCAAGAGCGCATGGAATTCACCAGTTACCCTTGTAAGGAAGCCTGGTAAAGTACGGCTATGTCTAGATGCACGGCGACTGAATGAGGTAACCTTGAAGGATGCCTATCCATTACCTCTAATAGAAGGATTATTGGCTCGTCTGCAATCCACTAAATTTATAACGAGTCTGGACCTAAAAGATGCTTTTTGGCAGATACCATTGGATGCGGAATCTAATGAGAAGACTGCTTTTACCGTTCCTGGCCGCCCATTATACCACTTCACTGTGATGCCATTCGATTTGTGCAATGCCCCACAAACCATGTGCAGATTAATGCATAAAGTGATATCTCACGATCTGCATGACAAGGTGTTTGTGTATCTCAATGATCTACTCGTGACTAGTTCTTCTTTTGACGAACATTTGGAGTTACTTTCCAAGGTGGCGCAGTTGTTTAACGCAGCTAAATTGACCATAAATGTTGAGAAGAGCAAGTTCGTGCAGCGAGAGATCGAATATCTTGGATATGTAGTGAGTGATGGAATCCTGAAGACCGATCCAGAGAAGGTCTCTGGCATCGTAGGCTACCCAACACCCAAGTCTGCGAAGGAGGTCCGGCGTTTCATGGGAATGGCAGGATGGTATCAGCGGTTTATTCCTAATTTCGCGGCAGTGTCATCAGCTCTGACGGATCTGCTCAAGGGTAAACGCTCGTTTCATTGGACAGACGCCACCAATAACGCCTTTTTAGAGGTTAAGAGATTGTTAATTTCTGCTCCAGTGCTCGCCAATCCCGATTTCTCTCGAAGATTTTTCATCCAGTGTGATACTTGTGCCACCGGAATCGGGAGTGTCCTGTTCCAAAAGAATGATGATGGAGAGGAGCACCCGATCGCTTATATGTCTGTAAAGCTTAACGCTGCGCAACGCAACTATAGTGTTACTGAATTGGAATGCTTGGCTGCGGTGCAGAGCGTTAAGAGGTTCAGAGCATACATCGAAGGGTTGCCTTTCACCATTATCACCGACCATGCTAGTTTTAAATGGCTCATGGGACAACAGGACCTAACAGGTAGATTGGCTCGCTGGAGTTTGAAATTGCAGCCTTTCGATTTCAACATCGAGCATCGAAAGGGAACTCAGAACGTCGTCCCAGATGCGTCATCGAGAGTTTGTGGGTCGATCGAGGCAATCAAGTCCGCAATAGGTCACTTACCTGAGCACTGCAGGCTTGCTGAGGTAATAGCTGATACAGCATTTCAAGCTCCTCAGTCTTTGGATCTCATAGCCTAGATTGAAAAGAGCCCTGACGATTTCAAGAATGTGGACGTTAGGGAGGGGCGTGTGTTCATCACCAACGGAACACACAATGATTTGTGCACCGATATCCCTCGAACAAAATTATGGGTTCCTGAGAATGAACGAAAACAGCTAATTATGCACGCACATGATGACCCTAGGGGGTCTCATTGTGGGATTCGGAAGACTTTGGAACTGCTGTAAAGGTACTATTATTGGCCGCAGTTGAGGAAATAAGTTGAAGATTATATTTCCTCCTGCACCGTTTTTAAGCAGATTAAGCCCCGCAAATCGCACCATGGGGCCGCCAATGGGAAATCAGCGGGAAACAGATAGGCCATTGCAAAGACTGTTCATCGATTTCATGGGCCCATACCCTCGTTTGAAGGCAATGAATACTCAGTTGCTCGTGGTGCTGGATCATTTCAGCAAGTTTGTATGGCTCAAGGCCGACCCAAAGCCACCTCAGAAGCGGTCATTAAGTTCCTCAAAAACGATATTTTCTTGACCTATGGAGTACCGGAGTTCGTGCACTCGGACAATGGTGTGCAATTTACCTCTAAATCTTTCGAGGCATTCCTCCTAGAGCATGGCGTTCAGCACATCACTACGCCCTTATATTCACCGCAAGCCAATGCTTCAGAGAGAGCTAATCGATCTATCCTCAACGCTATTCGCGCCTACATCGGTGATGACCATAGGACTTGGGATGAGCTACTAGCCGAATCATGTGCTGCATTTCGCAATGTCGTGCATGAGGCGACTGGTTGCTCACCTCACTTCCTTCTATTCGGTTTTCATCGTATCCAGCACGGCGGCGACTTTGAATTGCTCCGTAAAATGCAAGCGTTAGAGGATGGAGAGGTAGAATTCTGCTCGCACACTGATAGGCTGCCATTGATTCAGGATAGGGTGAAAGATAAACTGGCTGAGGCTCATGCCAAGGGGGTTCGGGTGTATGATCTCCGAAGTCGCGAAAAATCTTTCACTCCTGGTCAAGAGGTTTTTGTAAGGAACTTCACACTTAGCAATGCCGCTGATCGTTTCGCCGCTAAACTTGCTCCGAAATTTATCCGAGCTTTTGTGCAGCGTAAGTTGGGTCGCGTGACCTATGAACTAACTGATGAGAAGGGAAAAATTTTAGGAGTCTACCATAGTAAAGACCTTCGCTCCTGATAGGTTGGTTTTCCGTCTTATCTGAATTGATGTTGATGTTAACGACTGACGTTTGCAGCCCATCAACTAGCAGCACGAGAATCCTCAGCTTATTAGACTTACCAGCACAGATTCTCAAACCTCTTGTTTAGCTTTAATAAAAACTAGTTTCTTTGTTTGAAAATAACGGAAAAAGGAAAACCGATAGTTTTTGGAAAAATATAAAAGGTTAGTGGTACATCTTTGAAGTTCAGTTCGTTTGCAATTGTCATATCTTGCGCATCTCTTTTCGTTTTCGTGAAATAACTCTATTCTTTCATTTAATTTTTCGATTCGCTGTTTTTTGAAGTTCGCCTTAAATGTACTTGAATTTTTAGATAGTTTTCCTACAATAAAGTTTTTCGTTGAAAGTTTCGGGGTTTCATTTCGTTAAGAAAAAACGGGGTTTAGAAAAAACATATGGTCCTTCGAACCGGATAATGAAAGTTAAAAGTGAAAAGTGATTTATCGTTTGGTAATGTGAGAATTGTGAAATTGAATTCTGAAGAACTGATAGATTAGTTTACTATTGCGAGTGTTTTATTAAAAGTAATTATTAGTGCGGTTCACGAATCGGGTTAACGGTAATAGTGAAAAAATTTATTAAATTGAATGCTGCAAGCCGAGGTAAGTCCCAATTATTTCCTTTTTTCTCATGTTCAACTACTGTGGAATATTTTTTCCTTTCATTTACTTCCCTTCCCTTTGGGTTACTATTTTCAATAATATTCAATATCGGTGAGATGAGCTGCTCTTGTTACGGTAGAGAGAAGAATTGTAAGATCTACACGCAATACGTGGAAAGAAATATTTAGTCTTAAATATAGTGAAACATAGAACACCGATCAACATTATAATTTGGTCAAGCGGACGGAAATTTATACGGTTATTTCGCCCCAAAATTAGTTTCCGAATTTATGCATTGTGGCTAGGTAGCGATCGCAGATTAAATAGGGCCATAAAATGGTGAACGAAGCAAGTCTAGGCAAACATTTTGATTATCCTAAAACAATCGATTGATTTTTTGTTGAGATGGAGAGTTTAATGATTCAGCAAAAATTATCTTTGGTTCAGTTAACCAAGTTGCGGGTTAACTATAAAAAAGACTCTGTCGCTCGTAAGAGCATTACATATTATGAGAAACTCCGTAGTCGGTTGCAGAATATTTACGATGTGTTTAATAATAACCATCGTAACATACTATCGTTGTTGAAAGGAGAGGAAAGTGAGCTCACTTTGGACTACTTTTCAAGTGACTTATACAGTCAGTTTGATGACATGCAATTGAATTTTGCGTCCGAAGTGAAGGAACAGTTAAAAGAGGCAATTAGGAAGCAACAGGAAGCAGAAGAGCAAATAGCACGAGCCGTAAATAAAGGAGTCTTGGAGCAACAGTTATCACAACCAGGAGAAAAATCATCTGTGGAAGCCGAAGCACAAGAGAGCGAATCACGTTTTGATGACAGTAAGCTACCTCGTATTGCAATTCCAAAATTCGAGGGTGATTATAATTTGTGGGTCTCGTTTCGCGATTTATTCAAATCGCTCATACACGATCGCGGTAACTTATCAAAGGTTCAAAAATTGCATTATTTAAAAAGTAGTTTGACTGGTGAAGCTGAAAATTTGCTTTGATCATACGCAATCACGGAAGCAAACTATGATATTGCCTGGCGTATTTTGAACGATAGATACGATAATGTCAACATTCTCTTAAACAACCAATTCAAGCGATTGTTCTCCTTACCAAACGCACAGGACTCTGCTTCGTCTTTAAAAACTTTGCTTGATCAAACCATGGAATGTGTACAACCAATTGAGAATCTGGGCGTCGAGAATCTGTGGCACGCAATGCTGGTGCATGTAGTCTCCCAACGCCTGCCCTCATCTACTAGGCAACTCTGGGAGCAAGAGCATGTGCAAACTGCTACCCTTCCCTCGTTGAGCCAACTTTCAGAATTTCTGCAGCGTAGATTCCGAGCGTTAGAAGCTGCAGGAGTAGAACAATCCTGAGTTCCGCGGACTACTGGTGCATTTCGTTTGCGTAACTTGCAGAATTTTTCAAGTCAACTGACTCCAATGTGCGCAGTGTGTCAAGCTGGCCATCATATTCGACAGTGTCCTACCTTTGGTAATATGGCGTACGATGCGAAATTCGAATTAGTGAAACGCAATCGACTATGCATCAATTGTCTGGCGCAAGGCCATAGGTTGATAGATTGTCCAAGTCGCAGTAGATGTGCAACATGCAGGAAGTCGCATCACACTTTATTACATAGACAAACAGCCACACCCACAGCAACCATTTCTAGTCCACTGAATGCTGGTGCATTAGAATTTCCATCTTGTCACACATCTCAACTCCAAGCTAACATACAGACTTTGAGTTCTGTTGCATCTCAGCAAGTGCTGTTGGCTACGGCTCTCGTAAGAGTAAAAAGCTCAAAGGGTAGCTGTATCCTTCGAGCATTACTAGATCAAGGATCCCAAGCGTCATCTGTAAGTGAAAATGCCATGAAGCGACTAAACATAAAAAGAAAACACACAAACACCACTATCAGCGGCATTGGCAAATCGCATCGTTCTCAAGCTAAAGAGATTGTGTGGTTAACATTAAAACTCGGCGACGGACAGCCACTGGAATTTGAAGCATACATCTTAGACCAACTAACCAACTCACTACCAACTTGGAGGGTCACGTCTAATGTTCGAGACCAGTTAAAGGGCTTTGAATTGGCGGATCCTCACTTTCACCAACCAGGGAAGATCGACATGCTTCTAGGAGCCGATGTCTATGCTCAAGTGATAACGGGTGATATGCACAAACTTTCGATAGGACCAATCATACAAAAAACCAGTTTGGGATGGATTGTTTCCGAAGCGTTGCGTACACGTTGCGTACATAACTCTTATGTACACGTTGCGTACATAACTCCGCCGATCACAAGTCTAACTTGTGATATGCCAGTCCCAAGCCCGGAAAAAGGAAGAGGGTTTGAGGCAACGAGGTAACTCTATCCTCAGTAAAAATGTGTATAATTGCAGCCTGATGGCTGTAGTAAGCATGAGGATGAATCCCAGGGATTTTATCTCTGCAGGTGGCAGCCAGACTGAGTCTGGAAATCCACCCATGCTCAGCACGGCAGGGGCTCGGATTCTGCAGGCCCCAACCTCATGTATGACTGCAATGGAGGACCCTGGTTGCAGTGGAAGCTCACAGGTTACCATCGTGGAAGACTCCATGGCCAGCAAGTTTTCGGACTTGCTGATAGCATCCCCCCCGATCACAGGCTCCGGAAAGGCGAGTACAGCGCCAGCTGGAAGTCCGACTACGGCCGTACTAGGGGAAAAGATGTTTCTTCCCAAATCCTCACATAAGAGGAGAAGGGATGCATTAGAGGAGGTAACTCCGACTAGTGCAAATGAGACGCCCGCGGGCAGTACAGATAGTAAGAGTGCTCATTCCTCTGAACTCTGGAAACCTGTGGAGGCTCTCAGTCGCAGACAACGTAGGAGACTGCGCAAAAGAGGCAAGCTGCCGGCGAAGGCTGACAGAGAGACAAACGCAGTATTAACTGCAGGTGTTTCCCTGGAGACTGGATGTCAGGCAGCGAAACCTCTGAGCCGACCCGAGGTAGCGAAAGAAAGGTTGGCTGGTGATGCTAAGGTCGCATGGTCGGAGCAGAAATGTTCTGGACCGGTGGCTGGATGCAAAGCTACGCCGACTGGTCTTTGTAAACTAGGGAAAGCTCTCAGTCGTCGACAGAAGAGGACTCTGTTCAAGAAATCGATGATTCCTGATGCAAATCGGGATTCAGCGACGACGCTGAAAGGTAAGAAGGGACCGGTCACACCGAAGATCTCCCAGCCGGCCAGCACAGATGCCAAATCTGCCAGCGGCGGCGCACGAAAGAGACGCAAGGTTGAGGCGAAAGCGGATACCTGCATCTCTGAGCACAAGGTGCCGAAAGCTGTCAAAATCTGCGAGAGAGATCTTGCAGAGGCTGGCCCTTTTGGCACAAACACACCTTCCGCAATGGCAGGGAAGAGAACGTATGCAGAAGCTGCGTCTTCTTCGGTGGTTGTTGTGATAGGTGTGTCTGGCAAGGGTAGCAAACTTACCGAAGGTCAGTGCGCTATCCTTAAGAACGAGCTGTGGCGAGAGATAGCGGAGTCGGGACCAGTTTACAACTTCACGCAAGCGAAGTTTGTGGACGGTCACCTCCAAGTCGCCTGCTCCTATCAAACATCCAAGGAGTGGCTCACACAGATCGTTCTTAAATTGGGTACTGGCAGTCGGCCCAAATTTACCATTTTGGACTCCGACCTAGCCAAACCCTATTATGTCAGTAGTTGGATCCCTGGTCCTCGCAAGAGTGCAGGTGACATCACTGGCATGTTCGGCAAACAGAATCCAGGCATCGATGCGAAACACTGGATCATCAAGTACATGAATCCCAGGAAGAATCCCACCACAGGTGAAGATGGTTTCAACCTGGTGATCATACTTGACCAGAGAAGTTTCTCGATGCTAAGAGACAGGTACCGGATGGTGCTGAGCTGCTTCTTGTATGCGGTTAAATTTAACCAAATCAGGAAGTGGTGAGGCACGAACTTTTGTGACTGTCTATGGACAGATCGCTAGAGCACAGCGCAGAGATCTAGTGGAAATTCTCTCCTGTAGAGTTCCTTTCACTGAGGTCACGCGGACATTGTCTAAGGGTCCCTGCAAAGGGATCCAAAGATTTAAATTCCGGACGTTTTTGTGCCTGAAGGTATAAGATTTGTCCAGATCAACTTGTGGCGTGCCAAGGCTTCGTCCTATCTTTTGAGCGAAAAATTGACAAAACTGCAAGTCTCCCCCTACATTGCACTTGTACAGGAACTGTGGGTTCGAGGCGGTAGAATCTACGGACTTAGTCCAACCACGGGGGCCAAGATCTTTTATGATGAAAGATCAATACGGCCGAGGACTTGTGTTCTGGTTCCCAATCTGCTTGATGCCACCATGCTCAGAAAGATTTCAAGCCTGGACCTGTCAGCGGTCGTCGTACAACACCGAGAAAATGGTAGGCTTAAGCGCACGATAGTTGCCTCAGCTTACTTTCCCTTTGACTCCTTACTCCCGCCATCGATACAGGAGTTAAAGGATCTGGTCTTGTATGCTAAATCGGAGAGACTTGAACTTGTGGCGGGCAGCGATGCCAACTTCCAGCATACCAGCTGGGGCAGCAACAAATGTAACGCCAGGGGTAAAAGTCTCTTTGATTTTATAACTTCTGCCGGGCTGATGATTTTAAACACTGGGACTACTCCCACATTTGTCACCCCAAACAGAAGGGCGGTCATTGATGTATCGCTATGTTCATCTGGAATAGTTGGATCAATGACTGGATGGAATGTATCAGATGAGGATTCACTCTCTGATCATCGCTACTTGGTGTTCTCTTTAGCCACGGATCTAACACCCGTGGTGGAAAGAAGAAACCCAAGAAACACTGATTGGCCTACGTTCAATCGGCTTCTTGCAGACAGAGCGCGTCCTAGTGGTAGGATAAAATCGCCAAAGTCAATAGAATCCCGGTTGAGCACTCTGAATAGAGGCCTAATGAGCAGCTATGAAGAGGCCTGCCCGATCAGTAAGAGCAGATGTGGCAAGACGGTTCCCTGGTGGAATCGGGAACTACAGAAGCTAAGGAAAAGTACCAGGAAAATTCTCAACAGAGCTTGTAAGAGCAACAATGAGGATGATTGGATCGCCTACAGAACTTTGCAGAGAATGTATAAGAAGCTAGTGAGGACCTCTAAGAGGGAATCATTTAGATCTTACTGTGAGAGACTGGAAGGCGCACGGGAGATGTCTAGGCTTTGCAAAGTCCTAGAGAAGGATCAATCAGCTAAGCTAGACTCTCTAAAATGCTCGGATGGTGATTTTACCAAGTCCAAAAAGGAGTCTTTGCAGACTTTACTTGGGACTCACTTCCCGGAAGCTCCGGTGATTGAGTCGCAGAAGGCAAATGCGCCTGTGACCGAAATCCCTCTCTTCGCAGCAATAGGAAGTGCTGGTACACAACTAGATCTGTGGCCACTAGTGAAAAGGTCAGGGATGCAATCATGTCTTTTGAACATTTCAAATCGCCGGGCCTGGATGGTATCTATCCGGTTATGCTTAGGGAGGGAATTGACCACTTGGGGGCAGACCTGAGAGAAATCTTCTGGGCATGCTTTTCCTTGGGGTATGTTCCGTCACCTTGGCGAGAGGTTAAGGTAGTTTTTATACCTAAACCGGGGAGAGATGACTATTCCGATCCAAGGATCTTTAGACCGATCAGCTTAACTTCGTTTATGTTGAAATGCCTAGAGAGACTTGTCGAACGACACATACGTACTACGGTGCTCAGGTTTAACCCTTTGAATGATGAGCAGCATGCGTACCAGCGAGGAAAATCATGCGAGTCGGCCCTTCATTCTTTGGTGGCCAGAGTTGAGGGAGCGATCTCCAATGGAGAGTATGCGTTGGGGGTATTTGTGGACATTGAAGGGGCCTTTGATTGCGCGCCTTTCAAGGAACTATGTGATGCTGCTAAAGGTCATGGCATGGATGATGTCTTAGTTAGGTGGATTCATGCCAAGCTGACGCAGAGATGGTTGCTGGCGGAAGCTGGATCCGATTGCTACTTAAGAACAGAGGCGACAAATGGATGCCCTCAAGGGGGCGTCCTATCACCGCTCCTGTGGAGTATGCTAGTCGACTCCCTGCTTAACGAACTGCAACAAGAAAGCCTGCACGCACAAGCTTATGCTGATGACGTGGCCGCACTGGCTGTCGGTAAAGATCTAAATGTGGTATGTAGAAATACACAGCGTGCATTGGATCTAATTGGCAGCTGGTGTTCGAGGCACGGCCTAACAGTGAATCCTGGTAAGACGAAACTTGTTTTGTTTACCAGGAAAAGAAAACTCAGAGGACTAGTGCTTCCAAACATGAAGAGTGTAACACTTCAACTTTCAGATGAAGTCAAATATCTTGGAGTAATTTTGGACAAAAAACTTCTCTGGAAGAAACATGTGGAAGTGAAGCTTACTCGTGCTATAAAAGCTTTCGGGCAGTGCAAGAGAGCTTTTGCTACCACATGGGGTCTAAAGCCTCTTGTAGTGATGTGGATCTACACAGCAATAATTAGGCCGATGTTCACGTACGCATCGGTGGTGTGGTGGACTATCGTGAGGCTATTGGATACCCGGAAAAAGTTAGCCACGCTGCAAAGGACGGTGTGCCTGGGTATCTGTGGTGCCATGAGCACTACTCCGGGTGCGGCCCTTGATGCGCTTCTCAATCTGCCTCCTCTCGATATTCAAGTTCAGGGTGTGGCGATGAGCTCCATAGACTGGCTCAGCTTGGCTTATGGGTAGATGAAGACGATGTGGGGCACTGCTCTATTAGGAGTTCGATGTGTGAGATCTCTCCGATTCTCGCGATGCCTTCGGACGCTCGGGTGCCCTTTCTCGACTTCAGAAGAAGGTACGAAGTAGTTCTCTTAAGCAGAAGTAACTGGGATGATCCAGATCTGTATACGAGGGAATATTCGGAGATCTTCTTCACGGACGGCTCGAGGTCAGATAGTAGATCTGGAGCTGGTGTCTACCTACATTCATCGAATGGCAGATGGGCTTTCTCTCTTGGAGAGCACGCTTCGGTTTTTTAAGCAGAAATATTTGCTATCCTGAGAGCTGCCTGTTGGGCAATTGAAGAAAGATGGAGGGGAAGGAGCATTGCTATTTGCAGTGGCAGTCAAGCTGCACTGATGGCGCTGCGTAGACCCCTGACAAAATCGAAAATTGTCCGAGAGTGCAGAGCACGATTGAACTCTGTCGCCAGATTCAATAGGGTGCATCTGCTCTGGGTACCGGGGCACTGTGGTGTTGAGGGGAATGAAATTGCTGACGTCATTGCAAAGCAAGGTTCGGGACTTCCACTACGGGGCCCTGAACCCGCCTTGGGTGTGCCGACCGCATCTGCACGTGCCATTATTCGAAAGTGGGCAGATGATGCTCACAAAGATAGATGGACGGCTGCCGGTGTGGCCAGGCACACGAAGGTATTCCTTTCAGAACCCAACCATGTGACTGCGGGATTCTTGCTCAATAAGAGCAGGAAAGCTTGCAGGGCCATGGTGGGTATTCTGACTGGATACAACTGCCTAGGAGGACATATGTACCGAATAGGTGTTGCACAGGATGACCTCTGTTCATCCTGTCTAGAAGAGGCTGACTCTGCGGAGCATTTGCGCTGTGAATGCCTAGCGTTTGCGCGTCTCAGATATCAATGCTTTGGCTGGGATGTTGCACGCATGCAGACGATAGCCTCTTTTCCCCTATCAGTGATCCTTGACTTTATCAAGAAGTCTGAGAAGCTATGTTAGGCAGGGGAAATGAGTACAATAGGTCCTTTGGCCTGAGTGCTTAGAGGTGCCAATGCGCCTCTCCCCCAACTCACACACACACACACACACACACACACTTATTTCTAGGTCGAAATAATTAACCATGATGATTTAAATAATCAACTAAGGAAGTTTTGGGAATAAGAAGACATCGGTGTAACGCGGCCAGTAACAAAGGCAGAACAATATTGCGAAGAATTTTATTTGAAGACAACTGAACGAGATATAAACGGCAGGTTTGTTACTCGCCTTCCATTTAGAGAAGATGCCAGCAGACAGTCACTGGAGGCGTCACTAAATATCGCTATTGCTAGTTTGCTCTCATTGGAACGGAAATCTGCAAAAAACTGTGAATTATACAACAACTATTCAAAGTGCATTCAAGATTACGTAGATTTGAACCACATGCACATATCTAACAACACAATTGATGTACAGCTTAATGAAGACGGTACCGCCGAATGCAATGCCAATTATCTACCCCATCATGTCATATACAAGGAGAGCAGCAGCACAAGAGCTCGCGTTGTGTTCGATGCATCACGAAAAACGAGTTCAGGATTGTCTTTGAATGACACGTTGTACGCTGGGCCTGCTTTGCAGGGTAGCCTTGATCATCTCGTACTAAAATGGAGATTTTTGCAATTTGTTTTCGTCGCAGATATTCAGAAGATGTATCGCCAAATACGTATGCATCCTGAAGATGCCGATCTTCAACGTATCGTTTGGCGCAATAGCCCAAATGATCCAATCCAGGATTACCCTCTAGATACAGTACCTTTCGGAGTGACCTGTGCTCCATTTCTAGCAATTTGTACGCTTCGAAAGCTCGCTGAGGATCATCAATCATCTCATCGCATGGCACGCCACGCAATTTTCAATGAATTTTATGTGGATGATCTTCTTTCAGGTGGTACCAGCATAGATCTCGCATAAGCTAAAAGAGACAAATTGAGAAATTTATTACGTTCAACAGGTTTCAATTTGAAAAAAAACTCTAGCGCACCTGAACCGCTAGAAAAACTAATGTTCGAAGAACAGTAGAAGAATCGTGCAGGTTTTGAGTGCATATTCCACCACATGAGCTGCTTATTACGGCCAAACTGTTTCAAACGCCACGTTTTACTTCGGTTTCAAGAATGCGTCATAACTCATATGGTGGAAGTTTTCAGATATTACCACTGGCATGAATTTCAACGTTTATGACAGCAAAACACGGGTTAATTATATTCGTTATCAGTTGCTTATTTCACAAAATTTTGAAAGCAGCATCTCATATAACATCAATGAAGAAACTGCTCAGTGCCTGCAGCACTGTAACTGAAGTTGGTGTTTGGGGCTGCGATCCGAAAAATTTGCAGAATTTTGGGAATTGAAACATTGGTTATTTATTTTCATTGTAAATGTTTCCGGTATGAATACTAACTGTAAGCATTTATTGATACAAAAGTAGCACAACCGACTCGTGCTGGCAACCTTTCGCCAGTATCAAAGCCAAGAATATATCACATCTGCTTCACGTTGTTATATTACATTCGAAATTATAGGAGTATAAAGAAATTTAGGGTTATCTGCAGCGAGGTTTTTCAAATAATCGAAAACTTAATATTTGCTGTTAATTGTCACTACAATATCATTACCATTTGACAATTCTACGATAAAACCGCTTAATAAAGATATTGCAATTAAACATAAAACCATTAATAGCTGGCAACCTTATTGTGGCTTTTCAACCGACTTTAGCCTGAAAAATGTTTATAATAGGTTCCATTAATTGTATGAAATTCGTATTGATTCCATGACTGCACTGGAAGTTAGAGGGCAAAAAGTTTTGTTTTCCTGAGCGAATTTTCAAAACCAAAGACACAAAAATTACCATAACTGGCAGCACCAATCAAATTTTCAACCAGATTTCCACCAAACAGAGATTAGAGTAAGACTAAAGACAGACGACACAAGTTAATTATCATTAACACAATGATCATTGAACGCTAATGATAATTTGTTTGGAGAGTGACACACGGTTATTTGAATGAGGTTGTTTAACAGCTGTAGGTTGTTTGAATTTAAATGGTATTATTTTGACAGTTATTGTTTATTGAAACACATCAAAAAATCAGGAATTAGTACAAGTTTTACTGCGAATGAGCCTTTGTGTAAAATTATGGAAATTTTACACAAAAAAAAGTTTAATCACGATAAGGAAGAAAATATAAAATGTTCAGGTATTGAAGAAGAGAATGCGAAGAAATATGCAAAAAATGAAACATTTGCATGCCATTTTGTAATATATTCGAAATAATATGTTTATAATTTTGACAGTTAGACATGGAATTTCCCGAATTTCCCCAGTAAATTTCATAATCTTCTCCGTAGATGGTGCGACAATCGATAAGAGCAAATGAGCATTAGCTTCCAAATGATAATTCGTAGAACCTCATTGATGATGTTATAAATGATGATTAACCATGACACACGTAATGGATAATGATCATTGGGCTCGAAATGATAATTAACTTGTGTCGTCTGTCTAGGCTCTAAGATTCAGGTACTGTGTCAATTTCATGAAAATCTGGGAATTTATTCACATTTCATAGAGCAAAAGCAGTTTTTTTCTTTGTAATTTTTCAAGATGGCACCACTGGCACAGAGTTGCCTACAATTCAAAATCTCTTCTATCAAATCTAGTCCTACTAAATTCCAATGCATTCTGTAAATTTCAGTTGTATCTGATTATAGCTTCGTGAGTTTTGATGCTAAAAATATAGGTTAACTGGGAAAGGGTTACCGTTCTTGTCCCACATGAAATTTCCAAAGTTTTACTTTGAACGTGTAGATAAAGCATAAGATTTGGTTTTATTGTAAGAAACGGACATATTTTAGGATATTCGATTGTTTGAATGTTTTCACTTCCAAATTTTTATTTTTTCAAATTTAAGACACCAAAATTATCATAGCTGAAAAAAAATTTCTACCAAACGTGGTTTGAAGTAAGTAAGTAATTTCGTCAAAATCGAACGATCGAGCTATCTTTTTTAGTGTTTTTTCAAGATGGCACCACTGGCACAGAATCGCCTGCATTTCAAAATCACTTCTATCAGACCTGGCCCTATTTAAGACCAATACATTCTGTAAATTTCAATTAATTCTGTTTATTGGATCGTGGGTTTCCGTGAACAGAAGTTTTTGATGCTAAAAATATAGGTAAATTGGGCAAGGGTTACCAGGCGTGCCCGTTATACCATATCAAATTTTATTTTTTGTTTATGTAAACAAAGCACAAGATTTGCATATGACTGGCTTTTTTTTGAAGAAACGGCATTTTTTCAAGAGAGACAATGATTTGGAGGTTTCCACTTTCAGTGCCTGCCCTAGCTTCATGGTTGCTAGCACGCTCATTAAAAGCTACACAAATCTACAACTAAATAATACCGATATGTCCTAAAAATTTTCTAATGATTGAATAGCTCTATCAAAAGTTATCGCAATTTAAAAATTGTCAAATTTTCTGGTTTTTTTTTATGCACCCAGCGCACACATGGGGTTAAAAAATTCCAAAACATTATCCGATTCATATGTAAAACACGTTCAAAATTTATTTTATCAACTTTATTTTTGCAAAAATCATTTGTGTACGGAATAATAGGTATATTAAAAATATCACTAAAATGGCCGCCGGCGCCAAAGAGTTAAAGAAAATTGACATTTAGTGAGAATTAGACCTATTCTGCATATACACCAATGTATCCTGAAAGTTTCAGTTCAATCAAATGGCGCGTTCCTGAGATTATCTCACTGAAATTTTTTGATGATATATATATATATATATATATATATATATATATATATATATATATATATATATATATATATATATATATATATATATATTTATATATATATATATGTATATATATATATATATATATATATATATATATATATATATATATATATATATATATATATATATATATATATATATATATATATATATATATATATATATATATATATATATATATATATATATGGAAATATGAATTTTTGGACGAATCGATTTTAATACTAATGTTCTTTGAACATTTGTAAAAATGGGCAGCTGACCACGAACAGCTTGTGGACAACATCCCTATGGAAGATCGCGAAACCCTTCCCACTCTGGACATGAATCTCGAATCTGGTCTTAAGACGCTTGGCATTATCTGGCATTATCTTCGGATGAGTTTGCTTACAAAAATATTAATATGACTGATGTTATATACACTAAACGCAAAATATTATCGGACATTGAAAAATTATTTGACCCCCTTGGATGGATTTCACCAGTCATAGCTATAGCTAAAATAATGATGCAGTCTCTATGGCTGGATGTTATAGCTTGGGATGACCGGGTTCCAGTTGATATCTCAAAGAGTTGGCATGATTTTAAATCAGAATAACAAGAAGAATGAATGAAGAATGGGCCTAATGACATTCTTGAAATACACGGATTTAGTGATGAAGCGCGTATGCCGCAGCTGTTTACATTATTTCTCGGAGTCAACATCAGTTCAACTCATCCTTACTAGTAGCGAAAACGAAAGTAGCACCGGTGAAAGCCATTTCCCTTCCACTTTTAGAGCTTTGCGGAGCGCTCTTGCTGGCTAAAACCATACAGCGAATAACGAATGCATTAAAGGTAAATGTGAAACATACATACTTATGGACTGATTCGACAATTGTTTTATTCTGGTTGGCAAAGTACCCATCACACTGGACTACTTTCGTGGCGAACAGAACCACACATATTCATGAAGCAGTAAAAGATATTCCCTGGAGCTATATCCCATCTGAACATAACCCTGCCGATGTCGCTTCACGAGGTGCCTCCCCAAGACAACTAATTGATTCTAAGCTATGGTGGAGAGGTCCTTCATTTTTGAAAAAACCAAAGGAAGAATGGCCTGTAAACCCAAAATTGCCAGTATGCACTACGGAACAAAGGAAACAATCAGTCATATCATTATTAGTATCTAACTCTGAACCTAGCTTTGTAGATGTTTGGCTCAGCAAGTACTCTTCATTGAATCGACTTATAAGAATAACAGCATATTGTTTCCGTTTTATCGCCTCGTCAAAGGGTAACCGCTCCACACAGTTATATTTGAGTACTTCAAAACTTAACGCAGCTTTACAGTTTTGGGTGAAATATACTCAGCAAATGGATTACAGGGAAGAAATTGAAAACCTAAAACAAGGTAAACCTATAGACCAAAAAAGCAGTTTGTTGAAGTTAGATCCTTTCTTAGACGAACATGGAATACTGCGAGTTGGCGGTCGGCTCAGAAATGCTGATGTTCCATACGATACCAAATACCCAATCATTATTTCGAGAAAAAAAAGGCTGGTCCCTCTTATATTTTTGAAATATCATACTCTTATATTGCATGGAGGAGCAAAGCTTATGTTGAATAGTATTAAACAAAAATTTTGGATCATTAACGCTATAAATTTAGCACGCCAGTTCAAACAAAGGTGCAATACATGCTACAAAATGAAAGCTCAATCTATGATACAACTCATGGGTAACTTGCCTGAGCCAAGAGTGACTCTATCCAGACCATTTTCACATTGTGGCATTGATTATTGCGGACCAGTTGACTTAAAGGTTGCTAAAGGCAGATGATCAAAAACATCCAAGGGATATATAGCTATTTTTGTATGTCTCTCCGTGAAGGCAATACACTTAGAACTAGTAGGGGATTTGACGACCCAATCCTTTTTGGCAGCTTTTCGACGCATCGTGAGCAGAAGAGGATTATGCAGCGATGTGTATAGCGATTGTGGCACAAATTTTGTAGGCGCCAATAAGGAATTGATACAAATTTTAAAGCGAAATCAAAATCTGTCCCAAGAGTTGGCTAATGAAGGCATCACATGGCACTTTAACCCTCCTTCATCGCCACATTTTTGTGGGCTTTGGGAGGCTGG
>OZ022264.1:169021499-169043999 GCA_963978885.1 Nemotelus pantherinus | reverse complement strand
AAAAAAAAATGTACTAAGATATTTTGGCAAGTAGCTTTAAAAGATAGTCTACTAAGTCTTAATTCCAAAATGGTATTACACTTGCTTCTTAATGACTTAATTGAGATGAATATAAATTTTCTAACAGTCCGACATCCTAAGTTTGTTTTCGCACTATTTGATATAAGTTGAAATTAGAAATCAATTATTGAACAGAAATTACTTACTTTACTTATAAAAGGTGTTCGAAATGCTTGCCATCAGCGGCAATGCAGGCTCTGCATCTTCTTAAGAACGACCTTGAAATTAGGCGGGCAAAACTTCTTGAGTTTATTTCGTCGACCGCTTTTCTAATTTTAGTACGTAGCTCTTCTAAGCTTTGTATTTCAGTGGAATAGACTTTTTCCTTTATTGCGCCCCAATAAAAGAAATCCAAAGGATTTAAATCGGGTGAACGAGCTGGCCACGAAATTGTTCCACCCCGTCCTATCCACCTCTCGGGATACTCACTGTTGAGAAATTCCCGTACACTTCGAGCATAATGTGCTGGGCAGCCATCATGCTGGAAATACATGTTTCCATAAATCCTCAGTGGTACGTCGTCCAATAGTTGTGATAATTGGTTTTCCAACATATCCAGATAAACTTCGGCATTCAAATTCCCCGCAAGCTCAAATGGCCCAACAACTGAACCATTAAGAATGCCCGTCCACATGTTTATTTTAAATCGGTGTTGAGATTTGTTCTGTCGCATTAGATGCGGATTCTCCACGTGCCACTCGTGCAAATTATGGAGATTCATGTAGCCATCCTTGGTGAATGTTGACTCATCCGTCCAAAGAATTTCGTCAAAGAACCGCGGATTTTCTCTATACTTCTCCAGCATAGTTTGACAAAACTGAATTCTCTCCGGGTAATCTCGCGGAAGGAGACTTTGTACACGTTGTACATGGTATGGATGAAGTTGGTTTCTCCTTAGAATTCGCTGAACTGAGCTCTTGGGTACTCCTGTAGTCATCTGAATGGCACGCACCGAGGTTGACGGTTCTTCTTCAACTGCTTCCAATACAGTGTCCTCGTAGAGATTCCAAGGTCTTCCCGCACAAGCCATTCGATGGGGCAAGCGACCCTCTGAAAATGCCCGATGCACGTTTATGAACACTCGATGATCTGGATACCGTTCAACATTTGGGTACCTCTCACGATAAAGTCGTGCTGAAGCAGAAGCATTGGATCTGCATTCCCCATAAATTAGGTGCATATTAGCATATTCCTGTGCACTATATCTAAACGGCATTATGGAATTCACACTTTACACTTTCAATAAACGGAACTACGGGAGTATTCTCTTATTTGCTAGAAAAATGCACACTTATCAAATGACCGTAATCCACTATAATGCCACGCAAATAGCAAAATAACATAACTACGCATCTAATTTTTCCATCGACCTATAGGTAACGGTTTTTAAGAAGAATAAAGTGCATTAAAATCATTTCAAATAACTAATAGCAATTAACTGGGAATTGGTTCTCTCCAAGGTAAAAACGTTAT
Organism: Nemotelus pantherinus; assembly: GCA_963978885.1. NCBI lineage: Eukaryota > Metazoa > Arthropoda > Insecta > Diptera > Stratiomyidae > Nemotelus > Nemotelus pantherinus. Next base: position 169,042,466 of record OZ022264.1, on the reverse strand, counting down.
TTTTCCTTAATTAAGAAATAAAGAAGCAAGTGTAATACCATTTTGGAATTAGGACTTAGTAGACTATCTTTTAAAGCTACTTGCCAAAATATCTTAGTACATTTTTTTTTCAGTACGGTTAGATGAAGTTGGGTGAAGAGTTATTTTTTAGTACATCTTTGGTGAAAGAAGTGCTATTTCACTGAAAACTAAAACAGTAATTTTTTAATTTTTGGCTGTAATTTAAAGAGCATTTATCTGGGGTTATATTATAAAAAGAAAATTAAAAAAAAAAAAAATTTTTGTAGATGTAGCAGTGAAAAGATTGTCACAGGGTACGCATTTTTTCAATTTTTTTTCAAAAGCGAATATCTCAAAAAATACGCAGCTAAATTTTTTTTAAATAGTTTTCTGATTACTGTCACCACCTGCCCTATCACCCCTTTCCGGCTTGACGTTGCGTTATGGGACACCCTGTATATATATATATATACATATATATATATATATATATATATATATATATATATATATATATGTATGTATATTTATATATATATATATATATATATATATATATATATATATATATATATATATATATATATATATGCATATATATTTATATATATATATATATATATATATATATATATATATATATATATATATATATATATATATATATATATATATATATATCTATATATATATATATATATATATATATATATATATATATATATATATATATATAAACATAAATATATATATATATATATATATATATATATATATATATATATATATATATATATGCATATATATATATATATGCATATATATATATATATATATATATATATATATATATATATATTATATATAAATATATATATATATATATATATATATATATATATATATATATATATACATATATATATATATATAAATATATATATATATATATATATATATATATATATATATATATAGATATGTATATATATATATATATATATATATATATATATATATATATATATATATATATATATATATATATATATATATATATATATATATATATATATGCAGATATATATATATATATATATATATATATATATATATGCATATATATATATATGTATATATATATATATATATATATATATATATATGTATATACATATATATATATATATATATATATATATATATATATATATATATATATATATATATATATATATATATATATATATATATATATATATATATATATATATATATATATATATATATATATTAAAATTAATTTTCGACGAAATGAGTTGAATACTAATTTTCTTCGAAAATTAGTAAAAACTGCTTTTTGCCCTATGAATTCTAATTCAGTTACCAGATTTTCATGGAATTGACACAATAGCTGAACCTGATATGCCGTTCACACTACTTTTCTATATCAAGTAGATTTAGAATCTGTCAAGTTAATCAGGGGTGTGTTCAATGTGCATGCTATAGCTGCTCCAAAAGCATAGCATAGCATCACTTTAGCAAGTGTCAAAATTCGCAGTAGCTACGTTAAGCAGCTATGGATATTGGACAACCAAGAGCTGCTACGAAGGTCAGCCTTTACACAAGAATTTCAAAAATAGTTTTGTTTCAATTTTTTTATTGTAATTTTTGCATTTTCGTGGATCAGTTCAATACTTCCATTGCACTTTGGTAACTGTGTGAAATTTAGGAGTTTTCAACATACAGCTGCACAATCCATTAAAATTTTCCTAACATATTTAAAACGTATCACTTATTTCCGGCTTTTGACGCCATATATGAGAAAAAGAGCAAAAACTAACCGTTGAAAATTTGATAATACAGGAATCAGTGCACCCGGCCTTTTACGCTTCATGCTCGCCTTCTAAAAACTCAAGATGAGCTGCGCTGTGTACAAGCCAACTTAAAACTCGAGTTGAGTTTAAGTGTTTAAAAGCCCGTATTTAATTTATGCTGTCACTATTTTCGAATGTATTCCTCATCTCCTGTGTCACAAAAGCGCAAAAACTTCTTTTCATTTCAATTTCAAATTGAAAATGACGTTTGAGCTGCATGTCAGCTGTGTACGCACGGCCATTTTGCCTTAGCTACTTTCTTGCTATCCTCCAGACTGCGAGCAGCAAATAGCTGCTACCTTAGCAGCTATGCCGGAATCTTGCAAAGCCCGACTGTCAAATAGCAAGCACCATATATATATATATATATATATATATATATATATATATATATATATATATATATATATATATATATATATATATATATATATATATATATATATATATATATATATATATATATTAAAATTAATTTTCGACGAAATGAGTTGAATACTAATTTTCTTCGAAAATTAGTAAAAACTGCTTTTTGCCCTATGAATTCTAATTCAGTTACCAGATTTTCATGGAATTGACACAATAGCTGAACCTGATATGCCGTTCACACTACTTTTCTATATCAAGTAGATTTAGAATCTGTCAAGTTAATCAGGGGTGTGTTCAATGTGCATGCTATAGCTGCTCCAAAAGCATAGCATAGCATCACTTTAGCAAGTGTCAAAATTCGCAGTAGCTAGGTTAAGCAGCTATGGATATTGGACAACCAAGAGCTGCTACGAAGGTCAGCTTTTACACAAGAATTTCAAAAATAGTTTTGTTTCAATTTTTTTATTGTAATTTTTGCATTTTCGTGGATCAGTTCAATACTTCCATTGCACTTTGGTAACTGTGTGAAATTTAGGAGTTTTCAACATACAGCTGCACAATCCATTAAAATTTTCCTAACATATTTAAAACGTATCACTTATTTCCGGCTTTTGACGCCATATATGAGAAAAAGAGCAAAAACTAACCGTTGAAAATTTGATAATACAGGAATCAGTGCACCCGGCCTTTTACGCTTCATGCTCGCCTTCTAAAAACTCAAGATGAGCTGCGCTGTGTACAAGCCAACTTAAAACTCGAGTTGAGTTTAAGTGTTTAAAAGCCCGTATTTAATTTATGCTGTCACTATTTTCAAATGTATTCCTCATCTCCTGTGTCACAAAAGCGCAAAAACTTCTTTTCATTTCAATTTCAAATTGAAAATGACGTTTGAGCTGCATGTCAGCTGTGTACGCACGGCCATTTTGCCTTAGCTACTTTCTTGCTATCCTCCAGACTGCGAGCAGCAAATAGCTGCTACCTTAGCAGCTATGCCGGAATCTTGCAAAGCCCGACTGTCAAATAGCAAGCACCAGAAAGTAGCTATTTCGTGACATTGGACAGCCAGAGCTGCTAAAATAGCAGCTAATAGCTACTATAGCATGCACATTAAACACACCCCAGGTAGCGTTCAACTGTAATGATACACCATCACCATGCCTGAAATAAATCAAATCGAGACAAATAAATCAAAACATAAATTATGCAATTCACTAATATCGGCTACGTAAACACAAACAAATAAATCAAAACATAAACTATGCAATTCACTAATATCGTCTACGTAATGGGATATGAGCTAGCAGACCACACATATTGTATAGGTCAAGTACAATGCACTATACTTGCGCTCAACTGATCATATCAAATTTCTGTGACTGTCAATATCCATGCCATTTGATATATTCGAATGCGATATGAATTCGTGTTGCGATTGACATAATTCTTGTTGTCACCATGGCACGCGACCCAAATATCATGTATTTGGTTTCAGTATGAATGAGCGCACATGACAATAATTCTTGTGCATGTTGATTGAGTGGCGCTAGGAATATCGGTTGAGCGTAGCGTGAGAAAATAGAACACGTGTGATTCATGTAGAATATTGTGTCATTAGTAAATATATGCTTGATGATTTATTTCAGGGCATGCTAAGTTTTAGTAATAAAGTAGGTTAAGTTATGTTTGTAAAATCGTATATAAGGAGTTGTAGAATTAATGGAAAATAGATTCGATCTGAGTATACAGACTAGAGCAGTTGTTTTACTCTGAATCTGCTCTTGCGAGGTTTTCTTGCAAAGCAAATAGAAAGCACGGAAAATGTTTAAGGGTAGCTTAAACATGGTGCCAGCATTAACTGCGGCCTCGCCGCTTTGGTAGGTTGATTCAGCTTTAACTTATTCTCTACTCTTGAGTCTAAGCAACATTTCCTCCACACAGAAAGGACCCAACAGAAGCATCCCCAGGCCCGTCTACAATATTGTCTCTAGACAATCAACATATATCCCATCGACATTTATTTCACAACTGTCCGACGCTGAAAAAAATGTATGGGTAATCGGGTGGATTTAAGTTGATTTAGCTCTAAAGCGATCAGCTGACCGAAATCGCCTGATTTATATGCCGTTCACACTACACTTCTAAATCAGTAAGATTTAGAATCTGTGAAGTTAATCAGGTAAGCGTTCACACTACCCGAAGTGATTTAGAATGAGGAGATTAAGAGAGAAATAGCATTCGAATTTATGTGTACAATTTTTTTTTGCGTGAAAGTTGTTGAAAATGGTGCAAAAATATTTTTTTTTCACTTTGTAGAACTCACATTTTCCTTTTTTGTTCAATTTTTGCTATTTTAGAACGAAATTCGAATGACATTTCATTGCAATCTACTGTGCCTCTCACGGATGGAGTTCAGCATGCTCTGAGAACAATTCAGCCGGGAAAAAATTCACAATAATAACTGATTTGTACGTGATTAACTCTAAATCCACCAGCTTTCGACTGTCAGACGCCGAGAAAAATGTATGGGTAATCAGGTCGATTTAAGTTGATTTAGCTCTAAAGCGATCAGCTGATCGAAATCGTCTGAATTAGAGTGAAGTATGAACGGCATCAGCCGTGCTTGGCAGAAATTTGGTTGAAATATTTGGTTCATGCCGCCAGCTATGATGTTTTTGGTGTCTTGGATTTTGAAAATTCGCTCAGGAAAATAAAGCTTTTCGCTTTATAACTTCCAGTACAGTCATGAAATCAAAACGTTTTTCATATATTATAAGAAACTTATTATAAACATTTTTCAGAAGGAATCTAGTTAAAAAACTATGATGGGACTGCCAGCTATTATGGGATTTGTATTGTATTGTTTTGCAATATTTTACTAAGCAATTTTATGGTAAAATTTTTAAATGGTAATAATATTATGTGATAATGAACAACAAATTATAAGTTTTGGAAAATTTGAAAAGTTTTTTGGGTGGTAGCCCTTCATTTCTTTGTACTGTTTTAACTTCCAATGCCCTCATTGGATCAAAACGAAATTCGCACAATAGGCTGATTTCAATGTGAAACAGGTGTGTGTTGCCAGCGCGAGTCGTTTGTTGCTATTTTCGTATCAATAAATACTTAGATTAAGTATTCATATCGCGAACATTTACAATGAAAATAAGTTACCAATGTTTGAATTTTCTAAGTTGAAGAAATTCTTCGGTTCCAAATATCTTTCGGTTTTTGCTTTCAAACATCTTTCTACCCCTTTAACCTTCAACGAAATCATCGGATAAAATCAAAAACGGTAGAGTTATTTGATTTTGACGTGAAGCAATTGCAGGAGACTTTTAGTTACAGTGCTGGTAAATTGTTTCAAGCACTAAGCATTTTCTTTGATTATGTAATGTTATGTCATGTTGCTTTCAAAGTTTTGTTGTGTTTGACTTTTTCCTAATGTTCGAAGAAGAACATTAGTATAAAAATCACTTTGGCCAAAAATTCATATTTCTATATATATATATATATATATATATATATATATATATATATATATATATATATATATATATATATATATATATATATATATATATATATATCATCAAAAAAATTCAGTGAAAAAATCTCAGGAACGCGCCATCCGATTGAACTGAAATTTTCAGGACTTATTAGTGTATATGCAGAATAGTGCCAAGTCTCAAAAAAAGTAAAAAATCTTTAACCCTTTGGCGCCGGCGGCCATTTTAGTGATATTTTTAATATACCTATTATTCCGTACACAAATATGTTTTGCAAAAATAAAGTTGACGAAATAGATTTTGAACGTGTTTTACATGTGAATCGGATAATATTTTGGAATTTTTTAACCCCATGTGTGCGCTGGGTGCCTAAAAAGAGAACAGGAAAACTTGAAAATTTTTAAATTGCGATAACTTTTGACAAAGTTATTCAATCAGCACGAAATTTTCAGAACATATTGGTAGTATTTAGTTATAGATTTGTGTGGCTTTTAATGAGCGTGCTGGCAACCCTGTAGCTAAGGCACGCAAAAGTGAAAACCTTCAAATCATCGTCTCTCTTGAAAAAATGCCGTTTCTTCAAAAAAAATAAACTCATATGTAAATTTCGTGCTTTATTTACATAGGCAAAAAATAAAATTTGATATGGTATAACGGGCACGCCTGGTAACCCTTCCCCAATTTACCTATATTTGTTGCATCAAAAACTTTTGTTCACGGAAACTCACGATCCAATAAGCAGAATTAATTGAAATTTGCAGCATGTATTGGTCGTAAATAGGACCAGGTCTGATAGAAGTGATTTTGAAATGCGGGCGATTCTGTGGCAGTGGTGCCACCTTGAAAAATCACTAAAAAAGATAACTGCTTTTAGCGCTATAAATTCTGATTGAATTGTTCGATTTTGACGAAATTCACACAATAGCTGGACCTTACTTCAAACCACGTTTGGTAGAAATTTAGTCGGAAAATTCGGTTGGAGCTGCCAGCTATGATAATTTTGGTGTCTTAAATTTGAAAAAAATAGAAATTTGGAAGTGAAAACATTCAAACCATCGAATATCCTAAAAATGTCCGTTTCTTACAATAAAACCAATCTAAATACAAATCTCATGCTTTATCTATTCGTTCAAAGTAAAACTTTGGAAATTTCATGTCGGACAAGAACGGTAACCCTTTCCTAGTTAACCTATATTTTTAGCATCAAAAACTTCTGTTCACGGGAACTCACGAACCAATAATCAGATACCATTGAAATTTACAGAAAGCATTGGACTTAAGTAGGACCAGGTCTGGCAGAAGCGATTTTGAATTGTGGGTAACTCTGTGCCAGTGGTGCCATCTTGAAAAATTGCAAAGAAAAAAAACTGCGTTTTGCCCTATGAAATGTGAATAAGTACCCAGATTTTCATGAAATTGACACAGTAGCTGAACCTTACTCTAAACTCTGTTTGATAGAAATTTGATTGAAAAATTCGATTGGTGCTGCCAGCAATGGTAATTTTTGTGTCTTTGGTTTTGAAAATTCACTCAGGAAAATAAAAATTTTGGCCCTATAACTTCCAGTGCAGTCATGAAATCAATACGAATTTCATACAATTAATGGAATCTATTATAAACATTATTCAGACCACATTTGGTTGAAAGGCCACGATAGGGTTGCCAGCTGTTGTTGGTTTTGTGTTTGTTTGTAATATCTTTATTAAGCGGTTTTATCGTAGAATTTTCAATTGGTAATGATATTGTAGTGACAATAAACAGCAAATAATAAGCTTTCGATTATTTGAAAAAACTCGCTGCAGGTAACCCTAAGTTTCTTTATACTCCTATAACTTCGAATGTAATATAACAACGTGAAGCAGATGTAATATATTCTTGGCTTTGATACTAGCGAAAGGTTGCCAGCACGATTCGGTTGTGCTACTTTTGTATCAATAAATGCTTACAGTTAGTATTCATACCGGAAACATTTACAATGAAAATAAATAACCAATGTTTCAATTCCCAAGGCTCTGCAAATTTTTCGGATCGCAACCCCAAACACCAACTTCAGTTACAGTGCTGCAGGCACTCAGCACTTTCTTCATTGATGTTATATGAGATGTTGCTTTAAAAATTTTGTGAAATAAGCAACTGATAACGAATATAATTAACCCGTGTTTTGCTCTCATAAACGTTTAAATTCATGCCATTGATAATATCTGAAACCGTCTACCATATGAGTTATAATGCATTCTTGAGACCAAAGTAAAACGTGGCATTTGAAACAGTTTGGCCGTAATAAGCAGCTCATGTGGTGGAATATGCACCCAAAACCTGCACGATTCTTCTACTGTTCTTCGAACATTAGTGTTTCTAGCGGTTCAGGTGCGCTAGAGTTTTTTAATCTTGAAATTCCTGCAAGTTGCAGTCTTGGAATCTTTTCCACCCTATGAGTTTAAAAGTATTGTTAAGACTAAAGTGGTTTTGCACTCGAAACAGGTTGGAGCACTTGTGGTAGAGTATTTGCACTCAAAATCTGCACGATTCTTCTACTGTTCACTGAACATTGGTATTTTTAGCGATTCAGGTGCGCTAGAGTTTTTTTCTGAAACTAAAAACATTACGACATTCTGATCACTGTTGAATCCCATCAAAGTGTAGAATTTAAGCTTAGACATCAAGAGCGGAATGAAAATCATCTAACGGAAGCAGCAAATTGTGATAGATCATAACGAAAAGACGTTCATAAGAAGAGAAAATTAGGTCTTAGCGTTTATTAGAAGTATTGAAAATTGAATTGTGCTGACAAATGTTCAGAAATTAGAAATTTGAGCTTCACGCAAAAATCTGTTGAAGCTACTGGTCCAAGATTTAAAGTCCCGGTTAACATCTGGTAGCTACAATTTCCGGTAGTGACATAACTTGCTTTGGAATGAAGTTGAAAAATCCGTAAAACATCATTTTTGTACTTCTTCTAGCTATCTGAATGTGAATTAGGTGGTAGATATACGGTGGAGGCAATAACTTTCGTTAAATTTAGATGGATGATGACAAATAGTTGTTCAATATCCCAATTACGACATGGAATAAGCTCTGATGCAAAATTTTTGTGTACAACAAGTAAAACGCCTTCTCCTTTTCCTGTAGTTGAAGTAAGGTTGTCGCGGTTACGTCTGTTGGTGACATGGTTAGAAAATCCTAGCTTTGCTTACGCTATATGAGGCTTAAGGGACGATTTCGTAAACAAAACAACATCATATTCTATGAAATTGATGGAAGTACATAAAGTGTCAAGTTTTATTGTAAAGCCTCTGATATTTTAATAGTACATGTTTAATGGTGGTTCTTTGGCGCTGTATTTACTACTTTTGGAGTTCCATTAATGTATTTGACAGTAGCAGATGGATTAGACTTCTTTCTATCAGCAAGCTTTGGCACGCAGTTTATTTCAGTTTTCACGTTGATTATATTGATATTTTTGGGTTTATATATATTTGTGGGATATATTGATATTTGTGGGTTTTAAAGCGTCGATAACTTTTTGTTTCCCGTGGAATATATTTAAAGCCGTATCACAGCTTGTCGTGACAATTTTCATCCATCAGTCTAATAACCTCCAACTTAGGTTTACCAAGTCGAGAAACTAAAACACCAGATTCGGCAAGTGAAATTGGGTCTAGTGTTTTACTAATCAAATCAGCTGCGTAGTCAGAATCATTTGGAAATTTAGGTGTACCATGTACTATTACTACTTGCTGATCGGTGTCTTCAAAGAAAAAATGGCTGTTCTAGTTAATTGAGTACACGTAGAAAGCTGTGACTGAGTACATTCATTGCATATTAGATGGTCATTAGAGGCTCTCAAATCCTTCGTGCATGAAGAGCACACATTCCTGTTTATCAAAGTCATTACTTTTGTCGCAGCAAGTGAATGTGCTTAGATGACGTCTACTGTATTTATGTTGATAAAGCTCAAACTAGTGCTTTAGTTAAAAAAACAACCAGTAATGGAAAACCTGGTAAGATGTGTCTTAGTTGAGCCAAGAACCAAACAACCAATAACTTTCACGTGGTAGTTGTCTCTGGTAAAGAATTGGAAGTTAAGGTTTTTTGATCACATACACATGTGTATATCGTAATTTCCGGTAGCAGTTAATAAGCAGAACTTTTGTTATTTTCGCAATTTTCTAAATTCAATATGGGCAAGCCAAAATGTTCTGTATAGACGAATTCCGATGGATAAGCAACCACTTTGATCAAAACAATTATTCGAAACTTTGTAAAAACCAATCAAACGCCACTAGATAGATATGAGGTTAAAAATTAAACACTGCTAGCACCTATGACACTTGATATGACAATATCAATTAATACTCACTTGATGGTTGAGTAGTCTAAAGCTGAGATTACTAAGTGTCACTAACTACAAGTTAACGTCCAGATTTAAAAGAGAATTAATAACTACTTAAAGGCGCACATTAATGTGCGTTCTTTCGTTGTCTAGAAATATAATAAGTATGAACTTCCTGCAAGGAAGTGATTTTTCAGCATATCTTTTAAGGGTATGTAGCGCTGTTATGACAAAATTGCCCTCATATGACCATGCTGTGTACTCCAGATTAGAGGTTACTCCAATACATTTGTTATCCAATTACCTTTCTTATTACTTCTCCTACAACCGTTACCAAAATTTTCAATCAAAAATGAACTAGACTAATTGACCTTTAATCCTTTGGCTGAGTGGATGATGTTTAATCTACCTTACAGATGAATTTCTTGTGTATGAGGTCCTTGATTCGAATCCAGGTTTGGACGAGGGTCCGCGCACCAATTTTTGAAGTCACTTAGCTCTGATTAAGTACCTCATTTAAATCAGGAGTAAAGTGAGGCGTCGAACTTATCACTCCACACTCGTATTCACAATGATTGAAAAATTGTAATGAAGCTCTCTACCAACTTCAACTTTTAGACCCGTACAAGAGCTTTCATGGTATTACTTTACTTTTTACGAATGAACACAGCTGATTTTTTCTGCCACCTGATAGGAATACAAAACGGAAACTAATGATCAATTTTTTTTATAACAAAATAAAAGTTAGCAAAAATATAATTGATGAGGATATTCTTACATCGATTTCGTGTTCGTGCAGATGATCAAAATGTTTAATTATTTTGGATGAAATGAATATTAGCAATACTTTATGTTTGGTTAGGAATCCTTTTAGGTTTTTAATGTGAACCCTACTATATAGCAGTGGCAACTATCAAGTCTGTGGATGCAAGTTACAATAGAAAATGGAACTTAACATCCTGTTTGTAGGACCAGCTCTAGTTGGGTGAGAGCAGCAGTTCATTGGTTCATATTTCGTCCCAAATTTCCAGAGTTGGGCTTTAAGAGGAAACCGTAGAACCTACTTGCGTGCACTTTACAGGGTTTTCAGAACATATTTATCTATATATGTCTTAAAACAGCTTGTTGAACAGTTTATAAAGAGCAATAAAATAGCATGTTTTCTTGTGATTTGCAAGTAGTTGGATGAGGCACCAGCATCCAAAACCCTCAAGTCTGGTCGAGTCCGGGTGGGAATGATTAGCGCCCGGGTACGAAGGTGCGCCCGTATCGGCAGCAGCGGCTCAGAAAATGGTCATGTGTGGGTGACATACGGAGAGGCCACCCTTGTGAGCTGCGAACGACTCAATGCAGGAATTCGGAGACAAGCTTAGCTCACTGGAGGACTCTCTCCGTGGCATCGTCGGCAACGTCATCGTAGGGGGTGACTTCAATGCAAGGGCGTTGGAGTGGGGCATGCCCACACAAAACACTCGCGGGCGGCGCATAGTTGAGATGGTATCGAAGTTGGGTTTGTTGGTGCTGAATACGGGTTCAACGCCAACATTCGGAAGGCCCGGATTTGGTGAATCCATTCCCGATGTCACTATGGCATCGGAGAGACTAGCGGCACTCGTCAGCGATTGGAGGGTGATGGAGGATTACACTGCAAGTGATCATAATTACATCACTTTCCAAATCGCTGAGGGCAGGCAAAGACACCGCCGCTCTCCCTGTAAGTGGCTGGGCTGGAATGCCGCGAAACTTCACAGGGACGCGATGACCGCATCGCTCGCTTCGTACTTGGAAGGGGAGCCTCTAGCATCTGGGACCCCTGTGACCCGTGCAGCAGCAGAGGCCGCTGCTGACAGAACCATGGGGTGGATTTGCAGAGCATGTGCGGCTTCAATGCCCAAACGTAAACCCTTCCGTAGGAGGCAACATGCATACTGGTGGAACGATAAAATCACCGAACTGCGACGCATCGCTTTGGCGTGCAGGCGCAGGGCACAGCGAGCCAGGAATAGGCCGGGAGCGGCTGAGCTATCTGCTGCTCACATTGCGGCGAAGAGGGAGCTGACCAAGGCCATCACGAGAAGCAAACGTGCCAAATGGCAGGCTCTTTGTGAGGAGGTCAACTCAGACCCCTGGTGAGATGGCTACAGATTGATCACTCGTAGACTTGGCTGCATGCTGCGTAGCACTCTCATGGATGCGATATCCATGGAGCACATCGTTGGTTCGCTGTTCCCGGTGCATTCGTCAAGGGCTGACGGTTCCATCATCGTTAACCAGGCGGATGTTCCTCCCTATACGTACGAGGAGCTGAACAGTGCAGTGTCCAGGATGAAACCCCGAAAGGCTCCGGGGCCTGATGGGGTGCCAGTCGAGGTGCTTAAAGTCGTGGCGTAGGTCCAACCGCGACTATTATTGGATCTGTATAATTTATGTGTAGTCGCGGGGGTCTTCCCGTCGCGGTGGAAAGTAGCTCGACTGGTACTTGTGCACAAGGGGAAGGGTAACCTGGGTGGTCCATCAGCATACCGCCCACTGTGCATGCTGGACACTGCGGGGAAACTTCTCGAAGGTTTGCTCAAGCCATGACTGCTGTCAGCAGTGAGATCTGCTGGTGATTTTTCTTGCAGGCAGCATGGCTTCCGAAAAGGGCATTCAACAATCGATGCCATCTCAGAGGTTGTTGGGGCTGTAGCAAGAGCGGAAGAGGCATGCCATCAAGCCAGACCGGTCGTCCTGCTGGTAACACTGGACGTACAAAACGCTTTCAACTCGGCGACGTGGACGGACATCCTCCGGGCCCTTGAGCAGACGTTCCGTATCCCAAGCTACTTGCTAGCCATGATGCGGGACTACCTCAGAAACCGCTGGTTGCTTCACGACACTGACGAAGGAGTCAAAAGGAGGCCTGTCACTTCAGGTGCGGCACAGGGGTCGATCTTAGGACCAGACCTCTGGAACATCATGTACGATGATCTGCTGCGCCTGGAAATGCCTGCGGATGTGTTTCTGGTACGTAATGCTGATGACGTTGCGGCGGTAATCAATTTCAGATCTGCGGAACTCGCTCAACTCAGACTTAACCAAGTCATGAGGAAGGTGGATCGGTGGATGACCGATCACGGCCTTCAGCTGGCAGTCTCTAAAACAGAGATTGTCATCCTGACGGAGCGGAGGATACCAACTGTCATACCCATGACAGTTGACTCCGTTGAGGTCCAGACCAGCAAGTCGGTCCAGTATCTGGGAGTGACCCTGGACACCAAGCTGTCTTATTGGGATCATATCCGCAGAACATGTTGTACAGGGCTCTTGTAGTTGTCACTTCACTGAGTAGGCTAATGGCCAACGTCGGTGGACCCAGTGAGACTCGACGGAGCCAACTGATGGTAACGACCGATTCCATCTTGCTATATGGAGCTAAAATCTGAGGAGATGCTCTACGAACTGAGAAGTTCCGGAAGCGCATTGCCATTGTCCAGCGCAGGGATGCCCTGCGTATCGCTTGCAGCTACCGCACAGTCTCAGAAGAGGCTGTGATGGTGGTATCGGGAGTAATCCCGATCGACCTACTAGCGCGAGAACGCAAAGAAGGGTACCTCTTTCGCTCAGAGCTGGGCAGAACTGAGGCTCTGACGCACGCGAGTATGTGTACCCTCCAACTTTGGCAACAACGTTGGAGCGAATGTACTAAAGGATGCTGGACGGCTAAGCTGATTGGTCTCATTGAGCCTTGGCTTAATCGGAGCCACGGAGAGGTAAACTTTTACCTTTGTCAATTCTTGACAGGGCACGGTTACTTCAGGAAATACCTGAACAGAATGGGTAAGATGGTCACACCGTACTGCCGGTACTTTGTGACTGAGCTCGATGATGCTCAGCACACATTCTTTTTGTGCAGTCGCTTTGTAATTTTGAGGCGCACCATTGAGTTCACGATTGGCCTGGCAATGCCTGAGGCGATCGTGGAAGCAATGCTGCGAAACGAGGAGAACTGGCGCGCAGTCTCAACATATGTTGAGAAAGTGCTGCGCATAAAGCGGGAGGAGGGTTGCCTTACCGACCCATGAACTGTGGTAGTTTCTGAAGTCCGTGGTTACCGATGGATGGGTCAGCACGACCGGGTCGAAGCAGTGCTTAGGCGGGTCCCGACTCGGAACTTCGTGGGCTTGTAGATGGTCCTTTTTTTAGTGAGTCAAACCTCACATACCCCGAGGTGATAGGTCACCCGGGGATCTGGTATGCAGATTTTTTTTTGCCATCTACACTAGGGGGGGGGGGGGGTGGTAAAAAAGTTGACTACCGTCTTCAGTATCTGAAGGTTAAAAATGTATCTGATCTAAAAAAGACACCTTCGTACAAGTGAAAAGATAAACCCTTCTCTGTTCAGTTGAGTAAGCGACTGCTTCACACAGGGACCTCAATGCTTATGCGAGTAGTTCAAGCTCAAAATGTCTCCCTTAATGTCTCATTTTCACACAGGAACTGTTGTTATGTTTGTTTTGTAAGCGTTTTTACTGATGGTCAGTTTATATGAAACTATGGGAGTGCCAATCAGGAAACTGCGCGACGTCTGTAACAATAAAAGCTTAACAGATTTTGCAAGTTCATCTGCTTCACAACTTTGCAGCTTTTTTTATTACAAAATGTGTTTTTCGTTTGTATTTTGATTAATTTGAAGAATTTGATCATTATTTTATGATAATCTCATAATGATTATGTTTCGAACCTTGTTTCATGCATGTAAGTTAAATAAATTTGACAATGGTTTGTTGATTTTCAACGAAATTATCGCCATTGGAAATTTCGCAGATATCATTTGTCTTTTTTTTAGGCTTTCAGCACTCACATGGAGTTAAAACATTATGATATTCAAACTTAAGACATAATCAGCTTTCATTCTCCTCTTTTTTATCTCCAAATATTATGTTTTCACAGAAATGTCGGTGTAATCGTTCCTAAAAATTCACTTAAACTTCTGCTGATTCGAAAAGGTAAAATCTACTTTCTTATAAATGTTAGCAAATACCCATGGAGAAAACCCACTGAAATTTCGTATTAATATGTGTTTGTCTATTAAAGCTTATATTTGGGTGAAAAAAGGTTCGCAATAAAAATTAGAATAAGAATTATCAGCAATATTTTTTTCAAATGTCAGCAAAAATGTTCAGAAAGAAACTTGCGATGATAAGAATCAGTAAGTATAAATAATGCTGCCATTGCACTTTAAAAGAAATTGATTTGAGCTGTAAGTAAACAATTATAGTAAATATTATGTAATTTTTTTCCTGTAAGAGAAATATCTTGGCAATTATCATTAGCATAGTTAAATGCTAGGTGCGTCTATTTGCACCTTGGGCAGAGCAGGCTAAAGTAAGGTATTAAAAAAAGATTCCGAGCAGAAAGCTTGCTGTATTCAATAATATTACTGCATTTGTTGAGCCTTTGCTTTGGTTGGTTGTTAAACTACATAGATTGACACATACAAACCACCTGAATACAATCGTATCTGATTTTCATCGAGACCAGACATGACACTTGCATATGAAATAATTTAAAATGTAATATGCAATAAAACACTCAAAAAGAGTCTGCACACTACAAGATTTGATGTAAAATATATAATAATTGCGTTGTGCTATGCAAATTTATTCAAATCAAACTACCGGTTTCACAATAGTCAACAGCCGTGGTACGAACCGTTATGAACATCTCCAACTCTACATGTAAGCCCAAGAACAACTGCTCCTGAGTTAAATTCCTGCCTCACTGACGTTACAGTGGCAACGGTGGTTGTTGTGGTCAATCTAGTTGTCCAGATCTGATATGCCCAAGAATTCAAAACAACGCACCTACTATTGGGTTTTATGAGTAAATTACCTTATGTCTGCCTCGTTTGCGTAACAATTACTTGGGGTTGAATCATCGTAATCAGGAAGCGTATATTGCGTTCTTCTCATCATCATTATTTTTGGCATGAACCGCAAAAATAACGCACGAATCACTGGTGACATATTATGTGTGGATGGCGATCTAAAATCATTAAACCCGAATATAATAAAAATTGGCACATTTATAATAGAGATTGGCAAAAGATCTCACAATAAACTATTCAGTGAGTACTTTAAGGAAAAAGACTAATACGGCGGTTCCGGCAAAGCGTTTCCCGAGAGGAAAACCGAGTCGGTTTAGTTTTGCACTACAAAACTGAGAGGCGTCTAAACCACGGTTTGTGTCATCACAATGTTAAATGAACGCACGACTAACCCGACTTGGTTTTCCTCTCGGGAAACGCGTCACTGGAATCGCCGTGTTTGTCATTGGCCTAACCAAACCGCGCTTAAAGGAAGCACGACATGTACTGCGAACTGTGGATGCAAGTTAGAATAGACTGCACTTAAAGCTAAACTTCATGATCGGACCGTTTTTCCGTTTTTTTGAAATCATATGGGTTTCTATCAAGCAAAACGCTTTCATATAAATGCATGATACAATGAAAGCAAGAAATGAAATTCGGCAGCTTCAAGGAGTGCTTGAAAGCCATGAAGAAAAAACTATTGTACAAAGCACAATGATGAAAGACTTAAGCCGCGTTTCCAATGCTGGCTTGGAGTGAAATGTGTTTGCGAACACTTTTTCTCTTATGCACTTTGAAATATCTTCCTCTGTCTCTAATCAATCTCTAAAATCTGTTGTTAGCTAATAGGACCGATTTCAACTCCAGGGTGAAGCTTTTTGGATATTTCTGAATTTCTAAATTCACTACTTTCCAATAGAAGGCATTGATGAAAACTCTGTTTATAATGAAGTGTAAGGCGGCGTTTCCAATGCTGGAGTGAGCTTTCGCCGAATCTTAGAGTAGAGCTGGCCTGTTTCCAATGATGGATTTTCGAAATTCAAAAATTGTGATGACATTTTGTGCTTTGAAAACTCAAAGCTGTAGCACTCATTGCTAGTTTGGAGGTAGTTTATGAAAAACTAATAGAATCCGTTTTTTTTCTAGATTTCTTGAAAACAAACGATTAAATCGATCAAATTAGCTAGTAACTTGTATAATATATAATAATTTGTAACACATATGTTATACAAATAATAACTTTAGATGTTACATAAATTAACAATTTGAATGTTCGCTTGGAGTTTAAATACGATAAATTCACTTTTAGAACTAGGCTGCGTTTCAAATGCTGGCTTGGAGTGTAATGTATCTGCACTAGCTGTCATGAATTAAAGTTACCCTTTTTAGGATTCTTTACTTGTTGATCGTTTGATATCGACTGAACTTATCCTGCGAGATTTTGTATCAGGAATTTCTATAGGAATAAAATGAGTGGACAGTAATCGGTGCTGCAATTCTTAATTGTTTCGAACCAATGATTTTAGGACAGGTTTGAGTGCAGGTTAAAGTACGTCTGGAGTTAAATGTGCAGATGGAGGTAACTGAGTTGAGCGTATTAATGTCATGAAACATTATTCTTGGCCATTTACTAATTTCCAGTATTTTTGTTGAGCAAAAAACACACTACGTCACTTTGAATCCAACATCTAGCTGCCAATACTAGCTGCACTAAAATGATGCGAATTACTTTAGATGAAAAAAAATTAAACCATGCCCAGATTACTTGGCTGGGATGCATCATTGATGCTGAACATTAAGTAGGTCTGTAGCAGATACATTTGACTTTCTTCGAAAGCCACGTAATAATATATGTTAATGAGATGTACTTTATGATATATAAAAGTAATATAAAATTCTAATAAAGAATAATCATGTAGAACAATTTTTTTTCAATCGATGTATTATTGATTGTCTTTTTTATATGCAAACTATTCTCATTTATTCCATGAACTTAATTTTCAGCAGTATCATTGTCTTTACCAAGGAATATATTCGCTTGACCTTAAAGTATCAAAAACTATGGTAACGTTAATGGAACTTTATAATTATAACTGTCACTCGAAATTTTAATGAGGCATAATTTACAAAATTTTTTATGCATGACCCCAGGAGAAAAAAGTCAAATTGAAATCGCATGCGCCTTTGATTTGTCCATTTGCAAACAATGACTACTCCAACCTCAAAACTTTCAACACATGAAATCATTCAAATTTGAATTTCGAAGGTACAACGACATCTGTCGTAACACATATTTGAATTTAATTTTCAATGACTATTCTTATCACAGATGGGCTACCAATTTGTTTCATTGTTGATTTGAATGCACAAATCATTCATCCAACTGTATTTTCTATGACATTATCTCTTTTTAACATGTGTTGAAAGTTGTGAGGTTGGAGTCAAAATTGCTGGCAAATGGACAAACTAAAGGCGTATGCGATTTCAGTTTGCCTTTTTCTCCTGGAGGTCAAGAATAAAATGAGGCATTAAAAAATGTTTAAATTTTGACTCATTAAAATTTCGAGTGAAATCTTAGTTTTTGATATTGTATGGTGAAGCAAATATAGTCCTTGATGTAGACAATGATATACTGCTGAAAATTACATTTACGGAAGAAATGGGATTAGTTTGCTTTTTAAAAACACATTCAACAATAAATTGATTTAAAAAAAAAAATTATATGTTCTTTTTCTATATTGTCATTTTATATAACTATTTCATATAATAATTGTGTATATCAAAACCATATATTATTACGTGTTTTTCGAAAAAATTCAAATCTATCTGCCTCAGACCTACTTAATGTTGAGCACCAGTGATAACTTGAAAATCTGCTTAAGTATTCCCTGCAATCTTCAGCACATTACACATATCTTGATGGAAAATGATTCGGCCTTTCTTTAGCGAATTGTAATTAATTCCTTGATCAAGGTGTCATGTACATCTCAGCCAAGTAGTCTGGGCATGGTTAAATTATTTTCATCCAAAGTAATTCGCATCATTTAAGCGCCATTGTCAGCTAGATGCTGACAGTGACTTAGTGTGTTTTTTGCTCAGCAAAAATATTGGGAACAAGCAAATGGCCAAGATTGATTTTCCATTACATTAATACGCTCAGCTTAGTTACCTCCATCTGCACATTAACTTCAAGCCTACTTTTACCTTCATCCAAACCTATCCCAAATTTATTGGTTCGAAATAATCAAGAATGGCAGCACCAAATTACTGTCCACTCATCATTTTATTCCTACAGAAATTCATTGTACTTAATCTCGCAGGATAAGTTCAGTAGATAGTAAAGAAACATGAAAATGGGAAATTTAGTTCATGATAGCTAATGTGTACGCAGTTACATTGCATTCCAAGCCAGCATTAGAAACCCGGCCTAGTTCTGAAAGTGAATTTATCGTATTTAAAATTATTTATTCATACAACATCTAAATTTATTATTTATATAACATATGTATCAAAAATTATTAAATATTATACAAAATACAAGCTAATTTGATGCTCTTCTCACATAATTTAATCGTTTGTTTTCAGGAAATCTAGAAAATGTCCGATTATTTTAGTTTTTTATAAAATGCCCCCAAACTAGCAATGAGTACTACAGCTTTGAGTTTTCATAGCACGAAATGTCATAGCCTTTTTCGAATTTTGAAAACCTTCCATTAAGAACAGGCCAGCTCTACTCTGTGATTTGGCGGAAGCTCACTCCAGCATTGGAATCGCGGCCTAAAAGGGTAATTACTGTAAAAGAGCTTTGATATTCACTCAGTACAACGATTCGTTGAGAGTTTTTTCCGCACAATGCGAGTTGTATAAACGTGTGATGTAAGGATGAAGATTTATCCAGTCCGATGGGGTACGATATAAATGGGCATTGAAAAATTCTGGTTAAATGAGATATGTGTAAAGGTTATTTAATTGTGATCATGGTTCCTTTCTTGTCTTTAAATCAGCATAGACAACGTATATCGACTCTAAAGCTTATCAAAGCAGAGAATAATTGATACGCAAAACTCGATCGTTTTGCGGAATAAGCCTCCGAACCCGAATCAAATTGGAATTGTTTTTGCGAGGTGATTAAAATTGAAAAAAAATTTGTTTACATAGAAAATTTTATTTGACGAAGTGGTTTCGAAAGTGTGCACTGATTCTCATCAGACACAAGCACACTGTGCATACTTGACTGATGTGATTACTTGCAGTTAGAAATCATTAATTTTTATTTACGGCAGTTGTGACAAATTTTAACATCTCCGACTTATATCGATCGAAATAATTTACTTGTAAAGGTTATTTAATTGTGATCATGGTTCTCTTCTTGTCTTTAAATCAGCATAGACAACGTATATCTACTTTAAAGCTTACCAAGGCAGAGAATAACTGATAACTCGATCGTTTTGCGTTGAAATATGTGCGAAATGTATATGTATGAATGAACGTTTATGAACGAGTTGATGTATAATAATTTCATTTGGAAATAGAGCTTATAGTTTGTTTGTTTGCATGTATTTTCTAACACTGCACATACGAAAATGCTTTTTTGACATAAAAAGTAGCACAGACATACCGGAAGGAAATTGAGCGTAGACGCCAAAAATTAATGTAGTTAATAAACTATACTTTAGACAAATTTGTTTGGCTAAGGCTTAATACAAAAAACTCTAGCGCACCTGAACCGCTAGAAACACTAATGTTCGACGAACAGTAGAAGAATCGTGCAGGTTTTGAGTGCATATTCCACCACATGAGCTGCTTATTACGACCAAACTGTTTCAAATGCCACGTTTTACTTTGGTCTCAAGAATGCATTATAACTCATATGGTGGAAGGTTTCAGATATTACCACTGGCATGAATTTCAACGTTTATGAGAGCAAAACACGGGTTAATTATATTCGTTATCAGTTGCTTATTTCACATTTTGAAAGCAGCATCTCATATAACATCAATGAAGAAAATGCTCAGTGCCTGCAGCACTGTAACT
>OZ022264.1:168791499-169013999 GCA_963978885.1 Nemotelus pantherinus | reverse complement strand
TTAGGTTCCGACAATTAGAACAGCGTCTCGGCCACCATCCTGATCGTCGGAAGGAATACCACGCTTTCATGAAGGAATATTTAACTCTTGGTCATATGGAGAAGGTGCCTGATCATCTACTTCAGAGTACGGACTGTTACTACCTTCCACACCATGAAGTGATCAAGGCAACAAGTTCCACGACAAAATTAGGAGTTGTCTTCAACGCGTCGCAAAAAACAATGGGTGGAAAGCCATTGAACGACCTACTACATGTTGGTCCGGCAATTCAAAACAATCTTCTCCATCTATTATTCAGATGGCGAACCTATCCATATGTCATGGCCGCCGACATTGAGAAAATGTATCGGCAAATACAAGTTCATGAAAGTGATCGCGATTACCAGCGTATATTGTGGAGATTCTCAGACAAAGAGCCAGTTAGTCACTACAGACTGAAGACAGTCACATACGGCACTGCGTGTGCACCGTTTTTAGCTATTCGCACTCTTCAACAACTAGCAATTGATGAACGTGATAATCATCCAGAAGCTGCTGAAACATTGTTACAAGATTTCTATGTTGACGACCTTCTAACTGGCTCGGATGACTTAACGCACTTAAAACACTTGCAAGATGAGCTGACAATAACGCTTCGCAAGGGAGGTTTCCATCTACGAAAGTGGTCAGCCAATCACACAGAGCTGTTGAAAGCAATCCCAGAAACTGACCGGGCGAACCAGAAGCCAGTAGAATTGGCCTTATCTGAAGAAGTTAAAACACTAGGATTGCAGTGGCATCCTGCACAAGACGTTTTCTTGTTCAAGGTCCAGCCAGTCGACGACCAAAAGCTAACAAAGCGTTCTATTCTTTCAGAGGTAGCGAGACTATTCGATCCACTGGGATGGCTCCAACCTTGCATAATTATCGGGAAAATCGCCATTCAAAGCCTATGGTTACGACAGTTAGGCTGGGATGAACCGGTTTCATCAGCTGATGTGAAGGACTGGTGTGAAACACGTAAGCAATTATCAGCACTCGAGAAGCTTAGAATCCCAAGATGGATCAACTCTACAAGCAGCACGACCATAGAACTGCATGGGTTCTGTGATGCGTCTGCGGTAGCCTACGCAAGTTCAATCTAACTACATGTATTAGAACCAAACGGACGTATATCTACAAATTTACTCACTGCAAAAGCAAGAGTCGCCCCGACAAAGAAGGTCTCTATTTCGAGGCTCGAGCTCTGTGGTGCCGTCTTATTAGTAGAGACGATGAGGCAACTAAAAAAAGCCTGCAATTGGACAAATATGAAAACGTATTTCTGGTCCGATTCAAAAATTGTTCTAGCCTGGATACAAAAATCAGCAGCAACCTGGAAGGTTTTTGTGGCGAATCGTGTCAGTTTAATCCAGGACGGCTCAGCTCCTCACGAGTGGCATCATGTCACTACAGACAATAATCCTGCTGACGTAGCGTCAAGAGGAATCCGTCCTGAACAACTACTCCACTCTTCCCTTTGGTGGAAGGGGCCGGGATGGCTTACAAATGCAGTGATTCCTTCAGCAACGAGCTAAGCGCTAACAGCAGTTGAGCAGGAGGCCGTGACGGATGAAGTCCGTTTAGTGGGTCTCGGCGCCACCGAACCAAATCCAGAACCAGAAATACTCAGCCAATATTCGTCTTTACCCAAACTGTTCAAAGTAATGGCTTACATAAGACGATTTACTTACAACGCGTCTCATCCGACCCACAAGCGAATAGGCTCTTTAACTTTTGAAGAACTTCAGGAAGCCAAACTGAAGTGCATACATCTATCCCAGCAACATGCTTTCTCAGAGGAATTGCGCGCACTACGCACCAAAACCGAAGTACCCAGCAATAGCCACATACGTCGTTTAACTCCCCGCATTGACAGATATGGAACACTCAGGGCAGAAGGAAGGTTATACTATGCGCCAATCAGTGATGGCGCAAAGTACCCAGCAATCATACCGCGAGGTTCATTTGCCAAATTGATTGTTAAGCAAACTCATCTTGCAACGCTACACGGAGGAACGCAACTGGTCCTAGCGACCATCCGACAGCAGTATTGGATTACCAACGCACAGTCTTTTGTTAAAAGCATACTGCATGAGTGTCTCACTTGTTTCAGATCCATTGCACGTCCAGGAAACCAGTTAATGGGACAGCTACCACGCCTAGGTTCCAGATGGAAAAACCGTTCACGCAGACTGGTTTAGATTACGCCGGTCCCATAACGATAAAATGGAATGGAGGACGTGGGGCTAAAACTGCTAAAGCTTACATAGCTGTTTTTGTTTGTTTATCGACCAAAGCCTTCCATCTCGAAGCAGTGAGCGACCTTTCAACGTCAGCATGCATTGCAGCAATCAGACGGTTTATTGCTCGAAGAGGGAAATGTCACTCTATCTATAGTGACTGTGGAACCAATTTTCAAGGCAGCGAGAAACAACTGAAGGAAGCATTCGGAGAAATTGCAAAACGTAGTGAGGAGTTTCTCTTAAATGAAGAGATTCAGTGGAAATTCATTCCTCCCGGTAGTCCACACTTTGGTGGACTTTGGGAAGCTGGAGTGAAATCGATGAAACGACACCTAGTAAGAGCAGTTGGTCAACAACTGTTAACCATCGAAGAATTATATACACTCTTGGCCCAGATAGAAGCATGCCTCAACTCGCGCCCTCTTTGCGAAGTAAGTAACGATCCTGCTGACTTTACAGCCATTACTCCAGGGCACTTCTTAACTGGATGCAACTTATTCGAAATACCATCTATTTCATCAAACAAGCAAATTGACCGCAAATGGGAAGTCGTCCAGCAAATACGGAAACATTTCTGGGATAGGTGGAAGCTCGAGTATCTCACTCGATTACAAGAAAGACCAAAATGGTTGAAGATACGACCCAACATCCAAGTCGAGACCTTGTACTTGTAACAGCTGACAATTTTCCATCCACTCACTGGCCACTTGCTAGAGTAACGGAAGTACACCCCGGACCTGATGGTATAGTACGCGTCGTCTCGGTCAAATTCAACGGTAGAAAAACTAGACGCCCGATCACCAAAATCTGTCGTTTAACATTTGCCAATTCGAATCCTGACACTCCACCAGAAGAGCCTAAGCAATCACCCCAGACGGGCTCAATGCTAGCAAGTACAAAGACAAATAAGAGGAAAAGAATCAAGATCGCGCCAATCGGAGACACATGGTCTGAATATTTGTCAAATTACTCAAAGAAACCAAAATCAGAAAAACCGCAGACTCCAACACTAGCGTCCCGCCTGCTGCTTTCTTTGCTAGTGGTGTGCTGTGTACTTGCACCAGTTAAGAGTAACGTCACGATCACCCAACTAACAACCGGATTCTACATTGAACTCTTCGGAACTGCACGAATCCACAGAGGAGCGTTGAAAATGCAACTTCAACTTCCATGGGAGAATGTAAAGTATGATCAGACTGCTGTAGAGACCGTTATAACCAAATGTCGCGGTTTTTGTCAAGGCAGCTCAAGTGCAGCAACAGAAATTGGATGCTGGGAGTTAGTAAAACACTTAGAAGAATACAGAGATGAAATCATTCACAACATGAATAGTTTGAGGTTGGTCCACAACAGGAAAAAACGAGGTATACTTGGAACTTTGTTGACAGCAGTTTTTGGTGTGAATGACGCAGTTTACGAAGACATCAAAGGTTTGTCTGACAATCAGAAGAAAATTATTCGTTCCGTGGACAGCCAAACCAAATTAATGCTAAAGGCCACGACAACGTCGAACAGTACGTCAGGAAGGATCAGCACGCCATTAAACCGGTTTCAAGTTCAACTCCAAAGATGTTTAGACCGCATCAATGAATTCAGCAGTTGGTATAAGACATTTGACCACAACAAGGTCAACATTCATATGCTGGCTATCTTCAAACAAGCAGAAAACTATTAAGATGAAGTCTATCATAAATATTCCAGTCTATTGTCCAGCCTATCATCACGCTCAAGCATCTGGGACTGCATCAATATAAACAACGCTCTACAAGACATCAACCACACTCAAACGCTACTTCCAGATCATTTGCAGATTGCATATCAGCCAATGGAGCTAACACAAGTCGACTCTGATGACAACCATCTGAAGCTACTGGCGTTTCTTCCTATCATAGATACGCGCCCTTACGATTTGATAAAACCTACACCAGTCCCATTCAGCGTCGGAAACAACACTTTTCAAACCTATGACATCCCATCGACAATATTGGGCGTAAACTACAACCTTCAGCAATATTTCGAAGCTTCATCGCAGGACCTTACCAAAATCAAAACTGATCAATATCTTGTGGACATCAGTGTGCTATACGACGTCAATTCAAAACCCAACTGCATCATCAACGAAATGCATAAGGTATTTGGTAGAAAACCATGTCCAATACATGTTTTCAAATCGCACATCATCATATGGAAACAGCTATACAATGCCAACTCTTGGATGTTTGCAACACCAACAGTGACCCCTGGCCAGGCTGTTTGCCACGGTAACCGCGAAAATATTATTCTCAACGCAACAGGAGTCGTTAGCCTTTCACAAGATTGCAGTCTTAGAGTCGAAAACTCACTGTTCACTGCTACCTGGGTTGCATCCACGAGAAACTTCGCTATTTATATTCTTCCACATTCACCTGCCCTCAACCAGAGTTTAAAACTAAAATCTATTCCTCAGCTCACACCACCAGCAATCATCAAAGCAGATGAATTCTTCGGAGCATATGTTGAACACGAACAAACAATGGTGGAAGAATATCAAGCAATCTCTTGGTCAACTATCCGACAACACGGAACGAGTATCAGCCTTTCGGTCATCATCACTCTGATAATTATCACAACGGGCCTCATCTTAATTCAACGTCACCGAATGAATATAAATATTACCCCAAAACAACAACAAACAACATGGTATGACCGGCCTACGTCGTCTACTAATTAAGAACCTCGTAAGGTTCATGGCGGGCGGTAATGTTCATTAACTAAATCTACTAAACTCACCTAGTCATCAGCAAAATAGTCAACTAGTTCATCGGTCAACAACCACTGACCAGCACAACATACTCACTTATCAACGCATCAGCGAATAAACCAATAAGTTCATCGATCGACAACCGGTAACTGGAGCAACGTACATACGCATCGACCCATCAGCGAATTCCACACGGTCAACCGTTTATTGCATTCAACAAATCCGTTGATCAGCAAAATTGTTGACCGAGTTGCAGAAACTTACATCAGTGAGTGGATTTCAAGAATGCGACAACAGCTTGAAGTCAGCAACTTCAATATAAATAGATGATGCATCATGATAGCAAAATGATATAGATAATGTACAAACATCGAAAATAAAATGTGTTCTGTTTTGATTGCAAACTAAAACAAGTCGTTTTATTTTTTCGTTTTCTTCCAGAACATTGGTCCTTCGAACCGGATTCTTGAAGTACTGGTTCTCAGGAGTGCGCTAACAATTTATCAGAGGCGTATACAGAGCACACCGGTATACAGGTATACAGAGCACACCGGTATACAGATATACAGAGCACACCGCAGACTAACGTCCAAATCAAAACAGCATGACTGACGCAGCATCAACGCAAAAATTAAATTTCGATAGCGTCAACCGCATCATCGCGAACTTTAAGAAGGATGGATCGAGCCGACATTCACTGTCGTATTTTGAAACCAGGTTAGCACGCCTGGAAGAACGCTGGAAAGCATGCGAGGAAATGCATGCTAACGCATATGCCGCATTGAAAGAAGATGGCGACAGGGGACTTCTGGCGAAGTATGTGGATGACTTCGGGGGCATTGAGGATTTAGTTCTGGAGCACCAGACAATCTTCAAAGAAGGAATCTACAGATTCCAGCCTAGTTGCTCAGGACAATCGCAGATGTCTACTACTGGAAGTGAAGGCTTGCGACTGGAACGCATCAAAATCCCTGTGTTTGGTGGAAACTATGGAGATTGGATAGCGTTCCGTGATTTATTCCGCAGTATGGTTCATGAGAACCCAGGATTGCAAAACGTCCAGAAAATGCAATACCTTCGCAGCAACTTGAAAGGCGAAGCTGAAAAATTGATCAGTCATTTAAACATAATTGACGACAATTATGAAGCTGCCTGGACACTGTTATGCGACCGTTATGACAACATGAAGATCAAAGCGCAAGAGCTTATGCAGCGTTGGTGGGATGCCGGGCTGTGCCAGGGTAACCACGCGGCTAGCTTACGAGAGATGGTTAACACAACCAACCAGCTCAGAGCGAGCCTTAAAACGCTAAAAATCGATGGTTTCGATCTCGCCAGAGTGTTTATCCTGAACAGCAAACTTGATAAAGATTCAAGAGCTGAATGGCAAAAGCTAATAAGTGAGAGTACAGATGTAACCACTTTAAACAAGTTGCTGACTTTTCTAACGCAGAGATTCACGATGCTAGAAACATTAGCTCTATCCAAGCCATGTTCGGAATCAAGGTCATCAAAAAGGGCCATCACGCATACTGTACAAGTCTCATTAGATCGTTGTGCTATGCGCAATGATCAGCACCGGTTATTCGAGTGCCAGCAGTTTCAAAAAGCTACAGTGGACGTAAGACGCGAGGTGGTAAAAAACAGACGGTTGTGTTTTAATTGTCTGTCGAATAAACACACAGTCAGCCAATGCCAGTCGAAGAAGAACTGCAAACATTGCACCAAACGACACAATACTCTGTTACATACGACAGATGATAAGGTGTTCAGGCCACAACGGTCAGAAATGTCTTATTCCAAACCTGCCAACATTCAGGCACAAGCACATAATGCAATGTAGTGCAATACTCAGGTACTGCTTGCAACCGCACTGATAGTGATAAACAACAGTGAAGGTGAGACCGTAACGCTCCGAGCATTACTGGACATCGGCTCACAACGATCATTCATAACAGAAGCTGCTGTGCAACTGTTGGGACTACGACGCAACCATTCCAAAGTATCTATAGGAGGTATTGGATGTACAGATACAGTTACGACACGGGGAATCGTCGATATCATAGCATCTGTGGGAGCCGGTAAGCACACTGTTCCTTTACACTTCTCCGCTATGATACTTCCTAAGATAACGACACTGTTGCCCGCTACTAGTATCAACGTAGCCTTACCTATCCGCATCAAAAAACTGAAGCTAGCAGACCCTGAATTTAACCATCCTTCGCGTATTGACGTATTGCTAGGAGCCGATGTCTATGGCAGCATCGTAACGCATGGGTTCATTCAAGGTAACCCATGCGCACAGAACACGAAGCTAGGCTGGGTTTTATTTGGATCAACCGCTAGTACGCAAAACAACGCTGGTTTTACGTCATTCGTAGCATTTGAAGAGCTTGACAAAGCTATTAAACGGTTTTGGGAACTCGAAGAACCTCAAACAACGGTAAAGCTGTCACCAGACGAGCAGCAAACGGAGAGTCATTTCTGTCAGAATACACGCAGAAGGTCGAATGGAACATATGCAGTAATGCTGCCATTCAAAGACAACACCGACCGCAGAAAGGAACTTAAAGAATCTGTTCGTATAGCACACATTAGGTTCCGACAATTAGAACAGCGTCTCGGCCACCATCCTGATCGTCGGAAGGAATACCACGCTTTCATGAAGGAATATTTAACTCTTGGTCATATGGAGAAGGTGCCTGATCATCTACTTCAGAGTACGGACTGTTACTACCTTCCACACCATGAAGTGATCAAGGCAACAAGTTCCACGACAAAATTAGGAGTTGTCTTCAACGCGTCGCAAAAAACAATGGGTGGAAAGCCATTGAACGACCTACTACATGTTGGTCCGGCAATTCAAAACAATCTTCTCCATCTATTATTCAGATGGCGAACCTATCCATATGTCATGGCCGCCGACATTGAGAAAATGTATCGGCAAATACAAGTTCATGAAAGTGATCGCGATTACCAGCGTATATTGTGGAGATTCTCAGATAAAGAGCCAGTTAGTCACTACAGACTGAAGACAGTCACATACGGCACTGCGTGTGCACCGTTTTTAGCTATTCGCACTCTTCAACAACTAGCAATTGATGAACGTGATAATCATCCAGAAGCTGCTGAAACATTGTTACAAGATTTCTATGTTGACGACCTTCTAACTGGCTCGGATGACTTAACGCACTTAAAACACTTGCAAGATGAGCTGACAATAACGCTTCGCAAGGGAGGTTTCCATCTACGAAAGTGGTCAGCCAATCACACAGAGCTGTTGAAAGCAATCCCAGAAACTGACCGGGCGAACCAGAAGCCAGTAGAATTGGCCTTATCTGAAGAAGTTAAAACACTAGGATTGCAGTGGCATCCTGCACAAGACGTTTTCTCGTTCAGGGTCCAGCCAGTCGACGACCAAAAGCTAACAAAGCGTTCTATTCTTTCAGAGGTAGCGAGACTATTCGATCCACTGGGATGGCTCCAACCTTGCATAATTATCGGGAAAATCACCATTCAAAGCCTATGGTTACGACAGTTAGGCTGGGATGAACCGGTTTCATCAGCTGATGTGAAGGACTGGTGTGAAACACGTAAGCAATTATCAGCACTCGAGAAGCTTAGAATCCCAAGATGGATCAACTCTACAAGCAGCACGACCATAGAACTGCATGGGTTCTGTGATGCGTCTGCGGTAGCCTACGCAAGTTCAATCTAACTACATGTATTAGAACCAAACGGACGTATATCTACAAATTTACTCACTGCAAAAGCAAGAGTCGCCCCAACAAAGAAGGTCTCTATTCCGAGGCTCGAGCTCTGTGGTGCCGTCTTATTAGTAGAGACGATGAGGCAACTAAAAAAAGCCTGCAATTGGACAAATATGAAAACGTATTTCTGGTCCGATTCAAAAATTGTTCTAGCCTGGATACAAAAATCAGCAGCAACCTGGAAGGTTTTTGTGGCGAATCGTGTCAGTTTAATCCAGGACGGCTCAGCTCCTCACGAGTGGCATCATGTCACTACAGACAATAATCCTGCTGACGTAGCGTCAAGAGGAATCCGTCCTGAACAACTACTCCACTCTTCCCTTTGGTGGAAGGGGCCGGGATGGCTTACAAATGCAGTGATTCCTTCAGCAACGAGCTAAGCGCTAACAGCAGTTGAGCAGGAGGCCGTGGCGGATGAAGTCCGTTTAGTGGGTCTCGGCGCCACCGAACCAAATCCAGAACCAGAAATACTCAGCAAATATTCGTCTTTAGCCAAACTGTTCAAAGTAATGGCTTACATAAGACGATTTACTTACAACGCGTCTCATCCGACCCACAAGCGAATAGGCTCTTTAACTTTTGAAGAACTTCAGGAAGCCAAACTGAAGTGCATACATCTATCCCAGCAACATGCTTTCTCAGAGGAATTGCGCGCACTACGCACCAAAACCGAAGTACCCAGCAATAGCCACATACGCCGTTTAACTCCCCGCATTGACAGATATGGAACACTCAGGGCAGAAGGAAGGTTATACTATGCGCCAATCAGTGATGGCGCAAAGTACCCAGCAATCATACCGCGAGGTTCATTTGCCAAATTGATTGTTAAGCAAACTCATCTTGCAACGCTACACGGAGGAACGCAACTGGTCCTAGCGACCATCCGACAGCAGTATTGGATTACCAACGCACAGCCTTTTGATAAAAGCATACTGCATGAGTGTCTCACTTGTTTCAGATCCATTGCACGTCCAGGAAACCAGTTAATGGGACAGCTACCACGCCTAGGTTCCAGATGTAAAAACCGTTCGCGCAGACTGGTTTAGATTACGCCGGTCCCATAACGATAAAATGGAATGGAGGACGTGGGGCTAAAACTGCTAAAGCTTACATAGCTGTTTTTGTTTGTTTATCGACCAAAGCCTTCCATCTCGAAGCAGTGAGTGACCTTTCAACGTCAGCATGCATTGCAGCAATCAGACGGTTTATTGCTCGAAGAGGGAAATGTCACTCTATCTATAGTGACTGTGGAACCAATTTTTAAGGCAGCGAGAGACAACTGAAGGAAGCATTCAGAGAAATTGCAAAACGTAGTGAGGAGTTTCTCTTAAATGAAGAGATTCAGTGGAAATTCATTCCTCCCGGTAGTCCACACTTTGGTGGACTTTGGGAAGCTGGAGTGAAATCGATGAAACGACACCTAGTAAGAGCAGTTGGTCAACAACTGTTAACCATCGAAGAATTATATACACTCTTGGCCCAGATAGAAGCATGCCTCAACTCGCGCCCTCTTTGCGAAGTAAGTCCCGATCCTGCTGACTTTACAGCCATTACTCCAGGGCACTTCTTAAGGCGACATAGCACCTTCAAATTGAAAAAAAAATGTTATTTTCAAAGGCTTGTTTTTAATTGAATAAAAAGACATATCTTAATGAAACTTTTTACACATACTTTATTTATCTTACACTACATAAACAAAATTGTAAAAAAATTTTTGTGGCCCCCTGTCGCCTGTTACAATTTTTTGGAAAATACACCAAAAAAACCTGGCGTGCATGATAACTGCCCTCAGGAAAGTCTGAAAAAAAACAAAAACGGGGTTTTGACCAACATCAAATTGGCCTAAATATGAACTAAAAAAATAAAAATTGGTTGAAAAATAACAAAATGGCGGCGTTTTTTCGAAAATCGAGATTTTTTTCCCCCAAAAATCGGCTATAACTAAAAAAGTTTAATGCCGATTTTTTCCTCCGTAGTTCATTCTGAGCATTAACATGTGCAAATTAACGTGTTAAAATTTCAAAACGATTGGATAATATTGTTTTTCTTAATCATGCACGCCAACTTGAAAAACGTTGTTTCGAGAAAATCGCGTTGAAAGTTAAAATTCAATATTTTTTGCAAGAAGTCTTACCGAAAATTAATCTGCGATGCTTGGACCATACAATACACCTTCTTCTTGCTCATACTCCTCCTCTTCTAAAGATTTTTGCTCCCTTCAAGCAGTTCTGGCCTCTTTAGATGCCTCAGTCGACTGTTTTTCCGCCTGGTTAATTCTTGCAGCATCTGTATGCTCTGCATGTTCCAGCGCACATTGGCCAATTGTAATTCCCATGACTTGCATTATTTTCAAGATAGCCATAAATCCTTCATTAAATGTACATACAGAAATATTTGCAGCCATATTTAGAACGTTTTTCCCACAAAAAGTATGTTTGGGGGCCAAATTCCAAACACAAGAATTATAGCTTTCGTTATTATTCTGCGCAAAATTGCCCAAGCAACGCTTTAATAAATTTTCTGATGATAAGTCATCATAAATAGGCTTTAAGATTTCTTGTACCTCATCATCTAAAGGTGGAGGATGCTTGAAATTGTTTAATGCATTATCACCTGCTGCCTCCGCCTTGCGCCAGTTACACTAAGTCGTTTCTCCAACAGGACAATAACAGTGTTGAGGGTTCTCATCAGTGGAAATTTTGTGGTAATATGCTGCCCAAATTTCCTTGCGCATATTTTCAACTGAATCAGGATTTCTTCGTATAGTTAAATATAGCCATAATACGTGGCTAATTTTTTCATTAATTTTAGTGTCAGGTGAACTTTTTTCCGACCTTTTTTTGGAGATTCTACACTTTTTTTAGAAACATCTTTTACCTCTATTTGTTTTGTCTTTTTTTGCCAAGGCTAGCTTATTTTTTGCTTCTTTTAAAGGAGATGACCACTTATCTTTGTCTACACTTTGGCTTAAGTCGTTGTAGCGATATAGCGAAGTGAACGAAAATCATAGAAAAAATGATCCTGGGGCGCTTCGCTATATATACTCATAAAATTTTTTTGTTTTAGAATTTCAATTTTATATTATTAAAATCATGTTTTAAAACCTTCATTCTAACATATTCAATCAAAAAACAAAAATCAATTTTTACAAATTTGGAGGTGCTACGTTGCCTTAACTGGATGCAACTTATTCGAAATACCATCTATTTCATCAAACAAGCAAATTGACCGCAAATGGGAAGTCGTCCAGCAAATACGGAAACATTTCTGGGATAGGTGGAAGCTCGAGTATCTCACTCGATTACAAGAAAGACCAAAATGGTTGAAGATACGACCCAACATCCAAGTCGAGACCTTGTAATTGTAACAGCTGACAATTTTCCATCCACTCACTGGCCACTTGCTAGAGTAACGGAAGTACACCCCGGACCTGATGGTATAGTACGCGTCGTCTCGGTCAAATTCCACGGTAGAAAAACTAGACGCCCGATCACCAAAATCTGTCGTTTAACATTTGCCAATTCGAATCCTGACACTCCACCAGAAGAGCCTAAGCAATCACCCCAGACGGGCTCAATGCTAGCAAGTACAAAGACAAATAAGAGGAAAAGAATCAAGATCGCGCCAATCGGAGACACATGGTCTGAATATTTGTCAAATTACTCAAAGAAACCAAAATCAGAAAAACCGCAGACTCAATCACTAGCGTCCCGCCTGCTGCTTTCTTTGCTAGTGGTGTACTGTGTACTTGCACCAGTTAAGAGTAACGTCACGATCACCCAACTAACAACCGGATTCTACATTGAACTCTTCGGAACTGCACGAATCCACAGAGGAGCGTTGAAAATGCAACTTCAACTTCCATGGGAGAATGTAAAGTATGATCAGACTGCTGTAGAGACCGTTATAACCAAATGTCGCGGTTTATGTCAAGGCAGCTCAAGTGCAGCAACAGAAATTGGATGCTGGGAGTTAGTAAAACACTTAGAAGAATACAGAGATGAAATCATTCACAACATGAATAGTTTGAGGTTGGTCCACAACAGGAAAAAACGAGGTATACTTGGAACTTTGTTGACAGCAGTTTTTGGTGTGAATGACGCAGTTTACGAAGACATCAAAGGTTTGTCTGACAATCAGAAGAAAATTATTCGTTCCGTGGACAGCCAAACCAAATTAATGCTAAAGGCCACGACAACGTCGAACAGTACGTCAGGAAGGATCAGCACGCCATTAAACCGGTTTCAAGTTCAACTCCAAAGAGGTTTAGACCGCATCAATGAATTCAGCAGTTGGTATAAGACATTTGACCACAACAAGGTCAACATTCATATGCTGGCTATCTTCAAACAAGCAGAAAACTATTAAGATGAAGTCTATCATAAATATTCCAGTCTATTGTCCAGCCTATCATCACGCTCAAGCATCTGGGACTGCATCAATATAAACAACGCTCTACAAGACATCAACCACACTCAAACGCTACTTCCAGATCATTTGCAGATTGCATATCAGCCAATGGAGCTAACACAAGTCGACTCTGATGACAACCATCTGAAGCTACTGGCATTTCTTCCTATCAAAGATACGCGCCCTTACGATTTGATAAAACCTACACCAGTCCCATTCAGCGTCGGAAACAACACTTTTCAAACCTATGACATCCCATCGACAATATTGGGCGTAAACTACAACCTTCAGCAATATTTCGAAGCTTCATCGCAGGACCTTACCAAAATCAAAACTGATCAATATCTTGTGGACATCAGTGTGCTATACGACGTCAATTCAAAACCCAACTGCATCATCAACGAAATGCATAAGGTATTTGGTAGAAAACCATGTCCAATACATGTTTTCAAATCGCACATCATCATATGGAAACAGCTATACAATGCCAACTCTTGGATGTTTGCAACACCAACAGTGACCCCTGGCCAGGCTGTTTGCCACGGTAACCGCGAAAATATTATTCTCAACGCAACAGGAGTCGTTAGCCTTTCACAAGATTGCAGTCTTAGAGTCGAAAACTCACTGTTCACTGCTACCTGGGTTGCATCCACGAGAAACTTCGCTATTTATATTCTTCCACATTCACCTGCCCTCAACCAGAGTTTAAAACTAAAATCTATTCCTCAGCTCACACCACCAGCAATCATCAAAGCAGATGAATCCTTCGGAGCATATGTTGAACACGAACAAACAATGATGGAAGAATATCAAGCAATCTCGTGGTCAACTATCCGACAACACGGAACGAGTATCAGCCTTTCGGTCATCATCACTCTGATAATTATCACAACGGGCCTCATCTTAATTCAACGTCACCGAATGAATATAAATATTACCCCAAAACAACAACAAACAACATGGTATGACCGGCCTACGTCGTCTACTAATTAAGAACCTCGTAAGGTTCATGGCGGGCGGTAATGTTCATTAGCTAAATCTACTAAACTCACCTAGTCATCAGCAAAATAGTCAACTAGTTCATCGGCCAACAACCACTGACCAGCACAACATACTCACTTATCAACGCATCAGCGAATAAACCAATAAGTTCATCGATCGACAACCGGTAACTGGAGCAACGTACATACGCATCGACCCATCAGCGAATTCCACACGGTCAACCGTTTATTGCATTCAACAAATCCGTTGATCAGCAAAATTGTTGACCGAGTTGCGGAAACTTACATCAATGAGTGGATTTCAAGAATGCGACAACAGCTTGAAGTCAGCAACTTCAATAAAAATAAATGATGCATCATGATAGCAAAATGATATAAATAATGTACAAACATCGCAAATAAAATGTGTTCTGTTTTGATTGCAAACTAAAACAAGTCGTTTCATTTTTTCGTTTTCTTCCAGAACACATCTGTTGGTGCGATATTTACGAAATTGTCCAGTGCTGGCAATCATGTGCTAGCACCATAGCTGCTTCACATTGTGTTAAACCCATCCTATGAACTTCGTTTCGATTGAATGGCTGCACTGTAAGTTATATGAGTGAAATTAATTTTAGAGTTACCATCGTCCAAACTTTTTAAATTATATATTTTAAATATATATATTTTTCAACCAAATTTCTACTAAATCTATTTTAAAGCAAAGTTCATCTACTGCATGAATTTGGTTAAAATCTGGTGGCTTAATCGGAAGTTATAGGCCAAAAACCATTTTTTTTCTCAGCGATATTTCCGAATGGTACTACTGCCAGAGTGTTGCTTGTATTTCAAAATCACTTCTATTAGACCTGATCCCAGCTACTTTCAAGATGTCCTGTAAATTTCATATTGATCGCATTATGCGATCGTCAGTTCCCGTGAAGAGAAGTTTTGAGTTTTGAAAATAGCAGTAATTTGATCACTGGTTGCCGTTCTTGTTTACCACGGGATTGTAGAAATATTTTATTTAACTTGGTGGAAAAAATACAAAATTTATCAATGATTTGAATATATTTTCAAAAATCAAAAATTTTTCAGGAAGGTCAATGATTTGAAGGATTTTTTTTCAGGAGCCTGCTGTAGCTACAGAATTGCCCACACAACCTTGAAAGGCCATGTGTGTTAAATTATAGTTTACGTCAACACGCTTTGGAAATTTCACGATGATATATTGTTTTTCTTACAAGTAATGACAAATCGAAATTTAAAAAAAAATCCTTGCCTACTTTTAGGACAAGACTACACAAGACTCAGAATTTCCACTTCGTTATCATGAGCAAACTTAAAACATTAAAAATTTTCATTATCAATCCTTTTCTATAACAAAAATTTACACTGCTTGGATTTATACGAGTACCCGAAAATTCACTTAAATGCCCGCCGCCGCCAAAATGTTTGAGATATCTGAATTCGGGTAAATCATGGACCTGCCGGTTATATACATTTATGTCTTCCAAAATTTTAAGCTCAATCGGATCGGGCTCTCCAGAGATTATCTCCCTTAACCATTTTACTAATATATATATATATATATATATATATATATATATATATATATATATATATATATATATATATATATATATATATATATATATATATATATATATATATATATATATATATATATATATATATATATATATATATATATATATATATATATATGTATATATATATATATATATATATATATATATATATATATATATATATTTCTACATATTTGTATATATTGTCACCGTTACTCACCGCAACGCGCTCTATAACCCTTTACAAGGGCGGCAGTTTTTGGGCGGCTTTTGCTCGCGAAGAAAAAGGGGTCGCGGGTGGGCGCCACTCGCCGAAACACTGCCTCGCCACCGTCGCCCTGAAGCGAGAAGAGGATGACGGCCTCTTAGGTACAACACCGATTCGTTATCGATACTTACAAACCCCGCACAATTCACGTTCACACACTTTATTGCAACTAAATGATAATAATGCTACGTTATTTCCCAACGCGTTACCATAAAATGATAATCTTCTCAAAATTCTTTCAATCTTTTAGAATTTCATCAAACTTAATTCACAATATTTCTTTTTTTCTTACTTGCTATCTAACCTGCTGATTCCGGGTGTCAATATTCAGGATCGCCGCGATGCACTTACTCCCGCGATGGGGCCCTTTTCGTCGATCGATGCTCGCGCCAAAGTATTTCTTCTCGACTACTTCTCGACTGGTCCTCCTCGTTCGATACGAATCTCGTATTCCTATCTCGTCCACGGAAACTGAAAACTTCCCACGCAGATTTCTTTCCAGTACCACAAACGTTTAGTTAATCCTAATGCTGCCACTTTCAAATTTACTTGATGACCGTCGGCGGTTACACCTTTCCCAATCCACGTCCAAATATGCACCAAAATGCCAGAATAAGGAAAAGAAAAAGGATTCAGTTTAATTTTTGCACCAGCTCCAGACCTCCGTTCACTCACCGAGTTCGAACCAAAAAGAACGATTTACTGAGATCCCGCTTACAGGAAAATTTTCCTGGCGGCAGCGGGATTTTCAAAATTTTAAGTTTTAGGCACAGATTCGTGCATCAATTCACGACGACTTGAAACAACGAGCCGATGGCCATCTGCCAGGTCCTTCCAGCCCATGGCGTGTAGTTCGTCGAAATTACCATAGCTGGCAGCACCAATCGAATTTTTATACCGAATTTCTACCAAACAGAGCTAAGAGTAAGATCCAGTTACTGTGTCAATTTCATGAAAATCTGGTAACTTATTCACATTTCATAGGGCAAAAAGCAATGTTTTTTCTTTGCAATTATTCAAGATGGCACGACTGGCACAGACTTGCCCACAATTTAAAATCGCTTATATCAAACCTGGTCCTACTTGAGTCCAATGCATTCTGTAAATTTCAGTTGTATCTGATTATTGGTTCGTGAGTTCCCGTGAACAGAAGTTTTTGATGCTAAAAATATAGTTTAACTGGGAGAGGGTTACCGTTCTTGTCCGACATGAAATTTCCAAAGTTTTACTTTGATCGTGTATATAAAGCATAAAATTTATATACAGATTGGTTTTATTGTAAGAAACGGACATTTTTTAGGATATTCTATGGTTTGAATATTTTCACTTCCAAATTTTTATTTTTTCAAATTTAAGTCACAAAACTTATCATAGCTGGCAGTTCCAACCGAATTTTTCAACCAAATTTCTACCAAACATGTTTTCAAGTAAGGTCTAGCTACTGTGTGAATTTCGTCAAAATCGAACGATTGAATCAGAATTTATACGGCTAAAAGCGGTTATCCTTTTAAGTGATTTTTGAAGATGGGACCACTGGCACAGAATCGCCTGCGTTTCAAAATCACTTCTATCAGACCTGGTCTTACTTAAAACCAATACATTCTGCGAATTTCAATAAATTATGCTTATTGGATCTTGAGTTTCCGTGAACAGAAGTTTTTGATGCTAAAAATATAGGTAAATTGGGCAAGGGTTACCAGGCGTGTCCATTATACCATATCAATTTTTTTTTTGTTTATGTAAGCAAAGCACAAGATTTACATATGAGTGGCTTTTTTTTGAAGAGACGGCATTTTTTCAAGAGAGACAATGATTTGGAGGTTTTCACTTTCAGTGCCTAACCTAGCTACAGGGTTGGCAGCACGATCATTTAAAGCTACACGAATCTACAACTAAATAATATCAATATGTCCTGAAAGTTTCGTAATGATTGAATAGCTGTGTCAAAATTATCGCAATTTAAAAATTTTCAAGCTTTCCCGTTCTCATTTTAGGCACCCAGCGCACACATGGGGTTAAAAAATTCCACAACATTATCCGATCCACATGTAAAGCACGTTCGAAATTTATTTCCTCAACTTTATTTTTGCGAAAATTATTTGTGTACGGAATAATAGGTGTATTAATAATTTAATAATATCACTAAAATGGCCGCCGGCGCATAATGGTTAAAGATAATTGACATTTAGTGAGACCTGGACCTATTCTGCATATACACCAATGCATCCTGAAAGTTTCAGCTCAATCGGATGGCGCGTTCTCGAGATTATCTCACTGAAATTTTTTGATGATACATATATATATATATATATATATATATATATATATATATATATATATATATATATATATATATATATATATATATATATATATATATATATATATATATATATATATATATATATATATATATATATATATATATATATATATATATATATATATATATATATATATATATATATATATATATATATATATATATATATATATATATATATATATATATATATATATATATATGGAAATATGAATTTTTGGCCGAATCGATTTTAATACTAATGTTCTTCGAACATTAGTAAAATATACGACAAACCATACAAAATGTTAAAAAGAAATGTTGTTAGCTCATATATATACTAGCAAATAGAAAATGTAAAAATTTTTGATTACAACTATAACTAAACTACCAAAAATATGAAAATATTATACAAAAAAAAACTTCATACATGCATACACAAATTTACATTATTACAAAATCAGTGAATAACAATTTTTTTTTTGATAAAAAGAATACTAAAAAACACATAAAAAAAGCTTTTTGAATAAAACCACACTTATCACATAAGTAAAATCACGAAATATTTATGACTTAAATAATAGAAACTTAGCTATTTAGGTACATAAAAAAAAGCTTTTATAAACAAAATATAAATCGAAATTGTAAAAAATGGATCTGAGTTCAAAAAATGTCCTTTCTACAGAAATGATTTTTTTTCCCCAAAGAAAGAGGGTGTTGTGAACACTAAAATGTAAACACACACAAATGTCATAACATATTAAAAATATTCACTTTATGATTTTAGCGCCATTTTAAGAAAGTGGTGGGCACTAAAATTAGACTTAACTAAGCGAAGACTCAAACATTTAAATTTAAATCTAGATTTCGGAATAATCTGGCACTCATCTATTTACAATCTCGCCCATCAAAAACTTTTCTCAATAATAGCTCTGTTCGTGTACTTTTACTCGCGTTCATATAAGGAAACTTCCTGAATCATTTGGTGGCGGAAATTCATGAAAAATA
The DNA here is from genome assembly GCA_963978885.1 of Nemotelus pantherinus. Taxonomy (NCBI): domain Eukaryota; kingdom Metazoa; phylum Arthropoda; class Insecta; order Diptera; family Stratiomyidae; genus Nemotelus; species Nemotelus pantherinus. Next base: position 168,994,665 of record OZ022264.1, on the reverse strand, counting down.
CAAAAACGCGCTCATAGCATTTTCGTAGAGGTGACAACCAGAAGCGACAGTTGTTTGATTTTGAAATAATGATAGTGACCATAAAGTCTAAAATATAAAGATTATAAAGTCATCTATATTGCTTTAAATATGGTAACGTTCAATTAAATCGTGATGATGCTAAAATCAGTGATTTCCAGGGGTTGGGCATCTACAAGTTCAAGTTTACCAAAGTATGTACATTCTAGTTAGATATTTTTTCCTGAATAATGTGAATCAATTGTTTTGCTACTTCAAACGCAAGCGATTGCACGGATAACGCTGGAAAAAAATCTTCGTTATCCGACACTTATATTTTTTCTTCACTTAAAAATAAAGAATTGTTGCTGTTTGGTTGTGAGATTCCACACAATCTTTTGAAAAATATTGGTAGAAATGAGCTTTACACAAGAGAAGAAGATTTAGATATAACTGATATGTCTGTAATAGATCGCGAAACGGCCGAGTTTCCCGTATCAATATTCTCTGCTTTCATAAGCTTTAGAGACGATATACGTTGTCTATGCTGATTTATAGACAAGAAGGGAACCATGATCACAATTCAACAACATTTACAAGTAAATTATATCGATGGATATAAGTCGGAGATGTTAAAATTTATCACAACTAGCGTAAATAAAAATTAATGATTTCCAACTGCAAGTGGTCACATCAGTCAAGTATGCACTGTGTGCAGGTGTCTGATGAGAATCAGTACATACTTTCGAAACCACTTTGTCAAATAAAATTTTCAATGCAAATAAAAAATTATTCAATTTCAATCATCCCGCAAAAACAATTTCAATTATATATAGAATCTTTTTTTAAACTCCAAATTTTAAACTTCTAGTTTGTTTTTGTTATGCAAATGAGGTTTGATCAATAAGTAATGATATTGAATTGCATGACAGCTGTCAAGAGAAGTGGCTAGAGCGTTCTTGTCGGAGTGCAGAATATCAATATTAATTAAGTTAAAAGTGCTATATAAATATCCTCGAAAGTGCTTAACCCTGATTTCATAACCCTCGGCTGTGTTTGGCAAGCCTTTTTAATCGTTTCGTCACACAAATTCCGCATTTTACGGCTTTTCAAACAAAACTTTGAACACCTCGGGAATCCCCCAAATGAATAACTGATTGCAACCGTGAAACGCGGTGTTTTTTTGACGTCAACGGTTTAGCATCAAGAATTCAACTCGGTCATTTGTCTGCGAACATTTTGTCTTGTGTGCGGGCTGTGTGTGTGTCGCAAATTCAAGTTTTTCATCTTTTCGGGCTACGTAAGTGCACATTCAAAGAAATTTTCATAGAACAGTTACATTTTTCATAATTAAACCCAGTGCGTCACATACCGGGCATTTATATCCCGTCTAACTTTTGCACCTATTATCGATCAACATAGTCCGGTGGTTACAGTGTCGGCTCTTGGATATTAAAATTGCGAGTTCAATTTTGAATCAGTGTGAAATATTTTTGTGACTGGTGTGAAATATTTTTTGACTGGTTTTTGACAATTTTTTTTTAAACTTAAAAAAAAAAACAAAACACAACAACAGAAACAAAAAGCTGAATAATTTCAATTTAACTTAATATCCACACATCCGGACATTTATATCTACTTTTCTTTACGACTCATACGTTAATCAAATTGGATTGGTGGGTACGGTATCGGCTCTCAAATACAGAAATCGCGGGTTCGTATCTCATCAGGGTAGTACATTTTTGACCTGTATTCTTTGGTTTTTATATAAAACAAACCCAGTTCTTAATAAATAAAATACATCGACTACCGAAAAGCTGTGCTTTTGTGGGATTAAGCTTACTATATACGACTGTTACCACACATAATCGGTTCGTGTCCGTGATAAAATTTACGTCGTAAATTGCATACTTCTTGGCAGTTCAACGATGAGTTTCAAGTGCAGCCTAGAGAACTGTTTCGCATTCGACAACACCATGAAGTTTGTGCATTGCAAAGCATTCTGCAATAGAAAATTACATGGCGCATGTATGGGTGCTCCACGGGATTGGTACCATCCATACTAAGAACGCCATTTCATATGCACTGATTGCCAAAATGTGGACCGGCTGATGAAAAGCATGTACGACAGCATAGTCAGTTATATTGGTACATTGAATGCTGAAAAAGATCATCTTATATTGAAACATCAAGCTCAGGCTAGAGCAAACGAAGATATCCTGGCGGACATTTCGCAACATTTCGATGTACTTTCATCTACTCTTTCGAAGACTAACAACAACAACAACAATAGCGTTGAAAAGTCTCTTGCCGCACTAGAAGAGAGAATAGATTCTTTGAATGGCAAATTAGATACAATATCTTCAAGTATCCCAACCAATTCTGTCCCAAGCAGCTCTCGCCAAGTAACTTTTATAAATATGCTCGAGAATGCTGAGCAAAAATTTTCTTCAATGTTTGATAAGCTAAATTCCTTGCTAAAAAATGCGTTCGTTGAACAAGCACTAAAGTTAAGTAATATAAGTAATAAGCTTGAACACTTTGAGCACCAGCGTGAGAATCAATTGGAAGACTTAAATAATCGGCCATCTATTCACGAACATTCGCTTCTCCATGAACTCTCAATGGCCGATATTAACAGCAACATGCCAAAAGTGACAACAAAAGACATGGCTTCGTCTCCTATCAAAGAACTAACTTCTACTACTGGTTCATCAAGTAACCAACGCGAATCTTTTATTCCTTCTTGTACGAAGCCAATATACAAATTTGGTACTTATTGGTCGAAAAATGAATGGGACAGTCGCATTGAAAAAATAAAAAAAAATAATGAAAGTTGTCAAGACGAAGGATCACGCTTCCAATTACAAGTTGACACCGACAAAGTAGCGTTCTTCGTCAAAGGAATACCCCCCGCTGCTGATCAAGGTTGGCTGGATAGATTTCTCGATGCCGGTTTCCACATCACAGATTATTGTATAACAAAACTACCACAACGGAAACACAACTCGCAGAAACGATATAAAGTGTTGATTCCTTCAAAATATGCCTGGATTTTAACGAGTTTAGATGGAGGTAGCAGCAACTTCGACTGGAATGGCGTTACATTTTCTCCCTGGAAAAATCGAGTCACCAACAATAGGCGTAAGAAAAAAACTAAAACTAATTCTGTAAGAAAAAATTGTATTTGGCATAATGTTCCTATTATCCGCAAATCTCCATCCTTTCAAAATCCTCAAATTCTATCCAACTTGTTGACTATTCCTTCTAAAAACCCCACCCAGTCTACGGTGGTAACAAACAATTTATCGTTGGACGGTACTTTTAATATTGCTTCTACTCGTAAGAACTCATTAATTCCACGTTCTACTGATGCTTCCGTTTCTTCTCAACAAAATGCAAACAATATTAGCTCCTCTTTATCCTCTAGCCACCTAACTTCTTATGTCGCCTCTACCGAGGCAACTACGAATACTGCCACTATTGACAATTTAATGACAACTGCTTCTCGTCGAAAAGCAGTCAACTCTGTTAGGCATTTGTCCTAACATAACCCCTTCTTTTAATGGACTCAGACTCTTTTACCACAATTGTAGTGGTATGAGAGGCAAATTGAATAAATTATATCTTGACGCAAAATCCTGCCACTTTAATTTACTCGCCTTCACTGAAACTTGGCTAAATGACTCCCATAAGAATGAAGAGATCCTTGATAGCAATTGGACAATTTACAGAAATGATCGCGACTATTCTTCCACAGGTCAATCGCGAGGCGGTGGGGTTTTACTGGCGGTTAGCAACACTATTTCAAGTGAGATTATTGACATCACCCCCAATGTATTGTTCCAACACCTTGTTATTCGTGTTTCTTTGAATAACAATTTCCTTTACATTAGTTTGGCCTATATCCCACCCAGATCGGACGAATCAGTTTACAACCATTTCTGTGAATTAATATCTTCCATTACAACATCTCTAAATGAAAAAGACAAAATAATATTCCTAGGGGATTTCAATCGTCCCAACTTACGTTTTATCCCCGATGAAAACGACGCATTTCTTCTCCCTGTTAACCTCTCAGATTCCAATGACTTCAACCTTGCGAGTACTTTTTATGGCAACGATTTGCAGCAAGTCTCTCCAACTCCCAACCAAAACGGTCATTGGTTGGATCTTGTATTTACAAACGCCTATGACGAGGTAGTGGTAAGTCCAACTGATGATGCAGAACATCTTTTTTCAAATAGTTTACACCACACTGCACTATCAGTTGAACTTCCCACTTCTGATTCTATTTATTTTAGAGCGTACAATAATTCAATTGTATATGACTTTCTTAATGCTAATTATGAAAGCATTCACCATCACCTTGACTCTATAGATTGGCCGAATACTCTTTCAACGTTAGATCTTGAGGAAGCCATTTCCATTTTTTATGACAATATATTTGACGCCGTTGAAAGATATGTACCTAAGATAAAAAAAAAGAAGAAACTGTCTGAGCCATGGCTTGATAGGGACCTTAGGCATTTGCGAAATCGAAGGAACAAACTTTATAAGCGGATTAAAAACAATATCGACGTTAGTTCTGCTATTCAGGATGAATATAATGAAACTGCTAAGCAATTTCTGGCAAAGTCTCACGAGGCTTATGACAATTACATTAAGGCAACAGGTGAAAATATAATCCGCGACCCGAAAAAATTTTATGATTTTGTAAATGTGAAGCGAAAAACTACTGGTTATCCATCGTCGATGTTCTTTAATGATATCACTTCTTCCTCTCCTAATGAGATTTGTGATTTATTCGCAGATAATTTCCAGAATATTTTTATTGCTCTATTTTATTCTATCCAACTTGTTGACTATTCCTTCTAAAAACCCCACCCAGTCTACGGTGGTAACAAACAATTTATCGTTGGACGGTACTTTTAATATTGCTTCTACTCGTAAGAACTCATTAATTCCACGTTCTACTGATGCTTCCGTTTCTTCTCAACAAAATGCAAACAATATTAGCTCCTCTTTATCCTCTAGCCACCTAACTTCTTATGTCGCCTCTACCGAGGCAACTACGAATACTGCCACTATTGACAATTTAATGACAACTGCTTCTCGTCGAAAAGCAGTCAACTCTGTTAGGCATTTGTCCTAACATAACCCCTTCTTTTAATGGACTCAGACTCTTTTACCACAATTGTAGTGGTATGAGAGGCAAATTGAATAAATTATATCTTGACGCAAAATCCTGCCACTTTAATTTACTCGCCTTCACTGAAACTTGGCTAAATGACTCCCATAAGAATGAAGAGATCCTTGATAGCAATTGGACAATTTACAGAAATGATCGCGACTATTCTTCCACAGGTCAATCGCGAGGCGGTGGGGTTTTACTGGCGGTTAGCAACACTATTTCAAGTGAGATTATTGACATCACCCCCAATGTATTGTTCCAACACCTTGTTATTCGTGTTTCTTTGAATAACAATTTCCTTTACATTAGTTTGGCCTATATCCCACCCAGATCGGACGAATCAGTTTACAACCATTTCTGTGAATTAATATCTTCCATTACAACATCTCTAAATGAAAAAGACAAAATAATATTCCTAGGGGATTTCAATCGTCCCAACTTACGTTTTATCCCCGATGAAAACGACGCATTTCTTCTCCCTGTTAACCTCTCAGATTCCAATGACTTCAACCTTGCGAGTACTTTTTATGGCAACGATTTGCAGCAAGTCTCTCCAACTCCCAACCAAAACGGTCATTGGTTGGATCTTGTATTTACAAACGCCTATGACGAGGTAGTGGTAAGTCCAACTGATGATGCAGAACATCTTTTTTCAAATAGTTTACACCACACTGCACTATCAGTTGAACTTCCCACTTCTGATTCTATTTATTTTAGAGCGTACAATAATTCAATTGTATATGACTTTCTTAATGCTAATTATGAAAGCATTCACCATCACCTTGACTCTATAGATTGGCCGAATACTCTTTCAACGTTAGATCTTGAGGAAGCCATTTCCATTTTTTATGACAATATATTTGACGCCGTTGAAAGATATGTACCTAAGATAAAAAAAAAGAAGAAACTGTCTGAGCCATGGCTTGATAGGGACCTTAGGCATTTGCGAAATCGAAGGAACAAACTTTATAAGCGGATTAAAAACAATATCGACGTTAGTTCTGCTATTCAGGATGAATATAATGAAACTGCTAAGCAATTTCTGGCAAAGTCTCACGAGGCTTATGACAATTACATTAAGGCAACAGGTGAAAATATAATCCGCGACCCGAAAAAATTTTATGATTTTGTAAATGTGAAGCGAAAAACTACTGGTTATCCATCGTCGATGTTCTTTAATGATATCACTTCTTCCTCTCCTAATGAGATTTGTGATTTATTCGCAGATAATTTCCAGAATATTTTTATTGCTCCTGACTCATCAACCTCACATCTCCCTTCCTCTCATTCCACTGCTACAGCTTTTATCAGCCACTTAGAAATTACACCTGACGAAATACGTAAAGCTATTTCGGAACTCGATTGCAACAAAGGTCCAGGGCCAGATCTTCTTCCTCCAACTTTCTTGCGCAAATGTGTAGAGCAGCTTATAACTCCCTTTCATATCTTTTTCAACAGATCACTTTCGTCTGGAGTTTTCCCATCCCGTTGGAAACTTTCATACGTCACACCCATATTCAAAAATGGTGATAGACGCTGTATCGGAAATTATAGAGGTATTGCCATCTTATCTTCTATTCCGAAACTTTTTGAAAAGATTGTCTACGAAAAACTTTCGCCACTTGTTGACTCCCGTCTGAACGAGCAACAACATGGTTTTAGAAAAGGTCGCTCAACTACCACAAATTTGACAGTCCTAATCTCAGAAGTCCTATGTAAAATGGAGAAAGGATACCAAATTGACGCAGTCTATACAGACTTTAGTAAAGCTTTTGACACAGTTGACCACCCTACCTTAATTCTAAAGCTACTGAAATTCGGACTTGGTGGATCTTTGCTTAGCTGGCTGACTTCTTACCTTGGAAATCGAACTCAGCTGGTAAAATTTCAAGGACTCTTATCGAAAAATATCTCTGCTACCTCTGGTGTACCACAAGGTAGCCATCTTGGCCCACTTCTCTTTAATATATTTATTTCTGACCTATCTGACGCCCTAGCAAATATACCTCATCTACTTTATGCCGACGATCTCAAAGTCTATCATATCATTAAATCTAAATCCGATGCACTCTTTCTCCAATCCCAACTTGATTCACTTGATCATTGGTGCAATGAAAACAAGCTCTCTCTCAACATTGCTAAGTGCCAAGTTATAAGTTTCTCCCGAAAATGCACCGTCTCACATAACACATACTTCCTCGGGAATAATTTGTTAGCTCGAGTTGACAACGTTGTTGACCTTGGTGTTGTCTTGGATGAGCGACTCCACTTCACCTTGCATTATGATAAAATACTTTCCCGTGCGAACAAACAGCTAGGCTTCATCAAAAGACGTGCCAAAGAATTTCGTAACCTGTGGGTCACAAGATCCTTATATACCTCTCTTGTACGCCCCATTCTCGAATATGCTTCCATTTGCTGGAATCCGGCTTTTGAAACCCACAGTAGCAGGCTCGAGTCCATACAAAAGCAATTCTTACTTTTCGCATTGAGAGAACTATACAACCCTTACGATTTTAATACCCTTCCTCCTTATGAGTTTCGACTGGGTCATCTAAACTTATTAACACTTGCATCTAGAAGAAAGATGATTTCGGCCTGCTTCACATTTGACGTCATTAGAGGCGTCATCAAAGTTGAATTCCTGAATAGCAAAATGGTGTTGAATAACCCTGTAAGAAATACCAGGTCCTCCCGTTTACTTAAGGAATATCCACACTCCACTACTTACGCAGCTAATGAGCCGATAAATAGATGCTGCAGGATATTCAATAGCATAAGTAATCTGTATTCTCCAACAGTCTCAAAATTATCCTTCAAATCCTCCCTTTTCCAAGCCATCCGCAACCCTTAATCCTAAGCTATATAACAATGTTTTATTTATTTGTTATTTATTAATTTATTATTGATTTATTTTGTTAATTATTTTATTTAATTTTTCGTTTTGTTTCTATGTACTATTAATTTACAACTTTGCTTTTTTTACTGTTTATGTTACTTGTACCTTGCTTGGTTGATAAATAAAATAAATAAAATAAAATGAATATAAACCAAGGTGATTAAACTTAAAAGATATATTTATTTTTCAACATAGTCTTCTAGCAAGTTAATACATTTAGTCCATCTTCTTTCCAAACCCAGGATACCCTCAGAAAAAAATTATTTATCTGGACTCTCCCAAAACGCCTCAACAGCGGCCATCACTGCCCTATCATATTCAAATTTCTTACTCCGAAGGTGTTGTTTGAACCGAAGAAAGACATAGAAGCCGCTGGGAGCTAAATCTGGCAAATAGAGTGGGTGTTCAAGCATGTCGAATCCTGTTTCTTTAATTGTATCCATTGCAACTGCAGGCTTGTGAGCCGGTGCGTTGTTTTGAGGAAACAGAACTTCAGTTCGCAATTGGCCGTGTCTCCTTCATCGCCTCTCGCAATCTTCTTATTTGGCCAGCTTAGTAAGAGCCTGATATAGTGGCTCTCTTTTCCAAATATTCCAGAATAATAATTTTTCAGCGTCCCAAATAACTGATCCGTTAGCATTTCCTGCCGAACTCGACACTTTGAATTTCTTCGGCGTCGATGAAGAGAGTCCTTTCAGGTCATCGATTTCATTTTAGTTTCTGGATCAAAATGATCAATTCAGGTCTCATCCATGGTCACGAAAGGTGACAAAAAATTCTCATGATCTACCTGGAACTTTTCGAGATTCATCCTTTCTCTCAACTCGTTTCTTGTTATGCTCGTCCGTTAACATTCTCGGTAGCCAACGCGCAGAGACTTTCTTCATATGTAGATTTTTGGCAAAGATTATTCGAACACTACCATATGAGATCCCAGTGATTTCAGCTACATGCCTGAAGGTCACTCTTTGATCTGCCAACACGACATCTTCGACTTTTTTTTTTACATTGTCTTCAGTTGTCTTTGCGGTGTTCATCTTCAGTGGATGTTCTTCCCAGCATAAACTCGTTGGCCTAGCGTGCAAAGGTGGAATAAAGAGGAGCAGAGTCCCTTAATGTTTCCACCATGTCGCCGTGTATGCCTCTGGTAGACAGTTTTTTCAAACAGGGATACTTAATGACAGCTCTAATTTCGTTTTTCCCTATTTTGATGTTCTCTCTTCGAATGTTCGTATTCAAATGAATGCCACTCTCTTGGAACTGTGTTGGTTTGGAACTAGTGAATATCTCACTCTTACTCCATTCTTGTCAGTGGGCGGTCTTGCGCTCAGCTTCCTTTCATAGCTTCAATAAGTGCATTTTTGTGCGTTCAGTTATTTATTAAATATTTGCGAGACTCCTCAAGTGTAGATACTTCTCGTGTCGTCTGCTCGGGAATTTCAGGATATTCATGGTACTGTTATCGTGTCGGTCTATTTTGCCAAAGAGTTTAAGGGCTTTGTTTCGTAAGTACAGTTCGATTGTCTCTATTCGTAGGTCCTGATGTATGTCATTATTTCTAACATATCATGGTATCCTGAAAATTCGCCGCAATGCGATATTTTGACATGTCTGAAGTTTACGTTGAGTGGTTTTAGTGGTTTGTGCAAACGCTAGGCTTCCATATAAAATAGTTGGTCTAATTATTTATTTGTATAAAAGTTTCTGTTTTTTATGTGCAGTCTTTTGGTTTATTAATTATAAGTGGGAGCAGAGATTGGAGGAGGTTGTTGCACGCTTTTCTTTTGTTTTGTATGTGTTCCGTCTAGGTTAACTTGTCGTCGAATGTTAGTCCTAGGTATTTTGCGCTCCGTTGCCATTGTATCTGTTGATCGTCTTCGGTCAGTTTGTGTGGTGTCTGTCGCCTTTTCATCGTGATGAAAATCGCCTGGGTTTTGTCCAAGTTGATTTTGATTTTCCATCTTGTTTATGGAGGACTGCAGAGTTGAAGTAATGGCTTCTGCTAGCCTGGAAGTGTGAAAGATGCACGTATCATCGGCGAAGAGTGATAATTTTTGCTACGGGCAGTTTGGGGATATATGCTGTTTATAGATTATACAAAAGTGGTGATAGCGGGGAGCCTTGTGGTACTCTAGCTGCAATTATACATTCTGTTGAGAGAAGACCCTCGATTCTCACTCTGAATGTCCTGCCCTTAAGGAATGATCAAATGATCTTTATGAGTGGGAGAGGTATTTTGAATTCATGCATTTTAAAAATTTGTCCTGCATGACAGACTTTGTCGAAGGCTTTTGTTATATCGAACATAACCAGTCCAGTTGACTTTGTTTGGTTGAGTCCTGTTCGGATATGTTGCACTACCCTTGCTAACTGGAGTTCCGTGGAGTGTTGTGGCCTGAAGCCGAACTGCTCTCCTAGGATAATGTTGTCCTCATAGACTTTTTCGCTTAGGCGAGAAAGCAGAACTCGTTCAGCCAATTTAGCTAGAAATGTTAGGAGGCTTATGGGTCTCCAATTTCGGGGAAATGTTAGGTTTTTACCTGGTTTTGGCAAAACTATGATGATGGCTGATTTCCACGCCTTTGTATATCTCTTTAGATGGAGCATCCCGTTGATTATGTCCGTTAGTGTCTGTAATGTGTTGTCTGGTAGAAATTTGAGGCATAGGTTGTTGATATTGTCTATTCCTGGCGATGTTCGACGGTTCAGTCCCTTCACAAAGCTCTTCACCTCGTCCAAAGCTGTTAGTCTTAATCGTTCTACCTCCCTTGGTTCGGAATTTAAAAGGCTTGAGGCGATTATGTTAATGCGTTCTTCATTATCTATGTCATCTAGAGAAGAGCAGTTTTCTTCTAATTGTAGTTCTAGTGAATCCGCAAACGCGTTGGCTTTTTCTAGCGTGTCGTATTTTATGCCTTGTGTGCTGTGTATTGGTGGCATGATTGGTTTGTTTTTAGTTCGGAAATGTTTGGACAGTCGCCAGAGCGTGTCACCCCCCAGGTTCGATACCTTGCAGCAGACTCTCCCACTGCTCATTCTGGTGTCGAGTTATATGATCACGAATCGCGTTGGTAAGCCGATTTGCTTCCCGTTTTGTTCTAGGGCCACCTGTGCCTCTAGCTCTTCTCCGGAGTTGATTCCTCCTCCGTATAAGCAATTTAATTGACTTTGGGAGTTCGTAAGGACTTTGTTTTTCCTTTACCGGAATTGTGATCGTATTGTCCTCTTTTGCCTGCTTTATTGTGTTGGTGAGGAGATCAATTGATTTTTCTAGTCCGCTGACCGTTTAGGTGCTTCTGGGCTAATAACTTCAGTCAGTGCGACTCGGAAAGCTTGCCAGTTTGTAATTTTCCTCTCTTTTACTGAAACTTTCATATAGATGTTCTCTATTCGAAAAAGGACCGGCTTGTGATCAGAGTACAGCTCGTCGAGGACGTTGATGTGTATATGTCGTTCTAACGCTTGTGATATCACTTTATCTAGGGCGTAGCTGTTTATAGGGCCAAAGTGCGTTGGCTCATTAGGGATGTGCAGGCTTGCTGGTTTGACTGTGATGAACTTATCTACCTCGATCCCCGCTTTGTTACTTCTCACAGCTCCTCAATGGCAGTGGTAGGCATTAATGTCTCCTGCTAGGAAGATTGTGCCTTCGTGATCAAAGAGTGCACGTAGGTCTTCGATAAACTCCTGCGATCTAGGAGGGCGGTACCCCAAAATCAGTGTGAACTCCAGAAAACGTGTTTGAACCTTGATGTCAGTGGCTTCCATACCTCTGAGGGTGGGGGTAGGTATAGAGGAATAGTTAATGTTTCTTCTTACGAGGATTGCAGTGCCTCCTCCCCTACCAGTCATTCTATCATTCCTGTGAAGTATGTAGTTGGGGATCCGGAGATGGTCACCGGGTTTGGGGAACGTTTCCTGTATGAGCATGATGTCAACTTTTAAATCAATCAAAAGTTGCATCAGCTCTCCCTTTTTGGGCATTAAGGAATTTGTATTCCACGTAAGAATCGAAACTTGGTTAGTGTGGTTCATTTTTTCTTGCTTGAAGTGGTGGCAAGTAAAGTTTGGGTAGCGAACATGTCTTGAACCATCCTCGCCATCATGTCTTTCATCATTTTGTGAAGTTGTTCTTGCATGATGTCGAAGAACTGGCCCATATGTTCCGGACTGGTGATGATAGGATTGTTTATTTTGTTAGTATTTGTAGTAGGTTGTGATACGGGATTGGAAGCATGGATGGCAGAGCTTTTGTAGCCACTTGGACTCTCACTCGCTACTTGCGCAAACGATCTTCTGAAGTTCTTCGGATTCTGTGGACAGCCCTCATAACTCGCAAGGTGCTCGCCTACGCAGTTTACACACTTAGGCTTTTCTTCACTCGACTTTTTGCAGTTTGAGAAATGGTGGAGTCTGTCGCATTTAACGCAGCGGGCCTGGGCGTGGCAGTTGTTAGCAGCATGTCCAAATTGCTGGCAATTATGACACTGTAGGGTTTTGTGATTCTAGTTTGCACATTAGGTGACATATTGCTTGGATGTTGTAGATTTCTTTTTCACTTCTAGGAAGGAGTACTTTCACTAATTTTGATGGACCTGACTTCGATTTGAGGTAGAAGGCTTCAATTGGGTGGGAACCCTGCCTTTCTAGGTCTTCTTTTACCTCTTCCGGGGTTAGACCGTAGAGCCCTCTGATAATCACGTTTAAATTCTTTTCCTCTGGAAATTAGTACGTGTGGTACTGTACCTTGAGGTCGGTGAAGATCTTGGTGATCTTTCGGTGGTCTGCAATTGTGGCTGAGATGATTTGGATCCCTGGAACACGTTTTGCAGCGTCAAACTTTACATTCCGCTCTTTGAGGAGCCGGGCCATGGCTATCCACTGCTCTGGTTGGCGGAGTATTATTGGAACTGGTTTGGTGTTCCCTTTGCTCGGGTCTACAATATCGGGATTAGATTGTTTTGCCGTAGTCGTGTTTTGTGGTGTACTCGGAGATGCAAGTACGTGAGTGAGATTCTTTGTCTTTGTTGATTTATGCGATAAGTCTTCTTTCTTCTTTTGTACTTTCTGTATGTGGGGGGGGTAGTCAGTGGAAGAGGAGGGTAGTCCAGGTCTTTAAATTCATCAGTTTGCGTCTCCGGGTCTACTTGTTCTGTCTGGTTTTCGTTTGTTTCGGTCATTGATTCGTTTTCTGACATGTCCACGTCCTCAAGGCTGCTGTCACTGTTTGTAGTTTTGTCATCTGTGTAGCGAATCCAATCCCGGGATCCCGGCCAATTTCTGGTCCCGAAAATCCCGGGATTGATGAGCTCTAATCCCGGGATTTTCGGGATCAGAAATTGGCTGGGATTTCGGGGCCGGGAGTCAAGCATCGGCAATCAAGTTACAGCAAGACTCGAAAAGTACAAATAGAATCCACATTTATGAGAAAAAAATTAGCTCACATCAAAATGCGTAAAGAATAGAGCAAAACAAACCGATGTAACAGCTAACAAGAGAATACAAAGGGGTTTATAAATAAATAAGTATGGACTGTTTCGCATTTAGTGCATTCGTTACATCGAATGATTTGAGGAAATTAATAGTAGCGAATGTATACACAGATTTACCAAAATCCTTAACAACAATCAAAAAAAGGTTGTTAGCTATGCAAGCAGGATAAAGAAAATAATAAAAAATAAGATATAACAGGCTAGTATCTCAGGTGAACGGTTCAGTTTGATGTTTGATGAATGGACCTTGACTGCAGATAGGCGCTATATAAATATAAACATCTACTTAGTAAATTCTTACTGGAGCTTGGTGCGAGTAAGAATATCAATGACAGCTGGAAACTGCCTAGATATGAGTTTAATGTTTCTCTAGGAAAAGACATAGTTACCATCGTAACTGATGGGTCAAACGAAATGCGAAAAGTAGGCAGACTATTTGGTACAGAGCAACATATTTGTTTGGCGCATAGCATCCACTTGGCAGTTTGCGATATTCGCTATAATATGAGGTCCATTCCAGATTAAAGAGTTGATGAAGCAGCTGATAGTCTGAACGACCACCACGAAGATTTGGATGGTCCTGAATCAGCTAACTACGTTGAAACCGGTCGCCTGCAAGACACGCTAGATCAGACGAAGGACATCAGCGCATGCATGAAGAAAGTTCGTTAGGTAGTTTTATATTTTAAAAAAGCTCCAACGAAAAATAAACACGATCTTCAAAACTATGTCGGATCCGAGCAAGGCATTTAACTGTCTCCTTTAAATGGATTGTAAAACAAGATGAAATAGTCTCTTGACAATGCTCGAATAGTTTCCCATTTTGAAAAATAGTATGCATTAATAGGCCTGCAATATTCAGAGCAATTAGAAGCAACAGAGTTTGATTCGATTCAGAAAATTATTGAAGTTTTACTCCCTGTGAAATTGGCTACGGCGGCCTTTAGTCGCAGACTTGCAAATTTATGCACTGTTAATACTTCATCAAGATTTGTATTTAGGCTGTTAGGAGAAAAACGGTCTATTCTTCTGAATGCTATGAAAATTGCAATATTGGACCGAATAAAAGAGCGTCAGTGTACCGAGCTATCTGGTATGCTAAGCTATCTCCAGAATCCACATTGTACCAGCGAAAATTTACCAGGTGAAATAAAATCTCTATTTTTGAAACCAAGCAACGCAAATGTTAAAAAAAATACTTCAATGATCTAGATGCTGAGCCCTATGCTTGGTAGCCAAAGAAATGAAGAGAACCCAGTAGATACCCATATTGATCAGAACAAGGTAGTCGTCAATTAACGCTACAAGAAGAGCTGCAAAAGTATGAAAATAATCAATCATGAAATGCCGCAAGAAACTAATCTAATTTAAACCATTGCAAAAGAAATGAATCTTTTCGAAAGTGGTGGCACTTGCATAGTTTGGAGCAGGCGTACCAATATTTCTCGACCGTTTCCGCGTCGTCCGAAATCGGGAACAAATTTAGAAGCAGGCTTGGAGACGATACCTTAGATGCTTTGCTATTGCTTCAATGTTACTTCCGAAAAACCTAATGAGCTTTGGCCGACATTTTTATATGTTACTATATTATGTATCTCAATTCTAAGAGTTGTGTTTTGTTGTTGTGGTTTTTGGTCGTGATTTTTTGTTGTAATTTGTAATAGATGTAATTCTTAATATCTGTCTTCATACTGTCAACGTTTTGGATAATTAAAATTATTGTTTTTATTTGCATCAATAACATAAATTAGTAATAATGCAATTTTTTATACACTGTTGAGCTCACTTATTGTTGTAGTTTTGAAATGATGGGAAATTATATAATCTGTTTACTAGAAACTTGACTTATTTTGTTGTGTTGTATTTTGAATTTGAAATCCCGGGATCCCGGGATCCCGGGATTTGAGATTTTTTAATCCCGTAATCCCGGGATTGAAAATATGGTTCGGGATTGGAATCCCTACATCTGTGTCACTGGATGAGGAGTTATTTGTCGTTTGAGGAGAGGGTGTTTTGACTCTTTTTCTTTTGCTGGGTATTGTTGTTTTCTTCGTCCTGTTTTCTTTTTCAGTCAGTTTTTTGAGTAGCTCGTCGTTTCGTTTCAATAGTTCACGGTTGCATCGTCTTTGCTCAGCTAGCTCGTTTTGAGTGTCTTTTAGTTGTTCCACTATTTCATTCAGCTTCTCAATGGTTTTTTCTTGACACTCTTTGTTTTGTCGAAAAAGGTCCAGTTGTTGGTTCAAGGAAGCAATTAGTTTGTCTTTGTCGGTGTCCGTCATTGTCGCAGTTGGTGTGTGTCTAATCTCTCGCCCTGCGTTGGCAGAGATAACACTTTCCATACTCACTTCAAGAGTCTCGCAAGGATTTTCAATGAGATTGATGCTGATTTTATGCACTTTTGTTTATTTTTATGTCACTTATTGAAATTAATAAAAAAAATAGGCTGATTACAATCCCACAAACCAGGAATATCGCTCCTTCTCTCCAGTTTTGCTCGCCAATCGAATGCCAATCGAAGAGGCTGTCACTTTATTTGCCATACACCTTGATCTTCTCTCAAGGAATATCCTTCCTTTTGTGACGAAAGCGCTGTCATTTGCTTTCGTTTACACTTTAGTCTTCCCACTGGGAATATCCTTCCTTTTGTGCGTTACCACTCAGAATTTTCACTTTGAACGTCAACTCACGTCGCGTGTCTAATGCCGAGTGTGTATTGTGTGTATGAATGCCGCTCCCTGGAATCGACACCTATTTGTATGTTTTTTTTTCATGCTGACTTAGTGAGCATATGTAGAAGTAAAGAATTTTTTTTTTTAATATCATCCCAACTGGAAATAACTGATTACCATTACTAATTGATCCACCCACATAGAAATATACATATTATCTTCATATTGAACAATGGTAATTGCAATTAAATAAGAAAGCATTATTTAGCACTATAATTTTACAAGATCTAGCATTATTTAGCATTAAATAAAAATGAATCTAGCATTTTTCAAGAAAATAAACGGCAGCACTGGATCGGACATTAGACAATAAAGTTAGTCTGTTTTGGAACGCCAGCTTTGTCGGCGACCATACAGACGGGTCAATGAAACAAGCCTAGTTTTTATTACCAATTTCGCCACGCAAGACTTACAAACATAGTGACCCACATTATAAAAGCCATTTATAATATTACATGGCATTTATAATATTAAATTATGAAGTGACCATAATTTGCTCACTACATATCCCGTGATTGTTTTCTTTGTAGGCACATGAAATAAAAGCATAATTATGATAAGGACGCGTTATGACAAAAAAGACTTTCTCGTACATATCCAGTGTTACTAAATAGCAGCTAGGATGTGCCACCCTCGTGCAACGTGAAAGTTGGTGCTGCTTTGGTAATCTCAGACCGTCACCCAGGCGTTATATCTGAGTATTATTTATTTATTTATTCATTGAAATAAAATCCATTTCATTCATATATTTAAAGCCTAATTATCTTAAAAATAAAAATGATAATAAAAATAAAGAAAAGGTAAAAAACAAAAACAAATATTTAGTGGCTGTTATAGAATCCAATAAAAAAAGCTAATGATAACAATATCAACTAATAAGCTAGTGGTAATAACATTGAGAACTGAGCGATACTAAATTAGTCCTATATCTAATTTATCCATGGAAAAAAAGTGCACAGCTCATGTTTAATGATATTTAGAGAATCATTAAAAAAATCGACCCGATTGCTCACAATATTGCTCGTATTTTGGAATCTCATTAGAGGAGAATTTTGGTGAAAATTTGACCTAAAGTTATCGACAATGAATATATCGTTCGATCTAGTTTGCCTGGAGGGAACCCGAAATCGCAAAACTCCAAGGAGATAAGGGGAATCCAAATTGCCATTAATTAAATAAAATAAAAATGTGACATCATGGTATGCCCGACGAGCCTGAAGCGACGTAATGTTTAGCAACTCCATGATCACATAATAAATATTTTCAATACCGTTCAAACGAAGTTTTGAAGCAACGTATTGTAAAAATTTATGCTGAATTCTTTCTAGTTGGTCAATGTGCACCATGTATTACGGGCTCCAGAGAACTGATACAAATTCGAGCTTATGCCTAGTACTATACTCTTCGCGAAACGAATTCAGCGGTCAAATCCCATACAAAAGAGCTTTACTGACGAATTGAAAAGCTCTTTTTGTATGGGATTCGACCGTTGAATTCGTTTCACGAAAAGTATAGTACTAGGCATTACTGCGACCACAACAGACGTGTATAATAGCTTCAAAGTATTGATATTATTAAACTCACGGGAATTACATATAACAACGCCAAGCAATCTGCGAGTTTCGTTAGCAATGTGATCATTGTGATTGGTAAAGCTTAAATCACCGTCAAAGGTTATACCCAGATCCTTGATTTGATTAACTTTTTCTATAGGGACACCATTAAATGTACTCCTAAGTACTCCTAAAACTTACTCTGGTCCTGTTGAAAATAATAAATTTATTTGCTAATATTTAGTTCTAAATTATTATCAACGCAGTATGCATACAACCGATCAATATTTGACTGCAGCAAATGGATGTCAGAAAGAGTGTTAATATCTTTAAAAACTTTACAGTCATCTGCATACAATAAAAACTGAACTTCATGGAAAACTGAACTTATATCGTTTGTTAATATTAAAAACAATAATGAACCAAGATGTGAGCCCTCTAGTACACCAGAAGCGGGAAAGAAGGCATTTGAGAATGTATCATGAAATTTCACAAACAATGACCGATTGCTTACGTAGCTACAGAGCCATTCATACATAGAACCATGGAATCCAATGTTTTTCAGTTTTTTAAACAGAAGCGTTAAGCTAATTTTATCAAATGCTTTACTAAAATCTGTTTAAATTGAATGAACTTGGCCGGACGATGTCAGGGAATTTCAAATAAAGTTATGGTATGAAATAACATAAGTTGCGGTGGATTTTCCACTACAGAAACCATGCTGATTACAAATAATTAGAGGCCTGATCAGAAGAGTGACAAAGTCACAAACTAAACTTTCAAACACTTTAGGAATGGTTGACAAGATACAAATAGGACGGTAATTACTGACATCACATTTGTCACCTGATTTGAAAATAGGAACCACATAGCTTGATTTCCAGAATTCAGGGAATGAGCCAGTGCGAGGCGACATATTGAAAATGATAAGTAGAGGAATTGATATGGAAAAAGCACAGTTTCTTAAAAACAGAAAGGGAATATTATCAGGCCCAGAGCTTTTTCTAACGTCTAACGTTGATAACTTTTTTAATAGATCATTCGAGTTGATATAAAAATCAGACACACTAAGAGGATTGTTTGAAGGCAGAGGGTCAAAATTATTAGATTGACTAGAATACACTGTCTGAAAGTAATTGGCAAACATATTACAAATCTCTCTGTTATCAGAACTATGAAAATTATTTAAGGAGAAAGTGACAGGTATCTAACTATTTTTTCTAAAAGAGTTCACGTAGCGCCAGAATTGTTTGGGATTGTTATTAATATTATAATATTTTAGTATACATTCTTATAACTTTAACACTGTTCCCCAGCATGCTTAAAATTTGTAAAACAAAACTAAAAAAACCATGATTGATTTTCAGTTCAATAATAGTCAAGATCCTTTATAAGGTCTTCTTTCTAAAACTTGTTCTTCATTCTCTTTATTATTAGTTCAATACTTTCTGTTTTTACTCATAAATGACCAATTCAAATTAAGCCAAAATAATTTTTTACTAATGTTCGAAGAACAATAGTATTAAACTGGTTTCGCCGAAAATTCATATTTCTTTATATATATATATATATATATATATATATATATATATATATATATATATATATATATATATATATATATATATATATATCAGCAAAATGATTAAGGGAGATAATCTCTGGAGTGGCCGATCCGATTAAGCCTAAATTTTCGGAGAACGTAGGTGTATATAGTAGGTAGGTCCACGACTTTCTCAAATTCAGATATTCTAAACCTTTTGGCGGCGGCGAGCGTTTTAGTGAATTTTGAGGAACTCCTATATTTCCAAGCAGTGTAAATTTTTGTTAAAGAAAAGTATTGGGAATGAAAACTAATTATGTTCTTAGCTTGTTTATGATAAATAATCGGAAATTTTGAGCCGTGTGTGGGTGCAGGGTGCCTAAAAGTAGGCAAGGATTTGTTTTCAAATTTTGATTTGTCATTACTTGTAAGAAAAACAATGGATCATCATGAAAATTACAGAGCGTATTGATGTTGACTAAAATTTAGCACGTAGAGATTTTCAGCATAAAGCGGGTAACCCTGTAGCTGTGGCAGGCTGCTGAAAAAAAATCCTTCAAATCATTGACCTTCCTGAAAAATTTTTGATTTTTGACAAAAAACCAAATCTTTGATAAATTTTATTTTTTGTCCTTCATCTCAAGATAAAATTTTCAAAATTCCGTTTTGCACAAGAACGGCAACCCATCACCAAATTACCTCTATTTTCAGCACTCAAAAGTTCTGTTCACGAGAACTGACGACCGGATAATCCGATCATAATCAAATTTACAGGATATGTTGGTATTATCTAGGACCAGGTCTGATAGAAGCTATTTTGAAATGCGGGCAACCCTGTGGCAGTGGTGCCATCTTGAAAAATAGGTGAGAAAAAAAAATGGTTTTAGGCCTATTACTTCCGATTCAGCCATCAAATTTGGACAAGATTCATACAGTACTTGGATCTTACCTTAGGTAACATTTGATAAAAATTTGGTTGAAAAATTAGAATAGAGTTGCCAGCTATGGTGATTTTTGTCTCCTAAATCTTGCAACTTTGCTCAGCAAAATAAAGCTTTTTTCCCTATAACTTCCGCTCCAGTGCAGAAATCAAAACGAAGATCACGCAGTAAACGGATCTTAATGTGAACCAAATGTCGTAGAAATTTCGTACCAAAATCATGAAAGGGCTGCCAGCTATGATCATTTTTGTAATTTTGTGAAATGTCTTTACTGAGCAATTATGTCATTAGATTTGCAAGAGGAAATGATCCTGCAATGATAATTAACCACAAATATTAACGCTTTAAAAATTTGAAAAGTTTTGAGGGTGGTAACCCTAAAATTCTTTTCACCCGTATAACTTCCAGCGCAGTGATTCAATCGAAACGAAATTTACTGGTAGGGTTTAACTTAACGTAAAGCAGATTTTGTATGTATTTTGCTTTGCTGCTGACACAGGCTAACCAGCATTAGCCATTTCCGTAAATATTGCACCAACAAATGCTTCAAATTACGTTCTCATATGCAAAGCATTTGCAATAAAAATAAGGAATCAATTTTTAAATTTTCCGAGTTTTGAACGTTTTTCGGATGGCAGCCTCAAACAACGTTTAACCGCTGAAACTTTCGATGAAATCCTGCGATGAGAACGAAATTCAAAGGATAAGTTGATTTGAGTATGAGCTTGTTATGGTAAACTTATTACTGCTTCGTTCGGAAAGTGTTGCCAGCACTGAACATTTACATCATTTGTGTTAGAGTTGAGTTTTTTTGCTTTGGATAAGGAATGGTTGATATGATTCTACAAAACAGTGTATTACGTCTTTCCACACTTTTTTGTCACTCAAAGACAATTTCTTCGAAAATTAGTTTTCTAGCGGTTCTGGTGCGCTAGAGTTTTTGAATATAAGCTAGTTACAATTTATGTTGCACAGGAAAAGATTTTATAATTATTTACCTGAAATGAATATTAAGCACGCATACAGTTGTCCAAACTGATAATGAAACCAATATCATGGTAAAAAGTAGGTATTTTCCCAATAGTGGAACAGCAAGTGATGTTGGAGGGATTATTTCCGCCAAAAGTAAGAAGAAAACAGTAAGCGAAACCAGAATCGAAATGCAGAGTGTAACCTAGAACGAAAAAAGCAAATATCATAATTCAAGTTTTAATTAGAACAACTAAATAACCACCTTCGAATCAAAGCAAATAAACTAAGAAAGATGGCAATATTTAAGCTGAAAACGGGTAACAAACTCTCTCTGAAACTGGCGCAGACCCAGACTGTCTGTTTGGTTGCAGCGATGTTTAAAGGAATATTTCATTGTAAATAAGACGCGGATAAATAACATAACTGACGCTTTGCATTTTTCAGTTTAGTATTCAATTATTTATATTTTGATATGATCAATATTTAAACAAATTGATATATATAATTACGTTATGAAATTTTTCTTACATTGCAAATATATGTAACTCTTCAGAACCAAATTCTTCTAATGTTGACATTTTTTGGTGAATGTCGACGAAAACCAAAGCCGTTGGTAAAAGTCTCTCTCGTTCATTAACAAATTTTTAGAAACAGTTTGAGTTTTTGAAAGAGGTGATATAAGAGTGACATAATGCCTGTTAATTTTATACATATGTGTGGAATCGCATTTTCATTTACTGCTCTGCATGTGCTACAATATAGGCTTTTAAATATGGTACAAACCTTTGGCATGCGATGTAGGTGGTCAGTATACGATGTAAAAACTTTGTCATTTTCTTGTACCTTGAAACCCTTCCACACTGCATGATGTTTTGGCCGTCAGGTTTAAATTTCCAGATGTATAAAAAGACATTTCTAGCATTGGCGACGGTTATCGTTGTAGCCAAAATAGGAAACAAATGTAACTGTTCATTGTGGTGCAGAGATTTGCTAAGCTTTAGTGCAACAGAACCGCTAGAAACACTAATGATCGATGAAAAATAGAGAAATCGGGCGGATTTCTAGTGCATATTTTACCACATGTGCTCCAGCGTGTTTCAAAGGCAATGTACCGCTTTGATCTCAACAATGCGTTTAAACTAATAGAGCGAAAAGGTTTCCAGGACTGCCACTTGCATGAATTTCAAAATTAACGATATCACAGATTTGTTTCTTATATTTATTATCAAAACCGCCTTCTGCTGGCAACCCTTGGCCAGCATTAAAACCAAAACTTAACTACATCTGCTTCACGTTGAAGTCAAATTTGAAGCCAATTTGTAACAGATGCCCAAATTTGGTTGGCCAAAGATGGTCTCTCTTAGCTTTCAATATTTTATTGAGATATAAAGTCAATTTTATACAGTATCTTATTAAGTTATTTTTCTTGGAAACCAATACCTTATTATTTGGCTGGGGTATCAAATGTAAGTTTGTTCAAATAGTAGTAATAGCCATATTCTTACTAATGTTCGAAGAACATTAGTATTAAACTCGTTTCGCCGAAAATTCATATTTCTTTACATATATATATATATATATATATATATATATATATATATATATATATATATATATATATATATATATATATATATATATATATATATATATGTATATATTATATACATATATATATATGTATATATATGTATATATTATATAAATATATATATATCAGGAAAATGATTAAGGGAGATAGTCTCTGGCGTGGCTGATCCGATTAAGCTGAAATTTTCGGAGAACATAGATGTATATAACAGGCAGGTCCACAATTTGCTGGAATTCCGATATCTTAAACCTTTTGGCGTCGGTGGGCATTTTAGTGCACTTTCAAGTACTCCTATATTTCCAAGCAGTGTAAATTTTTGTTCAAAAAAAGTATTCGGAATAAAAACTTATTATGTTTTTAGTTTGTTTATGATAAAGAATTGGAAATTTTGAACTTTGTGTAGGCACTGAGTGCCTAAAAGTAGGCAAAGATTTTTTTATCAAATTTTGATTTGTCATAACTTCTAAGAAAAGCAACTCTGCAGCTACAGTAGACTCCTGAAAAAAAATCCTTCAAATCATCGAGTCTCCTGAAAATTTTTTGATTTTTGAAAATTAATAAAACTTATTGATAAATTTTGCCTTATGTCCACCAAGTCAAATAACCATTTTCAAAATTCCGCGGTAAACAAGAACGGCAGCCCGTGATCAAATTACCTCTATTTTCAGCACTCAAAGCTTCTGTTCACGAGAACTGACGATCAGATAATGCGATCTATATGAAATTTACACGACATGTTGGTATTAGTTAGGACCAGGTCTGATAGAAGTGATTTTGCAATACGGGCAACACCGTGGCAGAGGTGCCATTTGAAAAAATCGATAAGAAAAAAAACTTGCTTTTGGCCTATTGCTTCCGATTTAGCCACCAGATTTCGACAAAATTCACGCAGTAGGTGAATCTTGCTCTAAGATAAATTTCATAGAAATTTGGTTGAAAAATTAGTATAGAGTCGCCAACTATGGCAATTTTTGTCCCCTAAATATTGCAAATTTGCTCAAGACAATAAAGGTTTTTTCCCTGTAACTTCCGATGCAGTAACGATATCAAAACGAAATTCGCGTGATAAGTGGATCTTGTTGCATATCTAGTTTTGTAGGAATTTCGTTGAAAAATCGTGAAAGAGTTGCTAGCTATGATGAATTTCGTAATTTATTTTTATTTCTTTATCGAGCGATGTTGTCATAAAGTTTCCAAATGGGAATGGTCCTGCAATAGCAATTAAAAACAAATATTAACGTTCCAAAAATTTAAAAAGTTTAGACGTTGATCACCCTAAAATTATATTCACTCCTATAAATTACAGCGCAGCCATTCAATCGAAACTAAATTCAAAGGGTGGGTTTAACACAACGTGAAGCAGCTCTCGTGCTAGCACATGATTGCCAGCACCAAACAATTCGTAAATATTGCACAAACAGATGCTTCCATTTCGTATTCATGATCAAAGCATTTACAATAAAATAAACAACCGATATTTAAAATTTCCGAGTTTTGGAAATTTTTCAGATGGCAACCCCAGACATAGTTTAATCGTTGAAACTTTCGATGATATCCTTCGATGAAAACGAAATTCAAAGGATAGGCTGATTAAGTACAAGCATGTTCTGGTAGACTTATTGCTGCTGTGTTGGATAAATGTTGCCAGCACTGAGCATTTTCTTCATTTGTGTAATATGAAATGCTGTCAGAAAATTATATTTGTTCTTTTGAGTAACAAATGGTTGATATGATACTACAAAGAAGTGTATAACGTCTTCACACATTTTAAAATCCCTCAAAGACAACTTCTTCGAAAATTAGTTTTCTAGCGGTTCTGATGCGCTAGATTTTTTTTCTTTCCCTCTTTTCTTTCAGGCTTATTTAAATGCAACTTTTTTAATTTAATGTCAGCAAGCTGGTGCCAATGCAACATTGAAGCTCAATCCTGCTAGGATATGTTTTTCAGTGTTTAACAGGAGCGTTTATCCTTTTGCATAATTGGGAATCCTGATCAGGGATGCAAACGTTGGTGGAAGACTTGATGTCTCCAAAAGCTGAATTTGAATTATTCAGGCTAGACGTAACAACTGAAATCATGCGCTATAATATCATCTGCAATGCTCACTTTGGAGCTCAGAAGCCTCATGTCCACCGTGAGGGTGTTAATTATCTGATTTAAAAATTTATGCGAACGGATTGTTGGTAGGAGTCCCAAGCCTTATCTGGCTTTGTCACAAGATTTGTCTGGAGTTCATTTATTTTTCACATTTCAACCCATATTTTATATGCCTTTTCCATTCTCACCTGTCATCTTTGGTGCCGGAGCAGCTGCACTGATTTTTGGCTCACATTCAAACAATCGTAAAATCTAAGTTTAAAACGCGGGGGTTTTACTTGCCTTGGCAAATTTTCAATAAAATATGGATTTTTGTGAAAATTTTTCATTCCTGTTTTAAGATATATACATATATATATATATATATATATATATATATATATATATATATATATATATATATATTTTTTTATTATTAATTATCTTTTAAACAAATTATTCACTGTTGTTAATATTTTTAAAATTTGCTGAGCTAACAGCTGATATAGCATTTTGAGCTGTCAAGTATCTGGATCTCATCGTTTACATTGAAAAGAGCCAATATGATTTCGAAAATGTGCATGTAAGGGAGGAATATGTGTTCAATACCACCGGAACACATAATGAATTGTGCACCGGTATCCATCGTACATGATTTTAGGTCCCTCAGAATGAACGGAAACAGCTTATTATGAAGCCATAAGAGGACCTCATTGTGGAGTTTGGATGACTTTGGAGCTGCTGCAAAGGTTGGCTGCAGTTGAGAAAATAAGTAAAAAATAAACATTATTTTGAAACGTCTACAAGACTCCGATCAAGCCTCTGCATTGCACTATGAGACCGCCAATGAGGAATCAGCGGAAAACCAATAGGCTCTTGTAAATATTGTTCAACGATTTCAAGGGCCCAAACGCTCGCGCAAAGGCAGAAAATATTCGGTTGCTCGTGTTAATGGATCATTTCAGTAGATCTGTATGACCCAAAGCCTTACCCAAGGCAACACCACAAGCGGTCATTAAGCTCCTCGACACCAAATCTATTTGACATATGGAGTACCAGAGTTTGTGCACTCAGAGAATGGAATACAATTCACCTCAAAGTCTGTCGAGGCTTTTATCGTTGAGTGTGACGTAAAGCACATCACTACGTCCATAAATTCAACGTCTTCAGAGGGAACCAAACGATCTTTCCTCATTGCAATTCTTACTCTTATCGGTGGGGACCACAGGACTTGGGATGAGCTAAAAGCCGAATCATGTGCTGCATTTCGCAATGTTGTGTATGAAGCAACTGGTCGCTTACCTTACTTCCTTCTGTTTGGTTTTCATCAAATTCAGCTCGGTGGAAAAAAAAAGCTTAAGAAGACAGAGAAATTGAATTCTGCAAACACAGAGAAAAGCTGCGATGGCTTTCAGAAAGAGTGAAAAATAAGCAAGCTGACGCTTATACGAGGGATTTCGGGAGAATGGTCTTCGAAGTTGCGTCAAATCTTTCACTTCTGGGCAAGAAGTTTTTGTAAGGAACTTCAAACTAAGTAATGCCACTGATCGCCAAGTCATTAAGCTGGCTCCGAAGCTGGATAACGTGACCTATGATCTGTCAGATGACGAAAGAAAAATTCAAGAAGTTTATTATGGAGAAGACTTTCAACCTTGACAGAATTTGACTAATTGGGTTTCTTTCTTCTTCTCCTTAGTTGCTCGGGTTCATTTGAGATTTTCTCATGGGAATGTCGGCCCTTCTACTGTGGAACATGTATAAAAAGCAAACATTTTGATGCGGCATGCAATGATCGAGACTTAGTGTCTGTATGTACTCACAAAAACAGCTGGTTGCATGACGCACTCGATCGTTTTACGGCTGTATGAAAAAACCACAAACAATGTAAGCAAATGCCCGGAGAATACCCAAAATTGCAGGATCTGGTTTTGCAACGGGACGGGAGATGTTGAAGGGTTGAGTAGTTATTGGGGTAGTTGAGCCTCGAAAAATTTTGCCGACCGTAGGAAACGTTCGCCAAATTTAATTTGACCTTGAGATGGTTGAAAACTGTTTTGCGGGGGCGTTTGGGGGAAACCTTAAAAAAAACCACTCACTGGACTTGAAGCAGTTAATTGAAAAAATTGAAGATTTGATAAAATCAAATACATTTCTGGCACATCAACAAGAGGAAGCTACTAAGCAACTGTTAGAAACTAACAACCAAATTAAACTGCTAAATGCAGAAATCTCCAAACTTAAAGAGGAAAACCTAATCAAGAACGCACGCATTCAATCCCTGGAATTTAAAATAAACCAACTGGAGCAACATCAGCTTTCTAGAAACGTTGAAATTTCGAACATCCCGATCGCAGTAGGTGAAACAACGTCGTCAACAGCTGAGAGAATTTTAAATGAATTGAGTTTTGATGCAGGAAATGAAGTTATCAAAGCATATACCACCCATAGAAAAAATTATCAGCAGCAAAAACTGGTTATTGAATTCAATACAATCGCCAAGGCAAAGCAACTTCTCCAAATGAGGGGGAGTAAGCAAATTGGCGACAACGTCTACTTCATAAACGAACAATTAACAACGTTTACCAAGAACCTGTTATGGAGAACCAAGCAAAAGGCGAAAGAAAATGGATTTAAGTTTATCTGGTGTAGAGAAGGTAATATTTATGCCAGGAAGAAAGAAGGTGATATAGTTAGGCGCATAAGAACAGCGGAAGATCTAGATTTTTTAGAATAAGTTTGAAAAGCAAATCATTAAATACATATCTCTTTCTTGTTAATTACATTAAATTTAGGAACCGCAACATATTACTAAAAATAGGAAAACAGATTTTATTAATTAATATATTTTATGACTACAGTATAAATTACAGTAACTTTATTAAAATTCAAGCAACTAAAACCATTAATTTGCAAAAATTATTTAATTTAATGCCGGTAGTCGAAACAACAGGAACTATATTGAAAATACGTAATACTTCAACAATCCTCAAAAAAGGCAGAAAATATGCAATGTGTACGCATTTACACTCTCACCTAACTAATCGTTATACTCAGTTCAAACCAAAGACCGATATAAAACTTTGCTTGACATGACGGACACGGACTTCATAGCTAGTTACTTGAACGAAGACCTACTAAAAAACAAATACACTAAGAACCCGCAAGAATGCAAAGAATACCTGTTAGATATAAAACTATCTATTCTGCATTTAAATATTCGGAGTATCAAAAAACACATCAATGAACTTAGAGCGCTTTTGAATGATTTCAACTGTAACGGAATACAGATAGACTTAATAGTATTAACGGAAACGCATCATAATAGCTATCTACTACCTCAAGATAAGTTCAGTGCGTCTTTTGAAATAGCAAATTACCATCTGCATTTTACTAGAAAAAAACTAAATAAATGTGAAGGCGTATTCATTTACGTTCGAAATAACATCGAATAGAGCGAGTTAAATGCATTACATGTTAAAGTGAAAGTTGAAGATAAAAACATAGGAATACTGGGAATATATAGATCTCCAAACAAAAATGTGAATAATTTCATCCATGACTTGTCGAACTGGATAGATATTAACATTCCAAATGACATTGAAATAATAGTTGGAGACATAAATATAGATTTACTAGATAGCTTAAACGAAAACAACAACAATTATTCAACGTCATTATATTCCAAAGGATATCAACAATATATTGACGGGACAACGAGAGTACATAATAATAAAGGCACATGCATTGATCATGTATTCGTAAAACGAACAAACAAAACAAACAACGTTAGTATAAATGCAACGATTCATGAAACATACATCACTGACCACTTCGCGCAGATCATATATATTAACTGGAAATCTGAAAAGCCAAATGAAATAAACGAAAGAAATGAGCCGCACGTAAATAGACAGCTAAAGAAAGTAATTGATCAAAATAAGTTAACGCAATTGTTTGAGCAAGACTCTGACTGGGATTCAAAATATGCATCATGCAACGATGTAAACGCTTATATAAATACCTTGACCGAGGATATTAATAGCAAAATTGCTGAAGCCACACAGATATCTCAATTCAAAACTCGGAAAAAAAATTAAAACCATGGATGACCCAAGCTATATTAAAATCTATTAGAACAAGAGATACGCTAGGTCAAAAAGTAAGTCGACAACCATTGAATATCCAGTTAAAGATGAAATACAAACAATACAGAAATACATTAACTCAAACATTACGGTTGGCAAAAGAAAAATATTATAAAACAAAAATATTACGAGCAGGTGAAAACCCTAAACTTTATTGGAGGGTTATCAATGAAATAACACATCGGAATAATGTCAAGCATAAATGCGAGGCGCTCAATATTCAAGGAATTGGTATACAAAAAAATTCTAAAACTATCGCAAATGAATTTAACAACTTTTTTGCCCATATTGGCACCAATATAGCAAGGGAAATAGGAATAAATGATGCAACACCGAGCCCTAGAGAAATAAATAGAAATATGGAATCTGAGCTACATTTTTATAGAACGACTGAAAAGGAGATAGAATGCACAATAAATAATTTAAGAGGCAAAACAGCTCCTGGAGAAGATAATTTGACAATAGAAATAATCAGATCTATTAAAAAATACATTAAAAAACCATTAGCAACATTATTTAACAAGTGCATTAAACAATGTATCTTCCCGGAAAAATTAAAAAAATCGATAATCGTGCCTATTTTCAAAGGAGGTGATACTTTAAATATAAATAACTACAGACCGATTTCTCTGCTGAATGTGTTTGCTAAAATTATAGAAAGATGTTTAAAAACTCGGATAACTAAATTTGTTGAAGATAACCAAATAGTCCCTGCGACTCAATATGGGGAGTCCAAAAAACGAAAATTAAAAAAAAATTTAAACTGAAACATTTTTTATATTTTATTAATCAGTTATGACTTTTTTAATTGTAATATAAACAAAATTTTAATAAATATTTCTTGACAATACTTCTGCGGATTATATTAATATGCACCTGTAATTATAAATTAATACTTAAGTTCCTATCTGTGATTAAGTTTGTCTTACATCTAAATTATACCGTAACTATTCATTTTGTCAAGAATTTAAAGTAAAACAATAAAAAAATATTCTCTAACTTTGTCTTTTACATATCTTATACAATGAAAAGAAAAATTCAATAAAATTCAGACACTCGACTATTTTTCCCTGATTCGCCGGTCTCTGCTACGTGACGAAATAAGATGCAGCGCCGAACAGCGAAAACCTATTGTCGTAATCTTATTTCCTTGATTCATGATATGGCATGACATGCCGTTGCCCAGGCATCAGATGACATGTCATAAACTGACATTCGTTGCCGTCGCATATGTCAGAGCTCATGGCCAATTTAGACTCAGGGTTAGTTTAAAATATATTTGAAACATATAACATAATACTATTTAATTGATTACACAGCAAACGAAAATAAACGGATTACATGCTTTTCATTAAAAACATTTTATGTACCCAGACTAATATGCAAATTGAAGTCGTTGAAGCAATGCCGTACTAAATTTTCAACGTTAATTTTGTGATATGTATTAATGTTCGAAATTCAGCACAGCAATTAAAAGTGCTCATCGTAATAGAAACAATTTTTTAATAAAGCAAGTATCTACTTATTTGTGTTCAAATATGTGTTATACAATACAATTAGTTGCATTTCCACATTTGAATGACATAATTAAGTCATCATATTATTTTTCATATGACTCAGCTATAAAATTTTGTCTATTTTGGTTTTTATAATATAATAAAGATGACGCCAGTATCTAATTTTCTTTAAATTGACATCTAGTTGAATAATAGGCTTTAAAGCATAAATATTTAAAGAATATGTGAATTTATTAAACATGATAACATTTTACTAGACCTGCCATCTTCATTTATTTATTATAAACTGGAAATACATGCTTTTTTTTCTAATTTATTATTTATTTATTTATTTATTTGCCAAACAAGGCATGATACAATATATATTACAATAGAATATGCATAAAATAGAACAAGCAAGTAATTCAAGTTAATGTTTATTTGCATTTAGGCGAATAAGGATGGGAAATAAGTAGGTTAAGAAGTTAATAGGGCCTTTGTCAAGTAATTTTTGAAAGTAGATTTGGTGATACCTGAAGAGTACTGATGACTTACAGTGTTGAATGTTCTGCAGCACCATGGGTTCATTACCTGTATACCCATAAACTGTAAGGTGCTGGTATTCCTTAAGGAGGGTTGTATGCCTAGTCCGTCTTATTTGATTGTTGAAAGTAATTCGGTTAGAGAGAGGTGCTATTCTAACTGTTCCGTTAATGACATCAAAGGCTAGACATGCGTTAATTATGGTTCTTCTTGATGAAAGAGTCATTAGGTTTAAAAGACCGAGTCTGTATTCGTAAGAGGGAAGATTACTAAAGTCGTTTGGATTATAGAGGTGCCTCAAGGCGAAAAGCAAAAATTGTTTCTGAACTGATTCGAGCCTGTCGCTGTGTAGTTGAAAAGCTGGGCACAAGACTATGCACTAGTGATGTATATAGATTTTCCTTGGAATTTGACAATCTGGGTTCTGTCACAAAGATAAGATTTAAGCCAGTTAAGTAGGCAGCCAGATATAGTGAAATTAAGTAATTTCTGTGTCAAAATTTGATGGTCGACTCTGTCGAAGGCCTTACTGAAATCAGTATAAATCGCATCAACCTGGTTTCCCTTTTCCATCTCACAAAGGACGTCCGAAACCAGGATCATGAGATTCGTGGTAGTTGACCTGCCTTTTCTAAACCCATATTGCTGTTCGTTGGGAAAGGGACTTATTTTGATAGTCAGTTGATCGCAGACGAGCTTCTCGAAGAGTTTGGGGATCACTGAGAGAAAAGCGATGCCTCGATAATTGTCAATAGATCTTTTATCGCCACTTTTGAAAATAGGCGTAAGATGGGAAGATTTCCAAAAGGATGGAAATACGCCTAATGACAGCAACTTGTTAAAAATTATATACAGAGGGGTTATCAATTGATTGATACACTGTATCACAAAGCAGGGAGGTATTAGGTCAGGGCCAGGTCCTTTATTTATGTTTAGCTCTTGGATAGCGTTGGCAATTGCCTCTTTTGTTAGAATGATTCCCTCAATGAGTGGTGTGGATAAAGTTTGGGTAGGGCAGACAGTTGAATTTATTGTAGGGATCGAAGGAGGACAGAACGAATCTTGAAAGTGATCTGCAAATAAATTGGAGATTTCCTGTGGAAGCGAAGATATAGTGTTCCCTCTGAACATAAAAGCGGGATAGCCAGTCGTTTTTCGTTTCATATTAACGAAATCAAAAAACTTTCTTGGGTCATTTACAATTTTCTTACCCATTAAAGTCACGTAAAGCTCATATGCTTCCCGAAATTTAATTGAGAATTCTTTGGATAAAAGATCGTAGCTTTCCTTTAGCCCTACGCTGATATTGCGATCATTTTTTTTTACTTGGGCATTTCATTGATAAAGTGTTTCATATGTAGAAAAAGTTACGTATTTTCAGATTCTGCTAGCGTCATACTCACCGGACGTAAATTGCATCTTTGCAGTGATTTTAATATGTCCAAATATAATCAATGAACTTTAATATGATACTTTAATTTAAACATACCCCTGTTTGTACATAAATCTTAAATGTACCTATGTATATATAAATAAAATCATCAAAGCCAAATAGATTGGGGATACCACTAATTATGTTTGGTAGTATGTTCAAAAACCTATTCCGAAGAATTAATTCTATGCACTTATATCATGACTGTACATGACTGAAAAGTATATATAGATGTGTATTGCTGCTGTTTAGTCATTATAAAACAGTTACTTATTTCAATCGTTTTCGTGACGGGGACAATGTCAAAGTTTACACTAGCAAGAGATTATACAGCACATATTAAACGTTTTAATGTACGCGGTCGCCAAATAGAATTAAAAACTAACCAGCCATCTAAAGATTCAGACCCTTCTATTTGGGTTAAGAGTTCTATAGAAGACATTGTGAACGAACTTGAACCAGATGATTTAGTGGGTATAACTTTTTGCGGGGAAAGTTTCAAGGAATGAGATCCAGGTTGGATGAATTTTAGAGCCAGAGCATTGATTATGATGCCGCGTCCACATTGGCCATGGGAGATGGCATAACATTCGACTTGCCATGGGAATGGAAAATGTAGACGGTACATGGCATACCATATTTGATGGCATGCCATATATGTCAAGCCATATGGCAAGACATTTGCATGGCCATGAGCATGGCCATATTCTGACAGTTGTTCATTTTCAAAATGGCGATGTCGAAGGAAATAGTGTTACAAACCCTAAACGAATACAAAAAAAAGATTGCTTATGGAAATATATGTTCGCCTCTTCCTCAATTTACGCTTTTCCTCATATTCCACTTCCTCTAACCTTTGCATTGCTTTCAAACACCGGATAGCGCGCACATGTTCACTGCTGAGCGACATTTTCAAAATGATATGGCATGACATGCCGTTGCCCAGGCACCGAATGACATGCCATAAACTGACATTCGTTGCCATCGCATATGGCAGAGCTCATGGACAATGTAGACTCTAGGTAACAGACTATATATGGGAAATGATAAACAAAATTTTTCAAAGCAAACTCGGAAAGATTTACCAATGATAAATTATGTTAAGGAGTGAGATCTGTACACTAACCCCAAGGCAGAGGAAAAAATAATCATGGTAAAAGGTTAGGTTAGTAAAGAGGGCTGCCGCGGGAACGCGGCTTACATTAGGCCACCAATTTGGGCCCATTTGCCACCCTCCGCTGGCTTGTAAGAGCTGCCAAGTGACCGCTTCGCCAAACTGGATCAGCTGACTCAGCGTGACGGTACTGGCTACCTCTGCTAACCCTTGAAAGTGGTAACAACCAAAAATCTTGAGGCGTTTATTATTTAGGGCCGGACAATCACAGAGTGTATGCTCGATGGTGTCCTCTTCCATCTCGCACCTCCTGCATAAATTGCTGGATGTCAGTCCCATTCTTTTCGCATGAGACGCGGTAAGGCAGTGCCCTGTGAGCAAGCCAACCGTGGTTCTCAAACGGTTTCTGCTGAGCTTGAGCAGTTCCCTGCTTTTGCTTAGATCCGGTGATGGCCATAATGTATTGGCTACCCTGCAGTTTTCCCATTCGGACTTCAGTTTGGCCCATATGACGGCATCAAATTTGCTTGTGGTGTCAGCGATTGACCGTGGTATAGTAATGCAGGGGCTATTGCTACCTCCTGAACATTTCTTCGCCAATTCATCGGTTTTTTCGTTGCCTATGACTCCACTATGCCCTGGCACCCGCATAATCCTGATAGGAATATGCCTTGCCTTTTCATTGAGTGCCACTCTGCAAGCGTTAACAGTTTTTGAAGAACATCTGCAAGACGCAAGAGCGAGAATGGCTGCTCTGCTGTCAACGCAAATCGTCATTGTTCTGATTGATATTCCGCTAATGGACTCAACTGCCGTGCGTATCGCACGTAATTCAGACTGAGAGACGGTAGCATGGTCCGACAGTCTACACCACAGGTTAAGGCTCAGATCCGTAGAAAACACGCCCGAGCCAACTCCTATGTCCGTTTTTGACCCGTCCGTATAAATCCAGACGCCCCAATCGGTGGTAGCTTCCTTTTTTTTCCAGTCTGTTCTTGTGAGTATCTTGACCTGGAAATTCCTACCAAGATGTATTATTTTGCTCATGTGGTCCGTGTCTTCAGCAACGAGCCCAAATCTTTTGCGGCATTCTGTAAGAATACCGATGTGGCCCCGCTGATCTGAATTGTTCCACATGCCGGAACTTTTAGCGCGTATCGCCGCTAGGCTTGCGCATCTAAAGATGAATCGATCTAGGGGCATGAGTCCCAAAATCGTTTCCAACCCAACCGTTGGGGCGGTTCTTAAAGCGCCCGAAATACATATGCAGACTTATCTTTGCAGTCTTGTTAGCTCATTGCTATTAGTTTTGCTCTCCGCTGCCTTCCACCACACGATCTCTCCGTACACCAAAATCGGCCTCACCACACATGTGAATATGTAATAGGCCACCCTAGATTTAAGACCCCAGATATTGGAGTAGGCGGACCGGCAAACGAAAAGTGCTGCGCATGCCTTACCAATTCCGTGCTTCACGTTAGCCCCCCAGTTCAGTTTCCTGTCTAGTATAAGGCCCAAATATTTAACACTATCAGCAAGTTCCAATGTTATTCCGTTGAGGTTAGGCGTGGCAATAACCGGTACCCTGTGTCTCCTTGCGAAGAGTACAAGTTCGGTTTTTGTCGGGTTTGCCCTAAGACCGACTCTTCTGGCCCAGGTTTGAACCTGGTCCAGCGCCGATTGCATAAGGTCCGACAAAGTTTGTGGGGAACTCAACCCTCACAAGTACCACAATGTCATCGGCATACGCCACCACCTCAAAACCGCTGGCGCTTAAATTCTCCAGTATCTCGTTGACTGTCAGGATCCAGAAAAGGCGAGATATAATCCCTCCTTGTGGTGTTCCGGTTCCGACTAATCTTTCCGCTTTGGCCTCCAAAAAGGTAGCTTCAATCCGCCTGCTCTTGAGCAAGTCAGATGCCCAGGTCGCCAGAGTTTTATCCACTCCATATCGAACCAAGGCATCGATGATTCTCACGACAGTGACATTATTGAAGGCCCCCTCAATGTCTAAGAAGGCTGCTAGAAAGTATAATACATGCTAAAAAGTATAATACATTCACCAAAAAATGTACAATGCGTAGAGGTATTGTGACTATAGACAATAGAGATTATTTATGTTTACCTCGTACTTTGGTGGTCGAAGTCGCTTATGCCGAGAAAGATCCTGATTATGAAAAAGTTCGAAGATATATTGGAGGAACACAATTCCAACGTGTTGCGGATCTTCTGACAAAATCAGGTATAAATATTCCAGAGAAAGGTGTCGGGATCCTTGAATTTCAACAATTTCAGAATTACTTGAAGAAATTTAAAATAATTGTGTACCAGTACGGAAGTAAGGGTGGTGATGTCGTCTTGGAAGGTCAAAATTTAGGTAGTAGATTAGTGCTACTTTATCATAATGAACACTTCAACGTAGTAATATCAGCTGCAGCCGCATTTAGTTGTCGTTACTTTTGCGAACAGTGTCATGTACCATATAATAACAAAATTCGCAAAGATGCGGTGAGCAATGCCTTTGTTGTCCACAAATTCCATTATGTAGCAGAATCAACGATGTCGGTTTGTGTAAAGATTGCAGCCGAAATTTTGAAGAAGAGCAGTGCTATGCAAATTATCTAGACTTTGGACCATCAGAGAAAATCAGTGTTTGCAATCAAGTAAAATAATGTTTTGACTGTTCAAAGGTTTATTGTGCAGACTGGTCTCATATTCGCGGCGAAGTATTTTGTAAAATATGTGCCAAACACGTACAACAAGGCGATATATGTTTCATTGAAATAACCGCAAACCTTTGAAGAAACATATTCTGTTTGTAGTTACGATTTGAAACTCGACAAGAAAAAGTTGTTGAAGGAAAACAAGTAGACGGAAATCCATTGGCGTCATTTAGTTGGATGATCTAAACTTGTGTTTTAACTAAAAGATGTGATCTATGCATTGAAAAGGAAAATTTATATATTTGCCAAAAATGCGGTTACAGAACTCAAGTCAGTTAAGGTCCTGATGCTATAAATTATCTGATAAAAATCTTATCAAAGTCGCGGGAAAAACTTAAACAAGTTGTAGTGATTGCTCATAATGGACAGACATTTGACCATCAACTCATATTAAACTATATACTTATGCAAACTGATATAAAGCCTAACTAAATAATGCGTGGAATAAAAATCATCATGATGAATATTCATAACATAAAATTCATTGATTCCTTAAACTATATCCCAATGGCACTCTCTAAACTGCCGAAGGCTTTTAATTTACCAGATGTTTATAAAAAGGCATATTTACCACACCTCTTTAACACTCTTGAAAATGAGAGTTATGTGTGTATGCTAATAAGAAGCGTGAAGAACGTGATACGTTACTTTTTTGGTAAGATCAACACAAAGATAATCAGTTTGATAAGCAGCGTGATTTAGTCGACTACTGTGTAAATTTTAACAGAAGCATGCCTAAAGTTCTGGAAAATGATGCTAGACGAGTGTGATGTGGACCCGTTTCTTGATGCT
Organism: Nemotelus pantherinus; assembly: GCA_963978885.1. NCBI lineage: Eukaryota > Metazoa > Arthropoda > Insecta > Diptera > Stratiomyidae > Nemotelus > Nemotelus pantherinus. The sequence goes on along the minus strand of OZ022264.1, from coordinate 168,957,432 downwards.
ACTACTATTGCATCTGCGTGTAATCTCATATATCGACACAACTTTCTTAAACCGACTACATTTGGAATTATACTCAAAAATGGCCCTTGTAATGACCGTCAATCCAAAATAGCAATACAGTGGCTGCTTTGGGAGGAACATTGCCGTGGAATCAACATTATGCATGCTGCTAGACTAATCGAACATAAGCGGGAAGCAGCCTCAGCAACGAAAAGAAACACAACGGTAGTACGATCAGCAGTAGCGAAACACATCCTGAAGGAGGAGCACAACATAACGTGGTACAACGTGGAGGTGATTAAGGAAGTACAGCAGGTTCGAAAACAGGATACGTACGAAAGCCTGAACATATGGAAAACTGCGATGGATAGGCGACTAAACACAGACCAAGGAAACTGTGTATCACCATTGTTCAGGTTAATTTGAACATATATTCTTTGGGGAGGAGAAAAATGTAATTAATATAGCTAGTTTAATGAACTGAAATATGTAGTTGATAGGTTATTAGCTGGTTATTAGTATAAGTCAATACATTAAAATAATCACCTTAAATAAGATACCTTAGTTATTTTAAGATAAGACCGATAGACACTGAAGAAGATGGCACATTACCCTCAAAATATTAATGTATTTCAAGTTATTAAAATAAATCTAGCTTTAAAAGGAAAAAATTGGTTTAAATTCAAATATTTGTACAAGCTAGGGTAAAAATTGGTTCTATAACAACAGCCTAGCAGCTCTTTTACAGCACACCTATATTTACCAGACGTCATGTTGTCCTAACCACCACACAACCATATTCACCGCGCGGCATATTCCCCAAGGAACATTATGAATAAATAGAACAGCAACGATGACAGAGCGGCAGACAAGTTTAGTTTGTGATCATACGCAGGGAGCACTCTAGGGTACCCTAAATATATGGTAAAAATAAAACTTCCTCTATTTTTACTGTTTTGTAGCTTAACACTATAAATTGGCACCCAACTTGAGGCCAAATTCATTATTTTAGACGAGCAAAACTAAAAATCGTGGCTTTTACCCGTCAACAAACGAAAAAGATGGCGGCAACACAATATTCGAGCAATTAATTGCTGTTTTTCGACCATCAATTTTCGCAATACCTGGTGGGAATTTTTTGAACTGTTCGGTACGATTTAATGATGCCCGAAGCAAAAGTTGAGGAATTCATCGCTGCTGTCACCATTTTCAAACAAGTGAAGAGCATTAATGACACCAGTGCAATCATGGGATTGCCGATACTTCTGCAAGATATTACTGCAACCTGGTTGCAGGGCGTAAAAGAAGAGATCATCACGTGGGAATAAGCCATGGACCTTTTTTGGTGCCACATTTGCACCGGCAAAAGCTGCCTACCAAATATATTTGGAAATTGCTTTCACACCAACGGACCTCTTCATCTACTAAAAGCGGTCGCTTTTGTCGGTATTACCAGCCAATTCTCACACCGAGAGTCAACAACTGGATCTGATACTTGGACTCATTAGCTTAAATGTCAGGAAGCGAATCTCGAGAAACTGAACTACAACGTTCGCAGAGCTTTAAACCCAGGCTGAAGCAGTAGAAAAAAATCAAAGGGAGGACGAAAATCGTCGGAGGACTGATGCAATAATTTTGCACACTCTATTACTGACTGAATGAAGAAGAAGTTAAGTGAAAGCAGAAGACAGCAAAAGTCGATTTGCCGGAGTTGCTTGCTACGGATGTGGGGGACCAGGTGGTGTCCGCAGCCGATGCCCGTCCTGTAGCACCAAAAGAACCAGCAGCATTCAGTTTCTGCTCTATGGACCATAGCACCGCTCTTTATTTGTGCCATCGACCTGTTGTTAGAGTTACCGTCAACAACATTGAAGGTGTTGGTTTTGAAAATACAGCGGCGAGAATAAGCGTTGCCAGTTCACAGCTGTATCATCAGCTGAAACGGAGTGGCTGTTACTTCCAAATACAAAACACTTGTGTTATCTCGGCAGATGGCGTAAGGCAACAGAAAGACGTGCTCTTAACAAGAATGGATGTTAAGATCAATGGAAAAATCATTCAGCTATTAGTTATGATTCTTCCAGATTCGAGGGACAATCATACACTTCTGGGAGTGGACTTTATTCACAACGCAAACATGGTGTTAAATATGCCGCAGTGCTATTGGTTCTTTGGGGAGAACTCAAAGGAGAAATTCTTTCTATTGCAGCATGAAGACATAGATCAAACCAAGAGGCAGGCAGTGGACATCACCTTTCAACCAGGGATGTCAAAAATAGCTGGACTGTCTGGCATCACGTACGTGCCAATACCAGTCAGTTCACTGTCCAGTAAACCAAAGCGTGCAATGAAGGTGGCCAAGATTTGTGACGACATTGATGCTGCGGAATTCAACGTCGTTCCTGTATCATTAAGAGACGATGAAGTGCCAGATCTTTCCAGAACTGAACGAAAAAATCTCAACCAGATCTTACTTAGCCAAGCAGATCTCTTCAACGCAACAGGCGCTCCTGCATTACACGATAAACATCGTATCAGCACAAAGCCAAATTCTCCTGTATCTGCACCACCGTATCAACTGAAGCAACATAAGAAGTAAGTATCGAAGAATGCGAGTCTGCTTGGGTATCACCAGTGGTAATGGTTCCTTAAACCGATGGATCGGTTTGAGTATGTATTGACTATTGACGCGTCAACGCCATTACCATCCCAGACAGCTACCCTCTTCCAAGGATCGACGACCTTCTCCAATCTGCCCACAGTAGTAATTTCATGACATTAATTGATCTATACGCAGGCTATTGGCAGATCCAAGTTCATTCTGATGATCAGAATAAAACCGCCTTCATCAATCCATTTGGAATCTCTTAAGCAAATGCCGTTTGGTCTACGCAACGCACCAGCAATCTTCCAGCGAATGATGGACCGCGTCCGAACAAAGTGCAGTAAAGTGAAAGCTTTAGCATATCTAGACGACCTTCTGACATTGTCGACAACTTTTGAGGAGCATTCACAAGGTTTAAAGGAAGTTTTCGACACGTTGCAGTACTATGTTTTACGAGTCAACAGAAAGAAATGTCGGTTTTGCTGTCCGAAAATTCAGTTTTTGGGAAATATTCTGAAATATCACGGTATTGAACTTGATTCAACCAAGATTTCTGCCATCACTGATCGTCCAAAGTCAAGGAAGCTCAAGGAACTTGTAAAATTTCTCCGAAATTGACGGTTTATATCAAACTTTTCGTAGATAGTCAGACCACTATCTTCACTAATGAAGAAGTTTACGACATGGAAGTTGTCAATCAGCCAAAAGAAAGCTTTCAACAAGCTCAAACGTCACTTGACCAGTTCTCCAATTTCGCCTTATATTCTTTGATCAAATGCTACTGACTTCGCCCTTGGAGCTGCTTTAATGCAAGTGGAGCGAACCGATGAAAGACCTGTAGAATCTGCGAGTCGTTTTTTGACCTCTGCCGAGCGGAACTACAACACTATTGAGAAAAAAGCCCTTGCAGTCGTACGGGCCGTTACTAAATTCAAAGGATATATCGAGAGCAGCAGAGTGATCATCGCTACAGACCATAAGCCTCTACGATGGTTAATGTCAATAAAATTACTGACCGGCAGATGGGCCCGGTGGGCTCTAACTCTACAACCATACGATCTCGAGATACAATTCCATCCAGGTAAGATCAATGTCGTTGCAGATACACTTTGCCGGCCGCCTGAAAATATTAACAACACCATGGAGGCAGCAAGCATTACTATCGACATGCCACACCAAACAGCTAAATATATCCGTGACGAGCAATTAAGGACCCTGAAGTAAAAAAAAAATTATCGACTGCTTTGAGAACGAATCATCAAATGAAGACTTCATCAGATGGACTCACAAAGGTTTCCTAATGAGCAACGGAGTACTGTACAGGTATTTCCAGGAGAACGACCTTGAACACACCCAGCTGGTGATACCATCTCACGCGAGGACAAAAATCTTGGAAGCTTTTCACGATGCTCCCACAGCTGGTCACAATGGAGTGGAACGTACCCTCTACCGCACTATAAGCAAGTACTGTTGGCTTGGAATTCGAACTTTCGTGACAAACTACATCAAGGGTTGCACACAGTGTCAACGGTTCGAACAAGCAAACTTAAAGCCACCCGGACTTCTGCAAACTCATCCTTCCAGGTAACGTTTTGAAACAGTATCTGTTGGTCGTTTCGGGCCTCCACCTGAAACATCAAACAAAAACAAGTGGTTCTTAATTGTTGAGGATATTGCTAGCAGGTGGATAGAAATTGTTCCATTTCCAGATTCATCAGCAAAAACCTGTCAAATAGCACTCGTTTCCGAAGTATTTCTCCATTTTGGGATACCTAGACTTCTCATAAGTGAACACAGCACATTTTTTGTCAGCGCGGCTATGCAGCATATTCCTCACTGCTTCAAACTCAAGCAAGCGTTTACTCCGGTCTACCACCTCAAAACTAGTCCCGTAGAACGCAAGATCAGGGACCTGAAATTCCAGTTAAGTACATTAGTAAGAGATCTTCACCATTCATGGGATCAGCACTTAGCAGCCATACGATTTGCAATGAATACAGCTAAATGTCGCAGCACCGGTTTAAGAGCAGCTTTCCTAACATTTGAAAAAGAGCTGCGAACAGCCAAAATCATCAGCGATGACATTTCCAATCTCAACCAGACCAATAACTTTATTGCTGAAATATCACCATTCCTCTCACGCATTGCGCTCTCATTGAAGAATGCACAGGAACTTATGGAGATTAAACAACAACGACAGAGAGTTTACGCGGATAAAAAACGCCAACCAGATCCATGCTATCAACCTAATGATTTCGAACTGGTCACTTTTCACCAACGAAAGCAATCCTCACGCAAGAAAACTGTTGAATTTCAACCCAAGCGGGACGGTCCATATGTCACACTTGGATCTAAAGGACCAGCCAACTACTGTTTTGTGAGCCCAGACAAACCCACTGAAGCCTAAGGCACGTATCACACTTCAACCAACTGAACCACTAAGAAAGAAAGGATGCCCTTGAAAACACAAGTCAACTCCGACGCCAACTTAACTGCCTTCTCGTCGGGATGACTATCGGAGTCAGAAGTGGGGACTATAACAACAGTCCAGCAGCTCTTCCCCCACATACCCATATTCACCAGACGTCATGTTATCCTACCCACCACACACCCATATACACCACACGGTATGTTCTCCAAGGAACATGATGAATAAATAGAACAGCAACGATCACAGAGCGGCAGACAAGTTTAATTTATGATCATACACAGGGAGCACTCTAGGGTCTCCTCAATAAATGGTTAAAATACAATTTGCTCTTTTTTACTGTTTTGTAGCTCAACGCTATAGTACACAATAAAAACAAAAGTATGCCGTTCTGAATGGGGTGAGAGCAGATTGATACTGCCCTGATACTAACCAAATTTTTTAATTCCATGGGTGTTTTTTCCATGGACATCCGGAATGGATGGAAAAAAGAAAAAAAGAAAAGGGTAAAACTGGTTTGAATTTAAATACTTCTATAAGCTAGGAAAAAAGCTGATACACAAGAAAAACAAAAAGATGCCGTTCTGAATTGGGTGAGAGTGGATGGATACTGCCCTGATACGAACCAAATTTTTGAATTCTATGGGTGCTTTTTCCATGGACATCCAGAATTTTTGACAATTGATCGTGACAAACCTCTTTATGATGACTCAAATGATACTTTGAACCGAAGGTATGAAACTACTTTTTCAAACACCGAACGCTTGAGTTCCAACACCCAACCATCATCGTATCTTATTGTAAAACAAAATATCATATGCATAACTTTGCATTGCAACAAAGTATCAAAACTCATTTCTCGGTATGAAAAATATTTTCACATATGCAATGTAGATCATACTAACGTCTAGACGAAATTAAATACTATCCTGTTATTCAAATTCTTAACTAGTAAAAATCCCACGATGCAAAGCTATAAATTATGTAGATCGCGTTACAAGCGACGAGTCTATTGTGAAATCGTTCGTCAGTCGCAAAAGAATAAAGTAATCGAAATCGTAAGAACGGTGTTTTAATTTGGAAAGAAACATTGTTTTTGAAACGGAAGTTGTTCAGAATAATAACTGGCGAAGTCGAAAAGGGCTTCGTACAGGATCCAAAAGAAAGTGAAAACGTTAAAGAAGTGAGAGTGAAGTAAAGAAAGTGAATATTAGGTGGAAGTGCCGGAGAAAGCTAAGATCTAAGAAAGTAAAATAATCAAAGTGCCAATGTTGGCTAAAGTGGAAGTGGTCGCGGAGGTTTTTTAGCCCTTTACGAAGCAGGAGAAATAGAAATGCTGGCATTCGTACTATTATTGGAAGCCGTTTCCTTAATACAATTATTCTTTTATATATTACCTCCCTAAATCCAAACATTAAATTATTACGAATATTATTTGGTTAATAGTTTTATTTTCAGACTCCACTTAGTACAAAAAAAATAAATAGTAAAGCAATTAAAACTTCAGTGTTTTTATTTTTATTTTGTACGACTCAATAAAGTTCTTAATCGTAACACGCTCTAATTAAGACTGACTCAATCGTCTACGTACATTCAAAATGTCAATTATCTTAGCTTACTGTTTAATTAAGTTTATTTAGAACATAATTCAGTGTTGAGTGTTTATAATAGTTAATTCAGTGTTGAGTGTTTATAATAGTCAATTCAGTGTTGAGTGTTTATAATAGTTAATTCAGTGTTGAGTGTTTATAATACCATACAATTGTGTAGGTGTCATATACATAACTTGTATGATAGTTTTGCAATGTATGAAATTATGATTAAATGATATTTGATTTAGGTTCTGACATTGTAACCCCTCCACCGCAAGATTGAGGCTCCGACGAAATTATGTGTTTACAACTTTTGTTAATGATTTTTCGTCTTAATATAATTTTCTTACATATGACATAGAGTATTGCTATGATAGCGATTGAAATAATAGTCGTATTGATTCCTATGTTTGTAACATGGTAAGTATGATTTTTATATTCAAGTTTTTGTAATAAGTTTCTATTATGAATATTCTCTAAGTACAGTTCTCTTAAGTTTAATTCTTTTACTACTTCATGTTCCTTAGTTCTGGTTACAAAGTTTGGTAAAATTATTTTATCCAATACAGTATTTTCATAATTCGTAAAAGTTTTATTTTTAATAGAAATTTTGCAATTTTTGAATTTGATGAGGTAATTCCCACTAATATCGACATTTATTTTACTACAATTATTTATTACATTAGTTCTAACTAGGTTTTTTGTAATGATGATACCGGAGATAATTTCTTTGATTTCTTCATTTGTTACTATGGTTTTGTTACATAATGCTTCCTTTGAGTTAATAATGCCCTCTATGCAACTGTCAATCAACGGTATTAAGTTTTTTTTTCAAGCTTTCCTTGACCGGTAACTTATATATATTATTATTGTCGTCAATTAGGACTTCGTTAGTGTGTAACGACAAGGACTTCTTATTTGAGTCAGGAATAGGTTCAATGAGTACTTTAGAGTATTTTAGATTCGAAAGTTGGGGTATGAGTAAAGCTATTACAATTGTATCTTGGTAAGTTGTAACAACGGTTTTAATATTTTGGTAACTTTCTAAATTTGGAATGAATTCTAACTCTTCTGCTGAGAGTATGTTTTTTGACAATATTCCGAGTCTGCTGGAGAGAAGTACTTGTTCAATGTCGTCTATATGGTTTTTAAGTAATGTTATGTCGTAGTTTATATGGTATGCATACTGCATGAGTTTTACTTCGTCTTCCAATGTCGTAATGCGGTTAGCGTATTCGTTAGTGAAATTGTCTATATATTGTTTCAGATATTTTTGTTGATGATTGATGTGAGTGGTTATATTTTCGATTTGATCCGATATCTGTCTATTTATTGAAATTTGTCTATTGTTTTCCTCGATTAGTTTTCCGTTGTTATTGTATAGTTCGTTAAGTCTGGTCTCAATTTCTATTTCGTCTTCATGGTCCATGGTTCCAGCAATAATTTTTAAACCTTTGCCTATTACATTGATGAGTCCGCGTTTGTTCCTAAAGTGAGGCTTGATACTTTTAATTTTGTTTTCCAATAAGATGAAACTTTGGTTTAGAGTTTGATATATATGTCTTATTAATTCAGGTTTTGATTGAAGTGCCATAAAAGTGGATTTTATATAATTTGCTGAAGTTTCATATGTTGTTAAGTTAACTATATGTAACACTTTGTGATAGTGGTTGATCATGCTAATAGTTCCAAGATCGAGGGTAATATATCCGTTGTTGCTGTTCAGGTCATTAACATGAATTTCCTGACTTTGGGCATAAAATGTGTTGGTGAAGAGTAAGAATGTTGATAGAAACCAAATCATCATTGTGGTATTTTTCATTTGCCTGTAAAAAGTTATGAGTTCTGTTAGTCTCAATGTGTCTGTATTAGTTTTAGTTTAAGTAACGCATATTGGTATTTACAATATGGAGGGTATAGAAAGAAATAATTTTTTCCCTATGGTAAACGGTTATGAAAGAAGTTTTCCTTGGATTATTTCAAGTATCATACGGTTTCGTAAGTAAGGAATGTCTGTTTGCGTAAATGTAAGTTCACGTCCTTTTGTAATATATTCAGCTATTATGCAACTAAATACACCGCAGTCACTTGTGTTCGTTTGTCTTGGTGTGTCGAGTACATTTTCTTTTGTGAAATGAGTTGTGTCGTAGTTTGATTTAAGTTTATCAATTGATTCCTTCTTTAAGTAATCTTCTATGCTATGTAAGAGACTAGTATTCTGTCCGCCTAACGAGTCGTAATATTTAATTGTTTTAGTTCTAAAATCTATAATGGCTAGGCACCAATGTGAATTGTTGATATGAATCGGTATAATTATCATATCGTAAGAGAAAATGTTTATCGTTTGAGTCCAGGATCTGACTCCTTCGTAGCCAGATTGTAAAAGTTTTAATGTGAAAAAGGTATTCATCGCATATACACGAATTCTATCGGAGCCTGCTTTATTATTTTCACTTCTATCCTGAATGAGTTTTACATAAAAATTCAAAATATTGCCATTAAGCCAATTACTGCCTATAAGTGTGGAAATGTCACGTCTAGTGATTTGTAAACCAAATTTGGAGATAAGCGTCTCATTTTCTGGGCCTTGATATTTCGCCTTTTGTATCAGGGAATTTTGTTCGTTAGTAAATGGTGGAAATTCTTTCAAAACAGACGGTTTTTCGCGATTATAACAGGGGTCGTCAAAGGTAGTTAGCTTTTTCGGTTTGTGTTTTCTACGTTTCGGTTTACATTTAAGGCTAATAGTAGGGCTTTCAATGGTTTGGTACTTCTTTTTCCGTTTTACGTGTGATTTGTAATATTTGTGTCCAGAGTCAGTCACAATGTGGTCTTCATCGAATTTTCTTGCTGATACTTTCCTAAATTTGGCATGGTTTTTTCCGCCTCTGACTTCTTTCAGGAATACTGGCCCTTCTTGTATGCTTGTTTCTTCGCGATCTTTGTTTGCTTTGCTAATGGCTTTTTCTTTCAATTTAATCATTCTTTCTTTGATGCTCGGATAGTCTGCTGGAGTTACGATGCCCGAAAGGAAATCCTTAGGTCTAAATCCTGTAGTAGAGTGTATGGTGTTATTGTAGAACATAACGGCCTTGAGTACTTTAGTTTCTACTGTATCAGTATCTTTTTCTGGGTCATGCCTTAACAATCGTATGTGTCCATTTAGTGTGTTATGAAACCGATTTATGTCTGCGTTAGAGGTGTGGTTGTTATTGGACGTATAATGGATTTCAATATTACGTTCTTTGAAAAGCTCCTGGAGGGGGAGTGCTTTGCAGCCTAATTCATTGTCAATTATCAACTTTTTTATTTGTCCCACTACACCTAGATACTGTAGAGTGACACGCTTAAATTCTGTCCAAGTTCTGCCGATTATTTTGAAAGCTTGCGCAAATTTAGAGAATCGGTCTATGAAAGTAACGAATATTGTTTTATCAAGACTATAATAAACATCTGCTTGTATTATGTCTCCGGGTGCGTTCGGGGTTTCGGTGATTTTAAATTTTTCTTTTATCGGATGGCGGTCGTATTTTTCAACATTACATATTTCGCAATTATTAATGAATTGTGTCACACGGATTTTCAGTTTAGGGTTATAAAATTTCATTTTGAGCTCTCTAAATACTTCGTCTATCCCTCTGTGGTTGTTACGAAGGTGTTCCTTTTTTATCTCTTCTACTAGTTTTTCTTCGTCTAGAATATCTTCGAGTAATGTTTCGCAGCGTATTAGCTTGAAATTATCGTTATTTGAAAAGTTTTGGTAATAAGCGTCCTGAAGTGTTTGAAAGAACTCGTCATCTTTGACAAGTACTGCGTTAAGTCCTTTGGGGTTGAAATGGTTTTTCAAGAGGGTTATCGCTGTTTGATGATCGAATATTTTGACGAATACCTTTGTTCTATTTTTATCGAAAACTTTCTCTTTCTTTACTCTCAAGGACCCTGAGGTAGATTTGTAAATAACAATTTGGTTTTTGAAGACGTTGATGGCTGATTTGCTTGTCGGGAAATCACGGTTATTTTCGATTAGGTTAAGTTCTAGATTTTCAATCCTGGACAACGCATCTGCTGCACTATTTGCGGTTCCTTTTCTATATTGGACCGTATATTCAAATTCTGATAGCTTTAAGCGCCATCTAACCAATTTCGAGTTAGGCTCTTTAATAGAAAATAACCAGGACAGTGGTCTGTGGTCTGTCTCAACGATAAACTTTCGTCCAAACAGATATGGGCGAAAATATTTCGTGGCCCACACGATTGCCAATAATTCTTTTTCGATTGTGCTGTAATTGACTTCATGCTCGTTTAGTGTCACGCTAGCGTAGGAAATGGGATGACCTTCTTGGGACAATATTGCACCTAAGGCATATTGGCTAGCATCGGTGGTTAGCGTAAAGATTTTGTTGAAGTCAGGGTATCGCAATATAGGATCGTTAGTGAGGAAGGTTTTCAGAGTTTGGAAACTAGTGAGATATTCTGGGTCGGATAGGTTTAATTTCGAATCTTTCTTTAAGTATTTAGTCATAGGTTTTGCGATTTTTGAATAGTCTTTTATAAATTTCCGGTAAAATCCGGTTAGGCCAAGAAATTGTTTTATTTGTTTAGGGGTTTTAGGTAAAGGGAAGTTTTTGACACATTCGACTTTTTGGGGATTTGGTTTAATACCATCGGGTGTCACGATATGCCCGAGGAACTCCGTTTCCTTCTTTAAGAATTCAGACTTGTCCATTTGGACTTTTAAATTTACTTCTTTTAATCGCTTGAAAATTTTATTTAGAGAATCTATGTGTTCTTGAAGGGAAGTAGAAAAGATGATAATATCGTCGAGATATACTAAACAGATTTTATTGATATAGTCACTAAGAACGAAATTCATAAGTCGTTGAAACGTGGCGGGTGCCGTTTTTAGCCCAAACGGCATACGCAAAAACTCGTAGTGTCCGTTTTCCACACGGAAAGCAGTTTTGTGTATGTCGCGTTCATCGATCTCAATCTGGTGAAAGCCTTTTGCCAGGTCGAGAGTCGTGAAGTATTGGCAGTTTCCCAGTTTTTCCAGTATTTCATCAATATTGGGGATTGGAAACTTGTCGTCAACGGTGATCTCGTTTAACCTCCTGTAGTCAATGACAAGCCTCCATTTGGTCTTTCCACTGGCATCGGCCTTCTTAGGCACGATCCAGATCGGTGCACAGTATGGTGAATTACTAGGTCGTATGATATTTTGGTCTAACATTTCACGAATCTGTTTCTCTACTTCAGTTTTATGTACATATGGATATCGGTAAGTTTTACAATGGATCGGAATGTCATCAACGGTTCGGATTCTGTGTTTAATGACGTTAGTAAATGTTAGATCTGAATCTTCGTTGTAGAATATACTATTGTATTTTTTTATTAATTTCGTAAGTGAAGAACGCTCTTCAGAATTCAGATGGTCGATCCTCAGTTGATCGATTATAGGGATAGCATCAGTTTGTTCTATTATATTGAAATTAAAGTCGTTCACTTCAACCACTTTCAACGGTTGAGGGATACATATTCTATTGGAACATGCTCTTAATCTTTTTACACTTGCGTTTGTTTGGAAGTTATCAACGTCGTAAATGCCTTCCCGTATGAGATACGATCCATCTTCGGCTCGGGTCTCCGGTATAAGGGCCAATCCGTTCTTCTGTGATACGGATAAATTCATTACGATATCTTCGAAAGCATTCGCTTCAGATTTAAGCTTAATTTCCGTACAAAAATTGAGTTTTATTTTTCTAACTCCAATAATTAAATGTTCGTTTTTGAAGTCGATAAGAGCATTGATTCGGTGCAAAATATTGTTTCCAATTATACCGTCGTATTCGTCATGGAACTTACAGACTAAAAACTCTGCTTTTTCGTCTGGGTTTCCTAGCTCTTGGAAGAGCGGTATATTTACTTTACGATCAATTTGGACAGTATGGTTAAGGGTTTTTAAGGTTAGAGGGTTTTCTAAAACTATTTCCCATTTCGGGTGGCAAATTTCAGGATTTATAACTGAGTGTGTTGCGCCTGTGTCGATTATGAATTTTAGAGGCTTGGTGTTTGATTTTACTATTATATGGGGTAAACCGTGTCCGAGGCTGCGGACTGAAAATTCTCAGAATGGATGTTTGTTGGTTGGTTAGAAACTTTTGCCAGGTCAACTTCCATGGGTTCTGGCCTATTTTGATTAGTATTATTGCTCTGTTGGTGGAAGTTTTTATTCGGATTCGAATAGTTATTTTGGTAGCCATTAAAACTTTGTGGGTTGGTATAGTCGAAAGACCTACTTGTATTATATGGGTTTGATTGGTTTTGGTTTGATCTATTGTTGGGCTGATAGTTCGTTTTGTTGTTACCGTGTTTGTTCGGATGGTAGTGTTTTTGTCCGTCATGCCGAAATTTATTGTTATGGGAATATGACTGGGTGGATTTGGTTTTTGATTGGTCTGAAGTATTAGACCATTGGTCTCGACGGTTGTTTTTATTTTTATTTTTATGAAATTCTCTACTGTTGGGATTCTGATTAGAAAAATCGGTGTTTTTACCAAAGGGATTGAAGAAAGCATATCCACTTTCATGTAGTATGTTGATACTTTCCTCAAGGGAACTCGGATTTCTACAGAAAAGAATAGAACGCATTGGTTCAGGTAATTTATTTTTGAATACACATAGAGCGGAAGATTTGTTAGCTTCTATATTAGTTGTAACCAAAGTTTCGTCTGTTAGACCTTGTTTAGTTTTTATGTTAAGGCGACGCAAAATGCCTTTTATCTCGTTAAAGAAATCTACACTATTGGATTTGAATTTACACGCTCGTAACTCATCGAACAATTCTTCGACGGTTCGTCTGTCACCGAAATTTTGTATTAGGGTCGATTTGATACTACACCACGTTGTCATGTGGACATTGATTTCGACTACTTCTCTCGCTCTGCCTTTTAATTTCGACTTTATCATGTCGGAAAAAACACTTTGTGATAGCTCGTCATACCTTGTGAGCAATGGGTGCACTTTGTCTATTAAATCGATAAAATTCTGGAGTTCTCTATAGTCTCCATTAAATTCCGGAAGTCTAGAGAGATACCTTAAGGGGTCTATGTTTAGAGATAACATAGTTGTATCTTGAGGTTGATCAGAAAAGAAATTGCTTATTATCTGTGAAAGCTGGTGTGATTGACTTCTTGCAGTTTCGAGTTGATCAAGAAGGCTGGTTGAATTAGACTCTGACATAGAGGCAACCACATACAATTAAAGAAATAGGGAAAAACAAGCAGTATAGCTTGGCAAAAAGGAGATACGCGGTCGCGAAAATTGCAGAAAAGGCACGCACATCAAAACAAGTAACACTCGCGGAACGTTTTCACACTAAAATCACTACACAAAACCTGTACACTTCCAATAAATTCTAACAATCAATTCAGAAAAAAAAATTTTATAGATATATTTTGTATTTTTTAAATATTCAATAAATAAATTTTCAATAATATTCGCTTTTAGCTATTTTTTTTTTATATATTCTACCACAGTGAAATCTATGATTTAGCGACAATATTCAATTTTTAGCTTATCAATAAAATTCAAATACAAATTTAAAGTTGAATTGTAATAAATCGAACAAATTAATACATCTGACCTTTTTCCAACGGGAGATGCTTTTCCTTTTTCAACAAGAGGTGCTCTTCAACGGTAGGTGCTTTTCCTTTTCGAACGGGAGTTGCTGTTCCTTTTGTACAGGATATGTTCTTCCTTCTTGAACGGGAGGTGCTCTTCTTCTTCAACGAGAGATGCTCTTCTTCTTCAACGGGAGATCGAACAAATTACAAATTTGCAAATTCCGTCCGTAATTGGTCGTTGTTTAAGTCGTGGGACACCAACTAATGTACTTCAGGTGTTTGCGGCGTATACGTACGCGAACGAATCTTCTCGACGCGGATACGTTTACTGAGTCGCGGAGTCGATAAAAATTTTAATTCGGATCACACGCTAAAATATTAAAATATACGCGTATCTTTTCGCGGCGTGGATCCTACCGACTGCGCCAGTTTTATTTTCAGACTCCACTTAGTACAAAAAAAATAAATAGTAAAGCAATTAAAACTTCAGTGTTTTTATTTTTATTTTGTACGACTCAATAAAGTTCTTAATCGTAACACGCTCTAATTAAGACTGACTCAATCGTCTACGTACATTCAAAATGTCAATTATCTTAGCTTACTGTTTAATTAAGTTTATTTAGAACATAATTCAGTGTTGAGTGTTTATAATAGTTAATTCAGTGTTGAGTGTTTATAATAGTCAATTCAGTGTTGAGTGTTTATAATAGTTAATTCAGTGTTGAGTGTTTATAATACCATACAATTGTGTAGGTGTCATATACATAACTTGTATGATAGTTTTGCAATGTATGAAATTATGATTAAATGATATTTGATTTAGGTTCTGACATTGTAACCGTTAATCTCTATTTCACAAAAAAGAATAAAAGTGTGAACGAAATGGTGACTGACGAAAACACCGCCTATAATATTGCCCTAGGAAACATATCTCTCCCTGTGTTGAATAATCCTAATCTAGGCACAAATACTAGCAAAATTTTCAGTAGTCTCTGCATTCCTGACGCGGTAAAGGACTTACCACATTTCGACGGAAATTTAAGACTTTTATACGAATTTATTGCAAATATTGAGGAAATCCTCAAACAAATAACTAGCATTGATGGTACGCCATACACTAGAACAATAATTAGAGCTATTTGTAACAAAGTTATCGGTGAAGCAAACCACGCTTTAAATATGTATGCCACCCCTCTAGACTGGGAAACAACTAAAAATAATTTAATACTGCACTATGCAGATAAAAGGAGTGTAACCTCTCTTATTCGTGATCTCCATACACTTAGACAGAGACATGATAAAATGCAAACATATTATTCTAAAGGTATTGAAATTTATTCTACCATTTCCGATTTCGTAAAGATCCACGAATCAGACGAGAATATAATAAAAGCAAAACACAAATTATGTAACGAAATGTGTCTGAACACATTCATCATAGGAATTTCAGAACCTCTGGGGTCCGTGGTAAGAGCTATGCGACCTTACAGCTTAGCAGAAGCTTTAAACTTCTGTATTGGGGAACAAAATGCATATTATGCCCAACAAGCAACTAATAAACGAATAAATTATCATCAAAACAATAGGCACCAGCCAACTAACCAACAACCGCATCAAAGAAATACTTTTCATAACAACAAAAATAACCAATATAATAACGAACGTTACCCCCAGAATAGTAGTAGCTATAACAATAGAAAAAATTTTAGTTACCATAATTTTAACTTCAACAATAACAACCGAAACGCGGTCGCTTTTGTCGCATTCACAAGGTTTAAAGGAAGTTTTCGACACGTTGCAGTACTATGTTTTACGAGTCAACAGAAAGAAATGTCGGTTTTGCTGTCCGAAAATTCGGTTTTTGGGAAATATTCTGAAATATCACGGTATTGAACTTGATTCAACCAAGATTTCTGCCATCACTGATCGTCCAAAGTCAAGGAAGCTCAAGGAACTTGTAAAATTTCTCCGAAATTGACGGTTTATATCAAACTTTTCGTAGATAGTCAGACCACTATCTTCACTAATGAAGAAGTTTACGACATGGAAGTTGTCAATCAGCCAAAAGGAAGCTTTCAACAAGCTCAAACGTCACTTGACCAGTTCTCCAATTTCGCCTTATATTCTTTGATCAAATGCTACTGACTTCGCCCTTGGAGCTGCTTTAATGCAAGTGGAGCGAACCGATGAAAGACCTGTAGAATCTGCGAGTCGTTTTTTGACCTCTGCCGAGCGGAACTACAACACTATTGAGAAAAAAGCCCTTGCAGTCGTACGGGCCGTTACTAAATTCAAAGGATATATCGAGAGCAGCAGAGTGATCATCGCTACAGACCATAAGCCTCTACGATGGTTAATGTCAATAAAATTACTGACCGGCAGATGGGCCCGGTGGGCTCTAACTCTACAACCATACGATCTCGAGATACAATTCCATCCA
The DNA here is from genome assembly GCA_963978885.1 of Nemotelus pantherinus. Taxonomy (NCBI): domain Eukaryota; kingdom Metazoa; phylum Arthropoda; class Insecta; order Diptera; family Stratiomyidae; genus Nemotelus; species Nemotelus pantherinus. The sequence continues at coordinate 168,940,745 of OZ022264.1, read as the reverse complement.
GGTAAGATCAATGTCGTTGCAGATACACTTTGCCGGCCGCCTGAAAATATTAACAACACCATGGAGGCAGCAAGCATTACTATCGACATGCCACACCAAACAGCTAAATATATCCGTGACGAGCAATTAAGGACCCTGAAGTAAAAAAAAAATTATCGACTGCTTTGAGAACGAATCATCAAATGAAGACTTCATCAGATGGACTCACAAAGGTTTCCTAATGAGCAACGGAGTACTGTACAGGTATTTCCAGGAGAACGACCTTGAACACACCCAGCTGGTGATACCATCTCACGCGAGGACAAAAATCTTGGAAGCTTTTCACGATGCTCCCACAGCTGGTCACAATGGAGTGGAACGTACCCTCTACCGCACTATAAGCAAGTACTGTTGGCTTGGAATTCGAACTTTCGTGACAAACTACATCAAGGGTTGCACACAGTGTCAACGGTTCGAACAAGCAAACTTAAAGCCACCCGGACTTCTGCAAACTCATCCTTCCAGGTAACGTTTTGAAACAGTATCTGTTGGTCGTTTCGGGCCTCCACCTGAAACATCAAACAAAAACAAGTGGTTCTTAATTGTTGAGGATATTGCTAGCAGGTGGATAGAAATTGTTCCATTTCCAGATTCATCAGCAAAAACCTGTCAAATAGCACTCGTTTCCGAAGTATTTCTCCATTTTGGGATACCTAGACTTCTCATAAGTGAACACAGCACATTTTTTGTCAGCGCGGCTATGCAGCATATTCCTCACTGCTTCAAACTCAAGCAAGCGTTTACTCCGGTCTACCACCTCGAAACTAGTCCCGTAGAACGCAAGATCAGGGACCTGAAATTCCAGTTAAGTACATTAGTAAGAGATCTTCACCATTCATGGGATCAGCACTTAGCAGCCATACGATTTGCAATGAATACAGCTAAATGTCGCAGCACCGGTTTAAGAGCAGCTTTCCTAACATTTGAAAAAGAGCTGCGAACAGCCAAAATCATCAGCGATGACATTTCCAATCTCAACCAGACCAATAACTTTATTGCTGAAATATCACCATTCCTCTCACGCATTGCGCTCTCATTGAAGAATGCACAGGAACTTATGGAGATTAAACAACAACGACAGAGAGTTTACGCGGATAAAAAACGCCAACCAGATCCATGCTATCAACCTAATGATTTCGAACTGGTCACTTTTCACCAACGAAAGCAATCCTCACGCAAGAAAACTGTTGAATTTCAACCCAAGCGGGACGGTCCATATGTCACACTTGGATCTAAAGGACCAGCCAACTACTGTTTTGTGAGCCCAGACAAACCCACTGAAGCCTAAGGCACGTATCACACTTCAACCAACTGAACCACTAAGAAAGAAAGGATGCCCTTGAAAACACAAGTCAACTCCGACGCCAACTTAACTGCCTTCTCGTCGGGATGACTATCGGAGTCAGAAGTGGGGACTATAACAACAGTCCAGCAGCTCTTCCCCCACATACCCATATTCACCAGACGTCATGTTATCCTACCCACCACACACCCATATACACCACACGGTATGTTCTCCAAGGAACATGATGAATAAATAGAACAGCAACGATCACAGAGCGGCAGACAAGTTTAATTTATGATCATACACAGGGAGCACTCTAGGGTCTCCTCAATAAATGGTTAAAATACAATTTGCTCTTTTTTACTGTTTTGTAGCTCAACGCTATAGTACACAATAAAAACAAAAGTATGCCGTTCTGAATGGGGTGAGAGCAGATTGATACTGCCCTGATACTAACCAAATTTTTTAATTCCATGGGTGTTTTTTCCATGGACATCCGGAATGGATGGAAAAAAGAAAAAAAGAAAAGGGTAAAACTGGTTTGAATTTAAATACTTCTATAAGCTAGGAAAAAAGCTGATACACAAGAAAAACAAAAAGATGCCGTTCTGAATTGGGTGAGAGTGGATGGATACTGCCCTGATACGAACCAAATTTTTGAATTCTATGGGTGCTTTTTCCATGGACATCCAGAATTTTTGACAATTGATCGTGACAAACCTCTTTATGATGACTCAAATGATACTTTGAACCGAAGGTATGAAACTACTTTTTCAAACACCGAACGCTTGAGTTCCAACACCCAACCATCATCGTATCTTATTGTAAAACAAAATATCATATGCATAACTTTGCATTGCAACAAAGTATCAAAACTCATTTCTCGGTATGAAAAATATTTTCACATATGCAATGTAGATCATACTAACGTCTAGACGAAATTAAATACTATCCTGTTATTCAAATTCTTAACTAGTAAAAATCCCACGATGCAAAGCTATAAATTATGTAGATCGCGTTACAAGCGACGAGTCTATTGTGAAATCGTTCGTCAGTCGCAAAAGAATAAAGTAATCGAAATCGTAAGAACGGTGTTTTAATTTGGAAAGAAACATTGTTTTTGGAACGGAAGTTGTTCAGAATAATAACTGGCGAAGTCGAAAAGGGCTTCGTACAGGATCCAAAAGAAAGTGAAAACGTTAAAGAAGTGAGAGTGAAGTAAAGAAAGTGAATATTAGGTGGAAGTGCCGGAGAAAGCTAAGATCTAAGAAAGTAAAATAATCAAAGTGCCAATGTTGGCTAAAGTGGAAGTGGTCGCGGAGGTTTTTTAGCCCTTTACGAAGCAGGAGAAATAGAAATGCTGGCATTCATACTATTATTGGAAGCCGTTTCCTTAATACAATTATTCTTTTATATATTACCTCCCTAAATCCAAACATTAAATTATTACGAATATTATTTGGTTAATCTCTATTTCACAAAAAAGAATAAAAGTGTGAACGAAATGGTGACTGACGAAAGCACCGCCTATAATATTGCCCTAGGAAACATATCTCTCCCTGTGTTGAATAATCCTAATCTAGGCACAAATACTAGCAAAATTTTCAGTAGTCTCTGCATTCCTGACGCGGTAAAGGACTTACCACATTTCGACGGAAATTTAAGATTTTTATACGAATTTATTGCAAATATTGAGGAAATCCTCAAACAAATAACTAGCATTGATGGTACGCCATACACTAGAACAATAATTAGAGCTATTTGTAACAAAGTTATCGGTGAAGCAAACCACGCTTTAAATATGTATGCCACCCCTCTAGACTGGGAAACAACTAAAAATAATTTAATACTGCACTATGCAGATAAAAGGAGTGTAACCTCTCTTATTCGTGATCTCCATACACTTAGACAGAGACATGATAAAATGCAAACATATTATTCTAAAGGTATTGAAATTTATTCTACCATTTCCGATTTCGTAAAGATCCACGAATCAGACGAGAATATAATAAAAGCAAAACACAAATTATGTAACGAAATGTGTCTGAACACATTCATCATAGGAATTTCAGAACCTCTGGGGTCCGTGGTAAGAGCTATGCGACCTTACAGCTTAGCAGAAGCTTTAAACTTCTGTATTGGGGAACAAAATGCATATTATGCCCAACAAGCAACTAATAAACGAATAAATTATCATCAAAACAATAGGCACCAGCCAACTAACCAACAACCGCATCAAAGAAATACTTTTCATAACAACAAAAATAACCAATATAATAACGAACGTTACCCCCAGAATAGTAGTAGCTATAACAATAGAAAAAATTTTAGTTACCATAATTTTAACTTCAACAATAACAACCGAAACGCGGTCGCTTTTGTCGCATTCACAAGGTTTAAAGGAAGTTTTCGACACGTTGCAGTACTATGTTTTACGAGTCAACAGAAAGAAATGTCGGTTTTGCTGTCCGAAAATTCGGTTTTTGGGAAATATTCTGAAATATCACGGTATTGAACTTGATTCAACCAAGATTTCTGCCATCACTGATCGTCCAAAGTCAAGGAAGCTCAAGGAACTTGTAAAATTTCTCCGAAATTGACGGTTTATATCAAACTTTTCGTAGATAGTCAGACCACTATCTTCACTAATGAAGAAGTTTACGACATGGAAGTTGTCAATCAGCCAAAAGGAAGCTTTCAACAAGCTCAAACGTCACTTGACCAGTTCTCCAATTTCGCCTTATATTCTTTGATCAAATGCTACTGACTTCGCCCTTGGAGCTGCTTTAATGCAAGTGGAGCGAACCGATGAAAGACCTTTAGAATCTGCGAGTCGTTTTTTGACCTCTGCCGAGCGGAACTACAACACTATTGAGAAAAAAGCCCTTGCAGTCGTACGGGCCGTTACTAAATTCAAAGGATATATCGAGAGCAGCAGAGTGATCATCGCTACAGACCATAAGCCTCTACGATGGTTAATGTCAATAAAATTACTGACCGGCAGATGGGCCCGGTGGGCTCTAACTCTACAACCATACGATCTCGAGATACAATTCCATCCAGGTAAGATCAATGTCGTTGCAGATACACTTTGCCGGCCGCCTGAAAATATTAACAACACCATGGAGGCAGCAAGCATTACTATCGACATGCCACACCAAACAGCTAAATATATCCGTGACGAGCAATTAAGGACCCTGAAGTAAAAAAAAAATTATCGACTGCTTTGAGAACGAATCATCAAATGAAGACTTCATCAGATGGACTCACAAAGGTTTCCTAATGAGCAACGGAGTACTGTACAGGTATTTCCAGGAGAACGACCTTGAACACACCCAGCTGGTGATACCATCTCACGCGAGGACAAAAATCTTGGAAGCTTTTCACGATGCTCCCACAGCTGGTCACAATGGAGTGGAACGTACCCTCTACCGCACTATAAGCAAGTACTGTTGGCTTGGAATTCGAACTTTCGTGACAAACTACATCAAGGGTTGCACACAGTGTCAACGGTTCGAACAAGCAAACTTAAAGCCACCCGGACTTCTGCAAACTCATCCTTCCAGGTAACGTTTTGAAACAGTATCTGTTGGTCGTTTCGGGCCTCCACCTGAAACATCAAACAAAAACAAGTGGTTCTTAATTGTTGAGGATATTGCTAGCAGGTGGATAGAAATTGTTCCATTTCCAGATTCATCAGCAAAAACCTGTCAAATAGCACTCGTTTCCGAAGTATTTCTCCATTTTGGGATACCTAGACTTCTCATAAGTGAACACAGCACATTTTTTGTCAGCGCGGCTATGCAGCATATTCCTCACTGCTTCAAACTCAAGCAAGCGTTTACTCCGGTCTACCACCTCAAAACTAGTCCCGTAGAACGCAAGATCAGGGACCTGAAATTCCAGTTAAGTACATTAGTAAGAGATCTTCACCATTCATGGGATCAGCACTTAGCAGCCATACGATTTGCAATGAATACAGCTAAATGTCGCAGCACCGGTTTAAGAGCAGCTTTCCTAACATTTGAAAAAGAGCTGCGAACAGCCAAAATCATCAGCGATGACATTTCCAATCTCAACCAGACCAATAACTTTATTGCTGAAATATCACCATTCCTCTCACGCATTGCGCTCTCATTGAAGAATGCACAGGAACTTATGGAGATTAAACAACAACGACAGAGAGTTTACGCGGATAAAAAACGCCAACCAGATCCATGCTATCAACCTAATGATTTCGAACTGGTCACTTTTCACCAACGAAAGCAATCCTCACGCAAGAAAACTGTTGAATTTCAACCCAAGCGGGACGGTCCATATGTCACACTTGGATCTAAAGGACCAGCCAACTACTGTTTTGTGAGCCCAGACAAACCCACTGAAGCCTAAGGCACGTATCACACTTCAACCAACTGAACCACTAAGAAAGAAAGGATGCCCTTGAAAACACAAGTCAACTCCGACGCCAACTTAACTGCCTTCTCGTCGGGATGACTATCGGAGTCAGAAGTGGGGATTATAACAACAGTCCAGCAGCTCTTCCCCCACATACCCATATTCACCAGACGTCATGTTATCCTACCCACCACACACCCATATACACCACACGGTATGTTCTCCAAGGAACATGATGAATAAATAGAACAGCAACGATCACAGAGCGGCAGACAAGTTTAATTTATGATCATACACAGGGAGCACTCTAGGGTCTCCTCAATAAATGGTTAAAATACAATTTGCTCTTTTTTACTGTTTTGTAGCTCAACGCTATAGTACACAATAAAAACAAAAGTATGCCGTTCTGAATGGGGTGAGAGCAGATTGATACTGCCCTGATACTAACCAAATTTTTTAATTCCATGGGTGTTTTTTCCATGGACATCCGGAATGGATGGAAAAAAGAAAAAAAGAAAAGGGTAAAACTGGTTTGAATTTAAATACTTCTATAAGCTAGGAAAAAAGCTGATACACAAGAAAAACAAAAAGATGCCGTTCTGAATTGGGTGAGAGTGGATGGATACTGCCCTGATACGAACCAAATTTTTGAATTCTATGGGTGCTTTTTCCATGGACATCCAGAATTTTTGACAATTGATCGTGACAAACCTCTTTATGATGACTCAAATGATACTTTGAACCGAAGGTATGAAACTACTTTTTCAAACACCGAACGCTTGAGTTCCAACACCCAACCATCATCGTATCTTATTGTAAAACAAAATATCATATGCATAACTTTGCATTGCAACAAAGTATCAAAACTCATTTCTCGGTATGAAAAATATTTTCACATATGCAATGTAGATCATACTAACGTCTAGACGAAATTAAATACTATCCTGTTATTCAAATTCTTAACTAGTAAAAATCCCACGATGCAAAGCTATAAATTATGTAGATCGCGTTACAAGCGACGAGTCTATTGTGAAATCGTTCGTCAGTCGCAAAAGAATAAAGTAATCGAAATCGTAAGAACGGTGTTTTAATTTGGAAAGAAACATTGTTTTTGGAACGGAAGTTGTTCAGAATAATAACTGGCGAAGTCGAAAAGGGCTTCGTACAGGATCCAAAAGAAAGTGAAAACGTTAAAGAAGTGAGAGTGAAGTAAAGAAAGTGAATATTAGGTGGAAGTGCCGGAGAAAGCTAAGATCTAAGAAAGTAAAATAATCAAAGTGCCAATGTTGGCTAAAGTGGAAGTGGTCGCGGAGGTTTTTTAGCCCTTTACGAAGCAGGAGAAATAGAAATGCTGGCATTCGTACTATTATTGGAAGCCGTTTCCTTAATACAATTATTCTTTTATATATTACCTCCCTAAATCCAAACATTAAATTATTACGAATATTATTTGGTTAATCTCTATTTCACAAAAAAGAATAAAAGTGTGAACGAAATGGTGACTGACGAAAGCACCGCCTATAATATTGCCCTAGGAAACATATCTCTCCCTGTGTTGAATAATCCTAATCTAGGCACAAATACTAGCAAAATTTTCAGTAGTCTCTGCATTCCTGACGCGGTAAAGGATTTACCACATTTCGACGGAAATTTAAGACTTTTATACAAATTTATTGCAAATATTGAGGAAATCCTCAAACAAATAACTAGCATTGATGGTACGCCATACACTAGAACAATAATTAGAGCTATTTGTAACAAAGTTATCGGTGAAGCAAACCACGCTTTAAATATGTATGCCACCCCTCTAGACTGGGAAACAACTAAAAATAATTTAATACTGCACTATGCAGATAAAAGGAGTGTAACCTCTCTTATTCGTGATCTCCATACACTTAGACAGAGACATGATAAAATGCAAACATATTATTCTAAAGGTATTGAAATTTATTCTACCATTTCCGATTTCGTAAAGATCCACGAATCAGACGAGAATATAATAAAAGCAAAACACAAATTATGTAACGAAATGTGTCTGAACACATTCATCATAGGAATTTCAGAACCTCTGGGGTCCGTGGTAAGAGCTATGCGACCTTACAGCTTAGCAGAAGCTTTAAACTTCTGTATTGGGGAACAAAATGCATATTATGCCCAACAAGCAACTAATAAACGAATAAATTATCATCAGAACAATAGGCACCAGCCAACTAACCAACAACCGCATCAAAGAAATACTTTTCATAACAACAAAAATAACCAATATAATAACGAACGTTACCCCCAGAATAGTAGTAGCTATAACAATAGAAAAAATTTTAGTTACCATAATTTTAACTTCAACAATAACAACCGAAACGCGGTCGCTTTTGTCGCATTCACAAGGTTTAAAGGAAGTTTTCGACACGTTGCAGTACTATGTTTTACGAGTCAACAGAAAGAAATGTCGGTTTTGCTGTCCGAAAATTCGGTTTTTGGGAAATATTCTGAAATATCACGGTATTGAACTTGATTCAACCAAGATTTCTGCCATCACTGATCGTCCAAAGTCAAGGAAGCTCAAGGAACTTGTAAAATTTCTCCGAAATTGACGGTTTATATCAAACTTTTCGTAGATAGTCAGACCACTATCTTCACTAATGAAGAAGTTTACGACATGGAAGTTGTCAATCAGCCAAAAGGAAGCTTTCAACAAGCTCAAACGTCACTTGACCAGTTCTCCAATTTCGCCTTATATTCTTTGATCAAATGCTACTGACTTCGCCCTTGGAGCTGCTTTAATGCAAGTGGAGCGAACCGATGAAAGACCTGTAGAATCTGCGAGTCGTTTTTTGACCTCTGCCGAGCGGAACTACAACACTATTGAGAAAAAAGCCCTTGCAGTCGTACGGGCCGTTACTAAATTCAAAGGATATATCGAGAGCAGCAGAGTGATCATCGCTACAGACCATAAGCCTCTACGATGGTTAATGTCAATAAAATTACTGACCGGCAGATGGGCCCGGTGGGCTCTAACTCTACAACCATACGATCTCGAGATACAATTCCATCCAGGTAAGATCAATGTCGTTGCAGATACACTTTGCCGGCCGCCTGAAAATATTAACAACACCATGGAGGCAGCAAGCATTACTATCGACATGCCACACCAAACAGCTAAATATATCCGTGACGAGCAATTAAGGACCCTGAAGTAAAAAAAAAATTATCGACTGCTTTGAGAACGAATCATCAAATGAAGACTTCATCAGATGGACTCACAAAGGTTTCCTAATGAGCAACGGAGTACTGTACAGGTATTTCCAGGAGAACGACCTTGAACACACCCAGCTGGTGATACCATCTCACGCGAGGACAAAAATCTTGGAAGCTTTTCACGATGCTCCCACAGCTGGTCACAATGGAGTGGAACGTACCCTCTACCGCACTATAAGCAAGTACTGTTGGCTTGGAATTCGAACTTTCGTGACAAACTACATCAAGGGTTGCACACAGTGTCAACGGTTCGAACAAGCAAACTTAAAGCCACCCGGACTTCTGCAAACTCATCCTTCCAGGTAACGTTTTGAAACAGTATCTGTTGGTCGTTTCGGGCCTCCACCTGAAACATCAAACAAAAACAAGTGGTTCTTAATTGTTGAGGATATTGCTAGCAGGTGGATAGAAATTGTTCCATTTCCAGATTCATCAGCAAAAACCTGTCAAATAGCACTCGTTTCCGAAGTATTTCTCCATTTTGGGATACCTAGACTTCTCATAAGTGAACACAGCACATTTTTTGTCAGCGCGGCTATGCAGCATATTCCTCACTGCTTCAAACTCAAGCAAGCGTTTACTCCGGTCTACCACCTCGAAACTAGTCCCGTAGAACGCAAGATCAGGGACCTGAAATTCCAGTTAAGTACATTAGTAAGAGATCTTCACCATTCATGGGATCAGCACTTAGCAGCCATACGATTTGCAATGAATACAGCTAAATGTCGCAGCACCGGTTTAAGAGCAGCTTTCCTAACATTTGAAAAAGAGCTGCGAACAGCCAAAATCATCAGCGATGACATTTCCAATCTCAACCAGACCAATAACTTTATTGCTGAAATATCACCATTCCTCTCACGCATTGCGCTCTCATTGAAGAATGCACAGGAACTTATGGAGATTAAACAACAACGACAGAGAGTTTACGCGGATAAAAAACGCCAACCAGATCCATGCTATCAACCTAATGATTTCGAACTGGTCACTTTTCACCAACGAAAGCAATCCTCACGCAAGAAAACTGTTGAATTTCAACCCAAGCGGGACGGTCCATATGTCACACTTGGATCTAAAGGACCAGCCAACTACTGTTTTGTGAGCCCAGACAAACCCACTGAAGCCTAAGGCACGTATCACACTTCAACCAACTGAACCACTAAGAAAGAAAGGATGCCCTTGAAAACACAAGTCAACTCCGACGCCAACTTAACTGCCTTCTCGTCGGGATGACTATCGGAGTCAGAAGTGGGGACTATAACAACAGTCCAGCAGCTCTTCCCCCACATACCCATATTCACCAGACGTCATGTTATCCTACCCACCACACACCCATATACACCACACGGTATGTTCTCCAAGGAACATGATGAATAAATAGAACAGCAACGATCACAGAGCGGCAGACAAGTTTAATTTATGATCATACACAGGGAGCACTCTAGGGTCTCCTCAATAAATGGTTAAAATACAATTTGCTCTTTTTTACTGTTTTGTAGCTCAACGCTATAGTACACAATAAAAACAAAAGTATGCCGTTCTGAATGGGGTGAGAGCAGATTGATACTGCCCTGATACTAACCAAATTTTTTAATTCCATGGGTGTTTTTTCCATGGACATCCGGAATGGATGGAAAAAAGAAAAAAAGAAAAGGGTAAAACTGGTTTGAATTTAAATACTTCTATAAGCTAGGAAAAAAGCTGATACACAAGAAAAACAAAAAGATGCCGTTCTGAATTGGGTGAGAGTGGATGGATACTGCCCTGATACGAACCAAATTTTTGAATTCTATGGGTGCTTTTTCCATGGACATCCAGAATTTTTGACAATTGATCGTGACAAACCTCTTTATGATGACTCAAATGATACTTTGAACCGAAGGTATGAAACTACTTTTTCAAACACCGAACGCTTGAGTTCCAACACCCAACCATCATCGTATCTTATTGTAAAACAAAATATCATATGCATAACTTTGCATTGCAACAAAGTATCAAAACTCATTTCTCGGTATGAAAAATATTTTCACATATGCAATGTAGATCATACTAACGTCTAGACGAAATTAAATACTATCCTGTTATTCAAATTCTTAACTAGTAAAAATCCCACGATGCAAAGCTATAAATTATGTAGATCGCGTTACAAGCGACGAGTCTATTGTGAAATCGTTCGTCAGTCGCAAAAGAATAAAGTAATCGAAATCGTAAGAACGGTGTTTTAATTTGGAAAGAAACATTGTTTTTGGAACGGAAGTTGTTCAGAATAATAACTGGCGAAGTCGAAAAGGGCTTCGTACAGGATCCAAAAGAAAGTGAAAACGTTAAAGAAGTGAGAGTGAAGTAAAGAAAGTGAATATTAGGTGGAAGTGCCGGAGAAAGCTAAGATCTAAGAAAGTAAAATAATCAAAGTGCCAATGTTGGCTAAAGTGGAAGTGGTCGCGGAGGTTTTTTAGCCCTTTACGAAGCAGGAGAAATAGAAATGCTGGCATTCATACTATTATTGGAAGCCGTTTCCTTAATACAATTATTCTTTTATATATTACCTCCCTAAATCCAAACATTAAATTATTACGAATATTATTTGGTTAATCTCTATTTCACAAAAAAGAATAAAAGTGTGAACGAAATGGTGACTGACGAAAGCACCGCCTATAATATTGCCCTAGGAAACATATCTCTCCCTGTGTTGAATAATCCTAATCTAGGCACAAATACTAGCAAAATTTTCAGTAGTCTCTGCATTCCTGACGCGGTAAAGGACTTACCACATTTCGACGGAAATTTAAGATTTTTATACGAATTTATTGCAAATATTGAGGAAATCCTCAAACAAATAACTAGCATTGATGGTACGCCATACACTAGAACAATAATTAGAGCTATTTGTAACAAAGTTATCGGTGAAGCAAACCACGCTTTAAATATGTATGCCACCCCTCTAGACTGGGAAACAACTAAAAATAATTTAATACTGCACTATGCAGATAAAAGGAGTGTAACCTCTCTTATTCGTGATCTCCATACACTTAGACAGAGACATGATAAAATGCAAACATATTATTCTAAAGGTATTGAAATTTATTCTACCATTTCCGATTTCGTAAAGATCCACGAATCAGACGAGAATATAATAAAAGCAAAACACAAATTATGTAACGAAATGTGTCTGAACACATTCATCATAGGAATTTCAGAACCTCTGGGGTCCGTGGTAAGAGCTATGCGACCTTACAGCTTAGCAGAAGCTTTAAACTTCTGTATTGGGGAACAAAATGCATATTATGCCCAACAAGCAACTAATAAACGAATAAATTATCATCAAAACAATAGGCACCAGCCAACTAACCAACAACCGCATCAAAGAAATACTTTTCATAACAACAAAAATAACCAATATAATAACGAACGTTACCCCCAGAATAGTAGTAGCTATAACAATAGAAAAAATTTTAGTTACCATAATTTTAACTTCAACAATAACAACCGAAACGCGGTCGCTTTTGTCGCATTCACAAGGTTTAAAGGAAGTTTTCGACACGTTGCAGTACTATGTTTTACGAGTCAACAGAAAGAAATGTCGGTTTTGCTGTCCGAAAATTCGGTTTTTGGGAAATATTCTGAAATATCACGGTATTGAACTTGATTCAACCAAGATTTCTGCCATCACTGATCGTCCAAAGTCAAGGAAGCTCAAGGAACTTGTAAAATTTCTCCGAAATTGACGGTTTATATCAAACTTTTCGTAGATAGTCAGACCACTATCTTCACTAATGAAGAAGTTTACGACATGGAAGTTGTCAATCAGCCAAAAGGAAGCTTTCAACAAGCTCAAACGTCACTTGACCAGTTCTCCAATTTCGCCTTATATTCTTTGATCAAATGCTACTGACTTCGCCCTTGGAGCTGCTTTAATGCAAGTGGAGCGAACCGATGAAAGACCTTTAGAATCTGCGAGTCGTTTTTTGACCTCTGCCGAGCGGAACTACAACACTATTGAGAAAAAAGCCCTTGCAGTCGTACGGGCCGTTACTAAATTCAAAGGATATATCGAGAGCAGCAGAGTGATCATCGCTACAGACCATAAGCCTCTACGATGGTTAATGTCAATAAAATTACTGACCGGCAGATGGGCCCGGTGGGCTCTAACTCTACAACCATACGATCTCGAGATACAATTCCATCCAGGTAAGATCAATGTCGTTGCAGATACACTTTGCCGGCCGCCTGAAAATATTAACAACACCATGGAGGCAGCAAGCATTACTATCGACATGCCACACCAAACAGCTAAATATATCCGTGACGAGCAATTAAGGACCCTGAAGTAAAAAAAAAATTATCGACTGCTTTGAGAACGAATCATCAAATGAAGACTTCATCAGATGGACTCACAAAGGTTTCCTAATGAGCAACGGAGTACTGTACAGGTATTTCCAGGAGAACGACCTTGAACACACCCAGCTGGTGATACCATCTCACGCGAGGACAAAAATCTTGGAAGCTTTTCACGATGCTCCCACAGCTGGTCACAATGGAGTGGAACGTACCCTCTACCGCACTATAAGCAAGTACTGTTGGCTTGGAATTCGAACTTTCGTGACAAACTACATCAAGGGTTGCACACAGTGTCAACGGTTCGAACAAGCAAACTTAAAGCCACCCGGACTTCTGCAAACTCATCCTTCCAGGTAACGTTTTGAAACAGTATCTGTTGGTCGTTTCGGGCCTCCACCTGAAACATCAAACAAAAACAAGTGGTTCTTAATTGTTGAGGATATTGCTAGCAGGTGGATAGAAATTGTTCCATTTCCAGATTCATCAGCAAAAACCTGTCAAATAGCACTCGTTTCCGAAGTATTTCTCCATTTTGGGATACCTAGACTTCTCATAAGTGAACACAGCACATTTTTTGTCAGCGCGGCTATGCAGCATATTCCTCACTGCTTCAAACTCAAGCAAGCGTTTACTCCGGTCTACCACCTCAAAACTAGTCCCGTAGAACGCAAGATCAGGGACCTGAAATTCCAGTTAAGTACATTAGTAAGAGATCTTCACCATTCATGGGATCAGCACTTAGCAGCCATACGATTTGCAATGAATACAGCTAAATGTCGCAGCACCGGTTTAAGAGCAGCTTTCCTAACATTTGAAAAAGAGCTGCGAACAGCCAAAATCATCAGCGATGACATTTCCAATCTCAACCAGACCAATAACTTTATTGCTGAAATATCACCATTCCTCTCACGCATTGCGCTCTCATTGAAGAATGCACAGGAACTTATGGAGATTAAACAACAACGACAGAGAGTTTACGCGGATAAAAAACGCCAACCAGATCCATGCTATCAACCTAATGATTTCGAACTGGTCACTTTTCACCAACGAAAGCAATCCTCACGCAAGAAAACTGTTGAATTTCAACCCAAGCGGGACGGTCCATATGTCACACTTGGATCTAAAGGACCAGCCAACTACTGTTTTGTGAGCCCAGACAAACCCACTGAAGCCTAAGGCACGTATCACACTTCAACCAACTGAACCACTAAGAAAGAAAGGATGCCCTTGAAAACACAAGTCAACTCCGACGCCAACTTAACTGCCTTCTCGTCGGGATGACTATCGGAGTCAGAAGTGGGGATTATAACAACAGTCCAGCAGCTCTTCCCCCACATACCCATATTCACCAGACGTCATGTTATCCTACCCACCACACACCCATATACACCACACGGTATGTTCTCCAAGGAACATGATGAATAAATAGAACAGCAACGATCACAGAGCGGCAGACAAGTTTAATTTATGATCATACACAGGGAGCACTCTAGGGTCTCCTCAATAAATGGTTAAAATACAATTTGCTCTTTTTTACTGTTTTGTAGCTCAACGCTATAGTACACAATAAAAACAAAAGTATGCCGTTCTGAATGGGGTGAGAGCAGATTGATACTGCCCTGATACTAACCAAATTTTTTAATTCCATGGGTGTTTTTTCCATGGACATCCGGAATGGATGGAAAAAAGAAAAAAAGAAAAGGGTAAAACTGGTTTGAATTTAAATACTTCTATAAGCTAGGAAAAAAGCTGATACACAAGAAAAACAAAAAGATGCCGTTCTGAATTGGGTGAGAGTGGATGGATACTGCCCTGATACGAACCAAATTTTTGAATTCTATGGGTGCTTTTTCCATGGACATCCAGAATTTTTGACAATTGATCGTGACAAACCTCTTTATGATGACTCAAATGATACTTTGAACCGAAGGTATGAAACTACTTTTTCAAACACCGAACGCTTGAGTTCCAACACCCTATCTTCATCGTATCTTATTGTAAAACAAAATATCATATGCATAACTTTGCATTGCAACAAAGTATCAAAACTCATTTCTCGGTATGAAAAATATTTTCACATATGCAATGTAGATCATACTAACGTCTAGACGAAATTAAATACTATCCTGTTATTCAAATTCTTAACTAGTAAAAATCCCACGATGCAAAGCTATAAATTATGTAGATCGCGTTACAAGCGACGAGTCTATTGTGAAATCGTTCGTCAGTCGCAAAAGAATAAAGTAATCGAAATCGTAAGAACGGTGTTTTAATTTGGAAAGAAACATTGTTTTTGGAACGGAAGTTGTTCAGAATAATAACTGGCGAAGTCGAAAAGGGCTTCGTACAGGATCCAAAAGAAAGTGAAAACGTTAAAGAAGTGAGAGTGAAGTAAAGAAAGTGAATATTAGGTGGAAGTGCCGGAGAAAGCTAAGATCTAAGAAAGTAAAATAATCAAAGTGCCAATGTTGGCTAAAGTGGAAGTGGTCGCGGAGGTTTTTTAGCCCTTTACGAAGCAGGAGAAATAGAAATGCTGGCATTCGTACTATTATTGGAAGCCGTTTCCTTAATACAATTATTCTTTTATATATTACCTCCCTAAATCCAAACATTAAATTATTACGAATATTATTTGGTTAATCTCTATTTCACAAAAAAGAATAAAAGTGTGAACGAAATGGTGACTGACGAAAGCACCGCCTATAATATTGCCCTAGGAAACATATCTCTCCCTGTGTTGAATAATCCTAATCTAGGCACAAATACTAGCAAAATTTTCAGTAGTCTCTGCATTCCTGACGCGGTAAAGGATTTACCACATTTCGACGGAAATTTAAGACTTTTATACAAATTTATTGCAAATATTGAGGAAATCCTCAAACAAATAACTAGCATTGATGGTACGCCATACACTAGAACAATAATTAGAGCTATTTGTAACAAAGTTATCGGTGAAGCAAACCACGCTTTAAATATGTATGCTACCCCTCTAGACTGGGAAACAACTAAAAATAATTTAATACTGCACTATGCAGATAAAAGGAGTGTAACCTCTCTTATTCGTGATCTCCATACACTTAGACAGAGACATGATAAAATGCAAACATATTATTCTAAAGGTATTGAAATTTATTCTACCATTTCCGATTTCGTAAAGATCCACGAATCAGACGAGAATATAATAAAAGCAAAACACAAATTATGTAACGAAATGTGTCTGAACACATTCATCATAGGAATTTCAGAACCTCTGGGGTCCGTGGTAAGAGCTATGCGACCTTACAGCTTAGCAGAAGCTTTAAACTTCTGTATTGGGGAACAAAATGCATATTATGCCCAACAAGCAACTAATAAACGAATAAATTATCATCAGAACAATAGGCACCAGCCAACTAACCAACAACCGCATCAAAGAAATACTTTTCATAACAACAAAAATAACCAATATAATAACGAACGTTACCCCCAGAACAGTAGTAGCTATAACAATAGAAAAAATTTTAGTTACCATAATTTTAACTTCAACAATAACAACCGAAACACTAACAGAAACTCAAATCATACCAACAGGGATCATTATAACTCCAATAACCGCCAACGAAATTTAGATAGCCAACCACTACCAGAACCAATGGATACTTACAGTGGCAGCTCATATTTGAAAAATCTGCCGATCCTAATGGATACAACAAGTGGAAACACAAATTTTCGACCATCGAAACTGTGACACTAGAACAGTAATAAACCTGCAGAACTATATAACATCTTCCAAATCAATTCTAACTATACGAATTATGTTCAAAACCTTGATGAGTTCTCCAACGAAAGACAGTTAAATCCAAATTTCTCCAATGCTAATGAAGTTGATGACACAAATGTTCACCAAATTGCCTCGACTCACAATACGGATTCCGAAACATTAACAATCACGATACAAAACTGCTTCCCTATATACACATTCAATCCGATTTCGGCAAACCTCTCAAATTTCTAATTGATACCGGGGCCTCAACTAGCTTCATTAACCCCAAATACACTAACACTGTCGAACACAAGATCATCTATCCTGTTCTGATAACTACATTCTGAAGTAAGCATCAAATAAACAAACAAGTAACGTATCCGGCTTTTCGAGAATTTGACTCAACAGAAAAATTAAAATTTTTACTATTTATTTTACTATTTATTTTACTATTTATTTGACTATTTAACTATTTCGATGGATTAATCCGATTAGAGCAAATGGAACAAATGAAGGCGAAAATTAACATACCAGAAAAAAATCCTGGAAACCCATAACGCCAAAATACCCTTATTATTCAAACCAAACTTAATGTCAAAAGTGTACAAAGTACCCCGCAGCTCGAAAATAATGGCAATTTTACCCAACGACATTTAAAAATGGCGATATATATCTTAAACCTACGAAAATATCTGATTCTCTAGAAATATCCGAAGGACTCTATAATATTTAAGATTGGTCCAGCCAGGTTGAAGTTCTCAACACTTCCGATGAGGAGCAAACGCTATTTCTCGAACAGCCACTTAAAGCATATACAGGGTGCGGCGCCAAAATTCGGACAAACTTCAATTTAAATTTCCCCCCATTCTATAAGGTTTCGAGAGGTCGCGATTCGCGTAAAAATAGTTTAACACATGTGCTGAGCATTCATCACCTCAAAAGAGTCGCAATGTTGAAGCCAAGTGCAGAGTATAATCGAAGAGCCGCGATAATCGAAAGTCTTCGCGCTGAGCGGTCAGCACGGGAGATTATTCAATTTTTCCGATATCCGAAATCAACTGTATATGAGGTTGTTACTAAGTACAAAGCTCAAGAACAGTTAAGTGAAGGTTCAAGTACACCGGCAAGAAAGCAGCACTCAAAAGAACACACCGTGAGAACCCCTGAAGTCACCAAAAGGACTGAAGAGCTGATTCTAGAGTACCCGGGGCTATCGTTACGAAAACTGTGATTGTGAATGTCAGCGAGCTTACCATGCGGAGAATCGTTGAGGAGGACCTTCGATATTATTTTTATACGATCATGGTTAGACAAATGCTTTCTGAGGCTGTAAGAACGAAGCGAGTGGCCCCTCCAGACCGCAAATGGAGGCCATGATTGAAGCTGATGGATGCTACATAGAATAATTACAATGATAGATACACAAAACGCCATGTAAGACGTTTTTGTATTTAAACTTCATTTTTCAATAAATAGCACTATTTGAAGGATGTTCATTGATTTGTCCGGATTTTGATGACGCACCCTGTAGACTTAACAATCATTCAGAAATTAACTACACACAGACCTACATTAGTTATAACACAGACAGCACAAACGTAGTCGATTCAAACGATATTACTAAACTTATAAAACTTAATCACCTGAACGCGGAGGAGAAAAAACATATCCTCAAGCTATGTAGGAATTGTGACGACATATTCTTCAAAGAAGGGCAAGACCTTACGTTCACTAACCAGGTAAAACATAGAATCCCTACAACAGACGGAAATCGTATTTACGCTAAGTCATACCAATATCCCTATTCTCAGAAAGCTGAAATTCATAATCAAATATTAAACCTGCTGAAGCAGGGCATCATTCGCCCAAGCTACTCTCCATGGAGCAGTCCCATTAGGATAATGGCCACTATGAATACATTAGCATGCCATTCGGCCTAAAAAATTCCCAATCAACCTTTCAACGGATTATGGATAATGTCTAGCGTGACTTTCAAGGGAGGACATGCCTTGTCTATATGGACGATATCATAGTATTTTCCACATCATTACAGGAACACATCGAAAACTTATCAAAAGTATTTATGAAGTAACGCAAAGGCAATTTAAAAATTTAGATAGAAAAATTTGAATTTCTAAGTGAAGAAGTATCATTTTTAGGTCATGTTGGAACGCCTGACGGAGTTAGGCCAAACCCCGAAAAAATTCGCGCTATCAAGCAATTTCCAATCACTTGAAACCTTTCCTTTGAATTTCGTTTTCATCCAAGGATATCATCGAAAGTTTCAGTGATTAAGCTATGTCTGGGGTTGCCATCCGAAAAATTTCCAAAACTCGGAAACTATTAATATCGGTAGCTTATTTTATTGTTAATGCTTTGCTTATGAATACAAAATAGAAACATCTGTTGGTGTTATATTTACGAAATTGTCTGGTGCTGGCAATCATGTGTTAGCACCATATCTGCCTCACGTAGAAATGGATCCACCTTGTGAATTTCCTTTCGATTGAATGGCTGCGCTGGAAGTTATGGGAGTGAATAGAATTTAATGGTAATCATCCTCAAAACTTTTCAAATTTTCGAAACCTAAATATTTGTTGTTAACTGTCATTGCAGAATCATTCCCATTTGGAAATTTTATGACAACATCACTCGATAAAGAAATGTATTCAAATTACGAAATTCATCATATCTGGCAACTCATTCCTGATTTTTCAACGAAATTCCTACAGCATTAAACTTGCAACAAGATCCATCAAACACACGAATTTCGTTTTGATTTCGTCACTGCTTCGAAAGTTATGGGGAAAAAACCTTTATTTTCCTGAGCAAATTTACAATATTCATGAGACAAAAATTACCATAGCTGGTAACCCAATACTAATTTTTCAACCCAATTTCTGCAAAATCTATCTTAGAGCAAGTTTCATCTTCTGCATGAACTTCGGTAAAATCTGGTGGCTTAATCGGAAGCTATAGGCAAAAAACCAGTTTTTTTGGCGATTTTTCAAAAAGGCACCATTGCCACAATATTGCCCGTATTTCAAAATCAATTCTATCAGACCTGGTCTTAAGTAAAACCAATATGTCCTGTTTATTTCATATTGATAGCATTATCCGATCGTCAGTTCTCGTAAACAGAAGTTTTTAGTGCTGAAAATAGAGGTAATTTGATCATGGCCTGCTTTTCTCGTTTTCGCGGAAATTTGAAATTTTTTATTCGACTTGGTGTAAAGACACAAGTAAGGATTTATCAAAAATTAGAATTTATTTTCAAAAATCAAAAATTGTATCAGGAGGGTTGATGACTTAAAGGATTTTTTTTCAGGAGCCTGCTTAAGCTACAGAGTTGCCTGCAGAGTCTTGAAAGTCCATATTTGTTAAACTTTAGTCTGCATCAACACGCTCTGTCAATTTCACGATGAACCACTGTTTTTTATTATTATATTATTTCCCTTTATCATTTTGCTGATATATATATATATATATATATATATATATATATATATATATATATATATATATATATATATATATATATATATATATATATATATATACTATACTATATATATATATATATATATATATATATATATATATATATATATATATATATATATATATATATATATATATATATATATATATATATATATATATATATACTATGAGCATCAAAAGTGAGTGCACACCTTCCAAATTTGTTTTTGAGCTTCAATAAAAAATAAAATACCGATTGAAAAATATTTCTTATTGAGGAATATTAAACTTTTATTCGTTTAAAACAATATACCAAAAAATCAGTTCCACATATTCACTAACAAAAAATTTACAGAGCAACAAAAACAAAAAGTCTATGAAATACGAGTCAAAAGTAAGTGCACACTTCATATAATAAAAATTCATATAACGCTTTTAAGAAAAATTAGGATTTGATTTGACTGTCCTTTGCCTTTAAGACAGCTTTCAGTCTTCTACGCATGAATTCTACTAATTTTCTGGTAAATTCTGATGGTATATTATCCCATTCTTCCTTAAAAGCATTTTTCAAACTTTCCTTGCTTGTGATTAGACATTGCCGAATATTCCTGTCGAAATAATCCCACAAATGCTCAATGGGGCTGAGGTCTGGGGATTGGGGAGATGATCCAATACCTTGGGAGTTCGATAAAGCAACCACAACCTTACTAAATAGGAAGTGTGCTTAGTATCGTTATCTTGTTGGAAGATCCACGTCTTAGGCAATTCCAATTTTGCAACACTGTCAGCCATATTTCGCTGCAAAATATTGAGATAGCCTTGCTTATCTATTGTACTATCAAAAAATTCAAGGTTTCCAGCTCCCGATGCTGCCATACACCCCCAAACAATAACAGATCCTCCGCCATGCTTCACTGTGCCGGAAACATTTTTTTCATGGAACTCAGTATTTTAATTTCGCCAAAGTTTTTTATTTGTATGCCCGCCAAATATTTAAAATTTACTCCCATCAGAGAACAAAACGTTTTTATAAAAATTATAAGTACAGTTTTTATATGTTTTAGCATAATTTTTGCGTTTTTTCTTATTCGCTTTAGAAATAAACAAATTCCTTCATCGTGCTCTGCTATATACCCCATGTTCATTCAATATTCTTCGAGTGGTGGAGGCTAAAACGGATTGATTATGTGTCGCAGAATAGTTTTCAGCTACTTTTGCTGCACTTGAACGTGGATCACCGTTAACTTCTTTCACTATATACCTTATTTCTTTTTTATTTAATTTCCCTGGCCGTACAAATCTTTTAAAATTGTCCGATATTTTGAATTTATTGTCTTTGTCAGTAAATTAATGACTTAACCAAGAATTTTTGCGATTGCTGTTTCCTAGAAATTAAATTGAAGTTGTATTCCGTTATAGTTAAAGATCCGTGACTTTGTTAACAGCTGGAATCTAGCAACGTTTGAACAAGTGTGCACTTACTTTTGATTCATTTTTATTGATTTTTTGTTTTTGTTCCTCTGTAAATTTTATGTTACATAATTTTTGATATTTTACATAATTTTTGATATTGATATTTTTGTATAAAGTTTTTAACAAATAAAGGTTTGATATTACTCAATCAGAAATATTTTTCAATCGGTAACTTTTTTTTATTGAAGCTCAAAATCAGATTTGAAAGGTGTGCACTCACTTTTGAAGCTCACAGTATATATATAGATATATATATATATATATATATATATATATATATATATATATATATATATATATATATATATATATATATATATATATATATATATATATATATATATTGTTACGGAACAGCATTGTCGCCACTACGCGCACACACAGCTACAGATATTGCGAATGCAATGCTGCATTCGATAGTCGGGTGCATTGCATGGCCATCCAAAACAGGCTATGTATATGCGTTTGATTTTCGAATGTTGCATTGCATTGCATTAGGGGTCACTGGCCTGATCGCAGTTGATTTGCAACGAAACTTGAATCAGCTGCGTTATCAGGCCAATGAAACTGATCATGTGGGTTGTTGGCTGTGTGCTGATAACGGCTGGTCAGCAACGGGACGTGGCGGATCGCTGTGAAATCGAGAGGAGATGCTGGCTGATAGGCATTGAGGTTGGGGACTTGATTCGCGGCGGCAGCGGCAGCTGTCGCCGTGTTCTAAGGAAAAAGTAGAAATTTCAAGTTGTCGTCTCAAGGTGGTGAGATTGTGTTCTTTTGTGCTGGTAGAGCGCGAATATCGGTCAAAGTTATTTGTGGTTACATTGAAGAGTGAAATAATAACAATTTTCATCAGAAGGATTATCAAGTGTTGTTTGGATTAAGGGGGGAGATACAAATAACATTTTCAAAAAAATGAATTTTTGTTGTCTATATAAAAAGTTTATATAACACCTCAAAAATATGTCACCCAATTTTCAAAACTTATTTCAAATTATTTATCATGTTAAAACTGATAAACGTGACCCTCTTGTACTTTGCGTTCGAGTGTCTTCAGAAGTACAGTTGAGCGGCCAATTTTGACTACCTGTTCTTAATTGCCCTTACCTGGAGACTTTTCTATTGCTAAAAATTTGGGTAAACAGATATTTTGAAATCAATATACATAATGATTTCAAGGAATGGACAGTTTTATAGCTCTTACGAGGAACATTAATGAAGGTCAGAGCTGGTGTAGCTGTTAATTCTGTTCAGTCTAGTTTTGGCAATTATTCAGTACGGAAAGATTTCGAAAACGATAATATCAAAATGAGTTCATATCCTAAAGGAAATAAAAATGTATCAACTCGGACAGCATACCCGCGTAAACGAAAATTTTATGGAAATCAGTACTCCAAAAACAGAGATAAAACAGAACAACCGAGTGTTAGTGCGAAAAAACTTTCTAGTGCTAGTAGTGAGGACATTCGTTATAATCCTTTGCATGGCTATCGGCTTATTGAATTTTTCACGCTGTTTAGCGCATTGTCAGAGCTTGTTATGTGTCGTGAGTGTAAACAGACAGTGAAATTTGAAGAAGCTGGCAATCGAGGCTTGGGTTTCAAGATAATTTTACTTTGCCACTGCGGTCGTAAGGACATAAACTCAGGACCATATATTAATAATGGATTCGAAGTTAATCGCAGAATTGTACTTGTTATGCGCCTTCTAGGCATTGATAGAGAAGGGATTAATTTATTTTGCAATCTTATGGACATGTGCGACGGTTTGAGTGAGAGTGCGTATAATAATATTGTTATGCATTTATACACCGCTACAAAATCAGTTTTTCAATCTTGCTGTAAAAAAGCTGTGGAAGAAGAAAAAAAAGAAAACGAAAAACATAATAGGCCAATATTCGATTTAAAAGTATCGGGCGACGGTTCTTGGAAAAAACGGGGCTTTAAATCTTTATATGGTGTCACAACGCTCATCGGATACTACTCTGGTAAAGTTATAGATATAGAAGTAAAAAGTAGCTATTGTCCGGAGTGTAATTACTGGAAGAATAAAAAAAATACTGAACAATATCGTGAGTGGTATGAAGAACACATATCAGTGTGTCAAGAGAATCACCAGGGCTCTTCGGGCGCAATGGAAGTCGAATCAATCAAAGAGATGTTTTTGAGATCAGAAGAATTGTTCGGCGTGAAATATGGTAATTACATAGGAGATGGAGGCTCAAAAACGTTTAAGGGAATACTTGACGTAAATCCGTATGGTGGCGATTTTCAAGTGGTAAAAAGTGAGCGTATTGGCCACGTGCAGAAGAGGATGGGTAGTCGTCTTCGAAAGATTAAAAAAGATCAACAACTTGGAGGAAGTGGTAAACTAACCGAAGCGCTTATAAACAAATTGGCATTATATTACGGATTATCTATTCGGAGGAATGTCAACAGCCTCGAAAATATGAAAAAAGCTGTAATGGCCACTTATTATCATATGTGCTCCACGGACGACAATCCAAAACATGAGGACTGTCCACCGGGTCCCGACAGCTGGTGCAAGTGGCGGAAAGCTGAAGCATCTGGAGAAAATCCAAAACTAATTCAACACCCTGCACCACTTCATACAGAGGTGCAAGAGTATATTAAACGAATATTTGAAGATTTATCCAGTGATGATTTGCTCAAAAGATGTTTGGGTGGCCATACGCAAAATGCAAATGAGAGTTTCAACTCGACCGTTTGGCGTCTCGCTCCAAAGCACTTACACTCAGGATTAAAAATCATTGAAATTGCCGCGTATACAGCAGCTGGATTGTTCAACGAAGGAAATACATCTCTTTTACAAGTAATGAACAATTTAGATATAATAATTGGCAGACAATGTAGATCATACGCAGATAAAATAGATGAGCAGAGAGTGACTCGAGCAAATCAGCGCAGCTTGTTAGCTACTAAAGAAGCACGTCAAGCACGTCAAGAGGAACTTCTTGAGAAAAATGAGCTATACGAAGCTACAGAAGGACTTTTATATGGCGCTGGAATCGCTGACTAATCGGTAAGCCACTACAATCATTGAATTTTTATGTACTCAAACTTTAAACGCGTTTTTCTTAAAACACAATTTTTCAAATCGGCGTGGACGATAACTTAAAAAGTTTGCTATCTATCGCACTGAAATTTTGCACACATCTTTTTAGTGATATTATTTTCTATATGAACCTATTTGTTTTGAATTTTTTTTGGAAAAGAAAAATTTCCTTGGCAATAACGATTGAAAAATTTGGCTGAAAATTCAAATAATTCTTATAAAGTGTTTTATTCTGCACATTTTTATTTTTCATTTATTTTTTTAGGTTCATCTACGAAACATAACCTTAATAATCACACAGAATTGGTTTTTTATTATTTTCGATCAACACTACACAGACTACAAACTACGCCAACCGACAACTCTCGCTGCGACCTTCCCGAAAAATAAGACTGAAAATCAGCTATTTTGAAATGTTTTAAAATTGTTTCTTTTTTTTTTGTAATAGATGAAAGTATAAATAAATCATATGTAAAGTTTGGAAAATGTAGAATAAATTATTCTTAAATAAAAAAAATCATAAAAATTGACTGAAATTCACGGGTCTATATGTATTTCTCCCCTTAACAGTTTGTACGAACAAACAAGTGTGTGACCCTTGCCACGAAAATAACCAGAAAAAGTTTTTGCGCGAGTTTCTAAAAAAAAAAAAAAAAAAAAAAAAATGAAATCCATAACTGCAGTTTGTGCGACAGGTGCATTCGTTACGGCAGTTATTAATGGTTGTGTTTTGAGAATTTGTGACGGCGAAAATGCCGAAATCCAAATGTATTTATCAAAACTGAAAAACCTCGTATCGTTTATGTCGAAAAATCGTAAACTATTCAAGTTGGAGATAATTCAGCATGTGATCAAGTATATTTGTGATCTTCAGAAGGAGCTAGAAACTCATCCGGCTATTAATAGTTTTGAGGCTGCAGCAGCTTTGGATGGCGAGTCACCAACGCAGCAAATTGAAAATGTTTTAATAGATGGACCGGGACATGTAATGAGTCCGAGTTCACTTAATCAGCGACAACCTCTATCTGATGGTCCCAACCCGAATACAATCCTATAGTCCAGGGTTCACAGTAGTCCGCTTAGTATACCTACCGAGGCTGCTGATAGTTCCTGCATTCATTCTCATCGTCACATGCAACACAGAAAGCGAACATATTTTATTTTTTCTTTTGTTTATATAATAATATCATGAAATAAACTGTTCATAGTGAATCTAAAATTTCTCAGGCTTATATTTTTTTTATAATTTTGTTGAATTTTATTTATAATTTCTTATACGAGATGAAATCGGTAAACCGGGTTAGAATTGCCTTTTTAGTTTAGTTACAGTGCCCGGTTCAAGTCTTAAAGTTCCAGTGGATCCCGTACCACGGTCGACCGTCGTCTGGACTCCCTGGTGAGTAATTTTGTATATATATATATATATATATTTGTATTCATTTTTTTTTATTTGAAGACACTTGCTTAAATTTGAATTTTTATTTTGTATTATTTGTTTCTTTAGACAGTTGGTAATTTAAAATCTGTTTTATAGTTTATTTGTATATTGATTTATTTGGATTTTTGAATTTTCATATTATATGATTTGTTCTCCTACGGTATACTTTTGGTTTTCTTATTTGGGATGATCAGTGGAATGACGGAATATTAAATTCAAGCTTATAGGTTCAGTGGAGCCATGTGTGGGCTCCCTTTTTCCTTTTCCCAATAGGTTTATCCTTATGTTGTGTTTTCGTTTTATTTTTATATGCATGACACAGCTAGGGCTTGACCTGCCCCCTCAATTACCCACGACACCGGTGACTAGCCGGCACCATTAGTCATGCGAGGGTAGCAGGTCAGGCTACAATTTCTGTTGTGGTGGCGGCTGTTCACAGCTGTCCCGCAACAATATATATATATATATATATATATATATATATATATATATATATATATATATATATATAAATATATATATATCTATATATATATATATATATATATATATATATATATATAACAGTATATATATATATATATATATATATATAAATATATATATATCTATATATATATATATATATATATAACAGTATATATATATATATATATATATATATATATATATATATATATATATATATATATATATATATATAAATATATATATATATATATATATATATATATATATATATATATATATATATATATATATATATATATACATATATATATATATATATATATATATATATATATATATATATATATATATATATATATATATAAATGATGAATTTTCCGCAAAATGAGCTTAATACTAATTTTCTTCCAAAATAAGTAAAAATTTAAAAGCAATACGAATGCAGACGCCCTGAGCAGAGTTGAAATCCATAATAACGAAGAACATTAAAGCCCCGTTTCAGATATTGCAACCGTACATTCTGCAATCGAAAACAATGACGAAGGCATTCCAATATCCGAACGTCCATTAAACGAGTTTACTATTCAAAAAATCCTCGAAAAATTTGAGAGGAGACCGCCAACTTCTCTACAAATTCTATTTAGGAATACGCAGCGTAGAACTTTAAGGCTACCGGAATTCACAACGGATAACTTTATGGAAATTAAGAAAGCCCATCTTCCACCAAACCGATTAGCCGCAATTCACGATGATGCTAAAACATTTAGAATAGTTCAAAGAAATATACTTCAAACACTTCAGTTATCTAAGGTATTTAAAATAATTCGGTGTAAAGAAATTTTGCAGGATATTACTTCAGATGACGAACAAGACCAGGTTGTCAGAGATTACCACCAAATGAGCGACCATCGCGGAATAAATAAAACGGTATCCCACTTACATACGTAGAGCCCATTATTTTCCTAGGATGAAAGAAAAAATAACAAAGATCTTGAATAGCTGCGAAAAATGTCTCACCTTAAAATACGGTAGACACCCACCCAAATTTTAATTCGAAACTACTGAAACCCCATGTAAGCCAATGGATGCCCTACACATGGACGTCTAGTAAACAGACTCTTACCATATTTGACAAATTTTCATAATTTGCAGTGGCGTACATCATCACCGCTCGTAACAGTCATACTATGATCAGCTGCTTAAAATAGTTCTTTTCTCATCATGGCGTCCCGAAGGAAATAAATTGTGATTGTGCATCCGAGATTGTGCACAAAACTCTGTGACCAATATAAAATTCGAATTCACTTTACCGCTCCTCAAAACTCTACAGACAATGCACCAATAAATCGTTTTCGTTCAACCCTGACTGAGGTTTATAGGATTATATACGACAAGGACAAAAGACAACTTTCTAAAGAAATCCTAAACGAAGCCATTACTACATATAATACTTCCATTCATTCCGTTACAAATTTCACCCCGTTTGAACTATTCATCGGTCAAGCCCAATATTTCATCAATGCCATCGGAAATGCATCCGAACACGATTACATTAACAAATTACGTACATATAAAGTCGAATAACACGGTAAAGTAAAAGAGATAATCGATGCGCATAATGAAAAAATTATAGATAAGTTAAACCAGACCAGAGAAGTTCTACGCGATTTCAACGAAAATGATTCAATTTATAAATATACTAAAAAAAGGAATAAGCTAACACCAAGAGCAAAGAAACAGAAAATTAGAGCTAACAATGAAATAACTTTAATCACCCCAAATAATAGGAAATGCCATAAAAACAAAATAAAACGCAGACGTTAATTTCAGGTCACTAGCAGCTATATCATTATATCATTAACAAGAATAACAGTTCGGATTCTCTCAAAGAAATCATAAACATCAAATTTAAACAACTCAAACGCAAATTGCAATTCTTTTACCGTATTTCAGACCCAAGAGAGCCCTTATAAACGGGCTAGGTAACATAATTAAGACAATTACAGGTAACATGGACAGCGACGACGCTAAATTTATAAACGAGCAACTGAAAACACTAGAAACTAATCAACACACGTTGAGTAACGGACCAGCAAAATAAACGCAAATCAATTCAGGAATGCAACAAAGCCTTAATAATATAACGAATCACATAAATAACCAGCAAGGAATCTTAGAAACATATCTTAGCCAATATTCAGAATCCATGACAAACAGCATTCATACACAGGAAGAGATCTTTCAGTATATGCAAAACATTCATCAAACTGACTTTAATATCGATGTATTAGTCGACCATTTGCAAGATATTTAACCTTGCTAAACTCAATGTGATATCCAAACAATTTTTAGTTGACAGAGAAATTGAAATTATCCAAAAGTCCTTGCAAGATCAAAATTTTGAATTAGACACTCCTTAAGAAATGTACGAACTCCTTACACTACAGGCTTTTTATAATTCTACCAATATCATATTCGTAGTAACAACTCCAATATTCCTCGAAAGAAAATTTTCCTTCTACCACCTTTTTAACCTACCCGTGAATAGAACCCATACTGTAAACATCCCATCTCCATACACCTTCCTGAACGACGAACATATACAATTCGAGTAAGAACCCTGCCCTAAAATCGGAAACGTCTATGGCTGCGAAAAACATCACCTCCGTAATTCGTCAGCTAATGTCTGTATCAGCAACATCATCAATAACAAACCTGCAACATGCGAATTTATCAAAACGGATCAGCAGCCATCAGTGACACAACCGGAGGAGCACTATATTCTTCTCACTAACTCGCCTGGAATAAATTTGACGTCCACCTGCGGAATCGACCACAAGCTGCTAACTAAAAAAATTCTTGTACACTTCGAAAATTGTCAAGTGCAAATTAATAAATTGACATAAAACGACACAAAAACCTCGTTTTGGGATGAAATTTACATCATTTCTTCGATTTTTACACCATTAAATTCTTCACAAATAATCAGGCCGCTAAAACTAAACAAGCTAAAAACTTACCACCTAGCAAATCTAGAGGCCATCAAAATCCTGGAACAAAAATTTAAAAATCATCCTTACTTAACACTGGGTTCATCCGCTATAATGATCATAACCATCATCCTCCTGTACAAGTTTGGAAGCGCAATACTAAATAACAGATCCACCCCTATTACGGTATTTAATTCTCCAGTTAACGCTACAGCATATCGAGAGCCGTATCCTCCAGGACCAGCAGACAATATTCGCCTCTCCTGGCCTTTGCTCCACTAAGGAGGGAAGGAGTCACGACACCGTACCATCATCCCATCTTATTGTAATACAAAATATCATATACATAACTTTGCAAAGTATCAAAACCCATTTCTCGGCATGAAAAATATTTTCGCACATGCAATAAAGATCATATTAACGTCTAGACGAAATTAAATACTATCCTGTTATTCAAATTCTTAACTAGTAAAAATCCCACGATGCAAAGCAATAAATTATGTAGATCGCGTTACAAGCGACGAGTCTATTGTTGTGAAACTTCGAATCGTTCGTCAGTTGCAAAAGAATAAAGTAATCGAAATCGTAAGAATGATGTTTTAATTTGGAAAGACATATTTTTTTTTGAAACAGAAGCTGTTCAGAATAATAGCTCTTGCGTTCACTAAGATATGAAGTATTTGAAATGTGGGAGTGCGAATTTCACAATCTTCGAAAAAAAAACAAAAAAATTATCTTTTAGAAAATCACGAGCTATTGTCATATATACCACTTATTCCTAGAGATGCATTTAATGGTGGCTTGATCAAATGCAAGATTTTACGACCAGAAGGTCTATTGCATCCGGTTCTTCCAATCAAACAAAATAATAAATTAAAGTTTTCGTTGTGTCGTACTTGTGGTAATGGACAGAATTAAAGTGAACAGTGCTTAAATAATAGCTGCGTTTTATTATCATCCAGAGTGTAGTAGGTATCCTGGATGCATAATAAAACGATCCAGAGTAGCACGCGAGTTTTTTTCTGTCAGACAGTTGTCATTTCAAAATTTGAGCTGTCATATAACCAACGCCGTTTTCAAATGTATGACTATTTATCCTGGTTGCCAGGGTGACATGGAAAATTTTTGAAAATTCCAACTATTCCAGTTGATATGACTTTTCAAAATACGTTCCACAGAGAGCACGAGTACGAAATCCACTGAATTCACAAGTGTTTGTACTCTGGATGTTGTTGTTTTTTCGTGTGCAAATCGATATCCTGCACTACTCTGGATGTATAATAAAACGCGCCTAATAATAATGACGTGCTCTTATCGGAATGTGGATAATTGGTGAAGTCAGGATGGCAATACATGAAGGATGTAAAGTGGTAAAAATATAACAAAGATAAAGATTTTACTATCCTAACAGTGGAAAATATGAAAACTTCACTAATAAACTTACTCTTGATGAAATTGTGTTTGCGAAGGAAAAAAACTTGAACGAAATTAAAGAATTAAAATACAGTAAAAATATATAATTTCTAGTCAAGTGATTTTAATACTAATGTTCTTCTTCGAACGTTAGTAAAAAAAAACTCTAGCGCCCCAAAACCGCTAGAAATACTAATGTTCGAAGAACAGTGCACACTACACAAGCTGCTTATTACGGCCAAACTGTCTCAAACGCCACGTTCTACTTAAGTCTCAAGAATGCATTATAGCTCATATGGTGGAAAGGTTTCAGATATTACCACTGGCATGAATTTCAAAGTTTATGAGAGCAAAACACTTGTTAATTACATTCGCTATCAGCTGCTTATTTCACAAAATTTTGAAAGCAGCATCTCATATAACATCAATGAAGAAAATGCTCAGTGCCTGCAGCACTGTAACTGAAGATGGTGTTTGTGGCGATCCGAAAAATTTGCAGAACTTTGGGAATTGAAATATTGGTTATTTATTTTCATTGTAAATGTTTCCGGTATGAATACTAACTGTAGGCATTCATTGATACAAAACTAGCACTACCGATTCGTGCTAGCAATCTTTTGCCAGCATCAAAGCCAAAAATATCTCACATCTGCTTCACGTTGAACTTAACCTACCCTGTGAATTTCGTCTCGCTCCTATGACTGCATTCGAAGTCATAGGAGGAGGTATGTTTCCCGTTTGTCCTTCCTTCAAATTCCGACCTTGGAGTCACGCCGGCTGTTGCTTGACGAGTGCTTCCTGTTCAAATCGCAGCGAGGTATAATACCAGGCTTCGCCGATGCATTCCGACCTCGCAGCTCGTTACGGGGCAACAGGTCTCAGGAAGTTTGCACTGTTCCGTTCGCTCGTACAAATGTATACTTCTTTTCTCCTTTCGTCAGAATCCCTAGACGTCATAATGAATTTGAGCTTGGAACTCTTACCTTTAAAAGGTATTTAAAAATATTTATTCTAGACCTGAGCGTTGGGTCATTAGTTTATTGAATTATGTTTTTCTTTTTGTATATATCAATCTTTATTTTTTTTGTTTTTTATCCATTTCTTATATCATTGCCATAATTGGAATTTGTATTCTGTTGTGATGAATCTTTGAATTAAATAAATAAATAAATAAATATATATATATATATATATATATATATATATATATATATATATATATATATATATATGTATATATATATGTATATATATATATATATGTATATATATATAGAAATATGAATTTTTGGCCAAAGTGATTTTAATACCAACGTTCTTCTTCGAACATTAGTAAAATGTTCTTCTTCGAACATTAGTAATAAGGCGACGGGCGACATGTGATCTTTTTTGATTCGCCAATAGGAGAGTTTGTAGGTGATATGACTGATAAACTACAGTGTGACGATTTGGGTAGTTACATAACTAAATATGTGAGTTGTGGAAAAAAAATTATGCATATCAGGTTTTTAGCACAAATGACAACTCCATTAAAATCGCGCAGTCAAGGTAAAAGGTATTCGTTTAAATTTTGAAACATAAAAATCTCTCAATTTTGATGCAATAAAAAAATATGATGTTTAATCTTGGAAACGACAAGCTTATACACATCCTATCACAAATCATTCATCGTACTGAATCCAGAGAAGTTATATCTGACCCCGAAAAAAAAATATGAATCTACAGCCGACAAACGCAAACTTCTGGAAAAAACAGTTTCATACCATATGGAGTTAAAAAGCAATAGCTATAAAATATGCATTTTGTATATTGCTTATAATCTGGAAATGTTCCTGTTTCGTTTGCTTTGAAATTGCTTTTTAATTTTTGCAAAATTGAAACTGTTTTCAAACACCTACTGTTACCGTTATACCACCAAATGCTTCACAAAACCCTTTACCCCCAACTGTGACGCACGGGCGACAGTTTTGGGCGGCTTTTGCACGCGATCAAATAGTCGTGGGTGAATTCCACTCGCTTCTGATCCAAATAACTGCCTCGCAACCGTCGCCCTGAAGCGAGAGGAGGATAACGGATTCTTATGATCAACACCGTATCGATATCTATAATAAAACCTCGGCACAATTAACGATCTCAAGCTTTATTGCACTTCTATACAACACTCACACTATTTCCTACCACGTAACCATTCAATGGGTATCTCACTAAATACTACTCGTTTTCAAATTTAATCAAAATTGCATCACAAAAGTAACCTACATGCTATCTAATCTGGTGAATCTGGATCTAACAACTCTGGATCGTTGAGATGAGTTTTCTCCCTCAATGGGGCCAGTTTCCGCTGATCGATGCTCGCACAACAAGGAATGAAATCTTGATGCATTCTCCCCAATTCATTCTCTTTTTCAAACTTGCACTTTGCAGCTACGTTTTATTCTCCCCGAGACAAATTATCTCCATCCGCAGGTTTTCCAGCACATCGGTTACGACAAGGATAAAATAGTATGTTTTTCCCTTCTGCTGCCGCTTTCAAATTTCGGGGACTCCCGTCGTCGGGCCCAAGTTCCTCAATCCAAACCAGATAGTCATCATCGGAAAACAAAGAAAAAGAAATGTATAATTATCGTTCCAGCACCAGCAACTTAGGACCTCCGTTCACTCACGAGCTCAGTCAAGATGAACCTTTTTCCGTCGATTCAGTTCGCAGGAAAATTTTCCTGGCGGCAGCAGGAATCTCAAATTCCGTTCGGTGTACCCACCCGATTTGGATTTCACTCATCTGAATGTTGGGTTTCAAATC
Organism: Nemotelus pantherinus; assembly: GCA_963978885.1. Lineage (NCBI taxonomy): Eukaryota > Metazoa > Arthropoda > Insecta > Diptera > Stratiomyidae > Nemotelus > Nemotelus pantherinus. The sequence continues at coordinate 168,906,554 of OZ022264.1, read as the reverse complement.
CACCTCGTGATCCAATTTGGGACAGCTACAACTCACCACCATCTCATCTGTCATTATTTGGTAACGACATTGAATTCATGACAGTGTGTTTTCGTGCGAGATTTTGTGCGTGTTGAAGTTTTCGGCTGGAGAATGTTTCCCTACGCGTATGTTGACTGTCCTCCGTATCTCGGTTTTCTTAGCGTAAATTAATTATCCTCCGTATCTCGAGTCAATTTCATTGACTCTCGTCACTTGCTTTAATCGCTTCTCGATCACTGGTTTCCCACTCGGCATTAGCCGTATGTAGGTCAATTGTTGGCCTAAGTCTGGTGTCGCTGACATGTACAACTCATCCCATACGTTGCCCTGCCGTGTTTGTTAATTTGTTTGAGATATCCAAGTCGATTTGTTATATCCTATAAATATTTCTGTGTTTTGACAGTAGAGCCATCGGGTTATTGTTGTTGATGGCTATGGTGTTGTTCATGGTGTCCTGGGGTTTATTATTTAGATGGTCGACTGACTCGTTGCATTCAATAGGTTTACATGAGAGTTCAGGTGTCGTTCAGCGTTCACTCGGTCGTGATGACTTGTGTTGTCTTGCTGTAGACTCTCTGCCTCTTAAGTCTAGAATCTAGCTTAATCTTAACGTAAACTTTATTCGCCGCAACAACTAACACCAACTAACTTTATCTTGTTTAAAACCGAATTCGACAATTGTGATTGTTGCCTAATCTTCATCGTTTTCTCTTTTAGAGGACGATGGTGATATATATATATATATATATATATATATATATATATATATATATATCTATATATATATATATATATATATATATATATATATATATATATATATATATATCTATATATATAGTATATATATATATTTAAATATATATATATATATATATATATATATATATATATATATATATATATATATATATATATATATATATATATAAGTCAAGTTACACTTGCAAGAATATTACACTTACAAGAATAGTTTCACTTGTGACCGGTTTTAAAAAATTTATTAGAGTGCCAGTTAACGAACAAATTCCCAGGTAAAATGCAACACAACACCAGAAAGCTGGGCAACATGGGAAAACGATTTCGCTGACGATATTCAACGTTCTCACGAAAATGCTAGACATGCCGTCAGCATTTTCGAGCTAATATAAGAAATATGTATTTCAAGAAAGTTTCAATTATTAATTGTACTTTGTAGTAGCCAGGCTTTGCCTGAGAAATAAATTTTTTTCATTCGAACAGACTCGCGTTTTTTAATTGGCGCCCGAGCAGGGACGATCGCCGCGGTACCGCAACAGAAAAATCGTGTTAAAAAGTACGTGGGTTACGCAAGTGCGTACCAAACAGTCGAGTTTGAGAATAACCGCGGAAGTGATTTTTCTTTACGCGCGCAAAGTCGCGAAGTGTGTGTGGTACCTGTAGAGTGGAACGAGGCCCCGTAGTAGCTACAGGAGTAGCAAAAAGGAGTAGGGAAACTTACAGCCGCCCTCTCAGTCGACGATCGATCCATCAAGGAGCAATGGAATTTCTTATTAATCAATCATGAGAACCTTGGTAGCAACATTGTAAGTCAAAGTTTTTCAATCATTATAGTTCGTCACATATGTAACAAAGTGAAAGTATTTGAAAAGAAAAAGAAAATAAGTGAAGAATAGAAAAAAAAATATATTGATTTAATTAAAAAAAGAAAAGTGAAAAAAAAGGAGTTAAAGGTATTGATTTAATTTGAAAAAGAATTAACTTGTGTGATAGCAAAAATATCAATCTGACTTGAAGAAGGAAAGTAAAAATTGATTACAGAAAGAAAAAGTTATCAATACCTTCAACAGAAATTAAATAAGTGACTTTATCTGAATTTGCGTATTGCACAAAAAAAAATTTTTCAAGCTTTATATATAACTTCGTGAAAAATCATTTTATTCAAATTTATGTGTGAATGTATTTTGAAAAATTATCTTGAAAGATATTGTGAAGCAGATTTTGAATGATTGATTTAGATTCTGAAAAAACCCTTATAAAGGAAATTATTAATGCATTGTGTCTTCCCAAAGCATAACTTTTTTTTTACGAAGTAACCATTTTTCAGGAAAAATGGTCGTGTTATCGAAAGTGATCTTATTGTCCTTGTGTGGTTATTGAAGTGATCTTTCTCTGAAATCAGTTAGGTAATTACTGTCTGGAAAACCCCTTCATATCGCTCTGCCAAATCAATCGAATCTCATTCACCTTCCGCGTCTAAATTTAAACAAGACGGAGGCCCAGAATAATCCGCCTCGTAATCCCCCAAACGTTCAGAGTAGCAACAATGTTGACCTGGTTCAACTTATAACGAGAATAGTCTCACAAGCCCTCAACACTCAGGGTAGAGAGATTTTTCATTCCATCATGAACCCTGCGTCTGATGTGAATGATGACAGCGATGTTCCAATAGTTGGGAGTGTCGACGCAAATCTATCCGACATGGATAAGATTTCTAATGTCGTCAAGAGTTTGAGGACTTTTTCAGGAGACCCCAGCGAATATTCCTCATTGAGGAAAAGTGTTGAGAGGATCTTGAAGATCTACGATCACCTGAAAGGAACACCGAAGTATTATGGTATCCTTTCAGTGATCCGAAACAAAATAGTAGGCCAAGCTGATATAGCTTTGGAATCCTACAACACTCCCCTTAATTGGAGCAAAATTTTGAAGTGCCTAACACTTCACTATGCCGACAAGAGAGATCTTGGTACGCTTGAGTACCAGATGCCTACTCTTGTTCAAGGCAACGGAAGCATCCATGAATTCTATCAGACGGTCTACCACCATTTGTCGCTGATATTAAATAAACTGTCATCAATGGACATGGGACAGGAGTCATTAACTAATATGACCCAATGTTACAGGGATAAAGCACTCGATACGTTTGTGCGCGGCCTAAGAGGAGATTTACGACGGTTGCTGAGTATCCGTGAACCAGCTGACCTACCACAAGCTCTACATTTGTGCCTTAAATTACAAAACGTTGATTACAGAGCACAACATGCAAACAACACGCATGTTACCCACAAAAAAACAATCTCAAAACACACCTCCTCCAATTCCTCCTAAAAAAAAATTCAGACAACAATTACAGCATGCGTATATCCCAAGGCAAGATTTCAAGCCAGAACTCTTCCATAACCCTCGCATTCCTCCAGCCCCACAATTTCATAGGCAAGTACAGTATCCTCTCCCCAATGTCAAACCACTGCCTCCTAAACCACGGAGATACGAGCCTATGGAAGTAGATCAATCCATAAGGACTCATGCTGTAAATTATCAAAATAGAACACCCGAACAAGGTCAATTTGGAAACAAGCAACAGCGCACTTACTACACCCATAACTACAATATTGAACCAGACTCATTATCTCGAGAAAAATGGGAGTCAGATCAAGCTGATTTACTCGAGTACTTATCTTTAGAAGAAACTGTGCCATTTTCTCCAAACTTAGACGAAACAAATGAGAACTCATACTACGAACATAGTAATTACACTACAAATGTTGAACCTGAGGAAGACGTTCCAAACGAGATGACTAACTACAACAATGACAACACTGATCAACAGGGTGGGATCCATTTTTTAGATTATAGGGCTCTTTAGGGCTTGTTAAAGAGCGGAGAAAAACTTAAATTTTTAATCGATACAGGGTCAAATAACAACTATATTCAACCATTTTATGTGCGTAACCCCATCCCAAATGAAAAACCCTTTTTCACGAACACAGCGGGTGGACCAATAAATATAACTCACCATTCTTTCATCAACATATTTGGATCAAATACAAGAAATTTAAAATTTTATCTACTACCATCCCTCAAAATCTTCGCAGGATTAATTAGAAATGATACCCTAAGGGAGCTCCAAGCAGTAATTCACGCAAGCTCTAACATAATGTCAATCAAACCTCAAATTTCTATTCCATTGAAACAATACATATCCGAGTCTATTAACCATCTAAATTTAAGAATCTCTCACATGAATAAGGAACAAGAAGTCCGTCTGAAGCTAATCTTATCAAAATACAAACCCTTATTATCGGACCCAGACGAAAAATTAACATACACCACCTCCTTCAGAGGGGAAATCCGTACTACCTCAAATGGCCCTGTCTATGCTAAATCTTACCCTTACCCCATGGCCCTCAAAGATGGGGTTGAAAAGGAAATCCAAAAACTATTAAGGGACAACATTATTAGACCATCCAAGTCCCCATATAACGCCCCCGTCTGGATTGTACCCAAAAAACAGGATGCATCTGGAGAAAAGAAATTCCGAATGGTCGTTGACTATAGGAAACTGCACTCAGAAAAATATGCTTCCGAAAATCAAAGAAAATATTTACTTGTTTACGAGATGTGAAATCTTCCCTCAAATCAAATAAACTTTTATTTGATATCAGTAATTTGTATAAATATCATTGAAAAATGTCTTACATTCAACGGAATACAATTTTTGCTTTACCTTATTTCAAGTAAGTAATTTTCCTCAAATCTTGTAAATTATGTCTATGAATCTAGTAAATTATATCTACAACGCGAATATTTTTTTCTATGTTTCAACAACAACCATGCTTCAATATTCGACGAAAAAATTGATAGTTTTTATGACTTCTATCAACATTTCCTCTACACAAATAAAGGGTCGATAGCTTAGCTCGCTAACGTGTCAATCCAAAGCAGCGATCTACCGCTCGTGGGTTCGAATTCCGCCGGGTTCATGGTTGACTTTGTTCGTCTTCAGTTGTCCTAACTCCATTGATTAAGTGTCACATTATAGCTTAAATTGGCGACTAGGCATGAATAATACTAGCGCTTCAGAAAATAAGAAAAAAATGTGGCACTTTAAAAAAACGAACAAATGGAAAATTTTTTTTCAGAGTTTTTGCGTGCCAACAACATGTGATGCTTTCAAAGCGGTCCCCCATCTAAGTAGTAACGGCACCCAGCACTGCTTAACTTCAGTGATCGTACGTGAACTGATTTATGCCAGATGCCAGATGTTCTTCAAACTATATCAAATTTTACTCAGGGCAAGTGCAAGATCAGTGCTTGAAATGAATAAATTCCTTTCTTTCGATTGAGTAAATATGTCTTTGAAACTATACCAAGTTTTACTCAGGGCAAGTACAATATTTGTTCTTTGAAATAAAAAAAATATTTTCTTTGGATTGAGTAAATATTCCTTTGGCGCAGAATCATTACCAATTTCCTTTGATAATGTGTTCATTTTTCTTCAAAAAAATAGAAGTATTTTTCGCAGTGTGAACTCCATCACAATTACAGACGCATATCCTATACCAGACATCAACGAAGTACTCTCAAATTTAGGCGAAAATCAATTCTTTTCAATTCTTGATTTAAAAAGCGGATTTCACCAAATTCTCTTAAGAGAATCTGACGTAGAAAAAACCGCATTTGCCATAAACAACGGTAAATATAAGTTCCTTCGCCTACCGTTCGGCTTAAAGAACGGCCCAGTCATCTTTCAGAGAACCCTAGACGATATTCTAAAGGAACACATAGGTAAACGCTGTCGTGTCTACATTGACGACATAATAGTTTTCGGAAAAGATGAAAAAGAGCATTTTGACAATCTAGAGGCCATATTTAAAACACTACAAAGGGCGAACATGAAAATCAACCTAGACAAGAGTGAATTTTTGTAGAGAGAAGTCGAATTCCTTGGGTTTATCGTATGTGTAGAAGGAATACGAACAAACCCTAAGAAAGTGGAAGCAATCGCAAGCTTTGAACCTCCCAGAACATTGAAGGATCTCAGATCATTCCTCGGACTGTCAGGATATTACAGGCGATTCATACAAAATTATGCTAAAATCGCCAAGCCCCCGACAGCCCTCTTGAGAGGGGAAGATGGACAAATGTCCAAACATATCTCAAAAAATAAACCAATAATACTTGACAAAGACGCACTAGATGCCTTCAAAAAGGTCAAAAGTGTTCTTATTTCAGAAGACGTTCTACTAATACACCCAGATTTAAAAAAACCCTTTGAACTTACCACCGACGCTTCTGATTATGCCATAGGAGCAGTATTATCCCAAGATAATAAACCGATTTCGTATTTGTCGAGGACTCTAGGGAAATCCGAAGAGAACTACGCGACGAACGAAAAGGAGATGTTGGCGATAATATGGGCTCTAAACAGTCTTCGAAATTATCTATACGGATCCAGTAAAGTAAAGATCTTCACAGACCATCAACCCCTTAGATATGCTCTCAGTTTAAAAAACACAAATAGTAAAATGAAACGCTGGAAAGCGATACTTGAGGAATATAATTATGAATTAAAATATAAACCGGGTAAAGCAAACATTGTAGCCGATTCCATTTCGAGACCACCCTGAGAAACACAAATTAATTCCATGACCCCCACTCAACGTAGCGACGAGAGTTCATCCCAAAATTTAATGCCTTGCGTAGAGTCCCCCATCAACGTGTTTAAAAATCAAATTATCCTCAAACTAGGTGAAGAACACAGGTACCAAATTACACACCCTTTCGAGAATTACACAAGACATATACTGATACAAAGACAATATTCAGAACAGGACATTATTAACATTTTTAAACGCTACCTCAACCCCAACATAATTAACGGATTACAAACAGACGAATCAACCATGGGTCTCATACAACAGATATACCCAAACCACTTTAGCGACTATAAAATCCGATATACTCAAAAGATTGTCGAAGATATTCCCTCCGAAGCCGAGCAAGAGAAAAGAATCCTCCGAATCCACAAAAGAGCTCACCGGAATGCAGAAGAAAATAGACTCCAAATAATAGAAAACTTTTATTTCCCAAAAATGAGTGCCAAAATAAGGAACTCTGCACCATATGTAAGGAGAACAAGTACGACCGGCATCCCAATAAGCCCCTCCTGGAAAAAACACCTATTCCTAATTATCCTGGCCACATCGTTCACATAGACATTTTCTCAACTGAGAAACATCTTGTCCTCACAGCCATAGACAAATTCACTAAGTTTGCCATGGCAAAGATTATCCCATCACGCTCACTCGAGGACATTAGGAGACCACTCCAAGACATTCTTTTCTTCTGTTGTGTACCAGAACATGTGGTTGTCGATAACGAAGGCACTCTCAGGTCAGCTTCTATTATGTCTATGATGGAAGTTGAACTACAAATCAAAGTTTACAAGACACCCCCCTACAAAAGCGAAGCAAACGGACAGGTTGAGCGCTTCCATTCCACTCTCACAGGCATCAAGTGCTGCCTGAAACAAGAATCAACACCCCGATCTTTTGAAGAACTTTTAGAGCGTGCAGTCAACGAATACAACTTTACCATTCATTCGACTACGGGTAAAAAACCTGTTGAACTTTACTTAGGACGATCACCCAGAATGAACCCAGAAGACTTTGAAAGAGCAAGACAATCAAACATTGACAAACTTAGACTTAAACAGGACAAAGGTCTATAGAATCATAACAAAAAAGACAACCGACAAAGGACTATCAAATTGGACAAACTATATACGTTAAACAGAACAAAAGAAAAGGGTCGAAACTAACGCCTCGCTACCGTCAGGAAATAGTTAAAGAAAATAAAAAAACTACCATTCTTACAGAATCCGGGAAACGTGTCCATAAAGATAAAATTCGGTATTGATTTCTTTCCAGATGCCTCATCTGCTTGACCAACGGCACAATACAAATACTAGACTACACAAATTCACAAATAGAATCCTTTAACGTAGGACTGGCCAAAATACGTGACGGAAATTTTAAAATCATCCATACGATAGACGTTAACCAGTACGAGAAATTCATAACCAGCACGCATGACATCCTTAATCTGCCCATAGTTCAACACCATCCACTGTCTCGCTACCTAGCTCATGAAATGGAACAAATCGAAACATTTGTTGAAAACCTAGTTCCTCATAGGACAAAGAGATCACTAAACTTCATAGGAACAGCCTGGAAGTGGCTCGCCGGGAATCCGGATCACGAGGACTTTATTACTATTAAAGAAAAAATTAACAACGTTTTGGGAAGCCACAATAGGCAAGTTGTTATTAACCAGTTGTACAATGATCGAATTAATAATCTCACCAAAATTACTAACGAAATTCAAAAACTGCTAAAGGAAGACACTAAGAGTAGCACCAACATTGTTTTAGAAATTCAAGCTAAAATCAAACTTATGAAAGAAGAATTGAGAAATATAAATTTTGCCTTACATTGGGCCAAAGCTGGAATTATAAATTCATTAATTTTATCCAAAACAGAAATTAAATTAGCCATAGAAGCATTGCATAAAGAAAAATTGCCATTCTCTTCCATCGAAGAAGCATTAAATTTCGCAGAAATCAAGATTATTTCAAATCAGTCCACAATTTTATATATAATAAATATTCCAATGACTAGGAAGGAAACATTTAACACACTTTTAATAAAACCAATCAACAAAAGAAATCTAGTTAATGATATTGTATTCAATAGAATTTTGGAAGGAGAGGACAAAATTTTTGCAACAACTAAAAATTGTAAAGAATTTAATCAAATTTTGATTTGCAAAGAAAATGATGTTATTGATATAAGTAGTCTAGGTTGCTTACCAAGGTTGCTCAAAGGTTCAAACGCTACCTGCAATAAAACATCGGGACACCATATCCCTACAATCGATGAGATCTCGACCGGCATCATACTCCTTAACGACTTTTCCGGAATCGTTGAAGCTGAAAACATCAAGCAAGAGCTAATTGGGACCTACCTGATTAAATTCCATAATATCACCATTGGAATAAATGGGCGACCATACGTTTCTCGAGAGGTGTCAAGTATTCAAGCACTTCCGGCAAACTCCAACCAACATCAGAAGGTGAAGCCTACCGGAAACTTCTTTCATTGGAAATGATGCAAGAACTCCACATCAACGACACCGAGATATTCAACCTGCTTAAAAAAAACAACATGGTCCATTAACTTACCTCGTATGGACTAATCTCCATACTAGAAGTCCTAACCACAGCAGCTCTTTTCTGGAGATTTTGACCCAGAAAAGGTAATTCGAAAATAATCATAAATTCGCCCATTCCAGAAACTAAGCCAGCAGAACCGATAAAGCAGCGCACCATATCACTAGAATCCTCATCATCCATATCAACTAACCCGAAGAGAAATCCAACAAGGATCAATGACCTACCATATTTTTAAAAACAATTGCGGACAATTGTATCTGAGCGGGGAGGAGTTAACGAACAAATTCCCAGGTAAAATGCAACACAACACCGGAAAGCTGGGCAACATGGGAAAACGATTTCGCTGACGATATTCAACGTTCTCACGAAAATGCTAGACATGCCGTCAGCATTTTCGAGCTAATATAAGAAATATGTATTACAAGAAAGTTTCAGTTATTAATTGTACTTTGTAATAGCCAGGCTTTGCCTGAGAAATACATTTTTTCATTCGAACGAACTCGCGTTTGTTAATTTGCCTAATACTTTCTGCCACGGCTGTATATATATATATATATATATATATATATATATATATATATATATATATATATATATATATATATATATATATATACATATACATATATATATATATATATATATATATATATATATATATATATATATATATATATATATATATATATATATATATATATATATATATATATACATATATGTATACAAATATATATATATATATACAGGTAACCCTCATATAACACGGTATCCTACAACACGGTTTCACTCTTACACGTTAAGAAAATTGCGGAAACCCTCGTATAGCACGGCCACCTACAACACGGTTTCATTCTAACACGTTAATAAAAATGCGGAAACCCTCTTATAAAACTATGTACATATATACATACAATACATACATACATACTTATTGGAAACATTTACAAAATTAAGTTACTATGCCATAGTGTGTAGTTCACAATAACCATGTACATACATACGTATTTATCCACACAAATTATCTAACATCGAGATTCTTTGAAATTGAGTCGTGCCCATCATTTACACAGTATGAATCTTGTGTTCAAAGCGTTCAGTTGGTGCATTACATAAATTGCGTTGTGATTTTTGGAGAAACTTTTTTTTTTTAAATTTTAGGTATGTGTTACTGATTAGCTTTGTCGTTTTTAGGATAATTTTATTTCAAAATTATATTTCAGTCCTAAACTATGTCTGAAAATAAGAAAACAACTTTTAAAAGAAAATTTATTTCTTTGGAGACAAAAATACAAATTTTGGATCGTTTCTTAAAAGGAGAAAAGGCATCTGACATTGCAAGAAGTCTAAATTTAAATGAGGCAACCGTTCGAACAATTAAAAAAAATGAAACGGAAATTAGAAGTGCAGTTACCGCAGGATCTTCGATATCCGCAAAATATGCAGCTCGTTCCCGTGCGCCAATTATGGAGAAAATGGAAAAGGCACTCAGTATTTGGATTGAAAATTGTTGTACAAAAAGGACTCCATTGGGCGGTGATGTCATTAGAGAAAAGGCTCTCAAAATTTACAAACACCTTAAAGAAAGTGGAGAATCTCCTGTAAACCCAGAGTTTTTAGGAAGTAAGGGTTGGTTTGAGAAATTTAAAAAACGTTTTCCAATTCATAGCGTAAGAATTCAAGGAGAATCCGCGTCGGCTGACCATGAAGCTGCCAAAACGTATCCAGAAAAAATTCAAAGGATAATTGAAGAGGGAAGATATACACCACATCAAGTTTTCAATGCCGATGAGACTGCGCTTTGGTGGAAAAAAATGCCGAAGAGGACCTTGTCACGGTCGTTGGTGAATTAGCATAATAATAATAATAAGGGAAAAAAAAAAATAATAATCTCCATCGTCCTCTAAAAGAGAGAACGATGGAGATTGAGTAATATCAACGATGCACGAATCATCAAAACTACGTTATGTTAGTTTTAGGATTAGATTAGATACAGTAGAAAATAAGTCAATAATCACATGACTCGAACGAACATCGCATTGATGTGGCGACGCCAACAAAACTACAACACAATCATCGGACATGCAGTATGGTAAATAACCCGTCGACTAAACACACGAACTAATTATCTCGATAAATCATGACTGACACCAGAATGCATATACCCGACAGAGCAGCGAACCCGGACCTGGGCCAACAGTTGACCCAATTTCCACTGACCTGTGACAGCCGCCCCAGATAAAGACGATACATGCGATTGACGAGCAGACCTGACGGCGGTAGCGAAGATTATCAAATTTCGCTTACTGCATGGGCACCAGGTTCAACGGATTCACAGACAGATAAACACACGGCCACCATAAGGGGGAACTCAGCATAACGCGGAAAAGACGGTTCGCGGAACGTAGCCATGACGACGATTATTTTGTTGGGACCATAACATATTATCTCCCGAATGAAACCAGACCGGCGCGGATTTTCGGAGGAAGAATGCGACACGACACAAATAGACATAACTTACCTTCATCCTCAGCAAAAATCCAACAGGATCCGCCAAAAATGGTGTGTGAGTTAATGCCTGAAATGTTTGTTTTGGTTAAAATCTATTTCGCCACCGAGAACTGTCACGGGATGTCAGATGACAGTCGGAATACGGGGTGAGATCAAATTTCCCAAAAGTGGATCTTGTGGTGAAATGTAAATTCAACACCCGGTTAGAGGAGAATGAACTCTGTTGAGTTCAATCAACGGGTTTGAAAATCCCGCTGCCGCCAAAAATCTTCCTGGGCACCGGGAAGCGAAAAATCGGTCTCTTTGATATTGGACCGGGTAAGTGGACGGAAGTCCCAAAAGCTGTGGCGATCGACGAAATTTGTAACACCTTCCTTTTTGGTTTTCTCTTTCGAATATTACTGGTGCCGAGACGGAGCTATAGGGGAATTATCGAAACATCGGGAGTTGGATTATCGAAATCTACTATAAACCGGGAGTTGGAAGATATATCGCGCGCAAGATACGACATTAGCGAGAACAGAAGTTACGAAGGAAGGAGATTCTATACTCGAGCTCGAGATATCGATCGGAGACGTGAATCGGCGACTAAAGGGCCCCAGCGTGGGAGAATTTCGATTCCGGCGAGTTGCAGAAGTAACAAGGTCAGATAGTTTGTAAGTTCTTTATTTAGATAGTTGATTAATTCGAAGTGTTAAGTATTTTATTTTGGAATTCGAAATTGTGTGTTTTGGGAACGATTATAGTAGAGCGTAAGTTGGATTACCATGAATGGTAACGCTCCGAATTTTCTAATTGAATTGTGGTGAGATAACGTGAATAAACATAGATAGTGTAAATTCGTTATCGTTGATGTGTTAATTTCGGTGTTAACATCTGGTGATCTGTGACCCACTTCTCGCTTCAGGGTAACAGACAGAAGGCGCGTTTTCAGTTTTCGAAGCGAGTGGCGCCTACTCACCCCCTTCTCGCGAGCAAAGGCCGCCTGAAAACCGCCGCCCCGGTGTTCCCACCAGGGTAATCGATATTGTATCGCGTTGTTCGGCTATAACGGTGACACACTTTGTATCAAAAGAAGAAAAAAGTGCACCCGGTTTTAAGGCATCCAAAGATCGCATTACGTTACTTTTGTGCAGCAATGCGTCGGGGGAATTAATTACAAAGCCCTTGCTAGTTAATAGATCTTTGAATCCCCGTGCGCTTAAAGGCGTAAATAAAAACACCTTACCAGTACATTGGAGAGCAAACTTAAAAGCTTGGGTAACAGGAGATTTATTTAAAGACTGGTTTTTCAAATGTTTTATACCGGAGGTTGAAAATTATTTAAAGCAAAAAAATTTGAACTTAAAAGTGCTATTACTAGTAGATAACGCTCCTGGTCACCCACAGAACTTAAGTCATCCCAACGTCAAAGTGGAGTTTTTACCGCCGAATACTACTTCGTTGATCCAACCATTAGATCAAAGTATTATTTATACCTTTAAAACGTACTACATAAGACGATCACTTCAATGGATTTTAGACACAATTGATTCAAAATCGATTGATGTAATGAAAGCTTGGAAGGAATTTTCAACTAAAACTTGTATCGAAATCATATCGTTTTCGGTAAAAGAACTAAAAAAATCAACCTTAAAGGCATGTTGGAAGAAGATATGGCCATCGGCAGTAGAAAGCTTGCTTGAACCCCCAGAAAACGGGATTGGGGGAATATTAGAACTTGCTCAATCGATTGGAGGCGAAGGTTTTGTGGACATGGCTATTGAAGACGTCCAGGGTTTATTAGTGGAAGAAGAAATTGGCGAAGCGGATTTAGTGGAAATGGCGTCCGAAGTTGTTAATCAAATCGATTCTGAAGACGACAGCTCTGATGAAAATTGTGGAGTTACTAATTTTACTCTAAAAGAGTTACAGGAAGGACTTGCTTTAGCGAAAAATCTTGAGTCATTTTTCTTGACTAAAGACCCTTGTGCTGAAAGAAGCCGAAAGTTCAAAAGGGAGCTGGAAAATTGCCTATCTCCATACAATGAAATTTACTGCGAACTTGTAAGGGCCAGGAAACAGACTAAAATAACCGATTTTTTAAAGAAGGCAGAAGATGCAAAAAATCCTACCGAAGAAATGGGTTCAGAAAGTGATGATATCGCTCCAACGAAAAACGCTCTCGTCTCATTCTGCTGACCAGTGATGAAGAAGAAATTTAAAATATTGAGCTTAAATTAAATGAGAACAGAAATTTTTTGTTTACTTACGTTTTTGTTTTACATATGTTTATATTCTAAATAAAAATTGTTGAATTAATAAAAAATATTTTGTTTTATAAAGTTTCCGGCACGCATTCCTTCATTTTGTATGGGCTCTTAGTCTCGTATAACACGGTTTCATACAACACGGTATTTTCTCGGAACCTATCTACCGTGTTATAGGAGGGTTTCCTATATATATATATATATATATATATATATATATATATATATATATATATATATTTTTTTTTTTTTTGAAGTGATAAAAAAGATCCGCGAACCGTGACACCTCCCTCGCTTCAGAGAATTTCGAAGGAATTCTTGGCCATTTTCTTCTCCGACTTATCGAGATTTCAAACTCTTATTTAGAGCTCAATATCCGAAATCTGACTCAAATGTCCGCACATCTAGCTAGTTACATATACTTTCACACTAGATATGCTTCAAAAATATACAACAGGTAAGCGACAAATACGCCAGACAGGCAGATTCTCACAGAATCGCAGACATTAGGTCAGCATAATTATTTACATATATGTGGAGTATGTTTAACTTACTGGGTAGTTCAGATTTAGTCGTGTTAAATTGCAGTCGTCACTCTGTCCATTTTGAGCTTGAGGAGCTTGAGTAGCCTAGTGGGTAGAGCACTGGCTTCTTGCGTGTGGGGTCCCTGGTTCGAATCCAGGTTCGGACGAGGGTCCGCTCACCAAGCTTTGAGTTCACCTAGCTCTGAATAGGTACCTGATTAAATCAGGGGTAAAGTGAGTCGTGGAACTAATCACTCCACACTCGTATCCACAATGATTAAAAAAATTGTAATGAAGCTCTCCACCAGCTTCAACCCCTAGACCCGTACAAGGGTTGTCGTGGGATTGCTTTACTTTTTACTCTGTCCATTTTAAAAGTCGTCACTCTGTCCATTTGAAAAGATTTTAATAAAAGTGCTTGAGTAAAATAAGAAGAAGTGTTGTGTTCTTTAAAGTATTGAAAAAACGATACGAAACTGGCGCAGTCGAAGTGTGAACAAACGTGAATGAATTTGTTTCGGGAATTAAATAAACCAACATTACTCGGAAAGGTAATCCGTGATAATCCGGTAATCTCCATACTCGGAATTAAATTAACCAACATTAATTTATCTCGACAAGCTGCAAAGGTAATCCGTGATCGAATTATAAAAAAACTTGTTCATTCGAAGAAGCCGTGAAGGATAATTCGAATCAACAAAAATAATAATATACCTTGAGTTTCCGAGAAGGAGATCAAAGTTTTAATAGCCGCTCCGCGGCGAAATAAAAATAAAATCGACTAGACGGATCAATATATTTTGTTAATATATAAGCCACAATAGGTCTCTTAAACCCTCATGGCTCAGACTGGTATGGGATTTAGTCAAAAATAATAAAAAAATAAAAAGTTTACTGATAAAAAAAAACAAATAAAGAAAAATATATAACACAAAATAGTGTGTGAAGTATTAAATTAAAAAGTACAAACGAAGTGATTTATGTTAGACAGGAAAGAAAAAAAAAGTGAAAGCTTTAACTCACAGCAACAACCAGAAGAACAAGAAACCGTGAAAGCTTAAATTCAAGAACTTGACAGGCAATTGCACGAAAGAAATAACCAGCTGGAGCAGATGTCAGCAGCTCTGCAGAATCTACAACCGACAACTGAATTCCTGCAACAAAAACTTCAGGAAATATAATTATTGCTGAACCAAATGACATCGATTGTGCAAAACCTCACTTTTAGGCAAACGACATCAGACGTGAAGGTGAAAATGCTTAAAGAAATACGGTTAATGAGTGCGTTCAACGGGCGAGACCAATCAATAGATTCTTCAGTAGTGTTGAATATTACCTGCAAGGTATAAGTAACGAAGAGCACAGGAAAGAAGCGGTTCGGATAATATTTTACGAGAAAGTGCAAGGAGAAGCAAAGGACGCTGTGATAGGTCTCAACAGACCGACAAGTGGGATGTCATCAAAAACACTTAAAGGGGGCAAGATGGTTTCCGAAGCCGAAGAAAAGCCGATTTTTGCGATTTTTTTTCTCAGCTTTGAGCGAAAATAATTACTAATTTTTTATAACACATTAAAGAACTATATTTTGAGAGTATGTAGGAATTATTGTATAAAAAAATATGAATTAGTTATCCCGTGGTGGCAGTAGATCAAAGGTGCTTCGAAAAAAAGGCGTCGTGCGGTGCGTAAAACCTGGCCTGACAGTGTGTTCTGAAATCAAAAAATCGAAGTGATTTACTTAATATATTAGTTTTTTTCGCGGATGAACGAAACTATATTGAAAAATATGCGATTTCCGATTTTTGGTGCGGTTTTGAATTTGGAGGTACCATTTTCACATAAAAAATCAGCCTTTGATTGCCTGTAAAAAATAGTAAAAAGTTTTTTTGAAAAAAAAAATCGATCGTTCATCCGCGAGTATTTATCATATTAAAGATGTCCGGCAAAGTTCATTGAGATCGGTGCATTACTTTTTAAGTTATGTTACGCACCGACTTCAAAAATGTAGTTCGGAGTTTCGAGCTAGACTATTTTGGCTTCTCGTGGAAATATACCTGGGAACACGATCATAAAATAACCAGTATCTCTGCGAGTTTAAGTCCGATCGCCTCGAAATTTTCAAAGGATATTCCTGAGATGATGTACTTTCATATAAAATAAATAATTGAAAAAAATTTTTTGTTTAAGTCGGAAACCATCCTGCCCCCTTAAAACAACGTTTCAAACCAGATCTGCAGCCAACCGATATTTTCCGGAAAATCACCAACATCAAAGTGAACACAATTTCCAAGACCATCTTAATATTTTTACTATAACTGACTCCAATCATGGAACAGTTAAACGTTTACGACATAAAAGAACAAACCGGATTTACGGAGATACAAATAAATCAAGCAGAAATCGTTAAAACATCAAATATAATAATCCACATGATTGACATTCCAGAAATTCTAATTTTGATTGATCGTTTTCGGGGCAACATTAAGAAATTAGAGGGAGAACATAAGAAATTATTACTTAACGAATTGAAACATCTAACTAACAAATAGACGAAATAAAAGAGGGCTGATAAATTTAATATGAAACGTACAGTAATGGCTATTTGGAACCATGGACGAACAGGGCAGACTGGACATAGACGCACATTTAAAAACCATTGAACTAAATAGCCACAAAACAATTACAAACTTGAACCAACAAATTACAATCAATAACCATTTCAGCGAAACTTTTATTCAATTGAAAGAAATTATAGTAAACGATAGAAATTTGATTCTGGAAAACATGAACAGAATTTCTAGTAATGTCATTGCCAGCAATATATATTATGATTAATATTTGAAAATAAACTTCTTAAAAGCAAAATTAAGCAAAACCAAGATAATTTAGTATCAGCAAAATATGGTTTATTGCATCCCAACATATTAACAGATGAAGAAATTGTATCCAACAATATCGATTTACTAAAATTAGAGAATGTAAAAATAGGAATAACTAAGTTTAAAAACGATGTGTTATTGTTAGCAATGAAAATTCCAAAGGAATTCATTAAAGTTGAATTGAAAATGATATTGCCCATTCCAAATAAATATCTAAAAGAGATAGATTCCAATGCAAAAACTGTTTTTACATATAATAATAATACTTTTGATTATGAAAAACTAAAATATTTAAATGAATTGATCTTACGAAAACATTGTATATACCAAGGAAATTGTAAGCTCCTAACCAATAGTTTAACTGAAATTATAGAAACTAACGACGAAACTATCATTGTTAAGAACGCATATAAAAAAAATTAGACTCAAAATTGTGATGATCGGAAATTGATATTAGAAAAGAACACATTAATTCATTTTAATAAATGCACTCTCAACATTTTGGAACATAGCTTTTCAAATTAAACACAAAGATAAAGAGAAAGATTTTACTATCATAACAGTGGAAAATGTGAAAACTTCACTAATAAACTTACTCTTGATGAAATGTGTTTGTGAAGGAGAAAAACTTGAACGAAATTAAAGAATTAAAATACAGTAAAAAAATATCATTTGGAGTAAAGTGATTTTAATACTAATGTTCTTCTTCGAACGTTAGTAAAAAAAAACTCTAGCGCCCATAAATCGCTAGAAATACTAATGTTCGAAGAACAGTAGAAGAATCGTGCAGGTTTTGAATGCACACTACAAAAGCTGCTTATTACGGCCAAACTGTCTCAAACGCCACGTTCTACTTAAGTCTCAAGAATGCATTATAACTCATATGGTGGAAAGGTTTCAGATATTACCACTGGCATGAATTTCAAAGTTTATGAGAGCAAAACACTTGTTAATTATATTCGTTATCAGCTGCTTATTTCACAAAATTTTGAAAGCAGCATCTCATATAACATCAATGAAGAAAATGCTCAGTGCCTGCAGCACTGTAACTGAAGATGGTGTTTGTGGCGATCCGAAAAATTTGCAGAACTTTGGGAATTGAAACATAGGTTATTTATTTTCAATGTAAATGTTTCCGGTATGAATACTAACTGTAAGCATCCATTGATACAAAACTAGCACTACCGATTCGTGCTAGCAATCTTTTGCCAGCATCAAAGCCAAAAATATCTCACATCTGCTTCACGTTGAACTTAACCTACCCTGCGAATTTCGTCTCGCTCCTATGACTGCATTCAAAGTCATAGGAGTACAAAGAAATTGAGGGTTACCAGCTGCAAATTTTTTCAAATAATCGAAGGCATAATATTTGTTGTTTATTGTCACTGCAATATCATTACCATTTGAAAATTTTACGATAAAATTGCTTAATAAAGATTTGCAAATAAACATAAAACCAACAATAGCTGGCAGCCCTATAGCAACTTTTCAACCAGATTCGGCCTGAATAATGCCTGTATTAAGTTTCATGAATTGTATGAAATTCGTATTGATTTCATGACTGCATTGGAAGTTATAGGGCAAAAAGCTTTATTTTCCTGAGCGAATTTTCAAAACCAAAGACTTAAAATAACCATAGCTGGCAGCACTAATCGAATTTTTCAACCAAATTTCTATCAAATGCGGTTTAGGTAAAGGTTCAGATACTGTGTCAATTTCATGAAAATCTGGTAACTGAGTCAGAATTCATAGGGCAAAAAGCAGTTTTTTTTGCTTTGTAATTTTTTAAGGCGCAGAGTTACCCCCAATTGAAAATCGCTTCTTTCAGACCTGGTCCTACTTAAGTCCAATGTATTGTGTAAATTTCAACTTTATCTGATTATTGGTTCGTGAGTTCCCGTGAACAGAAGTTTTTGATGCTTAAAATAGAGGTAAATTGGGAAAGGGTTACCGTTCTTGTCCGACATGAATTTTTTTAAGTCTTACTTTGTCTGAGTAGCATGTAAAGCATGAGATTTGTAAACAAGATGGTATTTATTGTAAGAAACGGGCATTTTTTAGGAGATTCGATAGTTTGAATGTTTTCACTTTCAGTGCCTGCCATAGCTACAGAATTGCCAGCATGATCATGAAAAACTACGCAAGTATGCAATTTAACAACCGTAATACGTTTATGAAGTTTCAAAATGATCTAATGATGAAGTAAAAAGTTATCGCAGTTCAAAAATTTTCTAAATATCTCAATCTTATTTTAGGCACCTAGCGCACACATAGAGTTAAAAATTTCAAAACCACTACCAAATTCACATTAAGAACACGTTCAGAATTCATTCCATAAACTTTATTTATGCAAAAGTTATTTTTTGGCAGAATAATAGGTATATTTAAAATATCACTTAAATAGCGTGTTCCTGAGTTTTTCCACTGAAATTTTTTGATGATAGAATGCGAAATAAAATAGAAAGAAATATATTTACACATATATATATATATATATATATATATATATATATATATATATATATATATATATATATATATATATATATATATATATATATATATGTATATATATATATATATATATATATATATATATATATATATATATATATATATATATATATTTATATGTATATGTATATATATATATATATATATATATATATATATATATATATATATATATATATATATATATATATATATATATATATACAGTCAGACAAAAAGTCTCCGTACGATGCTATCTTTTCTGCATTTACAAGAATAACTTTGAGATATTACAATATTTTTTTTATTTAAAAAATGAATATGTTTTCGACAACTCCTTACTTACTTAATATGATAAGAAAATAACAAAAATATTGCCACCATTTAATGCAGTAATTCAATTAAGCAAATAAGTCAAAATTTAACATCAAAAAAGTCTCCGTACGAACGTAGAAATAAATCAAATTAAAGCTAAAAAAATTATTCTGTAGATGTGATTTAGTATTTGGTGGCATTTCCATTAGCTTTAATCACTTCTGCTAAACGCCTGGACATTGAGTTAACAAGCTCTGATGTGATTTCCGGTCCGATTTAATTCCATTCTTCTTGTAGTTTAGCTTTCAGCTCTTGTTTGCTTTTTATCGCGTGTTTCCGCACTCTGCGTTCCAATTCATCCCATAAATGCTCAATGGGATTTAAGTTGGGTGACTGTGGTGGACTATGAAGCTGCGTGGGCACGTTATACAAAAGCCATTCCTTAACCACCATTGAGGTATGCTTTGGGTCATTGTCTTGCTGGAAAATGAAATCGCTTTCCAAACCCAAAGCATAGACACTTTCGCGCAGATATGTTTTCAAAATATTTAGATAGTGCCACCGATCCATTGTACCATCAATAAAGTGCAGCTTCCCAACTCCTGAAGCCGCCATACACCCCCAAACCATCACACTACCACCACCGTGCTTAACAGTTGGGACTAGGTTTTTTACGTTCAGCTCCTCCTTAGATTTGCGCCAGACCTTTCCTCTGCCATCTGAGCCAAACACGTTAAATTTGCTCTCGTCCGAAAACAAAACTCGATTCAAAAAGGTAGCATCCTTATTTTCATGGGTTTTGCAAAATTCAATCCCTTCTTTCGATTAATTTTTGAAATAAACGGCTTACGCCTAGGTTTTCGACCATGGAAGTTATTCTCTGGTAGAACATTCCTGATGGTTTCATCACTAACTGTTAGGTTGAATTCCTTTCTTACGTCGTCTGCTATTTTAGTTGCGCTGGTTCTCGGATTCTCCTTAATTTTACGCACTATTGACCGTCGGGCTGTAGCACTTAGAATTTTTGGACGTCCTGAACGATGCTTACTTTCCAAGTATCCGGTTTCTCCGTACTGCTTGATGACACACTGCACACTAGACTTCGGTTTCCCAATTATTTTCGCTATTTCGTCCATTGACTTTCCTTGGTAATACAGCTTAACGATGATTTTGCGCGTATCTAAGCTAATTTCCTTACCCATAGCCGATGGTTGTGTTTTCTGAGCTTGACTCAAACCTTCACGAGGCTATAACTATGCTAGCTGTATGCTAAGAGAAATGCTCAAATTCGTATGAAGTTGACGCGCGTCTAGCACTGCACATGTTTGTATAACACGGTGTTGCCATTTATTCGTACGGAAACTTTTTTGATATAAAAATTTGAACAATTTACTTTAGTGAATTACTATATCGTTATGAATGGATAAATTTGAAATTTTTTTTCTGATATTTGTAATCAAAGAGTTATAGAAAGCATTACATTTTTTTAATTAATAATATTTTGTAATATCACAATAGGCGCGTTTTTTTGCTCCTCTATCCAGCGGAGAGTAGAGTAGACGCATTGAAAACAACAACACTCCTACACCAGTGAATTCACTAGTACAGAAATTCTATGCGTCATTTGTAGTTCACGTGTTGAAGTGTAGAATGTGCTGATAGAAAAAAGAAAAGCTCATGAGAAGTTGTATTTTTTTCTGTGAGGTGGCTTTCGGTTTTCATGGTTATGTTGAATGTTTTGGTAGTTAAGAAATTAGAAAAGGCCCTCATAATGTGTAGAAAGTTAAAAGAATTAATTTTCTGTTAGTTTTTTTTCTATTTTCTATCGATTGTGGTAGTGTATACTCGTTATTTTCTCCCTTTTTTTCAGCTGTTTTGTGGGACCACAGCGAATATAGCAACCTATGTCAGGTTTAGCGAATGCACTGCTGTTTTATACTAGATCGTTGTTTTTCCGGCATAGTTGTACTCTGCACTGCATCGGAGCAAAAAAACGCACCTAATGTTATTCTTGTAAATCAAGAAAAAAGAGCATCGTACGGAGACTTTTTTGTCTGACTGTATATATATATATATATATATATATATATATATATATATATATATATATATATATATATATATATATATATATATATATATATATATATATATATATATACATATATATATATATATATATATATATATATATATATATATATATATATATATATATATATATATATATATATATATATATATATATATATATATATATATATATATATATATATATATATATATATATATATATATAAAGATAGAAATATGGATTTTTGGCCAAAGTGATTTTAATACAAACGTTCTTCTTCGAACATTAGTAAAATGTTCTTCTTCGAACATTAGTAATAAGGCGACGGGTGACATGTGATCTTTTTTGATTCGCCAATAGAAGAGTTTGTAGGTGATATGACTGATAAACTACAGTGTAACGATTTGGGTAGTTATATAACTAAATATGTGAGTTGTGGAAAAAAAATTATGCATATCAGGTTTTTAGCACAAATGACAACTCCATTAAAATCGCGCAGTCAAGGTAAAAGGTATTCGTTTAAATTTTGAAACATAAAAATCTCTCAATTTTGATGCAATAAAAAAATATGATGTTTAATCTTGGAAACGACAAGCCTATACACATCCTATCACAAATCATTCATCGTACTGAATCCAGAGAAGTTATAATAATATAATATTATAATATAATAATATAATCCAGAGAAATATACCTGTTTCGTTTGCTTTGAAATTGCTTTTTAATTTTTGCAAAATTGAAACTGTTTTCAAACACCTACTGTTACCGTTATACCACCAAATGCTTCACAAAACCCTTTACCCCCAACTGTGACGCACGGGCGACAGTTTTGGGCGGCTTTTGCACGCGATCAAATAGTCGTGGGTGAATTCCACTCGCTTCTGATCCAAATAACTGCCTCGCAACCGTCGCCCTGAAGCGAGAGGAGGATAACGGATTCTTATGATCAACACCGTATCGATATCTATAATAAAACCTCGGCACAATTAACGATCTCAAGCTTTATTGCACTTCTATACAACACTCACACTATTTCCTACCACGTAACCATTCAATGAGTATCTCACTAAATACTACTCGTTTTCAAATTTAATCAAAATTGCATCACAAAAGTAACCTACATGCTATCTAATCTGGTGAATCTGGATCTAACAACTCTGGATCGTTGAGATGAGTTTTCTCCCTCAATGAGGCCAGTTTCCGCTGATCGATGTTCGCACAACAAGGAATGAAATCTTGATGCATTCTCCGCAATTCTTTCTCCTTTTCAAACTTGCACTTTGCAGCTACGTTTTATTCTCCCCGAGACAAATTATCTTCATCCGCAGATTTTCCAGCACATCGGTTACGACAAGGATAAAATAGTATGTTTTTCCCTTCTGCTGCCGCTTTCAAATTTCGGGGACTCCCGTCGTCGGGCCCAAGCTCCTCAATCCAAACCGGATAGTCATCATCGGAAAACAAAGAAAAAAGAAATGTATAATTATCGTTCCAGCACCAGCAACTTAGGACCTCCGTTCACTCACGAGCTCAGTCAAGATGAACCTTTTTCCGTCGATTCAGTTCGCAGGAAAATTTCCCTGGCCGCAGCGGGAATCTCAAATTCCGTTCGGTGTACCCACCCGATTTGGATTTCACTCATCTGAATGTTGGGTTTCAAATCCACCTCGTGATCCAATTTGGGACAGCCACAACTCACCACCATCTCATCTGTCATTCTACTTTTCGTGACGTTTCTGAATGTCTAAATTCGATTGATCATTTATTGTACTGTCGTGCGCATTAATTTGGGTGTTGCTCCAGGATTTTTGGCTTAGAATTTCAGGTAAGTGGCTGCTTTTTATGCAATTTAAGTCGCTCGGAGAGGAAACATATTCTCGATCTTCACGGTGTCCCTTTATCTGATTGGTATCAGATGATATTTGGTAACGACATTGAATTCATGACAGTGTGTTTCCGTGCGAGATTTTGTGCATGTTGAAGTTTTCGGCTGGTGAATGTTTCCCTACGCGTATGTTGACTGTCCTCCGTATCTCGGTTTTCTTAGCGTAAATTAATTATCCTCCGTATCTCGAGTCAATTTCATTGACTCTCGTCACTTGCTTTAGTCGCTTCTCGATCACTGGTTTCCCACTCGGCATTAGTCGTATGTAGGTCAATTGTTGGCCTAGATCTAGTGTCGCTGACATGCACAACTCATCCCATACGTTGCCCTGCCATGTTTGTTAATTTGTTTGAGATATCCAAATCGATTTGTTATGCTGGATTTATACATTGGAACGAGCGTCTCGTGTACAAGAGTAAACAAGACTGAACAAGACTTTGGACGAGACTCAGCAAGACAAAGGGTGAATTGTTTATTTAGGATATTGCACCACGCAACACGGACCATGCACTATGCACCTTTCATAGGGTGAATTGTTTACTAAGGATATTGCACCATACATCTTTCGACAGTTGTGAGCTGTTTTGTTCAGTTCAGTGAACGATGGCTGAGGTACAGGCTGTGGCTATTGCAACTGCCTGGTGTGCGTTGAGTGATTTCAATCTGGGACACGCAAAGACATGTTTGAAGTCCCAGCGAAAAATTCGAAAATGTGAATGAGCACATGCTACCCTCTCGAATCCCTTTGACTCGGTACATAAAACCGACTTGGCTTTGAGCGGCTTCGAACTAGGACGAGACGGTCATAAACAGTCAGGCACAGCAATAAAAGGATAATTATCCCTTCGCAAAACAAACACGAGACGACGAGCAAACCATTTACACACGCGTGCTTGCCAGGAAAAACACAGCCGAGACTAGACAAGGAGACCGTTTACACACTCACCTTGTCTTCATTTGGCATTCCTCGGCGAGAATGTAAATTCGGCTTTATATCCTATAAATATTTCTGTATTTTGACAGTATAGCCATCGGGTTATTGTTGTTGATGGCTATGGTGTTGTTCATTGTGTCTTGGGGTTTATTGTTTGGATGCTCGACTGACTCGTTGCATTCAATAGGTTAACATGAGAGTTCAGGTGTCGTTCAGCGTTCACTCGGTCGTGATGACTTGTGTTGTCTTGCTGTAGACTCTCTGCCTCTTAAGTCTAGAATCTAACTTAATCTTAAATTAAACTATATTCGCCGCAACAACTAACACCAACTAACTTTATCTTGTTTAAAACCGAATTCGACAATTGTGATTGTTGCCAAATCTCCATCGTTTTCTCTTTTAGAGGACGATGGTGATATATGTATATAATATATATATATATATATATATATATATATATATATATATATATATATATATATATATATATATATATATATATATATATATATATATATATATATATATATATATATATATATATATATTGTTGCGAAACAGCCTCGCCACAGCTATCACCCACACACATATACCCACAAACCTTGCGAATGCGGTGCTGCGTGCGACAGTCGAATGCATTGCATTGGTAACTAAAACCGGCTTTGCGTATGCGTTTGATTGTCGCATGCGTCATTGCATTGCATCAGGTTCGCTGACCTGTGCGCAGCTGATATGCAAATACTTGCATCAGCTGCGTTATCAGGCCGGTGAAAACGGGAGATGCATGGTGCGAGGTGTGGAGAAGAATGGCTGCACAGCTGAGCAACACGAAAAAACGGGACGTGGCGGCAACGGGAGCTTATTGGCGGGAGTTTTTAGCGCTTGGGAGGCTTTGGGGGATTCGGTTTCGAAGACTGGAGAGATGAAGGTGTGATAGGACAGAAAGAAAAAGAAGCGCGAATTGCGGGTGATTTGATATTGCAGTTCAGTATCATTTTCTTTGGATTTTTACATCGGGTTTGTTTTGGTTTGTTCTGGCGTGTTGAGTTGCGAGTCCACTTGAAGAGTGACTAAATCCCGATAAATAAGAAAAAAAAAAAAACGGAGTGATAAGCATCAGCTTTGATGTAAAAGTTGTGAGTGGCATCGTCGAAAACGTATAAAATGTATTTTTCAATTCGTGGGTGCTGTTTGTGTGCTGAGCGAGTTTAAGATTTCACCTGAAGAGATTTCACCGAAGAGGAAGAAAGTCGAATTTACGGAGATAGTGTCTTTTGGTGTTCAATCTTGTTAAGAACTTCATGAAACTATTGGAAGTGGATTAACGAAACCGATTTTGGAAGATGCTGTGTATGAATAGTCATTATCTACCTCTAATGATGAAATTAACGGATAACCAGATAAGTACTCAAGTGTGGTAATATTCAGGAAGGAAATCTAACAATGAGGAAAAAATTTATTAAAATTGGTAGTCTATGAATTGAAGTGGCAGAGAATTGTCGAAGTAGTCTATATCATCAGGTCGTTCAACGGATTTTTCAAATAGTATGATTCGTCAAGTAAATAAGTATTAGTCAAATACCGTTAAATTCAATAGTGTGGGGGGAAAGCAATGTTATCCGCAAATTTTTCTTATTGCTCTATCAAATATCTATTATTATTACTTCTATAATATCTTTTGGCTTGATTTTATAGTCGTTGTAAGTGTTAATTCATTATTATTTGAGAATTATTTCTAGTATGCATGTTATTATTAACAACATTCTTATTTCAAATGTGTTAAGATCCATGTGAACCAATTCCGGCCGGGGTTGAGTACCCATAGACCCCCACCACAATTATTAGATAACTATTAATTTTTCTTTCTTACTATTTTTTTATTCCATGAATTATTTTCTTCTTTATCTATTATTTGGAGTGTATAATTTTATTGGAATTATTATTATTTATACTCTTCATTTCATTTCTGGCTATTGTTAATTTTTGTTATTGTTAAATTTCTGTTATGAGTTAAATACATAAATAATGTCCCAATAATTGGCTCGGTTTTAATGCTTCCTACAGGTTTCCTTCCCTTCCTTTTTGATTGTACCATGTGTTAAATGTTGTGTTGTCTGCGTGCCATAGCACGAAGGTCGGGTTCGTCCCAAAAAAACCCACGCCGGACTGAGCTAGCTGGCAGGTTTGGCACGCGGGACAGAACGAATCCAACCTCACATAACATGTTGCACTGACGGCGGCTCGGCTGTCTTCAGGGTTTCGCAACAAATGGCGCCCAAAAATGGTTAATAATTAGGCATATGTACATAGATTTTGAGTTGGTAATTTAATTTTTGGTAGTTTTTCTTCAGAATTTTTTTTTAGTCAATATTTTTTTTTTGTGTAACTTCAGTAGTCAATTTCGTATGGTTTTTCATTTAGTTTGGTTTTTGATTTCATTCCTTGCTCCGCATGATTAATCTGATGGGCTGGGGTGATATTTGTTCCCGGGAGCACTTGATTGCCTCAGCCATATTTTTTTTTTCTTTCTTCTCTCTTTGGCCATAGTTGGCAACTTAATCAGATTATTCATGTTGGATTTCATTTTAATTAATTTTTCTTGTTTTTTTTTTATATTTTTAATGTTTTCTCCTTTATTTCATTCTGGTCGAGCGGTCGTCAGTGCAACATTGGCGCCCGTTCTCGTGCTATTGTGTGTTGTTCAGTGTATGACAGAGGGACGCCTCTTTTCACTTGTGTACTGACTCTCAGCTTGAGGCGAAACAAAAGGAACCACTCGAGTTGAAAGTCGCTGAAATATCCTTCGGTTGTGAAGTCGCTTGGCCAGAAGCGAGCAGTTTTGATTTTTTCAGCGCCTCGAGACTTTTGTTTCTTGCAGGGAGGTTCGATGATACTAGATCGTGACTGAGTCCACCGGTTTGACGGTGTAGGTTATTTGATTGTAACCTTTTGAGCAGTTCACGAAATAGGGTCATCGAATTTTCTTGACTCAGCTGGGAAGTTCAACTTGTTGACATTTGATTACTATTTCCTTAATTCCCATTTTTTCATTATGTGTTCAAATTTTATTACCTTTTCCTTTCCTTTACAAACATCCCTACGGGAAGAGGAAATGTAGGAAGCATTAGTTTTTATGATTTGCGTTTATTTGCAATTTAGTAGTGTTGAAATTTAAGGAGTACCATTAGTTATAACAAACCAGTTACTTAGTACTTATCGGAGCGGGCAAATATTTAATCGCTTAAATCATTTTGGGTTATTTTTATTACGAAATTTCGTTTCTCCTTCTGCACAAGAATTATTAGTTTTCTATATACCGTCACGAGTTTGCGTAAAAGGGGGAAAATACATTTCTTTCTCGGTGCTTGTTTACCTTTCCGGGTGTATTTTAGTTTTGAGAGGGAAATTGCAGGTGATCGGGATTTTTTTTTTTTATTTGAATTTTTCTTAACAGCTATTTTTATACTTTTATTTATTTAATTTAATTGCGGTATTCAATTAATCGAACATGAGGCGACGAACGGCGAGCTGGGACCCTAGTTATTCCCATATTGACCGAGAGCTAGGTCGCCTCAGTCTTTCGGCCCCCAGCACTCCCCCAAGAGTTGGTCAAGGGCACACGGTTCTGCCACCCACTACTGCGGTGGAGCCCTCTCAAGTTGGAGCAGACCATTTGTCATCGACGGTTACTAGGGGTCCTATTGGTACGGAACCATGGGTTACTTTTCGAGATGGCGTTCGAAGCATGGAACACTCGCGAGCATTGGTTCCTATCACTAAATGGGGATTAATGTTCGATGGAGTTTCTAAGGACATGGATGCACGGCAGTTTTTGTTTCGCGTATCCACTATGGCTAGCGATTACGGTGTGTCGGGGCAGGAATTGGTCAGAGATCTACATCTGCTTTTAAAAGGTATGGCTGTCAATTGGTATTGGCAAGTCCGAGATCTCTACGGCGGTCTCACGTGGCAGCAACTAAAAACTGAATTTTTGGAGCGTTTTGCTCCGCATCGCACGGACGTCGACATACGACGAGCAATAGATGCTCGCAAGCAAAGGCCGAATGAGAAATTCATAGAATTTTATGAATCAATTGAATCTTTGGCTTTACAGTTGCAGGTGCCTTTACTGGACGTGGACCTCCAGTGTATTCTATTTAGAAACATGAATACTCGCCTTCAGGAGCATCTAGCAGGCTTTGATTTCGCGACGACTCGTGAGCTTGTCAGGAGATGCAATCGCATTGAGTCTGTGTGGCGTGAATTGGAAACTGAACGTCGAGCGACACGTCGTCCATATGGTGTTAACGAAGTATACTTAGATGACGAGATCGTGGGGCGTCCAGAACCCCGACGTCGCCTGTCACCAGTACACTTTGAAGAACGGGCCCGTAATGCCGTTAATTATGGGGAAACGAATGAGCCTGATTTCGATCAAACCGAAACTTCAAACCAGGTGCATGAAGTCATGCCGAAACGATTTGGTCTGGATCGGCAATCTGATAATCACCGGGGACAATTCCGCATTTGCTGGAATTGCAAAGACCTGGGACACTCTTTTCTCGACTGTTCAGTCCCCATCAAAAAGACCTTTTGCTTTGGGTGTGGCACCGAAGGAGTGCTGAAACCACAGTGTTCTAGATGTCGACCCTATGTCGTAGGAAGAGATACTGCGTGGGGGGGAAGGAATCAGACTGTCATCCCTAGATATGGTAATCGTCATGGGAAGGTGGATGCAGCAACAAATGTAGATCCGGAGTTGCAACGTCTACCCTGACAGGATACTTCACGTCTCGGTTATATTTCTTCGCAATTTATCTATACATCACCACACACGCATACCTCCAGCACCCAAGTTAATTCTTATGACACGCAAGACCTTTCAGTCAACGACTCGTATGATGAGCCTACATGTCCCAAATCATTTCGACCTGTTTGTTTGGGGTTGTCCTCGTCCAAGCGCTTCGATCGATCTTGGAGGTACTTCGCGGCAAGGAAATTTTTAAAACGCGCCACCGTTGAATCGATTGTCACCATTAATGGTGATAACCGCCCTTTCGCTGAGATCTTCATCAAGGGACGAAAGTTAACGGGGTTACTAGACAGTGGGGCTAGTGTCAGCATACCCGGCACTGGTTCTTTGGATCTGCTCACAGACTTGGGGCTGTATATGCATACTATGCGGACCCACGTCCAGACAGCTTCGGGTCAAAAGAGTCCAGTGGTGGGATATGTTGGCACCCTGGTGCGATTTAACGACCAGAGTAAATGGATGCGGTTTTTGGTCGTCCCATCTCTAACCCACCCTGTCTATCTGGGTATGGACTTTTGGGACCTTTTCAAAATCGCTCCAACGCAATGTCACTCGGTCGAGGCCCTTACAGAGCCTGCGTGCCCTGGTTTTCACCTATTGACCACTCAGGAGCAGCAACGACTCGACCTTGTCATACATCAGTTTCCTTCATATAACAAGGAGGGCCTGGGCAAAACCAACCTCGTGTCCCATAAGATCGACACGGGTTCCGCTCAGCCCATTAAACAACGACACTATGCCATGTCACCGGTTATACAGAAACTGATGTATGACGAACTTGATCGTATGTTGTCACTGGGTGTGATAGAGGAAAGCCATAGCGCGTGGAGCTCCCCCGTCACCTTGGTGAGGAAGCCTGGCAAGGTGCGTCTATGCCTTGATGCTCGACGTCTGAACGAGGTCACTTTAAAAGATGCCTACCCATTACCTCTCATTGAGGGACTGTTGGCACGCCTACAAGACACCCGGTTCATCACTAGTTTGGATCTAAAAGACGCTTTCTGGCAGATTCCATTAGACGAAGCATCACGTGATAAAACTGCCTTTACCGTCCCTGGCAGACCTTTGTATCGTTTCACGGTTATGCCGTTCGGTCTGTGCAATGCTCCGCAGACTATGTGTCGGTTAATGCACAAAGTAATACCACACGAACTGCAGGACAAGGTATTTGTTTACTTGGACGACTTGCTCGTCACAAGCTCAACATTTGATGAGCATTTGGAGCTCTTGAGCACTGTTGCGAGACGGCTCAGAGACGCCAATTTGACCATCAATGTTGAAAAAAGCAAGTTTGTCCAAAAGGAGATCAAGTACCTTGGCTTCGTGGTTAGTGATGGGATTTTACGAACCGACCCGGAGAAGGTGTCAGGTATTCTGACATATCCAGAGCCCCGAACGGTAAAAGACGTGAGACGGTTCATGGGAATGGCGGGATGGTACAGACGTTTTATCCCAAATTTTGCTTCCGTCACTGCGCCACTCACGGATCTGCTAAAAGGCAAGCGTTCTTTCAACTGGTCTTGGGCTGCTAGCAATGCCTTCAATGAAATCAAGAAACTGTTGGTTTCCGCTCCAGTGTTAGCCAATCCAGATTTCACAAGACATTTTTATATTCAATGTGACGCTAGTGCATTGGGTATTGGAAGTGTCTTGTTCCAGAAGGATGATGATGGTGGAGAGCATCCCATCGCGTATATGTCCCTGAAACTTAACGCGGCGCAACGCAACTACAGTGTTACCGAATTGGAATGCTTAGCTGCGGTGCAAAGTGTTAAGAGGTTCAGAGCGTACGTCGAGGGGCTGCCCTTCACTATCATCACAGATCATGCCAGCCTAAAATGGCTGATGCAACAACAGGATCTGTCTGCAAGATTGGCTCGCTGGAGCTTGAAGCTGCAGGGGTATGATTTTCACATTGAGCATCGGAAGGGTAATCTTAACGTCGTCCCAGACGCTCTGTCAAGAGCCTGTTTTTCTGATGATCAGGTGGCTACAATTGGAAAATGTCTTCCGGAGCACGAGCATCTGGGTGTGATCATTCCAGAAGCTGCGTTTCACGAGCCCTCCTATAAGCATTTGAGGGAACAAATTGTGGATCACCCCCAAAAATTTCAGAATCTGAACGTGTCGAACGACAAAATATACATCACACTGGGTTCGCTCGATGCCTCTATTTCGGATATTCCCCAAACGAAGTTATGGGTCCCGGATGGTCAGCAGGGAGTGCTCATAGCAAGAGCTCATGATGATCCTCGTGGGTCGCATTGTGGAATTCGAAAAACGATTGAACTGCTTCAAAGGTATTTTTATTGGCCTCGCATGAGGCAAGATGTCATGCGACATATCAAGAATTGCGTGACCTGCAAGCAGATCAAGCCTTCGAATTCCATTCAAAGACCATTCATGGGATCACAGCGAGAAACGGAGCGACCTATGCAGCGCCTCTTTGTGGATTTTATGGGACCATATCCACGTTCGAAATCGGGTAACACACACTTGTTTGTGGTCTTGGATCACTACACTAAATTTGTGTGGCTCAAGCCCATGGCTAAGGCAACCGCAGACGCTGTGGTAAAATATCTCGAACGCGAAATTTTCCTAACTTTTGGGGTCCCCGAATGGCTCCATTCAGATAACGGAGTTCAATTTACTTCCAAGACATTTGCTGAATTGTTGGTAAACTATGGAGTGCATCACTGTTTTACTCCAGTGTATTCTCCGCAGGCGAATGCTGCAGAGCGTACTAACGTGTCAACGTTAAACGCCATAAGGGCCTTTATAGGATCCGATCATGCGAAGTGGGACGAGAAGCTTCCTGAGTCGTGCTCTGCTTTTCGTAAGGTAGTGCATGAGTCGACTGGCTTTTCGCCTCACTTCCTCATGTTCGGATATCATCCTATTCAGCATGGCTCAGAGTACGCGCTGCTCAGGAGTCTTAGGGCTTTTGAAGACGGAGAAATCCAATTGCAATCAAACGTTGACCGGCAACGTTTGGCGCAAGATCTTGTGAAAGACAAGTTGAACGAAGCATATAAAAAAAGCGCCCAACATTACAATCTGCGGGCCAGACCACGAAATTTTTCTTTGGGTCAAAGAGTCTTCGTCCGGAACTTCGTTGTGAGCAAGGCAGTAGATCGCTTTGCAGCAAAGTTCGCCCCACGATTTGTCCCTGCCATCGTTAAGCGAAAAACTGGTCAAGTCACATACGAATTGGAAGATGCAAGTGGTAAGGTGTTGGGTGTCTTTCACTCAAAAGACATCCGGGACGGAGTCGGAGATGTACCTTTTGATTCTGCATAAATTCCGAAATTGAAACGTTGGTAACACATTTTGATTGTGCCCGGCTGTGAGACTTCAGGGTCTGGGTCGTCCCCACGATTGTTGCGAAACAGCCTCGCCACAGCTATCACCCACACACATATACCCACAAACCTTGCGAATGCGGTGCTGCGTGCGACAGTCGAATGCATTGCATTGGTAACTAAAACCGGCTTTGCGTATGCGTTTGATTGTCGCATGCGTCATTGCATTGCATCAGGTTCGCTGACCTGTGCGCAGCTGATATGCAAATACTTGCATCAGCTGCGTTATCAGGCCGGTGAAAACGGGAGATGCATGGTGCGAGGTGTGGAGAAGAATGGCTGCACAGCTGAGCAACACGAAAAAACGGGACGTGGCGGCAACGGGAGCTTATTGGCGGGAGTTTTTAGCGCTTGGGAGGCTTTGGGGGATTCGGTTTCGAAGACTGGAGAGATGAAGGTGTGATAGGACAGAAAGAAAAAGAAGCGCGAATTGCGGGTGATTTGATATTGCAGTTCAGTATCATTTTCTTTGGATTTTTACATCGGGTTTGTTTTGGTTTGTTCTGGCGTGTTGAGTTGCGAGTCCACTTGAAGAGTGACTAAATCCCGATAAATAAGAAAAAAAAAAAAACGGAGTGATAAGCATCAGCTTTGATGTAAAAGTTGTGAGTGGCATCGTCGAAAACGTATAAAATGTATTTTCCAATTCGTGGGTGCTGTTTGTGTGCTGAGCGAGTTTAAGATTTCACCTGAAGAGATTTCACCGAAGAGGAAGAAAGTCGAATTTACGGAGATAGTGTCTTTTGGTGTTCAATCTTGTTAAGAACTTCATGAAACTATTGGAAGTGGATTAACGAAACCGATTTTGGAAGATGCTGTGTATGAATAGTCATTATCTACCTCTAATGATGAAATTAACGGATAACCAGATAAGTACTCAAGTGTGGTAATATTCAGGAAGGAAATCTAACAATGAGGAAAAAATTTATTAAAATTGGTAGTCTATGAATTGAAGTGGCAGAGAATTGTCGAAGTAGTCTATATCATCAGGTCGTTCAACGGATTTTTCAAATAGTATGATTCGTCAAGTAAATAAGTATTAGTCAAATACCGTTAAATTCAATAGTGTGGGGGGAAAGCAATGTTATCCGCAAATTTTTCTTATTGCTCTATCAAATATCTATTATTATTACTTCTATAATATCTTTTGGCTTGATTTTATAGTCGTTGTAAGTGTTAATTCATTATTATTTGAGAATTATTTCTAGTATGCATGTTATTATTAACAACATTCTTATTTCAAATGTGTTAAGATCCATGTGAACCAATTCCGGCCGGGGTTGAGTACCCATAGACCCCCACCACAATTATTAGA
Source organism: Nemotelus pantherinus (assembly GCA_963978885.1). Lineage (NCBI taxonomy): Eukaryota > Metazoa > Arthropoda > Insecta > Diptera > Stratiomyidae > Nemotelus > Nemotelus pantherinus. The sequence continues at coordinate 168,872,181 of OZ022264.1, read as the reverse complement.
TAACTATTAATTTTTCTTTCTTACTATTTTTTTATTCCATGAATTATTTTCTTCTTTATCTATTATTTGGAGTGTATAATTTTATTGGAATTATTATTATTTATACTCTTCATTTCATTTCTGGCTATTGTTAATTTTTGTTATTGTTAAATTTCTGTTATGAGTTAAATACATAAATAATGTCCCAATAATTGGCTCGGTTTTAATGCTTCCTACAGGTTTCCTTCCCTTCCTTTGTGATTGTACCATGTGTTAAATGTTGTGTTGTCTGCGTGCCATAGCACGAAGGTCGGGTTCGTCCCAAAAAAACCCACGCCGGACTGAGCTAGCTGGCAGGTTTGGCACGCGGGACAGAACGAATCCGACCTCACATAACATGTTGCACTGACGGCGGCTCGGCTGTCTTCAGGGTTTCGCAACAATATATATATATATATATATATATATATATATATATATATATATATATATATATATATATATATATATATATATATATATATATATATATATATATATATATATAAAACACAGAAATATTTATAGGATATAACAAATCGATTTGGATATCTCAAACAAATTAACAAACATGGCAGGGCAACGTATGGGATGAGTTGTGCATGTCAGCGACACCAGACCTAGGCCAACAATTGACCTACATACGACTAATGCCGAGTGGGAAACCAGTGATCGAGAAGCGACTAAAGCAAGTGACGAGAGTCAATGAAATTGACTCGAGATACGGAGGATAATTAATTTACGCTAAGAAAACCGAGATACGGAGGACAGTCAACATACGCGTAGGGAAACATTCACCAGCCGAAAACTTCAACACGCACAAAATCTCGCACGAAAACACATTGCTATAAATTCAATGTCGTTACCAAATATCATCTGATACCAATCAGATAAAGGGATACCGTGAAGATTGAGAATATGTTTCCTCTCCGAGCGACTTAAATTGAATAAAAAGCAGCCATTTACCTGAAATTCTAAGCCAAAAATCCTGGAGCAACACTCAAATTAATGCGCACGACAGTACAATAAATGATCAATCGAATTTAGACATTCAGAAACGTCACGAAAAGTAGAATGACAGATGAGATGGTGGTGAGTTGTGGCTGTCCCAAATTGGATCACGAGGTGGATTTGAAACCCAACATTCAGATGAGTGAAATCCAAATCGGGTGGGTACACCGAACGGAATTTGAGATTCCCGCTGCGGCCAGGGAAATTTTCCTGCGAACTGAATCGACGGAAAAAGGTTCATCTTGACTGAGCTCGTGAGTGAACGGAGGTCCTAAGTTGCTGGTGCTGGAACGATAATTATACATTTCTTTTTTCTTTGTTTTCCGATGATGACTATCTGGTTTGATTGAGGAGCTTGGGCCCGACGACGGGAGTCCCCGAAATTTGAATGCGGCAGCAGAAGGGAAAAACATACTATTTTATCCTTGTCGTAACCGATGTGCTGGAAAATCTGCGGATGAAGATAATTTGTCTCGGGGAGACAAACATCGTGAAATGTCACAAAATGTCATTCTCTTTGAAAATTTCAACTTTGATGTTCTCCTACTCTGTTTGTGGCTATCTTCTTAATGTCGTTGTTAACTTTAGAGATCTTGGCGTAATGTTTGATTCTAAGCTCAAATTTGATAAGCATATTTCTTACATTACTGCCAGGGCCTCTAAATTATCCGGTTTTATTATTAGATCCTCTAAAGCTTTCGTTAACATTTCCACCTGTGTACACCTTTTCCTCTCCTTTGTACGTAGTATCCTTGAATATTGCTGTCAAGTTTGGTGTCCTCGTTTTGTCTACTTGAATACTGCGTTGGAGTCGGTTCAACGCAGATTTACTCGCACCCTGTTTTATAAATTTCAGCTTCCTTACCGTCCTTACAGTGATCGTCTGTCGTTCCTTCATCTTCCTTCCCTCGAATCACGGAGACTTTTCCTGGATGAGTGCCTGCTCTTCAAATTGTTCCATAGGTTGGTAGATTCCGACATCAGCAGCCACGTTTCTGTCCGTGTTGCAGTGCATGGCACCCGCTCTACTTTTGAGTTTAGTGTGCCATTTGCGCGCACTGATATATTTTTTCATTCTCCGCTGTTGCGATTACTAAGGCAACATAATGATTTACGGTTTGGTCCTCTTCCGCCGACATTATATGCATTTAAAACTTTTTTAAAAAATTATGTTTTGCTTACTACTAATTCAATGTAGTTTTTTTTTCTCTATTTTTCTTATTTTGAATTTGTACTTTTTCACTTTGATTTTGTTTATTATTGTATATTTATTCTTTATTTTGTATCATTATCATCTCATTATTATTTTGTTCATTTTTTCATTCTTTCGTTAGTGAATTATTAGTATTTTATATTTTCTTTATTCAGTAATTGGATTTGATCTGTTGAATAATAGTAAATAAATAAATAAATAAATAAATAAAACGTAGCTGCAAAGTGCAAGTTTGAAAAGGAGAATGAATTGCGGAGATTGCATCAAGATTTCATTCCTTGTTGTGCGAACATCGATCAGCGGAAACTGGCCCCATTGAGGGAGAAAACTCATCTCAACGATCCAGAGTTGTTAGATCCAGATTCACCAGATTAGATAGCATGTTGGCTACTTTTGTGATGCAATTTTGATTAAATTTGAAAACGAGTAGTATTTAGTGAGATACCCATTGAATGGTTACGTGGTAGGAAATAGTGTGAGTGTTGTATAGAAGTGCAATAAAGCTTGAGATCGTTAATTGTGCCGAGGTTTTATTATAGATATCGATACGGTGTTGATCATAAGAATCCGTTATCCTCCTCTCGCTTCAGGGCGACGGTTGCGAGGCAGTTATTTGGATCAGAAGCGAGTGGAATTCACCCACGACTATTTGATCGCGTGCAAAAGCCGCCCAAAACTGTCGCCCGTGCGTCACAGTTGGGGGTAAAGGGTTTTGTGAAGCATTTGGTGGTATAACGGTAACAGTAGGTGTTTGAAAACAGTTTCAATTTTGCAAAAATTAAAAAGCAATTTCAAAGCAAACGAAACAGGTATATTTCTCTGGATTATATTATTATATTATTATATTATATTATTATAACTTCTCTGGATTCAGTACGATGAATGATTTGTGATAGGATGTGTATAGGCTTGTCGTTTCCAAGATTAAACATCATATTTTTTTATTGCATCAAAATTGAGAGATTTTTATGTTTCAAAATTTAAACGAATACCTTTTACCTTGACTGCGCGATTTTAATGGAGTTGTCATTTGTGCTAAAAACCTGATATGCATAATTTTTTTTCCACAACTCACATATTTAGTTATATAACTACCCAAATCGTTACACTGTAGTTTATCAGTCATATCACCTACAAACTCTTCTATTGGCGAATCAAAAAAGATCACATGTCGCCCGTCGCCTTATTACTAATGTTCGAAGAAGAACATTTTACTAATGTTCGAAGAAGAACGTTTGTATTAAAATCACTTTGGCCAAAAATCCATATTTCTATCTTTATATATATATATATATATATATATATATATATATATATATATATATATATATATATATATATATATATATATATATATATATATATATATATATATATATATATATATATATATATATATATATATATATATATATATATATATACAGTCAGACAAAAAAGTCTCCGTACGATGCTCTTTTTTCTTGATTTACAAGAATAACATTAGGTGCGTTTATTTGCTCCGATGCAGTGCAGAGTACAACTATGCCGGAAAAACAACGATCTAGTATAAAACAGCAGTGCATTCGCTAAACCTGACATAGGTTGCTATATTCGCTGTGGTCCCACAAAACAGCTGAAAAAAAGGGAGAAAATAACGAGTATACACTACCACAATCGATAGAAAATAGAAAAAAAACTAACAGAAAATTAATTCTTTTAACTTTCTACACATTATGAGGGCCTTTTCTAATTTCTTAACTACCAAAACATTCAACATAACCATGAAAACCGAAAGCCACCTCACAGAAAAAAATACAACTTCTCATGAGCTTTTCTTTTTTCTATCAGCACATTCTACACTTCAACACGTGAACTACAAATGACGCATAGAATTTCTGTGCTAGTGAATTCACTGGTGTAGGAGTGTTGTTGTTTTCAATGCGTCTACTCTACTCTCCGCTGGATAGAGGAGCAAAAAAACGCGCCTATTGTGATATTACAAAATATTATTAATTAAAAAAATGTAATGCTTTCTATAACTCTTTGATTACAAATATCAGAAAAAAAATTTCAAATTTATCCATTCATAACGATATAGTAATTCACTAAAGTAAATTGTTCAAATTTTTATATCAAAAAAGTTTCCGTACGAATAAATGGCAACACCGTGTTATACAAACATGTGCAGTGCTAGACGCGCGTCAACTTCATACGAATTTGAGCATTTCTCTTAGCATACAGCTAGCATAGTTATAGCCTCGTGAAGGTTTGAGTCAAGCTCAGAAAACACAACCATCGGCTATGGGTAAGGAAATTAGCTTAGATACGCGCAAAATCATCGTTAAGCTGTATTACCAAGGAAAGTCAATGGACGAAATAGCAAAAATAATTGGGAAACCGAAGTCTAGTGTGCAGTGTGTCATCAAGCAGTACGGAGAAACCGGATACTTGGAAAGTAAGCCTCGTTCAGGACGTCCAAAAATTCTAAGTGCTACAGCCCGACGGTCAATAGTGCGTAAAATTAAGGAGAATCCGAGAACCAGCTCAACTAAAATAGCAGACGACGTAAGAAAGGAATTCAACCTAACAGTTAGTGATGAAACCATCAGGAATGTTCTACCAGAGAATAACTTCCATGGTCGAAAACCTAGGCGTAAGCCGTTTATTTCAAAAATTAATCGAAAGAAGGGATTGAATTTTGCAAAACCCATGAAAATAAGGATGCTACCTTTTTGAATCGAGTTTTGTTTTCGGACGAGAGCAAATTTAACGTGTTTGGCTCAGATGGCAGAGGAAAGGTCTGGCGCAAATCTAAGGAGGAGCTGAACGTAAAAAACCTAGTCCCAACTGTTAAGCACGGTGGTGGTAGTGTGATGGTTTGGGGGTGTATGGCGGCTTCAGGAGTTGGGAAGCTGCACTTTATTGATGGTACAATGGATCGGTGGCACTATCTAAATATTTTGAAAACATATCTGCGCGAAAGTGTCAATGCTTTGGGTTTGAAAAGCGATTTCATTTTCCAGCAAGACAATGACCCAAAGCATACCTCAATGGTGGTTAAGGAATGGCTTTTGTATAACGTGCCCACGCAGCTTCATAGTCCACCACAGTCACCCAACTTAAATCCCATTGAGCATTTATGGGATGAATTGGAACGCAGAGTGCGGAAACACGCGATAAAAAGCAAACAAGAGCTGAAAGCTAAACTACAAGAAGAATGGAATTAAATCGGACCGGAAATCACATCAAAGCTTGTTAACTCAATGTCCAGGCGTTTAGCAGAAGTGATTAAAGCTAATGGAAATGCCACCAAATATTAAATCACATCTACAGAATAATTTTTTTAGCTTTAATTTGATTTATTTCTACGTTCGTACGGAGACTTTTTTGATGTTAAATTTTGACTTATTTGCTTAATTGAATTACTGCATTAAATGGTGGATATATTTTTGTTATTTTCTTATCATATTTAGTAAGTAAGGAGTTGTCGAAAACATATTCATTTTTTAAATAAAAAAAATATTGTAATATCTCAAAGTTATTCTTGTAAATGCAGAAAAGATAGCATCGTAAGGAGACTTTTTTGTCTGACTGTATATATATATATACATATATATATATATATATATATATATATATATATATATATATATATTTATATATATATATATATATATATATATATATATATATATATATATATATATACATATACATATAAATATATATATATAAGTATATATATATATATATATATATATATATATATATATATATATATATATATATATATATATATATATATATATATATATATATATATATATATATATATATATATATATAAATAAATATTTATGTATATATATATATATATATATATATATATATATATATATATATATGTATATATATATATTTCTTTCTATTTTATTTCGCATTCTATCATCAAAAAATTTCACTGGAAAAACTCAGGAACACGCTATTTAAGTGATATTTTAAATATACCTATTATTCTGCCAAAAAATAACTTTTGCATAAATAAAGTTTATGGAATGAATTCCGAACGTGTTCTTAATGTGAACTTGGTAGTGGTTTTGAAATTTTTAACTCTATGTGTGCGCTAGGTGCCTAAAATAAGATTGAGATATTTAGAAAATTTTTGAACTGCGATAACTTTTTACTTCATCATTAGATCATTTTGAAACTTCATAAACGTATTACGGTTGTTAAGATGCATACTTGCGTAGTTTTTCATGATCATGCTGGCAATTCTGTAGCTATGGCAGGCACTGAAAGTGAAAACATTCAAACTATCGAATCTCCTAAAAAATGCCCGTTTCTTACAATAAATACCATCTTGTTTACAAATCTCATGCTTTACATGCTACACAGACAAAGTAAGACTTAAAAAACTCCAGCGCACCTGAACCGCTAGAAACACTTATGTTCGAAGAACAGTAGAAGAATCGTGCAGGTTTTGAGTGCATATTCCACCACATGCGCTGCTTATTACGGCCAAATTGTTTCAAATGCCATGTTTTACTTTTGTCTCAAGAATGCATTATAACTCATATGGTAGAAGGTTTCAGATATTACCACTGGCATGAATTTCAACGTTTATGAGAGCAAAACACGGGTTAATTATATTCGTTATCAGTTGCTTATTTCACAAAATTTTGAAAGCAGCATCTCATATAATATCAATGAAGAAAATGCTCAGTGCCTGCAGCACTGTAACTGAAGTTGGAGTTTGGGGCTGCGATCCGAAAAATTTGCAGAACTTTGGGAATTGAAACATCGGTTATTTATTTTCATTGGAAATGTTTCCGGTATGAATACTAACTGTAAGCATTTATTGATAAAAAAGTAGCACAACCGACTCGTGCTGGCAGCCTTTCGCCAGTATCAAAGCCAAGAATATATCACATCTGCTTCACGTTGTTATATAACATTTAAAGTTATAGAAGTAAAAAGAAATTTAGGGTTACCTGCAGGGAGTTTTTTCAAATAATCGAAAGCTTAATATTTGGTGTTTATTGTCACTACAATATCATTACCAATTGAAAATTCTACGATAAAACCGCTTAATAAAGATATTGCAAGCAAACACAAAACCAACAATAGCTGGCAACCCTATCATGGCTTTCCACCCAAATTTGGCTTGAATAATGTTTATAATAGGTTCCAGTAATTGTATGAAATTCGTATTGATTTCATGACTGCACTGGAAGTTATAGGGCAAAAAGTTTTATTTTCCTGAGCGAATTTTCACAAAAAGACACAAAAATTACCATAGCTGGCAGCACCAATCGAATTTTTCAACCAAATTTCTATCAAACAGAGTTTAAAGTAAGGTTCAGCTACTGTGTCAATTTCATGAAAATCTGGTAACTTATTCACATTTCATAGGGCAAAAAGCAGTTTTTTTTCTTTGTAATTTTTCAAGATGGCAGCACTGGAACAGAGTTGCCTAAAATTCAAAATCGCTTCTATCAGACCTGGCCCTACTTAAGTCCAATGCATTCTGTAAATTTCAATTCTATCTGATTATTGATTCGTTAGTTCCCGTGAACAGAAGTTTTTGAAGCTAAAAATATAGGTTAACTGAGAAAGGGGTACCGTTCTTGTCCGACATGAAATTTCCAAAGTTTTACTTTGACTATGTAGATTAAGCATAAGATTTGTATACAGATTGGTTTTATTGTAGAAACGGACATTTTTTAGGATATTCGATGGTTTGAATATTTTCACTTCCAAATTTTTATTTTTTCAAATTTAAGACACCAAAATTATCATAGCTGGCAGCTCCAACCGAATTTTTCAACCAAATTTCTACGAAACGTGGTTTAAAGGAAGGTGCAGTTACTGTGTGAATTTCTTTAAAATCGAACGATTCGATCAGAATTTATAGGGCTAAAAGCAGTTATCTTTTTTAGTGGTTTTTCAAGATGGCACCACTGGCACAGAATCGCCAGGATTTCAAAATCACTTCTATCAGACTTGGTCCTATTTCAGACCAATACATTCTGAAAATTTCAATAAATTCTGCTCATTGGATCGTGAGTTTCCGTGAACAGAAGTTTTTGATGCTAAAAACATAGGTAACTTGGGCAAGGGTTACCAGGCGTGCCCGTTATACCATATCATATTTTATTTTTTGTCTATGTAAACAAAGCACAAGATTTACATATGAGTGGCGTTTTTTTTAAGAAACGACATTTTTTCAAGAGAAACGATGATTTGGAGGTTTTCACTTTCAGTGCCTGCCCTTGCTACAGGGTTGCCAGCACAATCATTTAAACGTACATTAATCTACAACTAAATAAAACAAACATGTCCTGAAAATTTCGTAATCATGGAATAGCTCTGTCAAAAGTTATCGCAATTTAAAAATTTTCAAATTTTCCCGTTCTCTTTTTAGGCACCCAGCGCACACATAGGGTTATAAAATTCCAAAACATTATCCGGGGTGTGTTCAATGTGCATGCTATAGCTGCTCCAAAAGCATAGCATAGCATCACTTTAGCAAGTGTCAAAATTCGCAGTAGCTAGGTGAAGCAGCTATGGATATTGGACAGCCAAGAGCTGCTACGAAGGTCAGCCTTTACACAGGAAATTCAAAAATAATTTTGTTTCAATTTTTTTATTGTAATTTTTGCATTTTCGTGGATCAGTTCAATACTTCCATTGCACTTTGGAAACTGTATGAAATTTAAGAGTTTTCAACATACAGCTGCACAATCCATTAAAATTTTCCTAACATATTTAAGACGTATCACTTATTTCCGGCTTTTGACGCCATATATGAGAAAAAGAGCAAAATATAATCGTTGAAAATTTGATAATACAGGAATCAGAGCACCCTGCCTTTTACGCTTCATGCTCGCCTTCTAAAAACTCAAGATGAGCTGCGATATGTACAAGCCAACTTAAAACTCGAGTTGAGTTGAAGTGTTTAAAAGCCCGTATTTAATTTAGGCTGTCACTATTTTCAAATTTATTGCTCATCTCCTGTGTCACAAAAGCGCAAAAACTTCTTTTCATTTCAATTTCCAATTGAAAATAACGTTCAAACTGCATGTCAGCTGTGTACGCACGGCCATTTTGCCGTAGCTACTTTCTAGCTATCCTCCAGACTACGAGCAGCGAATAGCTGCTACCTTAGCAGCTATTCCGGAATCTTGGACAGCCCGACTGTCAAATAGCAAGCATCAGAAAGTAGCTATTTCGTGACATTGGACAGCCAGAGCTGCTAAATTAGCAGCTAATAGCAGCTATAGCATGCACATTGAACACACCCCCGATTCACATGTAAAACTTGTTCGAAATTTATGTCGTCAACTTTATTTTTGCAAAAATTATTTGTGTACGGAATAATAGGTATATTAAACAAATCACTAAAATGGCCGCCGGCGCCAAAGTGTTAAACATTATTAACTTTTTGTGAGACCTGGCACTATTTTGCATATACACCAATGTGTCCTGAAAATTTCAGCTCAATCGGATGGCGCGTTCCTGAGATTTTTTCACTGAAATTTTTTGATGATATATATATATATATACACAAGCGGTCATGAAAACTGCACCACCATCAATTTCACAGAAATTGATATAAATTTGTTAGAAATTCGAACTATTCGCTCGAACCGGAAAAACAACTTATTCAACACATTAAAATAACTATATATTCATTATAAATTTGATTTAGCTTCGCTTCCTTATTTAAAAAAACATGGAAAGAATCCTTATCATATATTTATTCATTGAATTCTAAATAATATCAATTGAAAATTGTTTATTTACTACACATGCTCCTTACTAATTTTTATATGAAAACGTATAAACATAAGACTTACAACATGAAACTAATTATTTAATAATCCGTCGACCCTCCCTTGGCGTCAATTGTGGCTTTTATTCTATCTGGTATCGATTCCACCAAAGCTTCTCGCAATTCAGGCTTTATTTCCTCGAACCAGGCTTTTTCAAGTGCATATTTCAACGCTTGAGTATTGTTCGGCTTGTGCTGCTTAACCTTAGCTTTTAAAAATGACCAAAGATTTTCGATTGGATTCAAGTCTGGAGAATTACCCGGCCAATCCAGCGTCTCGATTCCCATGTCGTTGATCATTTCTTTAACCTGCAATAGGATTTTTTAATTTTTTAAAAAAAATTAATTACTGCTTTAGAGTAAACCTCTTAAGGTTTCGTATTAATATTACACTTACAGATTTCGCACGATGGCAAGGGGCGGAGTCATCTTGGAAAATGACTCTATCTGCATGGCCTAGGTGCTCTTCTATTGATGGCAACAAATTATCATTTATTATTTGCCGATATCGTTCAGCATTTACAGTGCCGTGTATAAACTCCAGCTGACCGGGAAAATAATAAAAGAAGCATCCCCACACCATTTGGCTTTGAGAATGCTTCACGATCCTCACTATGCATTCGTCACTGTGTCTTTCGCCTGTTTTGCGCCTTACATATGGAGCTCCGTCGGAACTGAAAAGGTTGAATTTGCTTTCGTCCGACCAAATTACTTTCTTCCAGTCCTCTACGGTCCAATTTCTGTAGCGCTTTGCCCACTCTAATCTTGCAAACTTCATTTTTTGTGTCAAAAGAGGCTTCTTTGCAGGTTTTCTTGCAAATAAACCGGCCTCTCGAAGGCTTCGTCTAACTGTTTCGATACTCAAAATTATTCTATACGATGTTTCTAAGTCACTTCGCAATTGAACTGCACTTTTAAACCGATCGGTTAAACACTGGCGTATTGTTATTCGGTCCTCGTGACGATTTGTCTTCTGATTGGGACCTATCCCTGGTTCTCGAACGTAGGGATTAACGTTGTCTTTTTTTCTAAAAACCAGGTAACCGTGGTATGCGAGCACTTAATTGTACCTGCTATACACCTCGCAGACAATCCTTCTTCACTATAACACACTACTTTCACTTTCTGATCCCGGCTTAATCGTTTGTACTTTCGTCCCATAGTAAATTTAGTTCTTTCCTTAGTCACATGCAAACTGAAATCGAAATGCTGCTACGTTCTATCGACAGCTTATCCTTGTACTAATATCCCTTTAGTAAGTAAATGATTTCTACACAACCGGTTTGAGCCCAAATGGGAAAAGTAGATAATTAGAGTCAGTGGTGCAGTTTTCATGACCGCTAGTGTATATATAGAAATATGAATTTTTGGCCAAAGTGATTTTAATACTAATGTTCTTCTTCGAACATTATTAAAAATTCATGTCGGACAAGAACGGTAACCCTTTCCCAATTTACCTCTATTTTAAGCATCAAAAACTTCTGTTCACGGGAACTCACGAACCAATAATCAGATAAAGTTGAAATTTACACAATACATTGGACTTAAGTAGGACCAGGTCTGAAAGAAGCGATTTTCAATTGGGGGTAACTCTGCGCCTTTAAAAATTACAAAGCAAAAAAAACCGCTTTTTGCCCTATTAATTCTGACTCAGTTACCAGATTTTCATGAAATTGACACACTATCTGAACCTTTACCTAAACCGCATTTGATAGAAATTTGGTTGAAAAATTCGATTAGTGCTGCCAGCTATGGTAATTTTTAAGTCTTTGGTTTCGAAAATTCGCTCAGGAAAATAAAGCTTTTTGCCCTATAACTTCCAATGCAGTCATGAAATCAATACGAATTTCATACAATTCATGAAACTTATTACAGGCATTATTCAGGCCGAATCTGGTTGAAAAGTTACGATAGGGCTGCCAGCTATTGTTGGTTTTATGTTTATTTGCAAAATCTTTATTAAGCAATTTTATCGTAAAATTTTCAAATGGTAATGATATTGCAGTGACAATAAACAACAAATATTATGCCTTCGATTATTTGAAAAAATTTGCAGCTGGTAACCCTCAATTTCTTTGTACTCCTATGACTTCAAATAGAAAAATAAAACCGTATCTCGAGTCAATTTCATTGACTCTCGTCACTTGCTTTAGTCGCTTCTCGATCACTGGTTTCCCACTCGGCATAAGTCGTATGTAGGTCAATTGTTGGCCTAGGTCTGGTGTCGCTGACATTCACAGCTCATCCCATACGTTGCCCTGCCATGTTTGTTAATTTGTTTGAGATATCCAAATCGATTTGTTGTATCCTATAAATATTTCTGTGTTTTGACAGTATAGCCATCGGGTTATTGTTGTTGATGGCTATGGTGTTGTTCATTGTGTCCTGGGGTTTATTGTTTGGATGCTCGTCTGACTCGTTGCATTCAATAGGTTAACATGAGAGTTCAGGTGTCGTTCAGCGTTCCCTCGGTCGTGATGACTTGTGTTGTCTTGCTGTAGACTCTCTGCCTCTTAAGTCTAGAAACTAGCTTAATCTTAACGTAAACTTTATTCGCCGCAACAACTAACACCAACTAACTTTATCTTGTTTAAAACCGAATTCGACAATTGTGATTGTTGCCAAATCTCCATCGTTTTCTCTTTTAGAGGAGGATGGTGATATATATATATATATATATATATATATATATATATATATATATATATATAGTATATTTATATATATATATATATATATATATATATATATATATATATATATATATAAATATATATATATATATATATATATATATATATATATATATATATATATATATATATATATATATATATATATATATATATAAGCCAAGTTACACTTGCAAGAATATTACACTTACAAGAATAGTTTCACCTGTGACCGGTTTTAAAAAATTTATTAGAGTGCCTAATACTTTCTGCCACGGCTGTATATATATATATATATATATATATATATATATATATATATATATATATAAATATATGTATACATATATGTATACAAATATATATATATTATATATATATATATATATATATATATATATATATATATATATATATATATATATATATATATATATATATATAAATCTGATTCAAATGTCTGCACATCTAGCTAGTTACATATACTTTCACACTAGATATGCTTCAAAAATATACAACAGGTAAGCGACAAATACGCCAGACAGGCAGATTCTCACAGAATCGCAGACATTAGGTCAGCATAATTATTTACATATATGTGGAGTATGTTTAACTTACCGGGTAGCTCAGATTTAGTCGTGTTAAATTGCAGTCGTCACTCTGTCCATTTGAAAAGATTTTAATAAAAGTGCTTGAGTAAAATAAGAAGAAGTGTTGTGTTCTTTAAAGTATTGAAAAAACGATACGAAACTGGCGCAGTCGAAGTGCGAACAAACGCGAATGAATTTGTTTCGAGAAGCCGCGAAGGGTACTTGGAATTAAATTAACCAACACTAATTTATCTCAACAAAATGCAAAGGTAATCCGTAATCGAATTATTAAAAAACTTGTTCATTCGAAGAAGCCGTGAAGGATAATTCGAATCAACAATAATAATAATTTACCTTGAGTTTCCGAGAAGGAGATCAAAGTTTTAATAGCCGCTCCGCGGCGAAATAAAAATAAAATCGACTAGAGGGATCAATATATTTTGTTAATATATAAGCCACAATAGGTCACTTAAACCCCCATGGCTCAGACTGGTATGGGATTTAGTCAAAAATAATAAAAAAAAAAAAAGTTTACTGATAAAAAAAAAACAAATAAAGAAAAGTATATAACACAAAATAGTGTGTCAAGTACAGTAAGTAAATTAAAAAGTACAAACGAAGTGATTTATGTTAGACAGGAAAGAAAAGAAAAGTGAAAGCTTTAACTCACAGCAACAACCAGAAGAACAAGAAACCGTGGACGCTTAAATTCTAGAACTGGACAGGCAATTGCACGAAAGAAATAACCAGCTGGAGCAGATGTCAGCAGCTCTGCAGAATCTACAACCGACAACTGAATTCCTGCAACAAAAACTTCAGGAAATATAATTATTGCTGAACCAAATGACATCGATCGTGCAAAAGCTCACTTTGAAGGTGAAAATGCTTAAAGAAATACGGTTAATGAGTGCGTTCAACGGGCGAGACGATATAACCATCAATAGATTCTTCAGTAGTGTTGAATATTACCTGCAAGGTATAAGTAACGAAGAGCACAGGAAAGAAGCGGTTCGGATAATATTTTACGAGAAACTGCAAGGAGAAGCAAAGGACGCTGTGATAGGTCTCAACAGACCGACAAGTGGGATGTCATCAAAAATACTTTAAAACAACGTTTCAAACCAAATCTGCAGCCAACCGATATTTTCCGGAAAATCACCAACATCAAAGTGAACACAATTTCCAAGACCATCTTAATATTTTTACTATAACTGACTCCAATCATGGAACAGTTAAACGTTTACGACATAAAAGAACAAACCGGATTTACGGAGATACAAATAAATCAAGCAGAAATCGTTAAAACATCAAATATAATAATCCACATGATCGACATACTTCCACACTAGAATTGCTACAAAAATATGATACTCTGTTGCAGGATGTAACCAAACACCTGCAACAGGTAAGCGGCAAATACGCCAGACAGGCAGATTCTCACAGAATCGCAGACATTAGGTTAGCATAATTATTTCCATAAATGTGGAGTATGTCTAGCTTATCGGAGAGTTCAGTTTTAGTCGTGTTAAATTGTAGTCGTCACTCTGTCCATTTTAAAAGTCGTAAATAAAAGTGCTTGTGTAAAATCAAAAGAAGTGTTGTTTTTTTAAAGTATTGGAAGAATAATACGAAACAAGTTCGGTCTCGTACCGTCCATAAAACCTAATTATATGTCAAGTACATGAATTTAGATTTTACTGTCAGAGTATCGACACTCAAACATACTATTTTCGTACTAGGCCCTTTTCTTCTTACCATCACTTTCACTGCATGTTTACATGCCGCATGTTCTAGTTTTTGACTAATGTTGATATTTGTTCATTTGAGATAAAAAATTCGAATGCGAGATGATCTCAATGTTAGGAAAACTACCCTACCCGACGTACGGAGAAATCAAAAACAAAAGTCACCTACACGAGAAAAACAAAAAAAAAACGACAAGAAAAGGAAATGTTAAGGAAGAAAAGAAACTAGAGACAAGCATGGAATTCACGTTCAACTTACGGTTTTTTATTTCATTTTGATCCCTTTAATAACACTTTAGACTAACCGCTTGAAATTTAACTATAAACTTATACTAGGCTTAATTTTATCTAACCCTTCACCAGGTATTTTCTCAACTATTCTATCAAACCACCACCGAAATTTTTTAGCAATAGTTTATTTCACTCACTCTACCCTGTCGTAATTATAGTTTTTTCTCTTCACCGTCCATTAATACCTTAGCTACGCCTAACAGATTTGAGCTCCAGCTAATGATACCTATATATACCAATCTATCTCGTGATAAATACATATTAATTCATGTCTTAATCACGGCACGTACCGCTTGAGGCCTTAAGCATGTCATGTACCTGCGCTCTTTCCCTTTTCGTCGAGTAATTCATACATCCAAGTCGACGTCTGTTTCGCAACCGTCAAAAGTGCTACGAACGCGGGGGCTTGTTTAGCAAAGAAGTACTTGCTTGCGTCAGATTGAACATAGTTTCTTCTCCATACGCAATCTCCTACTTGAAAGATTTCTGCTCGTCGACGGAGATCACAGCGCCCTTTACTGGCATCTTCTTCATCCTCTTTAACACGTTTACGAGTATTCCATCTAGCTTTCGGCATCGGTGATAAGTCCCTCCGCGCGTCAGAAGGGTGTTCTACTCTTTCCCTGTAGGTAACCATCTCCGTACCGAAATTCAGGAAGTAGGGAGAAAAACCAGTGACCTCGTGCTTATACGGACGTAACGCGCACGCGATTTTGGTCAAGTTTTGTTCCCAAGAGCGATGATTGTCTGCAGCGTAGCATCTCAGCACGCACTTGATGTCTTGATTTCGCATTTCTGCCTGGTTAGCTTGAGGATGATACAAAGCGGTGTAACTGACTTGTACACCGGATTCTTCCACTGCTTTGCTGAATTGTTTACCCCTTAACTGCACTCCGTTGTCGCAAACCAATAGTCTTGATACGCCGAAGACCAAGAAAACGTTTTCTTCCAATTAACGGAAAACCATTGACACCGTCATATTTCGCACGGGAAGTATAACCGAAAACTTGGTGACATAATCTACCACCGTCAATATTTAGCTTTATATATATATATATATATATATATATATATATATATATATATATATATATCATATACATTCGTAGCATCATAACGTCAGACGTGCGTGAAGTAGTCCCCGTCGGAATTAAATTTCCGTATATATTTATACCATAATCCACCATATTGTTTATTTATCTGTGTATTTACTCTGTGCCGACGCACTGATTTTATGTGCGGTGCTAACGTGGGTGCCTTCTTTCTTGGCAATACAATTTTTACCCTTCTTCTTTTCCCTGTGAGGAACCAGTCCGAAAACAAGGTCGCGTAACGTCGCGTCGTCCTCTTAATCGCGTCAACAGTAAAACTCTGAGGGGTCAACCCGGTTTTCTGTTGTATATATACCTTGGACAATTCAGTAAAGGTCATTTAGTTTATTTCTATTAGCATATTTCCCTTTTTTCGTGTTCCTCATAAGTGAAAGTGTATAAATCGAATCAGTTATAACGGAAAGTGCGAACAAAGAAGTAAATTTCACATATGTTAACAGAACATTTGTTTTAGTCATTAATCCTACTTCTAAATTTCGTTCTTATGTTATTTTATCAACAACAAAGTGCAAATGGTCATAGCTTAGTGACAGTGTTGCAAGCTCTTGATTCCACATCAGTACTTCAGCTTTTTGTAAGTTTCGACATATTGGGAAATATAAATCGCTTTGATTTCAAGTAAAAACAATTTAAATGAATTTGGAATTGTTTTTGCGGGATGATTAAAATTGAACAAATTTTTATTAACATTAAAAATTTTAATCTACATTGAAAAATTCTATTTTGACAAAGTGGTTTCGAAAGTATGCACTGTTTCTCATCAGACACCAGCACACAGTGCAAACTTGACTGGCGTGACCACTTGCACTTAAATGATAAAATAGCACTTTCAATTTGTAACAATTTGAAACAATTATAAATCAAATGCATATGCAATATAATAAACACACATAATATTTTTAAAAAAAACTTCACTGGCCGAGCAATTGAAAAGTTAAATTGACATTATAATTCCATAACTTATCAGTTTTGGTAGCAACGTTACATTAGCAACCGCTTAGCAATCTGACGATCAAATCCACAAGACGATCGAATCCACACGGCGCCGAATTTTAGCCCGCATTTTTGATAAAAAACAAAAAAAAAAAAAAATATATATATATATATATATATATATATATATATATATATATATATATATATGTATATATATATATATATATATATATATATATATATATATATATATATACATATATATATATATATATATATATATATATATATATATATATATATATATATATATATATATATATATATTCCACTGGTTGGTAGGTAACCAATTTGTTTTTGTCTATAATACCAAGTCTAGATAATTGCATACTTTCGGGCACTTATCATATTGGATACTTCTGAGCATCGAATCGACAAATTCATTAATTAATCATGAGCTTCAAGTGCAGCCTCGAAAATTGCTTTGCCTTCGACAACACGATGAAATTCGTGATATGCAAAGCTTTTTGCAATAGAAAGTTGCACGGTGCCTGCATGGGTGCTCCCAGAGATTGGTTCCACCCGTATCTCGAGAGTCATTTTATCTGTACAGACTGCCAAAATATTGAAAGACTCTTAAAAATTTTGTACGACAACATAATTAGCTATATTGGGACACTTAATTCGGAAAAAGACAATATCATATCCAAGCAACTTGCACAAGCTCGAGCAAATGAAGAATTCCTGTCGGAAATATCAAATCATTTCGATGGTCTGGCGTCTACCTTTTCTAAATCGAACAGTATTAGCCACGGAAAGTCTTTTGACACGCTTGGGAAGAAAATGGATACTCTAATTGATAAAATGGGTTCCATTGCATCGAATTTATCCACTTTCAATAACGCTAATGATACTTGCCAAGCAAATAACAAAGGTACGCTTGTAAATTTTGAACAATTTTCACGAACGTTAAAAATGCAAACTGACAGACTCACAGATGCTTTTTCTGAACAACAACTAAAATTAGCTGATATCAGCAGAAAATTGGAGGATTTAGACCATCATTGCAAAACCTCAAGAAATGATGCAGACGAAGATTTATTAGCGAACGAGATAACACTCCATCAGGAGCTCCTTAACACAACGTTGGAAATAAATAATAATACAACGGCTATGAATACGAGGACGCAGGACAAAGCAACATCACCTATAAGGAATCTAGCTGAGGGTACAACTCCATCTACTCAGCAAAAACTTTCAAACCTCAACGGTGAAGCCCCAATTTACAAGTTCGGTACTTTTTGGTCCCAAACGCCTGTTTTTCTCAGACGTGTAAAAGCCTCTCGCAATATCTCCAAATGGCACTCAAAAGTGTCTGTAATCACTATAATATCATTTAAGTCTGTAAAAACGAAAGGCTCCAGAGCGGATACTAACACAGAATCTATCAGGCGCTTTCACGTTGCCTCCGAATGGTAAAGTCTGAAAAGTATTTGTAAAAAGTAAAGCAAGCCTCTTCCCGGAAGAGTGAATGCAGTATATTGACGTGAATCCTCTGCCATCGGAACTTGCCAGTACACAGACAACACGTCCAACGTCGACAAGTACTTCGCGTTCTGGAGTTTCTCCAGTGTCGTGGAGACATACGTCAGAGGATAGGCATCCTTCTCGGATACTACATTCATCTTCTTAAAGTCCACACAGAAACGATAGGACCCGTCTTTCTTTCGGACCAAAAGAATTGGCGAAAACCAAGGACTTGACGATGGCTCAAATGCTAACCTAAGCAACTCATTCAGCTCCAAATTGAATTGGTGCTGTATTGCAAGAAAAACGGAATAATATCGTTGATTAATTTGAGCCACTGTCGTTTTGATCACATGCTTCAAAGAGTTCACGCAGCCAAGCCCATTGCACATTTAACGGAATTGTTCGCTAAACATTCCTGTTAGGTTTTCTGCCTCTTGAGGTTGACAACGCAGATCCTTCTCCAACACGGTCTCTACCACAGCAACGGCTGTACACTGCCGACCCCTCATGTCCAGTACTACTCCGAAGCATTGCCAAAAATCTACTCCCAATATTACTTCCTGAGAGATCGCCAAGATAAATAGTACTTCCAACTCCCTCTTTCAATCATTCAGTGTGAAATCCAGACGCGCTGCACTGTTCACCTTGCACATCTCGCCGTTTGCAAGCCGCACCTCCTCCATTTCACCCTGGTTCAGCATCACTCCTGTAATGGGTCAATTGCTCAAATGTGCATACGTGTAGGGCAATTTATTGAGTTCCAATACGATAACCGTAGCTTAGCATAGACTACATTCCTATTCAACTACAGCATTGATGTGTGGAAGGCGTTTGGCTTGGTTAAAACATGCTCTATGCGGTTTGTGTATGTGATGTTTGTCTTTTTAAGGTATGTTGTCATGGCTTAAAACATAACTTGCTGTGAAAAAAACAAAGTAAGCAGCCCATTCGAATTAGGTCATGAGCTGATGCATGAGAGCTGATTGAATATTGGTTATGCATTATTGATAGGTAGGGATAAAATAAGCATAGTTTTAGCATAAAAAGAGTGTGTTAAAGATATTGGACAGTTAAACACTGTTTAAGAATATTACAGCTGTTTTGTTATATTCTCAAGAATAAACAATGGCATTTTGTTGGGAAACCGAAGTCCAGCCTTCCATCGGCTATTAGTTAACATATCGACTGCACGAGTCCTGCTCAGCGTCAAACATGCGGGAATTCACGGTTTGCCTTAGGTATAATTAAAGACATTGGTAGTCTATTAAATATGAACAATTGATATACGTTCTTTAGCAAGCGCCAATCTATAGCGGATTATTGAATGAGTATAATTCTTCCAAATAGACTTCAAGTACCTTTACATGGCGGTTGTGGCAATTTCAAACTGACAAGGACTACACCAACAGAACCCGACGTCGACTCTGAAATTGAGGACGGAGAAATAAAAGAATTCGATAAATTTAATCGAATTTTCGAGAGATGCCTCATAAGAACGAAGGAATTTGTGGACAGAAATAAGCAGCAAAAAGAATATATGCCAACATGAATAACGCCATCGACACCACTTCCCCAGTACAAGCCGACGCCACTACCCGGAACTCAGCCAAGAAGGATAGACGATCTCATGAAAAGGATGAAGATCAAGGAACCGATTATCCAGAAGCTACAACGTAGGAAGCGCGATGGAAAGAAGTTCAATGCGCGACGTGACAAGGTGATACTACACCGGATGATTAATATATCTGCAGGGGAATTTCGTGAATCGTTTAAGCGAACATTGAATACGTATAATTACAAACCTACAGAATAGTAAAATTTGAATGTATTGTTTATTTTGCGGAAACAGATTTATTATCAATATGGGAAATAATTGTAGCACTGAGGCTAAAATTTTTGTCGAATATAGATAGACAATTAGAACGTCTGCCGTTTTCATAATTAAACTTGCATTGCTGTATGTGTACAATGCTAAGCAGAAATAGTATGCGAAGAAGATTGTGGACAGGAATATTATGTTAGAAAAAATTAGAATATTGTATAAGGAAATATATATATATATATATATATATATATATATATATATATATATATATATATATATATATATATATATATATATATATATATATATATATATATATATATATATATATATATATATATATATATATATATATATATATATATATATATATATTGGTATAATGTAAAAAAAAACAAAAAGTATTTGTAATGTTAAATATAGACTTCTATGAATAAATGACTGTAGCGAAAGTAAAAGAATTGTTGCTAAAATTGCAGATCATTGTATCAAATCTGAAAAAGACAAGAACTTATACGGTTAAAATGATTAAAGAAAAGTTGTAACGAGCGATTAATTCCAAAAAAAGTAGGAATATCGTTACTAAATAAAATTGAAGAAGGTGAAGAATGAGAATAAGAATTAAAATCAACTTTTATATCAATCACTGAAATATTGATTACAGCACTTGTTGAGCGTTTGAACGCCGTTAATGTAATAGCTACAATCGGAAAAAATATGGAATATACCGAGATGTCAGATTTTAATATAGAAACCGCAATTCACATAACTCCAATTTTTGACGGAAAATATAATGAGTAAGAGACATTTTTCACCTTAATGAAACTACTAGAGAAGAGGCTGAATACTGAAGGTAGAGCAGAGCTATTAAATTTGGTATGATATGTGAAGCTAAGCTAAATTGTAAAGACTTCTATAAACATCGCGAATGTTGACAGTATAGGCAATGTGGAACTTGTCACCGTTACTACTTTGAATCGCGTCACAACTAGCGAATCCACCAGAAATTAGCCGGGATCCCGGCTAATTTCTGGTCCCGATAATCCCATGATTGATGAGTTCTAATCCCGGGATTTTCGGGATCAGAAATTGGCCTGGATTCCGGGGTCGGGAGTCAAGCATAATCGGCAATCAAATTACGGCAAGACTCGAAAAGAGCAAATAGAATCCATATTTATGAGAAAGCAATTAGCATGCAGGTTCACATCAAAATGCGTAAAGAATAGAGCAAAACAAACCAATGTTACAGTTAACAAGATAATACAAAGGGGTTTGTAAATAAATAAGTATGGACTGTTTCGCATTTAGTGCATTCGTTGCTTTGAATGATTTGAGGAAATAAATACTGGCGAATGCATACACAGATTTACCAAAATCATCAACAACAATCAAAAAAAGGCTGTGGGCTATGCAAGCGGGATGAAAAAAATAATAAAAAATGAGATAAGCCAGGCTAGTATCTCAGGTGAATGGTTCAGTTTGGCGTTTGATGAGTGGACTTCGACAACAAATAGGAGCTACACAAATATCAACATCTACTTAGTGAATTCTTACTGGAGTTGGTGCGAGTAAGGATATCAACGACAGTTGCAAACTACCTAGATATATTAAAAGAGCGTTTCGCTGAGTTTGATGTTTCTCTAGGAAAAGACATTGTTACCATCATAACTGATGCGTCAAATAAAATGCGAAAAGTAGGCAGACTAGTTAATACAGAGCAACATATTTGTTTCGCGCATATCATCCTTTTGGCAGTTTGCGATGTTCTCTATAATAGGAGGTCCATTCTAGATCAAAGAGTTGATGAAGCAGCTGATAATCTGGACGAAGCCCACAAAGATTTGGACGCTACTGAATCAGCTTACTACATTGAACCCGGTCGCCTGCAAGACACGCTAGATCTGACGAAGGACATCAGCGCATGCATAAAGAAAGTTCGTAAGGTAGTTTTATATTTTAAAAAAGCTCCAACGAAAAATAAACACGATCTTCAAAACTATGTCAAATCCGAGCAAGGCATTTAATTGTCTCACTTACTGGATTGTAAAACAAGATCAAATAATCTCTTGACAATGTTTAAACGGTTTTCCATTTTGAAAAATAGTATACATTAATAGGCCTTCAATATCCAGAGCGATTAAAAGGAACTAAGTTTGATTCGATTCAGAAACTTATTGAAGTTTTACTCCTTGTAAAATTGACTGTGGAGACATGCTCTATGCGGTTTGTGTATGTGATGTTTGTCTTTTTAAGGTATGTTGTCATGGCTTAAAACATAACTTGCTGTGAAAAAAACAAAGTAAGCAGCCCATTCGAATTAGGTCATGAGCTGATGCATGAGAGCTGATTGAATATTGGTTATGCATTATTGATAGGTAGGGATAAAATAAGCATAGTTTTAGCATAAAAAGAGTGTGTTAAAGATATTGGACAGTTAAACACTGTTTAAGAATATTACAGCTGTTTTGTTATATTCTCAAGAATAAACAATGGCATTTTGTTGGGAAACCGAAGTCCAGCCTTCCATCGGCTATTAGTTAACATATCGACTGCACGAGTCCTGCTCAGCGTCAAACATGCGGGAATTCACGGTTTGCCTTAGGTATAATTAAAGACATTGGTAGTCTATTAAATATGAACAATTGATATACGTTCTTTAGCAAGCGCCAATCTATAGCGGATTATTGAATGAGTATAATTCTTCCAAATAGACTTCAAGTACCTTTACATGGCGGTTGTGGCAATTTCAAACTGACAAGGACTACACCAACAGAACCCGACGTCGACTCTGAAATTGAGGACGGAGAAATAAAAGAATTCGATAAATTTAATCGAATTTTCGAGAGATGCCTCATAAGAACGAAAGAATTTGTGGACAGAAATAAGCAGCAAAAAGAATATATGCCAACATGAATAACGCCATCGACACCACTTCCCCAGTACAAGCCGACGCCACTACCCGGAACTCAGCCAAGAAGGATAGACGATCTCATGAAAAGGATGAAGATCAAGGAACCGATTATCCAGAAGCTACAACGTAGGAAGCGCGATGGAAAGAAGTTCAATGCGCGACGTGACAAGGTGATACTACACCGGATGATTAATATATCTGCAGGGGAATTTCGTGAATCGTTTAAGCGAACATTGAATACGTATAATTACAAACCTACAGAATAGTAAAATTTGAATGTATTGTTTATTTTGCGGAAACAGATTTATTATCAATATGGGAAATAATTGTAGCACTGAGGCTAAAATTTTTGTCGAATATAGACAGACAATTAGAACGTCTGCCGTTTTCATAATTAAACTTGCATTGCTGTATGTGTACAATGCTAAGCAGAAATAGTATGCGAAGAAGATTGTGGACAGGAATATTATGTTAGAAAAAATCAGAATATTGTATAAGGAAATATATATATATATATATATATATATATATATATATATATATATAAATATATATATATATATATATATATATATATATATATATATATATATATATATATATAGGGGAGAGGCACGTAGGTTGATCATAGTTTCATTTTGGGGTTGCCATTTTCCACCCTGGTAAGTTAGAGCGTAAAGTTATATACCGTTGGAAAGCTAATATCATGGTCTATACATTAGTTTTTACAGAAATGGATTTCAATGAAAAATAAAAATTGTATAGGCAATTTTCAAAAAGTACAATATTTGGCACCAAAAAAAAATGGCACGTAGGTTGAGCCAGTCCAAACTCTTGTTTTAAAACCCAACCAAAGTTAATTAATCCACACAATTTTTATTGTTTCTTGCCTAAACATTTGTTGTAAAGGTATTTCTGAAAATAAATGATGAACATAATTGAAAAAATTGGAAAAAAAAAATAAATAAATAACGAAATTGAGATAAAGTTCGAAATATTTTCGTCATCCGAGTTACAGTTCTTGCATGTATAATAACTGCGGGTCATATTAGCACACTAAGTGAAATGGTCGTTCGCACTTGTTGCATTGGATGGAGTTGTTCTTTGTCAACTTGGCTGGCAAATCCTTCATACAAATCATGCAGAAGTCCATATCTATAAATATTGTCCATATCTATAAATATTGAAGAATTGAAGGAAAAAATATAAAAATGTGGAGAGTGCCATACATTTGTGTAGAGGTGGGTGTAACAACGTGCAACAAATTTTGAATTCGGGATTACAAAAATATATTGAACAGTTTAATATCTAAATCGTGTTCGCGCGAGCTTACATGCCGGGATCAACACACAGCCAAAACCTAACCTGACCTAACACACTCAAACAAAAAAAACACTTCTAATGCTAGTCTGATGCAATTCCGAACATGAGAAGTCATTAAATGTGACGTATTCAATTTTACACATCCAAAATATGCAGCGTCTAATAATTTCACAGTGGCCCAACCTACGTGCCTAAAAGTGGCGCAACCTACGTGCACCGATGCGATTTCGGCATGACGCTAATTTTTTTCACAATGAATCCGCATGTTCATAATTCAACCAGAATATTAAAGTAGAAGTAAAACTACAGTAAAAAAGTTATATTTACCTTCTTTCAACGCATAACACTTCTCGATATTCACGTCTGAACTTGACTGTGGCTTTACTTTTCTCGAGACATTCTTGGCTACGCGCTGAACAAAGCACAGGAAGGGAGAATAATCGCCCCTCTCTTTTATGAAAAGTTTTGACTAATGACATGACTATCTGGAAGCATGAGCATTTGAGTCCTGAATGTAATGGACTGAAAATATTCAGCTGGCTCAACCTACGTGCCGACTCAACTTACGTGCCTCTCCCCTATATATATATATATATATATATATATATATATATATATATATATATATATATATATATATATATATATATATATATATATATATATATATATATATATATATATATATATTGGTATAATGTAAAAAAAAAACAAAAAGTATTTGTAATGTTAAATATAGACTTCTATGAATAAATGACTGTAGCGAAAGTAAAAGAATTGTTGCTAAAATTGCAGATCATTGTATCAAATCTGAAAAAGACAAGAACTTATACGGTTAAAATGATTAAAGAAAAGTTGTAACGAGCGATTAATTCCAAAAAAAGTAGGAATATCGTTACTAAATAAAATTGAAGAAGGTGAAGAATGAGAATAAGAATTAAAATCAACTTTTATATCAATCACTGAAATATTGATTACAGCACTTGTTGGGCGTTTGAACGCCGTTAATGTAATAGCTACAATCGGAAAAAATATGGAATATACCGAGATGTCAGATTTTAATATAGAAACCGCAATTCACATAACTCCAATTTTTGACGGAAAATATAACGAGTAAGAGACATTTTTCACCTTAATGAAACTACTAGAGAAGAGGCTGAATACTGAAGGTAGAGCAGAGCTATTAAATTTGGTATGATATGTGAAGCTAAGCTAAATTGTAAAGACTTCTATAAACATCGCGAATGTTGACAGTATAGGCAATGTGGAACTTGTCACCGTTGCTACTTTGAATCGCGTCACAACTAGCGAATCCACCAGAAATTAGCCGGGATCCCGGCTTATTTCTGGTCCCGATAATCCCATGATTGATGAGTTCTAATCCCGGGATTTTCGGGATCAGAAATTGGCCT
The DNA here is from genome assembly GCA_963978885.1 of Nemotelus pantherinus. Classification (NCBI taxonomy): domain Eukaryota; kingdom Metazoa; phylum Arthropoda; class Insecta; order Diptera; family Stratiomyidae; genus Nemotelus; species Nemotelus pantherinus. Next base: position 168,845,776 of record OZ022264.1, on the reverse strand, counting down.
GGATTCCGGGGTCGGGAGTCAAGCATAATCGGCAATCAAATTACGGCAAGACTCGAAAAGAGCAAATAGAATCCATATTTATGAGAAAGCAATTAGCATGCAGGTTCACATCAAAATGCGTAAAGAATAGAGCAAAACAAACCAATGTTACAGTTAACAAGATAATACAAAGGGGTTTGTAAATAAATAAGTATGGACTGTTTCGCATTTAGTGCATTCGTTGCTTTGAATGATTTGAGGAAATAAATACTGGCGAATGCATACACAGATTTACCAAAATCATCAACAACAATCAAAAAAAGGCTGTGGGCTATGCAAGCGGGATGAAAAAAATAATAAAAAATGAGATAAGCCAGGCTAGTATCTCAGGTGAATGGTTCAGTTTGGCGTTTGATGAGTGGACTTCGACAACAAATAGGAGCTACACAAATATCAACATCTACTTAGTGAATTCTTACTGGAGTTGGTGCGAGTAAGGATATCAATGACAGTTGCAAACTACCTAGATATATTAAAAGAGCGTTTCGCTGAGTTTGATGTTTCTCTAGGAAAAGACATTGTTACCATCATAACTGATGCGTCAAATAAAATGCGAAAAGTAGGCAGACTAGTTAATACAGAGCAACATATTTGTTTCGCGCATATCATCCTTTTGGCAGTTTGCGATGTTCTCTATAATAGGAGGTCCATTCTAGATCAAAGAGTTGATGAAGCAGCTGATAATCTGGACGAAGCCCACAAAGATTTGGACGCTACTGAATCAGCTTACTACATTGAACCCGGTCGCCTGCAAGACACGCTAGATCTGACGAAGGACATCAGCGCATGCATAAAGAAAGTTCGTAAGGTAGTTTTATATTTTAAAAAAGCTCCAACGAAAAATAAACACGATCTTCAAAACTATGTCAAATCCGAGCAAGGCATTTAATTGTCTCACTTACTGGATTGTAAAACAAGATCAAATAATCTCTTGACAATGTTTAAACGGTTTTCCATTTTGAAAAATAGTATACATTAATAGGCCTTCAATATCCAGAGCGATTAAAAGGAACTAAGTTTGATTCGATTCAGAAACTTATTGAAGTTTTACTCCTTGTAAAATTGACTGTGGAGACATGCTCTATGCGGTTTGTGTATGTGATGTTTGTCTTTTTAAGGTATGTTGTCATGGCTTAAAACATAACTTGCTGTGAAAAAAACAAAGTAAGCAGCCCATTCGAATTAGGTCATGAGCTGATGCATGAGAGCTGATTGAATATTGGTTATGCATTATTGATAGGTAGGGATAAAATAAGCATAGTTTTAGCATAAAAAGAGTGTGTTAAAGATATTGGACAGTTAAACACTGTTTAAGAATATTACAGCTGTTTTGTTATATTCTCAAGAATAAACAATGGCATTTTGTTGGGAAACCGAAGTCCAGCCTTCCATCGGCTATTAGTTAACATATCGACTGCACGAGTCCTGCTCAGCGTCAAACATGCGGGAATTCACGGTTTGCCTTAGGTATAATTAAAGACATTGGTAGTCTATTAAATATGAACAATTGATATACGTTCTTTAGCAAGCGCCAATCTATAGCGGATTATTGAATGAGTATAATTCTTCCAAATAGACTTCAAGTACCTTTACATGGCGGTTGTGGCAATTTCAAACTGACAAGGACTACACCAACAGAACCCGACGTCGACTTTGAAATTGAGGACGGAGAAATAAAAGAATTCGATAAATTTAATCGAATTTTCGAGAGATGCCTCATAAGAACGAAGGAATTTGTGGACAGAAATAAGCAGCAAAAAGAATATATGCCAACATGAATAACGCCATCGACACCACTTCCCCAGTACAAGCCGACGCCACTACCCGGAACTCAGCCAAGAAGGATAGACGATCTCATGAAAAGGATGAAGATCAAGGAACCGATTATCCAGAAGCTACAACGTAGGAAGCGCGATGGAAAGAAGTTCAATGCGCGACGTGACAAGGTGATACTACACCGGATGATTAATATATCTGCAGGGGAATTTCGTGAATCGTTTAAGCGAACATTGAATACGTATAATTACAAACCTACAGAATAGTAAAATTTGAATGTATTGTTTATTTTGCGGAAACAGATTTATTATCAATATGGGAAATAATTGTAGCACTGAGGCTAAAATTTTTGTCGAACATAGATAGACAATTAGAACGTCTGCCGTTTTCATAATTAAACTTGCATTGCTGTATGTGTACAATGCTAAGCAGAAATAGTATGCGAAGAAGATTGTGGACAGGAATATTATGTTAGAAAAAATCAGAATATTGTATAAGGAAATATATATATATATATATATATATATATATATATATATATATATATATATATATATATATATATATATATATATATATATATATATATATATATATTGGTATAATGTAAAAAAAAACAAAAAGTATTTGTAATGTTAAATATAGACTTCTATGAATAAATGACTGTAGCGAAAGTAAAAGAATTGTTGCTAAAATTGCAGATCATTGTATCAAATCTGAAAAAGACAAGAACTTATACGGTTAAAATGATTAAAGAAAAGTTGAAACGAGCGATTAATTCCAAAAAAAGTAGGAATATCGTTACTAAATAAAATTGAAGAAGATGAAGAATGAGAATAAGAATTAAAATCAACTTTTATATCAATCACTGAAATATTGATTACAGCACTTGTTGAGCGTTTGAACGCCGTTAATGTAATAGCTACAATCGGAAAAAATATGGAATATACCGAGATGTCAGATTTTAATATAGAAACCGCAATTCACATAACTCCAATTTTTGACGGAAAATATAACGAGTAAGAGACATTTTTCACCTTAATGAAACTACTAGAGAAGAGGCTGAATACTGAAGGTAGAGCAGAGCTATTAAATTTGGTATGATATGTGAAGCTAAGCTAAATTGTAAAGACTTCTATAAACATCGCGAATCTTTGACAGTATAGGCAATGTGGAACTTGTCACCGTTACTACTTTGAATCGCGTCACAACTAGCGAATCCACCAGAAATTAGCCGGGATCCCGGCTAATTTCTGGTCCCGATAATCCCATGATTGATGAGTTCTAATCCCGGGATTTTCGGGATCAGAAATTGGCCTGGATTCCGGGGTCGGGAGTCAAGCATAATCGGCAATCAAATTACGGCAAGACTCGAAAAGAGCAAATAGAATCCATATTTATGAGAAAGCAATTAGCATGCAGGTTCACATCAAAATGCGTAAAGAATAGAGCAAAACAAACCAATGTTACAGTTAACAAGATAATACAAAGGGGTTTGTAAATAAATAAGTATGGACTGTTTCGCATTTAGTGCATTCGTTGCTTTGAATGATCTGAGGAAATAAATACTGGCGAATGTATACACAGATTTACCAAAATCATCAACAACAATCAAAAAAAGGCTGTGGGCTATGCAAGCGGGATGAAAAAAATAATAAAAAATGAGATAAGCCAGGCTAGTATCTCAGGTGAATAGTTCAGTTTGGCGTTTGATGAGTGGACTTCGACAACAAATAGGAGCTACACAAATATCAACATCTACTTAGTGAATTCTTACTGGAGTTGGTGCGAGTAAGGATATCAATGACAGTTGCAAACTACCTAGATATATTAAAAGAGCGTTTCGCTGAGTTTGATGTTTCTCTAGGAAAAGACATTGTTACCATCATAACTGATGCGTCAAATAAAATGCGAAAAGTAGGCAGACTAGTTAATACAGAGCAACATATTTGTTTCGCGCATATCATCCTTTTGGCAGTTTGCGATGTTCTCTATAATAGGAGGTCCATTCTAGATCAAAGAGTTGATGAAGCAGCTGATAATCTGGACGAAGCCCACAAAGATTTGGACGCTACTGAATCAGCTTACTACATTGAACCCGGTCGCCTGCAAGACACGCTAGATCTGACGAAGGACATCAGCGCATGCATAAAGAAAGTTCGTAAGGTAGTTTTATATTTTAAAAAAGCTCCAACGAAAAATAAACACGATCTTCAAAACTATGTCAAATCCGAGCAAGGCATTTAATTGTCTCACTTACTGGATTGTAAAACAAGATCAAATAATCTCTTGACAATGTTTAAACGGTTTTCCATTTTGAAAAATAGTATACATTAATAGGCCTTCAATATCCAGAGCGATTAAAAGGAACTAAGTTTGATTCGATTCAGAAACTTATTGAAGTTTTACTCCTTGTAAAATTGACTGTGGAGACATGCTCTATGCGGTTTGTGTATGTGATGTTTGTCTTTTTAAGGTATGTTGTCATGGCTTAAAACATAACTTGCTGTGAAAAAACAAAGTAAGCAGCCCATTCGAATTAGGTCATGAGCTGATGCATGAGAGCTGATTGAATATTGGTTATGCATTATTGATAGGTAGGGATAAAATAAGCATAGTTTTAGCATAAAAAGAGTGTGTTAAAGATATTGGACAGTTAAACACTGTTTAAGAATATTACAGCTGTTTTGTTATATTCTCAAGAATAAACAATGGCATTTTGTTGGGAAACCGAAGTCCAGCCTTCCATCGGCTATTAGTTAACATATCGACTGCACGAGTCCTGCTCAGCGTCAAACATGCGGGAATTCACGGTTTGCCTTAGGTATAATTAAAGACATTGGTAGTCTATTAAATATGAACAATTGATATACGTTCTTTAGCAAGCGCCAATCTATAGCGGATTATTGAATGAGTATAATTCTTCCAAATAGACTTCAAGTACCTTTACATGGCGGTTGTGGCAATTTCAAACTGACAAGGACTACACCAACAGAACCCGACGTCGACTCTGAAATTGAGGACGGAGAAATAAAAGAATTCGATAAATTTAATCGAATTTTCGAGAGATGCCTCATAAGAACGAAGGAATTTGTGGACAGAAATAAGCAGCAAAAAGAATATATGCCAACATGAATAACGCCATCGACACCACTTCCCCAGTACAAGCCGACGCCACTACCCGGAACTCAGCCAAGAAGGATAGACGATCTCATGAAAAGGATGAAGATCAAGGAACCGATTATCCAGAAGCTACAACGTAGGAAGCGCGATGGAAAGAAGTTCAATGCGCGACGTGACAAGGTGATACTACACCGGATGATTAATATATCTGCAGGGGAATTTCGTGAATCGTTTAAGCGAACATTGAATACGTATAATTACAAACCTACAGAATAGTAAAATTTGAATGTATTGTTTATTTTGCGGAAACAGATTTATTATCAATATGGGAAATAATTGTAGCACTGAGGCTAAAATTTTTGTCGAATATAGATAGACAATTAGAACGTCTGCCGTTTTCATAATTAAACTTGCATTGCTGTATGTGTACAATGCTAAGCAGAAATAGTATGCGAAGAAGATTGTGGACAGGAATATTATGTTAGAAAAAATCAGAATATTGTATAAGGAAATATATATATATATATATATATATATATATATATATATATATATATATATATATATATAAATATATATATATATATATATATATATATATATATATATATATATATATATATATATATATATATATATATATATATATATTGGTATAATGTAAAAAAAAACAAAAAGTATTTGTAATGTTAAATATAGACTTCTATGAATAAATGACTGTAGCGAAAGTAAAAGAATTGTTGCTAAAATTGCAGATCATTGTATCAAATCTGAAAAAGACAAGAACTTATACGGTTAAAATGATTAAAGAAAAGTTGTAACGAGCGATTAATTCCAAAAAAAGTAGGAATATCGTTACTAAATAAAATTGAAGAAGGTGAAGAATGAGAATAAGAATTAAAATCAACTTTTATATCAATCACTGAAATATTGATTACAGCACTTGTTGAGCGTTTGAACGCCGTTAATGTAATAGCTACAATCGGAAAAAATATGGAATATACCGAGATGTCAGATTTTAATATAGAAACCGCAATTCACATAACTCCAATTTTTGACGGAAAATATAACGAGTAAGAGACATTTTTCACCTTAATGAAACTACTAGAGAAGAGGCTGAATACTGAAGGTAGAGCAGAGCTATTAAATTTGGTATGATATGTGAAGCTAAGCTAAATTGTAAAGACTTCTATAAACATCGCGAATGTTGACAGTATAGGCAATGTGGAACTTGTCACCGTTACTACTTTGAATCGCGTCACAACTAGCGAATCCACCAGAAATTAGCCGGGATCCCGGCTAATTTCTGGTCCCGATAATCCCATGATTGATGAGTTCTAATCCCGGGATTTTCGGGATCAGAAATTGGCCTGGATTCCGGGGTCGGGAGTCAAGCATAATCGGCAATCAAATTACGGCAAGACTCGAAAAGAGCAAATAGAATCCATATTTATGAGAAAGCAATTAGCATGCAGGTTCACATCAAAATGCGTAAAGAATAGAGCAAAACAAACCAATGTTACAGTTAACAAGATAATACAAAGGGGTTTGTAAATAAATAAGTATGGACTGTTTCGCATTTAGTGCATTCGTTGCTTTGAATGATTTGAGGAAATAAATACTGGCGAATGCATACACAGATTTACCAAAATCATCAACAACAATCAAAAAAAGGCTGTGGGCTATGCAAGCGGGATGAAAAAAATAATAAAAAATGAGATAAGCCAGGCTAGTATCTCAGGTGAATGGTTCAGTTTGGCGTTTGATGAGTGGACTTCGACAACAAATAGGAGCTACACAAATATCAACATCTACTTAGTGAATTCTTACTGGAGTTGGTGCGAGTAAGGATATCAATGACAGTTGCAAACTACCTAGATATATTAAAAGAGCGTTTCGCTGAGTTTGATGTTTCTCTAGGAAAAGACATTGTTACCATCATAACTGATGCGTCAAATAAAATGCGAAAAGTAGGCAGACTAGTTAATACAGAGCAACATATTTGTTTCGCGCATATCATCCTTTTGGCAGTTTGCGATGTTCTCTATAATAGGAGGTCCATTCTAGATCAAAGAGTTGATGAAGCAGCTGATAATCTGGACGAAGCCCACAAAGATTTGGACGCTACTGAATCAGCTTACTACATTGAACCCGGTCGCCTGCAAGACACGCTAGATCTGACGAAGGACATCAGCGCATGCATAAAGAAAGTTCGTAAGGTAGTTTTATATTTTAAAAAAGCTCCAACGAAAAATAAACATGATCTTCAAAACTATGTCAAATCCGAGCAAGGCATTTAATTGTCTCACTTACTGGATTGTAAAACAAGATCAAATAATCTCTTGACAATGTTTAAACGGTTTTCCATTTTGAAAAATAGTATACATTAATAGGCCTTCAATATCCAGAGCGATTAAAAGGAACTAAGTTTGATTCGATTCAGAAACTTATTGAAGTTTTACTCCTTGTAAAATTGACTGTGGAGACATGCTCTATGCGGTTTGTGTATGTGATGTTTGTCTTTTTAAGGTATGTTGTCATGGCTTAAAACATAACTTGCTGTGAAAAAAACAAAGTAAGCAGCCCATTCGAATTAGGTCATGAGCTGATGCATGAGAGCTGATTGAATATTGGTTATGCATTATTGATAGGTAGGGATAAAATAAGCATAGTTTTAGCATAAAAAGAGTGTGTTAAAGATATTGGACAGTTAAACACTGTTTAAGAATATTACAGCTGTTTTGTTATATTCTCAAGAATAAACAATGGCATTTTGTTGGGAAACCGAAGTCCAGCCTTCCATCGGCTATTAGTTAACATATCGACTGCACGAGTCCTGCTCAGCGTCAAACATGCGGGAATTCACGGTTTGCCTTAGGTATAATTAAAGACATTGGTAGTCTATTAAATATGAACAATTGATATACGTTCTTTAGCAAGCGCCAATCTATAGCGGATTATTGAATGAGTATAGTTCTTCCAAATAGACTTCAAGTACCTTTACATGGCGGTTGTGGCAATTTCAAACTGACAAGGACTACACCAACAGAACCCGACGTCGACTCTGAAATTGAGGACGGAGAAATAAAAGAATTCGATAAATTTAATCGAATTTTCGAGAGATGCCTCATAAGAACGAAGGAATTTGTGGACAGAAATAAGCAGCAAAAAGAATATATGCCAACATGAATAACGCCATCGACACCACTTCCCCAGTACAAGCCGACGCCACTACCCGGAACTCAGCCAAGAAGGATAGACGATCTCATGAAAAGGATGAAGATCAAGGAACCGATTATCCAGAAGCTACAACGTAGGAAGCGCGATGGAAAGAAGTTCAATGCGCGACGTGACAAGGTGATACTACACCGGATGATTAATATATCTGCAGGGGAATTTCGTGAATCGTTTAAGCGAACATTGAATACGTATAATTACAAACCTACAGAATAGTAAAATTTGAATGTATTGTTTATTTTGCGGAAACAGATTTATTATCAATATGGGAAATAATTGTAGCACTGAGGCTAAAATTTTTGTCGAACATAGATAGACAATTAGAACGTCTGCCGTTTTCATAATTAAACTTGCATTGCTGTATGTGTACAATGCTAAGCAGAAATAGTATGCGAAGAAGATTGTGGACAGGAATATTATGTTAGAAAAAATCAGAATATTGTATAAGGAAATATATATATATATATATATATATATATATATATATATATATATATATATATATATATATATATATATATATATATATATATATTGGTATAATGTAAAAAAAAACAAAAAGTATTTGTAATGTTAAATATAGACTTCTATGAATAAATGACTGTAGCGAAAGTAAAAGAATTGTTGCTAAAATTGCAGATCATTGTATCAAATCTGCAAAAGACAAGAACTTATACGGTTAAAATGATTAAAGAAAAGTTGTAACGAGCGATTAATTCCAAAAAAAGTAGGAATATCGTTACTAAATAAAATTGAAGAAGGTGAAGAATGAGAATAAGAATTAAAATCAACTTTTATATCAATCACTGAAATATTGATTACAGCACTTGTTGAGCGTTTGAACGCCGTTAATGTAATAGCTACAATCGGAAAAAATATGGAATATACCGAGATGTCAGATTTTAATATAGAAACCGCAATTCACATAACTCCAATTTTTGACGGAAAATATAACGAGTAAGAGACATTTTTCACCTTAATGAAACTACTAGAGAAGAGGCTGAATACTGAAGGTAGAGCAGAGCTATTAAATTTGGTATGATATGTGAAGCTAAGCTAAATTGTAAAGACTTCTATAAACATCGCGAATGTTGACAGTATAGGCAATGTGGAACTTGTCACCGTTACTACTTTGAATCGCGTCACAACTAGCGAATCCACCAGAAATTAGCCGGGATCCCGGCTAATTTCTGGTCCCGATAATCCCATGATTGATGAGTTCTAATCGCGGGATTTTTGGGATCAGAAATTGGCCTGGATTCCGGGGTCGGGAGTCAAGCATAATCGGCAATCAAATTACGGCAAGACTCGAAAAGAGCAAATAGAATCCATATTTATGAGAAAGCAATTAGCATGCAGGTTCACATCAAAATGCGTAAAGAATAGAGCAAAACAAACCAATGTTACAGTTAACAAGATAATACAAAGGGGTTTGTAAATAAATAAGTATGGACTGTTTCGCATTTAGTGCATTCGTTGCTTTGAATGATTTGAGGAAATAAATACTGGCGAATGCATACACAGATTTACCAAAATCCTCAACAACAATCAAAAAAAAGCTGTGGGCTTTGCAAGCGGGATGAAAAAAATAATAAAAACTCTAGCGCACCTGAACCGCTAGAATAACTAATGTTCGAAGAACAGTAGAAGAATCGTGCAGGTTTTGAGTGCATATTCCACCACATGAGCTGCTTATTACGGCCAAACTGTTTCAAACGCCACGTTCTACTTTGGTCTCAAGAATTCATTATAACTCATATGGTAGAAGGTTTCAGATATTACCACTGGCATGAATTTCAACGTTTATGAGAGCAAAACACGGGTTAATTATATTCGTTATCAGTTGCTTATTTCACAAAATTTCGAGAGCAGCATCTCATATAACATCAATGAAGAAAATGCTCAGTGCCTGCAGCACTGTAACTGAAGGTGGTGTTTGGGGCTCCGATCCGAAAAATTTGCAGAACTTTGGGAATTGAAACATCGGCTATTTATTTTCATTGTAAATGTTTCCGGTATGAATACTAACTGTAAGCATTTATTGCTACAAAAGTAGCACAACCGACTCGTGCTGGCAATCTTTCGCCAGTATCAAAGCCAAAAATATATCACATCTGCTTCACGTTGTTATATTACATTCGAAGTTATAGGAGTATAAAGAAATTTAGGATTACCTGCAGCAAGTTTTTTTAAATAATGGAAAGCTTAATATTTGCTGTTTATTGTCACTACAATAACATTACCAATTGAAAATTCTACGATAAAACCGCATAATAAAGATATTGCAAACAAACACAAAACCAACAATAGCTGGCAACCCTATCGTGGCTTTTCAACCAAATTTGGCCTGAATAATGTTTGTAGTAGGTTCCATTAATTGTATGAAATTCGTATTGATTTCATGACTGCACTGGAAGTTATAGGGCAAAAAGTTTTATTTTCCTGAGTGAATTTTCAAATCCAAAGACATAAAAATTACCATAGCTGGCAGCACCAATCGAATTTTTCAACCAAATTTCTATCAAACAGAGTTTAGAGTAAGGTTCAGGTACTGTGTCAATTTCATGAAAATCTAGTAACTTATTCAAATTTTATAGGGCAAAAAGCAGTTTTTTTTCTTTGTAATTTTTCAAGATGGCACCACTGGCACAGAGTTGCCCACAATTCAAAATCGCTTCTATCAGACTTGGTCCTACTTAAGTCCAATGCATTCTGTAAATTTCAATGGTATCTGATTATTGATTCGTGAGTTCCCGTGAACAGAAGTTTTTGATGCTAAAAATATAGGTTGACTGGGAAAGGGTTACCGTTCTTGCCCGACATGAAATTTCCAAAGTTTTACTTTGAGCGTGTAGACAAAGTATAAGATTTGTATACAGATTGGTTTTACTGTAAGAAACAGACAGTTTTTGGAAATTCGATGGTTGAATGTTTTCACTTCCAAATTTTTATTTTTTCAAATTTAAGACACCAAAATTATCATAGCTGGCAGCTCCAACCGAATTTTTCGACCAAATTTCTACCAAACGTGGTTTTAAATAAAGTTCAGCTACTGTGTGAATTTCGTCAAAATCGAACGATTCAATCAGAATTTATAGGGCTAAAAGCAGTTATCTTTTTTAGTGATTTTTCAAGATGGCACCACTGGCACAGAACGAGCCACATTTCAAAATCACTTCTATCAGACCTGGTCCTATATAGGACCAATACATTCTGCAAATTTCAATTAATTCTGCTCATTGGATCGTGAGTTTCCGTGAACAGAAATTTTTGATGCTAAAAATATAGGTAAATTGGCCAAGGGTTACCAGGCGTGCCCGTTACACCATATCAAATTTTATTTTTTGTTTATGTAAACAAAGCACAAGATTTACATATAAGTGGCTTTTTTTTTAAGAAGCGGCAGTTTTTCAAGAGAGACGATGATTTGAAGGTTTTCACTTTCAGTGCCTGCCCTAGCTACAGGGTTGCCAGCACGCTCATGAAGAGCTACACAAATCTACAACTAAATAATGCCAATATGTCTTAAAAATTTCGTAATGATTGAATAATTCTGTCAAAAGTTATCGCAATTTAAAAATTTTCAAGTTTTCCCGTTCTGTTTTTAGGCAAAAAAAATCCAAAACATTATCCGATTCACATGTAAAACACGTTCAAAATTTATTTCGTTAACTTTATTTTTGCAAAACTTATTTGTGTACGGAATAATAGGTATATTAAAAATATCACTAAAATGGCCGCCGGCGCCAAAGGGTTAAAGATTATTAACTTTTTGTGAGACCTGGCACTATTTTGCATCTACACCAATGTGTCCTGAAAATTTCAGCTCAATCGGATGGCGCGTTCCTGAGATTTTTTCACTGAAATTTTTTGATGATATATATATATATATATATATATAGAAATATGAATTTTTGGCCAAAGTGATTTTAATACTAATGTTCTTCTTCGAACATTAGTAAAAATGAGATAAGCCAGGCTAGTATCTCAGGTGAATGGTTCAGTTTGGCGTTTGATGAGTGGACTTCGACAACAAATAGGAGCTACACAAATATCAACATCTACTTAGTGAATTCTTACTGGAGTTGGTGCGAGTAAGGATATCAATGACAGTTGCAAACTACCTAGATATATTAAAAGAGCGTTTCGCTGAGTTTGATGTTTCTCTAGGAAAAGACATTGTTACCATCATAACTGATGCGTCAAATAAAATGCGAAAAGTAGGCAGACTAGTTAATACAGAGCAACATATTTGTTTCGCGCATATCATCCTTTTGGCAGTTTGCGATGTTCTCTATAATAGGAGGTCCATTCTAGATCAAAGAGTTGATGAAGCAGCTGATAATCTGGACGAAGCCCACAAAGATTTGGACGCTACTGAATCAGCTTACTACATTGAACCCGGTCGCCTGCAAGACACGCTAGATCTGACGAAAGACATCAGCGCATGCATAAAGAAAGTTCGTAAGGTAGTTTTATATTTTAAAAAAGCTCCAACGAAAAATAAACACGATCTTCAAAACTATGTCAAATCCGAGCAAGGCATTTAATTGTCTCACTTACTGGATTGTAAAACAAGATCAAATAATCTCTTGACAATGTTTAAACGGTTTTCCATTTTGAAAAATAGTATACATTAATAGGCCTTCAATATCCAGAGCGATTAAAAGGAACTAAGTTTGATTCGATTCAGAAACTTATTGAAGTTTTACTCCTTGTAAAATTGACTGTGGAGATATGCTCTATGCGGTTTGTGTATGTGATGTTTGTCTTTTTAAGGTATGTTGTCATGGCTTAAAACATAACTTGCTGTGAAAAAAACAAAGTAAGCAGCCCATTCGAATTAGGTCATGAGCTGATGCATGAGAGCTGATTGAATATTGGTTATGCATTATTGATAGGTAGGGATAAAATAAGCATAGTTTTAGCATAAAAAGAGTGTGTTAAAGATATTGGACAGTTAAACACTGTTTAAGAATATTACAGCTGTTTTGTTATATTCTCAAGAATAAACAATGGCATTTTGTTGGGAAACCGAAGTCCAGCCTTCCATCGGCTATTAGTTAACATATCGACTGCACGAGTCCTGCTCAGCGTCAAACATGCGGGAATTCACGGTTTGCCTTAGGTATAATTAAAGACATTGGTAGTCTATTAAATATGAACAATTGATATACGTTCTTTAGCAAGCGCCAATCTATAGCGGATTATTGAATGAGTATAATTCTTCCAAATAGACTTCAAGTACCTTTACATGGCGGTTGTGGCAATTTCAAACTGACAAGGACTACACCAACAGAACCCGACGTCGACTCTGAAATTGAGGACGGAGAAATAAAAGAATTCGATAAATTTAATCGAATTTTCGAGAGATGCCTCATAAGAACGAAGGAATTTGTGGACAGAAATAAGCAGCAAAAAGAATATATGCCAACATGAATAACGCCATCGACACCACTTCCCCAGTACAAGCCGACGCCACTACCCGGAACTCAGCCAAGAAGGATAGACGATCTCATGAAAAGGATGAAGATCAAGGAACCGATTATCCAGAAGCTACAACGTAGGAAGCGCGATGGAAAGAAGTTCAATGCGCGACGTGACAAGGTGATACTACACCGGATGATTAATATATCTGCAGGGGAATTTCGTGAATCGTTTAAGCGAACATTGAATACGTATAATTACAAACCTACAGAATAGTAAAATTTGAATGTATTGTTTATTTTGCGGAAACAGATTTATTATCAATATGGGAAATAATTGTAGCACTGAGGCTAAAATTTTTGTCGAATATAGATAGACAATTAGAACGTCTGCCGTTTTCATAATTAAACTTGCATTGCTGTATGTGTACAATGCTAAGCAGAAATAGTATGCGAAGAAGATTGTGGACAGGAATATTATGTTAGAAAAAATCAGAATATTGTATAAGGAAATATATATATATATATATATATGTATATATATATATATATATATATATATATATATTGGTATAATGTAAAAAAAAACAAAAAGTATTTGTAATGTTAAATATAGACTTCTATGAATAAATAGCGAAAGTAAAAGAATTGTTGCTAAAATTGCAAATCATTGTATCAAATCTGAAAAAGACAAGAACTTATACGGTTAAAATGATTAAAGAAAAGTTGTAACGAGCGATTAATTCCAAAAAAAGTAGGAATATCGTTACTAAATAAAATTGAAGAAGGTGAAGAATGAGAATAAGAATTAAAATCAACTTTTATATCAATCACTGAAATATTGATTACAGCACTTGTTGAGCGTTTGAACGCCGTTAATGTAATAGCTACAATCGGAAAAAATATGGAATATACCGAGATGTCAGATTTTAATATAGAAACCGCAATTCACATAACTCCAATTTTTGACGGAAAATATAACGAGTAAGAGACATTTTTCACCTTAATGAAACTACTAGAGAAGAGGCTGAATACTGAAGGTAGAGCAGAGCTATTAAATTTGGTATGATATGTGAAGCTAAGCTAAATTGTAAAGACTTCTATAAACATCGCGAATGTTGACAGTATAGGCAATGTGGAACTTGTCACCGTTACTACTTTGAATCGCGTCACAACTAGCGAATCCACCAGAAATTAGCCGGGATCCCGGCTAATTTCTGGTCCCGATAATCCCATGATTGATGAGTTTTAATCCCGGGATTTTCGGGATCAGAAATTGGCCTGGATTCCGGGGTCGGGAGTCAAGCATAATCGGCAATCAAATTACGGCAAGACACTAAAAGAGCAAATAGAATCCATATTTATGAGAAAGCAATTAGCATGCAGGTTCACATCAAAATGCGTAATGAATAGAGCAAAACAAACCAATGTTACAGTTAACAAGATAATACAAAGGGGTTTGTAAATAAATAAGTATGGACTGTTTCGCATTTAGTGCATTCGTTGCTTTGAATGATTTGAGGAAATAAATACTGGCGAATGCATACACAGATTTACCAAAATCCTCAACAACAATCAAAAAAAGGCTGTGGGCTATGCAAGCGGGATGAAAAAAAATAATAAAAAATGAGATAAGCCAGGCTAGTATCTCAGGTGAATGGTTCACTTTGGCGTTTGATGAGTGGACTTCGACAACAAATAGGAGCTACACAAATATCAACATCTACTTAGTGAATTCTTACTGGAGTTGGTGCGAGTAAGGATATCAATGACAGTTGCAAACTACCTAGATATATTAAAAGAGCGTTTCGCTGAGTTTGATGTTTCTCTAGGAAAAGAACACGCTAGATCTGACGAAGGACATCAGCGCATGCATAAAGAAAGTTCGTAAGGTAGTTTTATATTTTAAAAAAGCTCCAACGAAAAATAAACACGATCTTCAAAACTATGTCAAATCCGAGCAAGGCATTTAATTGTCTCACTTACTTGATTGTAAAACAAGATCAAATAATCTCTTGACAATGTTTAAACGGTTTTCCATTTTGAAAAATAGTATACATTAATAGGCCTGCAATATCCAGAGCGATTAAAAGGAACTAAGTTTGATTCGATTCAGAAACTTATTGAAGTTTTACTCCTTGTAAAATTGACTGTGGAGGCCTTAAATCGCAAAGATGCAAATTTATGCACTGCTAATACTTCATCAAGATTTTTATTTAGGCTGCTAGGAGATAAACGGTCCATTCTTGTGAATGCTATGAAAATTGCATTATTGGACCGAATAAAGGAGCGTCCGTGTACTGAGCTATCTGGTTAGCTAAGCTTTCTCCAGAATCTTCATTGTGCCAGCAAAAATTTGCCAAGTGAAATAGAATCTTTATTTTTGAAACGAAGCAACGCAAATATTTTAAAAAAAAAAATACTTCAATGATCTAGATGCTGAACCCTTTGCTTGCTAGCCAAAGAAATTAGGAGAACCCAGTAGATACCCATATTGAATAAGAACAAGGTAGTCGTCAATTGATGCTACAAGAAGAGCTGCAAAAGTATGAAAAAAATCAATCGTGAAATGCCGCAAGAAACTAATCTAATTAAAACCATTGCAAAAGAAATGAATCTTTTCGAAAGTGGTGGCACTCGCATAGTTTAGAGCAGGCTTACCAATATTTATCGACCGTTTCTGTGGCGTCCAACATCGGGAATAAATTAAGAAGCAGACTTGGAGACGATACTTTGGATACTTTGCTATTGCTTCAACGTTACTTCCGAAAAAAACCAATGAACTTTGGCAGAATTTTTATGTGTTGAATATTTTATATGTCAAGAGTTGTGATTTATTCTTGTGATTTTTTGTCGTGATTTGTTGTTGTAATTTGTAATAGTTGTAATTTTAAATATTTGCTTTCATACTGTCAACGTCTCGGATAATTAAAATTATTGTTTTTATTTGCATCAATTGAATAAACTAGTAATTATTCAGTAACATATTTGTTATACAGTTTTCAGCTTACTTATTGCTGTAGTTTTGAAATGATGGCACATAATATAATCTTTTTATTAAAATCTTGACTTATTTTGTTGTGTTATATTTTGAATCTTTTAATCCCGTAATCCCGGGATTGAAAAAATGGTTCGGGATTGGAATCCCTAGTCACAACCCTTTCTCCCCGACTGGGATGTAAGGGTGGCAGTTTCGGGCGGCTTTTGCTCGCGTGTAGAAGGTCGTGGTTGGGCACCACTCGCTTCGAATCCGAAAACTGATTCACGGCCGTCGCTCTGAAGCGAGAAAGAAGCGACGGATTTGCTTCTACGTTCAAAAACGGATAAAATGGGATCACCAGAAGGGTTAACCTGATATAAACTAAACAACCGATATAAACTTTTAATTTAATTTATTTATTCACCAAAACAAGGTACAAAAAATCACATATAAAATATCATATCAAATCAAAAGTAAAATGGAAAAGTAAAGTAAAGTAAAAACAAACAAGTTAAATAAGTAACAAACATATTAAAAAGGAAACAATTAGATTAATAAATGATAAACAATAAATAACATAAAAGATGTAGCTTAATGTTTAGGGGTATGGATGGCATGCGATAAAGAGCAAATGACGTATAAATAAATTAGTTAAAAATAGATAACAAGTAAAGTAATAAATAAATGACAAGTAAATAAATGAATAGCAAATGACAAATAATTAAGTGAATTTAAATTTAAATATAAATTAAATATAAAATGCATGTATTTATATTAGTATGGTGGGGGTAAGGGGGAGACTATGAAGAGAGAGCCTTCATAATTTTTTTTTTAAAAGTTGATTTAGATATCGTAGGGGAAAAGTTCTCGCTCATGCTATTGAATAGCTTGCAGCACCTATTTATTGGCTCGTTTGCTGCATATGTTGTGTTGTGTTGGTATTCAATAAGCAATCGTCGGGATCTAGTGACTCTCAGGGACTGATTGAGCACAAACTTTTCTTTCAAGTAGGCGACATTAACCACGTCTCTG
The DNA here is from genome assembly GCA_963978885.1 of Nemotelus pantherinus. NCBI lineage: Eukaryota > Metazoa > Arthropoda > Insecta > Diptera > Stratiomyidae > Nemotelus > Nemotelus pantherinus. The sequence continues at coordinate 168,828,163 of OZ022264.1, read as the reverse complement.
ATGACATCGAAGCTGAAGCAGGCAGATAACATTAATCTTCTCGACGCAAGGGGTAACAAGTTAATACATTTAAGGCGATATTCGTATGGTGGTAGATTACAGAAATCATAAGGGTTGAAAAGATCTCTCAGAGCGAACAGTAAAAACTGCTTCTGAACAGACTCAAATCTTTGGCTGTGAAATTCGAAGGCCGGGTTCCAGATAGTGCACGCATATTCAAGAAGAGGACGAACGAGTGAAATATATAGGGATTTAGTAACCCAGAGATTCTTAAACTCTTTGGCTCGTCGCTTAATGAAACCAAGTTGTTTACTTGCTCGGGAAAGCACTCTATCATAATGTAGATTGAAGCGGAGCTTTTCATCCAGGATGACACCGAGATCTAATATATTGTCAACCCTGCTGAGTGTCGTGTTGTTGAGGCGGTACGTATAATGAACGCGTGCAGTTTTGCGAGAGAAGCTAATTGCGCGGCATTTGGTAATGTTAAGAGGGAGCTTGTTCGCGGAGCACCAATGGTCTAGAGAGTTCAGTTTAGACTGAAAAAAGGTCGCGTCAGATTGTGACCTGATGACATGGTAGATTTTGAGGTCGTCCGCATATAGTAAATGAGGAATATCAGATAAGACCTCCGATATGTCAGATATAAAAATATTAAAAAGAAGAGGGCCAAGATGACTTCCTTGAGGTACACCGGATTTAACGTCGATTTTCTTAGAAATAAGACCTTGGAATTTCACGAATTGAAAACGGTCGTGGAGGTAGGAGCCAAGCCACTTAAGTAAAGATCCTGCAATTCCGAATTGTTTCAGCTTGGGGATCAAAATGGAGTGATCAACTCGGTCGAATGCTTTGCTAAAGTCTGTATAGACTGCGTCAATTTGATCACCTTTCTCCATTTTGCACAAAACATCAGACACAAGCACCATAAGATTAGTTGTAGTAGAACGACCTTTCCTAAATCCATGCTGCTGCTCGTTCAGTCGAGCGTCGACCAGAGGAGAAATTTTGCAATAGATGATTTTTTCAAATAGTTTGGGAATAGCAGATAGAATGGCGATGCCTCTATAATTTTGAATAAGACGTCTATCGCCACTTTTATAAATTGGTGTAACATAAGAAGATTTCCAATACGAAGGAAATAGCCCAGAGGAGAGAGAGTTATTGAATATAATATGAAGGGGCGAGATCAGTTGTTTTACACACTTGATCAGAAAAGAAGGAGGGAGGAGGTCAGGTCCAGGGCCCTTGTTACTGTCAAGCTCCATAATGGCAGTAAATATTTCATTCCTCGATATGGTCATATCCTCAGCAAAAATTGTTTGAGTCGTGCCCGGGAATTGATACAATGTTGGGATGCTAACTTGACTAAAAACTTCTTGAAAATGGTCAGCAAAAAAGTTGCAGATCTCCTGAGGAGAAGAAGACATCATCGAATTTTCAGTGGACATTGAAGAGGGATATCCGCTTGTTTTCCGCTTCATATTAACAAAATCAAAAAATTTTTTGGAGTCGCGGATTATATTCTCCCCAGTAGTTTTAATGTATCTGTCATACGCTTCGTGAGATTTAGTATAGAATTCTTGAGCGATTAAATCGTATTCTTCTTTAATACCATGGCCAATGTCGACTTGATTCTTCATTAGCTTGTAAAGTTTGTTTCTGTGATTTCTCAGACGTCTAAGATTCTTGTCAAGCCAAGGTTCAGAGAGTTTATCTTTTTTCCTTATCTTAGGTACAAATTTATTGACCGCGTCAAATACTATTCTATAAAACATGGCTACATCATCATAAACATCCGACACCAAGTCTTTCTTTTCTTCTCTTTTCTTATTTTGATTTGAATAAACGCGATGATTTTGATTATTGCTCGTACATCTCACTTTATTACGCTTAGCTATTGGTAATAATTATTCTTCGTACTTAAATCTAAACAATAAGTATTTTAGTGTGCACACTACCGGAGATGATGTGTCGCGTAATGGCCTGTTGTCGGTCTTGTTGGGGGCCCCTTTCGTAGTCTCCTCTGCTCACTATAGCCTTTTTCGGGATGCTCAGATTGCTGCACGTTTCTCCAAGTTCTTACAGGACACCACACGACCAGCGAATTCACATACAATAGTTTTCCGGCGCTTGATTCAGAAATCTTCGCCCTTCTGCAGCAACTTCGAATGGATTGGACATTGACTTATTTGAATTTAACAAAAGTACATATCTAATTGTTGTTGACTACTATTTGTCTTATCTAGAAATTGCTCTGCTCTCTTCGGGTCACAACACGTCTTTGATTTTAATACAAATAAAATCAATTTTCGCTCGTCATGGTATACCACGCATAATTATATCTGATAATGGTCCTCCATTCAACTCTGCCGAGTTTACAAAATTCAGTAGTGATTAGAATAAACAGCATATTACATTCAGTACTTATCTTCCACGATCAAATGGTCCTGCAAATCGAACAATACGCTCAATCAAAAGTATTTTCCAAAAGTGTCTCGAAACAAATGCTGACATGTATTCTGCACTTCTGCAACATCGTTCTACGCCAAATTCAAGCGGACTGTCTCCGGCTGAGCTTCTTATGTCAAGAAAACTTCGAAATAAGCTTCCCGCAAACCAAAAAGTCCTAAGACCCAAGTTAGTTAACACCAAAGATTATGCAAATCACATTCAAAACAAGCAGTCAAAAATGAAACTGTATTAAGACAGGCATACAAAATCTTTAAAGCCATTACGGAATGGAGAAAAAATATACTATAAGAGACCACTTACTTCAATATGGTATCCCGACACTGTTTTTAGTCATTGTAAAGAGCTTAGGTCATATCTTGTTGCAGATGAAAGTAATGGTACCATATTTTGTCGAAATCGCGAACATATTTTACATGATACAAACAAGGATCCTTATGTATATAAAGATAATCCGGACCAACTTATACCAAGTTTATTGAACAAAAGTCTTTGTAGAAACGGTGAAAGAATATTATCTGGCACAAACTCTTATATTACAAATCAGCCAACATCAAACGTTGACAACCAATCCAACATCATGAACTCCAATGAAAGTGATGGGTGCCAGACTCGTCTTGGTAGAACAATAATACTGCCAGACAGATTGACCGATCCGTAAACGATCTGAAGACACTTATCTTAGGTTAAAGACACATTATGTATTAACCGAAGTAGCTTCTCAACTTTGAATGAAATGCTATATCGTACCTTTGGACAGTGCTATGAATCATTTTAATAACTATTATATATTTAAAAACAATTGTGGAATGGATCAGTATTATTATGAAGATAAAGATAATTTTTGTATAAAGCCTCTATACTAATGAATTAGAAGCTGAAGCTTCTTACAATAAGTTTAGTGTACAGAATTTTTGAATTTAAATGGAAACTTTGGACTTGCTAAAAAAAAATGTCATCTTATTTTGAAAGAAAGATGTTATAATACCTGTCAACTATCATTCCTATCCAATACCCATACATAAGTATAAGTAAGTGTTCCCAGCGACTCAGTGCACAGCCAAATTAGTCTAACGTAGTCATTAGTGCCAAAAAGACGTGTTTTATGTTCAGTACTTAATTTGAATAAATATGTTAAATACTTAAATATCTTTCATTGTCCACTCCATCTTTAACAGTTTATACTCTGCTCAGTTCAAAACCATCAAACACAATCGATAGGATATCGGCCGAGACGGCGTTTGAGTGTTGATATCGCTTTATATCGATTGTATCTCAGGTATGTGCGCCTACGTTATTCATCATTATTCATTTTGAGTGTTGATGTCTCGGTCTTCTCTGTAATTCAGTGATATGATGAATGTGCCCCGTATGCCCATCCAATCGTATATCGGTCAAATGTTGACACAGGTCGGGAGACGGCGGCATCAGTGATCTGAGTGGTACGCTGCTCTGCCGTGCAATTTATGCGTCAAACTGCGATGCATACCAACGTCTCAACTATTCGGTTCGCGCAATTGATGTCCGGATGCGTTATGATGTTCGTGACGTCGCAGTGATTTGATTCTTTTTAGCTACGTAAAACTAACCTAATAATCTATTGAGACAATATTTTCCTGTTTCTTCATTTTTTTCTTGTATCGGTTGTGAGTGTCTGTTTTGTGTATATAATAGCGAAAGCTAATCGCAAAATATAAGACAAGGACCGTGACACCTCCTTCTCTTCAGAGAATTCCCTGGGAATTATCGACGCTATTTCTCCAGGACACCGCACGAAACTATATTCTGATTCGAAGTTTGATATTTCGATAGGCTTAAGATTATCGTAAAACTTATTCCGGTCATTGGTATTCCCTTTTTGAATTCTGGATCGCTCCTCACGCCAACTGGATGCTGAGCCCAATGGATCTCATGAAGCGAAAATAAGGAAACAAAACAACCAAGGAAATCAACAAGGCAAATGAGATAGACGTGCACAGGAAATTCCCGGTGTTGTGAATACTAAAATGTAAACACACACAAATGTCATTACATATTAAAAATATTCACTTTGTGATTTTAGCGCCATTTTAAGAAAGTAGTGAGCTCTAAATTTAGACTTGACTTAGTGAAGACTCAAACAAGTACACTTAAAGTACACTTAAAGTTAAAAAGTTGTTCAGGAGTTTAGCAGCAGTACAGCAGCATGTATAATCATTGAGAAATAGAAAAGATAAATACACATTAGAAAATGTATCAACACATGGAAAAGTTTTTACAACTGTATGCGAAAGTGCTGAACGCAGGTTTGCTGGGTATTGTATTAAGTATTGTATTTTATTCCCAGCAAACTTGCGTTCAGCACTTTCGCATACAGTTGTAAAAATTTTTCCATGTGTTGATACATTTTCTAATGAGTATTTATATTTTCTCCCAGCAAACCTGCGTTCAGCACTTTCGCATACAGTTGTAAAATGCTTTCCATGTGTTGATACATTTTCTAATGAGTATTTATCTTTTCTATTTCTCAATGATTATACATGCTGCTGTACTACTGCTAAACTCCTGAACAGGCTGTCTAGTTGTTGTAGTTTTCCGACACGTTGAAGAATCTCTTATGTATTTACGGTTCCCTATTTACAATGAATATAAAGTACTGCTGCACTACTGCCAAACTGGTGACCAGATGGTGCAATTCAAATCGTTTCCCAAAAATGTAGTATAGCAGTGCTTTTGCACTCCTTCTATTCCTATCGTTTGTCCTTTTCCTATTTGTGGGATGGAAACGATCAACCATGAAACAAAACATATTACACGTACGCGGGTAATATGAAGTAAATAGGTGAATTTTGGGGTAAAATGCTATCTCTAGCATTAAAAGCATTCACGGGTTTACTCACGACTTCTGCAGCACTTTAGAAGTAGTGCTGTGTTTGCTGGGTTGTTATTCGATACGAAATTGATGAAAAACGTCATACATGCATACACAAATTTACATTATTACAAAGTCAATGAATTACAATTTTAGCTTTTAGAAGAAAACCACGCTTATCTCATAAGTCAAATTACGAAACAATTATGAATTAAATATTTGAAACTATTTTACCTATTTAGGTATAAAAATAACCTTAATAATAATAATAATAACTTTATTGAATTAGTTTATGTGATGTGAGGTACAATATCTGAAGGTAAGTGTTTAGGCAAAGTCTTTACATCCAAATTTGATTTTGAATTAGCTGTTTTTTCAGAAAGTTTTCTTGCGAGATGCATAGTATAGTAATGTAGGAAAAACAAGCTTAAAACCTAATGTTGTGCTTAAGGGGTAACACCACAGTAACCGGTTCATAAAATCCTATAGCTTTTTAGCTAATATAGCTAATATAGCTTTTTATATATAGGCGAGCATCAACACGGATAGCCAAATGTATGGTGCAGGCATCGCTGATTAAAGGTACGTATAACATTTTTATTATTTAAATGCACATTAAACTTTAAATACGTTTTTCTCAAAACTACTTTTTTCGACTTGGGCGAAATCATAACTCGAAAACTATTGCTCGGATCAGTCTCAAATTTTTTTGTAGCTTTGTCAATGCAATATCTTGAGCATCACGTAGCCATTTTTTGATTGGATGTATTAATTTTTTTTAAAAACAATTATAAACAAATACAAACAATTATAAATAATTATAAAAAATTCAAAAGTGCGCCATTTCTACAAAAATCAGTTTAAATATAAATGCTTACGTTTTTCTATAGCTTACTGTATGTGAATAATGAACTTTGTTTCCTTTTTTGATTCAGGTCTCATCGTTTGCACTAAATCTTTTCGCCCGTTTATCAATTAAAAAAAAAGGCTTATTTGAAGATCGGCGCTATCGCCGCCATTTTGTATGAAAATGATAATAAAATTTTTTTTTTCTCATACTTCAATGTGTGTTCAATAAAGCCCTTTAACGGAAATTTCCTACTCTCGTTCCAGGTTTCCGAAAAAAATTGTCAAAAAAAGCCTTATTTTTCGAAAGTTACTGTGGTGTTACCCCTTAACCTAAATAAAATAAAATTTAAAAACTAAGATTCATGACTTAAGTCAATTGCGTATACAGTAGCTATAGTTACAAATGAACGATCAGAGATGCAACCAGAGAATTATTGGATGTTGCGCATTTATTGAAAAATTTTTTAGTCAAATGTTTAGAGATATCCAGTACTTTCTTGAGCTTTGCAGAAGCGTGCAGCCGATTAGTTGAGTAATAAAAGGGTTTGTTAAGAATAATTTTTAAACATTTGTTTTGTAATATTTGTTGACTTTTGATATGTGATATTGCACAGTTACGCCATACAGGGAACCCATAGAGAATGATTGGCTGCATTGCACACTTAAAAACCAGCAGTTTGTTCGCAGTTGAGAGCCTGGATTTCCTGTTAATAAGCGGATAAGAGTAGTAAATGCTCTTCAAAACTTTCGACTTTATTGCTTCGACTTGGACGTGGAAAGTAAGTTTCTGATCGAGTTGAATGCCAAGATATTTAATGTCTTTTTTCTAAGAAATGGTGGATCCCAAGATATTTACCTGGGGATTCGGCAAATGTCTTAATGCTCGCTTTTTAGTGAAGTATATTGCCTGAGTCTTGTCCGAATTAATTTTTATTTTCCATTTGATGCAAAAATTATTAATAATTGAAAGCTGTTGTTGCAGGGTGTTAATTATTACATCTGGACTGTGCCCACTAGCAAATATGGCAGTGTCGTCTGCGTACATGACGATGTGGCAATGGGGTGCTTTTTCTTAGTCGGACATGAAAATATTGTAGAGAGTGGGGCTTAAGACTGACCAATGAGAAACTCCGGCTGGTATTACGTATTTATCGGAAAAGGCTTTGGATTTAACTGAGAAAGTCCTGCCCGAAAGAAATGATTGGATAATCTTGCACATGTAAATAGGAGCAGAAGATTTTATAAGCTTATATATGAGTCCGTCAAGCAAACTGTGTCAAATGCTTCCTCGATGTATAATGCAACTAAGCCTGTAGATCTATTGTCACTGAAGCTATTTTGCACATATTTCACTACTCTACACAGTTGATGCGTTGTCGAAAGCTTGGGTTGAAATCCGAATTGAAAATCAGGTATTGTTGCGGACGACTCAATGGATAATCGGATTCTGGAGAGTATAATTTTCTCAAAGAGTTTGCTTAATGACGGCAGTAGGCTTATTGGGCGATAGCTCTTAGGGTACTTAGGATCTTTACCAGGCTTTAATATTGGAACAACGGACGCATTTTTCCAGGCAGAAGGAAAGTGTCCATATTTTAGGCAGATGTTGAAGATATAAGAAAGCATGACATTGCCTTTCTAGGGAGATTCTTGAGTACAATATTCGAAAGTCCGTCAATACCAGGGGAGGATTTTAATTTTAAAGTTTTCAAGATAGAACGAATTTCGGAATGATTACAGTAGGATTTTGGGTGGAAATCAATTGGTTGGACATTCAGATTGGAGATTTTGTTGCTGACTATATCGGAAAAGTCAAAGTTTTGAGAGTGTAGCGTAAGTGTATGTGCTTCATGGAACTTATAGGCTATAAGATCTGCTTTTTCTTTCTCGGAATAGGCAATTAATCCATCGTCGCGCTGCAATGGGGGAATCGTTCTCGATTTGGTTTTTAATAACTTATGAAGCTGCCACAGTTTGCGAGAACCAGTTTCCTGAGTTGACAGGAGTTTGTTCCATTGGTCATTACGCAGAGCGCGTAAAGTGAAACGGGTCTGATTATTCAGCTCATTTAGGTAAGCCCTAAGGTGTTGGCACCGAGTTCTTTGCCATTGCCTGCAAATTTTATTTCGATGCTTGATGCACTGAACGAAAAAGTTACGTAAATACAATGAAAAAATTCATTGTATATATGAAAAATTCATAGTTTTGCAACCAATAAACATGTTCATTGCCACAATGAATAGCCATTTATAAAACTCTTGAATCGATATTCCCAATGAAAAAGTTCATTAACTGTATGATTGTAGTTCATAAAATCAATAAACTTAGTTCAAAGAATCAATGAACCTAGTTCATAAAACCAATGTATGTTGTTCATAAAATCAATGTACAAAGTTCATTCCGTCAATGAACGTTGTTTCTAGAATCAATGGATTTAATTCATAGAATCAATGAATATGGCTCGTAGCACGAATGAAAATAGTGCATAAAATCAATGAATGTGGTTTGAAAAACTAATGAGCGCAGTTCATAAAATCACCGAACATAAAATGAAACATTCTGGATTTCGGTAAAAATTTTTTATTAGAATGGTCTTTTTATATGTTACATACTCAGCATATACATATTTTCTATATCATACAAAAAAAAAAGAAATAAGTAAAACATATTTTCTTGTACTTGCTTGTTGTCGTTATGTAATGTGCAATGTATACTAAATAAAATAACTAAAATGAAATTCTCAAACTAGTATTACTTTACTATCAATAAGAAATGTCTCGAAATGACATTTGAGCAAAATTTATATCAAAACTTTCCAAATGTGCCCACATTTGATTGCTGTCAAAAATTTCGACATTTTAACAAAGCATCAAAATCCTTCTGAAACCGAAACGAGGAGTGGAAACGCCGTAATTGCCAGGATAAATGCTTCTAATTTTTTATCGCGAAAGTTTGGTTTCCATGAATTTGACTTTATTTATTTATAAATGAATTTGATTTGAAAAAAAATATGGAGCAATCATATTGTAAAGAAGAGCGCTTAGTTGCTATGACTCGATTTCGACTGTTGTTTTCAGTCTGTTTCTGTTATTTGCATTGTAAATGCCAATGTAGAATGCATGTGAAATTGAAAAGTTTCAGGTATATTTCTTTGTTAGGGTTAATTTTACTCTAATCCTGTTTCCTTTTTAATTCCTCAAGAAGAATATTAACTTTGAAGGATTTTTCTTCAGACTTAATTTTATAAAAATAAAGTTGAATGAAATTCCAGAATGTAGCGGATGCTTTCGGATATTTTAAGTTGAATAAATAACAAATTTTGAAACAAATATCTACCACTCGTAGCAGGCATTTAAACGAAGTTTTCAAATCATCGAAATAAGCATATATGCATTTGATCATCCTTAAGCTATCACCAATGGTAATTACAAAAGGTTGGATATTATCCGGCCCACTTTTCTTAAAGCGTATTAAATCCGTAAGCTCCGCAAATGATTTGCAAGTAATCATGAAAGAATCTTGTGAATCTGCAATCGTGAATATTTTCACAATATTTTTTCTAACGGTGTTCTTACTAACAACTCGTTGCCAGCGAAATAAGAAGCCGCGTAGAGCCAATAACAACATCACATCGGGATAATCTGTATGTGATATAGAATTATTAATTTATTTGTTGATTTTGTAGAGGGAATATACTTACTCTTATCCAAATGAGCACCTTTCAAAAATTCAACTTCTGCTCGGATTTGTTTACAGTTGAGGGTCCCTTCATCGGAAAGAAATCCTAGCAGATGGCTACATACGCTCTTCCACTCATCTACCACCGATGAGTATATACTGGTACAGTTTCCGAATTGATTGTAAACTGTGACATATTCTTTAATAAGCCCTGATTCCCGAGATATTAGCTTATTTTATAATCTGATCCAAAGTTTTTAAATGAATCTTTACTGCAGGTTATTATGGTCAAAATTTCATTATAAAGTTCTGAATGTGCCAGAAGTTTATTTTTAGCACATTCTTTGAATACATTTAGAACAGGATGCGGAAATAAATGTTTCATGTTATCGTAGATATCTAAAACATCCTTACGAGTACAATTATCATTATCATGTAATAATATTGCAAATTTGAGAATTGAATTTATGAAATTTTTCAAGGGATCCAAGTCATTTTTATTATTATTTGAAGGATAAGTCACGTCAGATGCACATTCTTCGGCAACAATTGCGTTTGGAACTAAAGGTGGAATGAAAGAATCATGGTCGGAAGGTGGATCTATAATTGATTCCTTTGAGTAATGTTTTCGCTTCATATGTCGTCTGAAACAATTAATTTTCGAAAAACATTGATACCAGTTATTTTGGATACATCATACAGCGCAATTTTTTTTGATAAATCATCGACTCTTTTCAAGTGAACTATGAGGAGTTCTACTTAAGCAAAAATCTCACGACACAGAAAACATTTCATATTGGACTTTTATAGATTATTTTTATTTTTAATTTGAATTATTGTCCTGGAATTGATGAATTGCATACTTATTATACAACAATAATACACTTATTACGTAATAATAGCTTATTATATAATTCAATCTTCATATTAGGTGTGTTTTTACGTGTCGGGCAATAGCAAATTAGGGCAGGCAGCATTGAAAAAACAACAGTCCTGCCGCTGCTTTTGTTGTTCTCAATGGTGCCAACCCTAATCTGCTATTGATCGAGACGCAAAAAGACGCACCTATTATAATAAGATTTCAACTTACTTACCTCTCGTCTACCATCTCCCTGTCCTTACCGAGATTTCGCACGTTTCAATGAAATTAAAACCCCTGCCATTAGCTCTTTCTTTTAAGAACACGGATTGGAGGCAATTTCGTTGCAAATTAGACAGTAAAATTAGCCTTAGCACCTTAAAACTTGAAACGCTCACCAGTACTGGACAGATTGATAATCTTGTCAATCATGTCACTAATTTAATCTGGAACTCCGCTCTCGAGTCTACCCCGTGCAGAAAAATTCAAAAGGGTGATTCCAATTTACTCAGTCCGGACATAGTAGCCCTTATTCAACGGCGGAATTACGTAAGACGGCAATGGCAACGATACAGGACCTGTTCATTGCAGATCGAATTAAACCGATTAAACAAAAGCATAAAAAACGCGGTTGCTCGTGCTAAAAATATCGCCTGGAACAACTTCCTTTCTAGCATGAGCCATGGTGATTCAAATGTGTGGAAAATTCAAAAGGCTCTAAAGAATAAGCATTCTTCGGGCGCATTCTTTATTGAAAACGAGGGTAAGGTAATTTGCCGTGACGTAGATAAAGCTGAAGCTCTTGCGAAATATTTTCATCATGTCCATAACACCACTAGCCACATGGGAACCACGTTAACCTCCGGCATGGTTGATAATGTCTATAATAATCTCTCTGCTCAGGAGCAGGATTTAAAAAAAATTTTATGTAAACCCAAAGACGTAATCACTGTAATCAAAAGTCTTAAAAATCGTAAAGCTCCTGGCGATGATATCGAGGAAAGTGATTGTACTAATTACATTTATTTTCAATGCCTGCCTGAAGCTGTGCTACTATCCAGAAGCATGGAAAATAGCTATCGTGTTACGAATAAAGAAGCCAGGTAAATCTACGGGGACGGTTAAAGATTTTCGTCCAATCAGCTTACTTCTTACGTTAAGTAAAGTTTTTGAGAGAATTATTCTATTGAGAATACAAACATTTTGCGAAACCAGAAAGGTTATACCCGATTTTCAGTTCGGATTCAGGCAAAAGTATTCTACTGCTCACCAATTGCATAGAGTTTCACAAAATATCAGAAAATCACTTAACGAGAAAAAGTCAGTGGGTCTTGTGACTCTGGATGTCGAAAAAGCATTTGATACTGTTTGGCACCGCGGTCTTATTTACAAACTTCATTTATTTTCATTCCTCTACTATCTCATTAAACTTATTGATTCTTTTCTCACAACGCGTACATTTAAGGTGAAAATTAAGAATAGTTTTTCGTCTAATTTTCCCATCCCCGCGGGTGTTCCACAAGGAGCAGTTCTAAGTCCCACGCTTTTCAACATATACACTGCTGACATTCCAATAGATTCTATGTGCGAAATAGCAACTTTTGCAGATGATACTTGTTTATTTACTAGTGACTATCACTTTGACAAAATTAAGAGTATTCTAGAAAATATACTTGAGAAACTTTATCAGTATTGCTTTAGGTGGAAGATTAAAATTAACTCTGCGAAGACGAAAGCCATCTTTTTCACTATGAAAAGAAAGAGTAGTAATCTCCCCAGCAGCCCGCTCAACTTCTTGGGGCAAGATATTCCCTGGAACCAAGATATCAAGTATCTCGGTATGATCCTTGATAGCAAGCTATCATTTAAAAATCATGTTAATGAAATCTGCAACAAAATTTCTGTGTCCATCAAAACCTTATACCCACTAATAAATAGAAATTCTTTTCTCTCAAAGAGTAATAAGTTGCTCATTTATAGAGCTGGGATTCAACCAATTATCTCATATGGGTCTCCTGTCTGGAGCTGTTGCGCCGCGTCCCATATTAAGAAGCTTCAGATAATGCAGAACAAATGCCTGAAAATCATACTTAATAAGCCCTGGCACTTTTCAACATACTCACTTCATCGTATCGCCAACGTGATTACAGTAGTTGAATTGATTAAAAGAAGATCCATTACTTTTCACAGAAAAATTTTATGCATAAACAACCCTCTCCTTGCATTTGTCTCATCAAACACTCCTGCTTAATGCAAATTTAGGCTCCAGGAACAATAGTATTAAGTAGATTTAAGTAGTAGATTTAAGTTTATTCATATACAAAGTTTTTGTATTCTTTGAATGTTTTCTTTGTGAAATTACTCTACAAATTGTTCAAAATTAAATACAGCATGAGCTAGATTTTGATAAATGTAGTTTGTAAAGACACTAGTCTGTATCACTTGAATTTGAACTTGTATTAACAAAAATAATTATAATAATAAAAAAAAAAATTAAAAAAAAAGAAAACATTTTAACATAACACCGAACTTTTTCAATTTACCGAAAAAACAAATAGCCAAATAGAATAAACAGAATCGTTGGCAAATGAACGTAAATATAAAGAATATGAACGTATAGACTTGTTATGCACGTTTTCTTGACTTCTTTGACTGAATTCATAGGGTATATGAATTTGTTCATAACCTCTATGAATCAATTCATAAGTACTATGAACTAGTTTATAATAATATATATATATTTATGAACATAATAATATTTATGAACGGTTCATACAATCATAAACTTCTAATAATGAAAATTTCATTGTGACAATGAATTTTTCATACCGACAATGATATTGGACTCTATAAACGATGTTCATTGACGTTATGAACGATATTTTTTTCAGTGTGAGTACTGTTATTGAGCTATCAAATTTCTTTTGGGGATACTTGTATTGAATTATTGGAGTGGCTGCGTTACGTGCTGACATAAGAGCAGCCACGAAATTAGACACTTTATCGTCAATCTGTGCATGATTTAATGTCTTGGATAAGTCGCAATCAACAAATGATAAACTTTCGTGCAGGTATTTACGAAAAAGATCCCAGGATGTTTTGGAATATATATAATTTGATTGAGCTGATATTGAGATGGGCTCATTTATTTCAAAGAATACCGGTAAGTGAATGGAGGACAGATCGTTCATAACTATTGGCTGTGTTAAAGAAAAATTTCCCTTACTCAGTATCAGGTCAATTGTAGAAGGGTTTCCCCTGGGAGGAAAACACGTAGGGCTATTGGGAACGTGCAAAAGTACGTGATTGTTCATCGCTAGCTCAAATAGAATGCCTCCCGCTTTGTTGGATCTAATGCAGTTCCAATGGCGATGGCGTGCGTTAAAGTCTCCGCAAATTATTGTTTGAGAGTTGAGGTTGATTAGCATTTTAATGTCGTCTTTAAATAAAGAAAGTTTGTAAGCGTTCAGTTTGGTGCCACTAAAGTATACCACAACAACAGTAATATTTATATCCTCCAGGTAAATCGCAATCGTTTCTAAAATTTAACTGTTTAGATTATTCAAACGACTAAACTTGATACCTTTTTTAATGCAAATAGCTACACCACCTCCAGTTGCATTCTGTCTATTGTTCCTGACAATATTAAAGCGAGGATTACTTAGCTTATCTTCTTCTTTTAACCACGATTCGCCCAGTAGGAATACGTCTATATTATTTTCCGATAGAAATTTGAAGGTATCTAGGGATTTATTACGAATGCTCTGAGCATTCCAAAGTATGCATCTAATGCTTTCTTTATTTGTAAACAAATTTAACTGCAAGATCTACGATCACACTGAACTGATCATTTTAGGTTTTGCAGCTAGAATGCTTTGTAATTAGTTCGTGACTTAAGCTTATGAGCTCTGCCGCTGAGAATAGCTGATTGGAAGAAGAAGACAAATTTCCTACAGTATCTGACTTAGAGCTAGTATTGTAGCACTCGTCGTTGTATAGTGGAGCGCCGCGAGCAATTGCACTGAACGATAGTGGCATGCCTTAGGTGTTGATGTTTTTTGAAATATCTGGACCGTTGCCTGGTAGTGTCGGAAAGTTTGTGACATTGCGGCTAGGAGGCTGTTCATGCCTAACGTCTGGATGTTTGATAACTTTCTTTGCGTTTCGCTTGGATGCCAGACTACGTATGCGGAGATAATCGTCTCGTTTGGGACAAATGCGACTGTTTGATAAGTGAGGTCCATTGCAAAGTGAGCATTTGATGTCACTTATATTTTTGGACGGGCAATCTGTTTTATTATGTGCTTGCCCGCAAATCAAACATTTGGTAGGCAAGTAGCAAAATGATGTGCCGTGACCGTAGGCTTAGCAGTTGCGGCACTGCGTTGGATGTTGAGCTCTCCTACGTTGAAAATTCCATCTGACTTTCGTATGATCAATTGATGTGATTTTTATGAGGTCTGAATATTACAGCACTACAGCATTGATGTGTGGAAGGCGTTTGTCTAAGTTTAAACATGCTCTATGTGGTTTGTGCATGTGATGTTTTTCTAGTTTAATGTTTGTGATCTTGGCTTAAAACATGCATGGTATATGTGATGAAAACATATGAGCAATTAGTCACGTGTAATAGTAGTAATTAGCTAAATAACTTACTGTGAAAAAAAACAATGCAAGCAGTCCATGTGAATTAGGTCATGAGTTAATGCAAATGAACTGATTGAATATTGGTTATGCATTATTGATAAGTAGGGATAGCGTAAGCAAAATTTAAGCATAGAAAGACTGTGTAAAAGATATTGAAAAGAAGTCGTATAGTAGTCTTGGATAATTAAACACTGTTTAAGAATATTACAGTTGGTTTGTTTTAATGTCAAGAATAATGTACTGCCTTTTATTGGCAAACCGAAGTCTAGCCTTACATCGGCTATTAGTTAACATATTGGCTGCACGAGTCTTGCACAGCGCCAAACATGCGGCAATCTACGGGTTGCATGAGGTGGAATGAAAGATATTGGTAGTCTATGAACTATGAACAATTGATATACGTTCTTAAGTAAACGCATTTTTCTAGAGGATTATCGGAAGAAGATTATTCTTCCAAACAGATTTCAAGTACTTTTGCATTCTTCTGCTAATTAAAAGAGACCATCGTCTTTCTCCCAGAATCATACGACTTATGCCCGAATCTAACAGACCCTCCATGACAATGCCCGCTATCTCCACCCGCAAGTGTTTTGACCACTGTTTTGTCCACTGCTAGCTTACGCGAAGTCCACGTTCGGTGATTTTTCAACTCGTTGCGGGGTACTTCTAGTGCTCGCTTCAAAATGTTCATTTAAGTGCTGTTTATTATCTGGTAATTCTAACTAAATATCGTTAAAAGACGAAATTAAAATTCATTTAAATATCGCTTAATGATACTTTAACTTTAGTCGTTTATCCTTGAATGAGATCACAATCAAAATATGCGAAGTTCTAATAATTCCTTTGCGAAAAGTCATGTATTTAAAGAATTTAAACGTCAATATTGCAACATTTGTACTCTAACTTAATTAATTAGAACATAAAAGAGGCAACATTCACTTCAAGTACTTTCAATTTCTCCATTTCAAATCAGCAATTTAAGTGCCCGTCTGCCTAGGCTTGTAACATTCTATAAACTCATTATCATTCTCATTTACACATAGATTTGGACACAACCGAAAACAATACTTTTCATTCACCTAAAAACCGGCTAATTTTGGATGTTTTGTAGGCGTGTTTGCATCCTATTTCGTCACGAATAGGTGTGGTCATGCTCATGTCGTAGCTTTTAGTACTTGATCCATGCATGAATCAAGGAAACAAGATTACGACAATGGGTGGTCGCTGTTCGGCGCTGCATCCTATTTCGTCTCGTACCGGAGACCGACGAATTATGGAAAAATAGTAGAGTGTATGAATTGTATTGATTTTTTCTTTTCATTGTATAAACAGTAGACATACAGCGCTGCCTTAATGATCTTTTGTCACAAAGGATCATTTAAGTGCTGTCTACCAAATGGTAATTCTAATTAAACATCGTTAAATGACAAAATTAATATTCATTTAAATAAGGCTTAGTGATACTTTAACTTTAGTCGTTTATTCTTGAATGAGCTCACAATCAAACTGTGCAAAATCAGAATAATTTTTTTGTAAAAAGTCATGTATTTAAAGAATTTAAACGTCAATATTGCACCATTTGTACTCTAACTTAATTAATTAGAGCATAAAAGAGGCAACATACACTTCAACACTTTCAATTTCTCGACTTCAAATCAGCAACTTAATTGCCAATCTGCCTAGGCTTGTAACATCCAATAAACTCATTAGTATTCTCATTAAGAGATAGATTTGGACACAACTGGAAACAATACTCTTCAATCTCCTTAAAACCAGTTAATTTTGGATGTTTTGTAGGCATGTTTGTATCCTTTTTCGTCACGAGTAGGTGTGGTCATGCTCATGTCGTAAACTTTAGTATTTGACCCATGATTCTCTCGACACATGACCCTCTATCCTACAGTTCCAGTATGTACGCGGCTTCGTACGGATAGTGCGGCTACCTGCTCTGTAGGTTCGGAGCTCATGTAAGCCAAGCTTGGTTCTAAACATCGTCTTGGTCGAGTATTGGGCGATACGAAAGATGCTACCGATGCCCTTGTAGCATCTAATGTTTGCCTCATCTTCTTCAGTTCCGCTATCGATGCTATCGGCGTCAAACTCAACTGTTGTTGATATAAAAGTGAGATGTTTCTGCGTAAAGTCTTCAATTTCTCCTCTTCCGAGCAGTTTTTTTTTTCAGACGTGAGAAAAGGTGATACATCACTGCCACATACACTTCCATCGATTTGTTCTCGCCTTGAGTACGTTTTAGAATTTCATCACGAAGGCAGTCCTCGTAGACCGCTGACAAGAACTCCGCCCTAAGCTTCTCCACAAGCTCCTCCTAGCCCGCAACTAATCCGCAGTAGGCCATGAACCATATCAGTGCTCGCGAGTCAAATATGTATACGGCTACCCTGAAGAGTTGTGGCTTCGTAAGACCTCTCGCCTACCATAACTCCTCAACCCGCTCAAGGAAAGCGTTTACAGAGCCCCACGCATCCCCACTAAACTTAAGCCCCCATTTAGCCACTTCCGCCAAGGGTAATGCTTTCACCTCTTGCAGTGCAGCCATCGTCCTGGGACCATCCTCAAGCTCCACCTCGACTTCAATATCCCCCTCGGTTTTGTCCACTTACCCATGGCTATGATGAGTCGACTACGAATCTTTCGTGCACAGTCCAGCTGTTCGGGTGTGATTGCCTGCATAACCTAACCTTAAGATAATCTGACGAAGTTTTATCTCCTGACACCTTTGTTATTAGTTCTTCCACTTCCGATACTTTCGCTGTCAACTAAAAAAAAAAACGATTTTGAAATCAAATGGATACGTTGCTTCTACGTAAGACGTATTCAGAGCTAACTTCACCTTCAGTGTAGCCCTTAGTGTTTTCCGCATATTATTTACGGTGTCAGCGGTGAACCCCCGAATGGCCAGCTCATACGAGAGCTCGTCTTCAGATAGACGTTCCACCAAAATCTTCATTATAATCTTTACCAATGAATCTTTATAGTAGACGAAACAATCGGATCAGATTTTCGATCAACCAACAAAAGAAACAGCAAACCAGCGCTACAAAATGCCTTCACTATAATTGAAACCTTCAGTTTTTATCCTATTTCTTCAGGGTTTGGACCAGAAATTCTTATTAACTAAAAATTTCTCACTCACTTATCGACTTTCACACACTAAAGTTCAGTTTTTTGTTCTATGTTACCCTGAAATTGCACTTCCCTCAAGAGTTCAAACCTAAGAACACCTCATTAAAATAATAATGCATCAAATATTCTACTCAGAATTGATCAAAAAAAAAGTCTTCATAATATATAAACTTTAAAGAACCAATCCGCACGATAACTAAATTAAGCAACGTTTTTTTCAGTAAACTTAACCATTTGGATCAGGACAAAAAGAGAAAATACCTATTTTTTCCGCGTACCGTTACCACCGTTATTAATGCCACTACATGCCTCGGCTTCTCTTTGGTTTTACCTAAAACTTTTATTTAACAAAATATCACCCTTTCACACGTCTCGTACGCATAACTGCAAAATTACTATTGCTATTGCGCAAACAGAGCTCTTGCTCATCCACCCTGTCACACACTAAATCCAGAATTCAATTATTCAATTAGAGTAAATTCAATTTAATCAAATTCGTAATCCAAACTTCCGATTAAGAATCTCCGAAAAACAAAAACAAAATATATGAGAAACTTCCTAATAGCGAATTTTCGCGTTTAACTTTCCCACAATTTGGATCTCCGTTTTTTGACAACCACTGTTTGCCGTTTTAACCATTATGGCCTCACGTTTGGCACCAATGTGTTACCGTTATACCACCAAACGTATCATAAAACCCTTTATATCCGACTGGCACGCAAAGGCGACATTTGTGGGTGGCTTTTGTTCGTGAGAAAAAGGTCGTGGGTGGGCGCCACTCGCCTCTGATCCGAATAACTGCCTCGCAACCGTTGCCCTGAAGCAAGAAGAAGATGACGCATTCTTATGACCAACAACGTATCGATATCGTAAATTATACCACACATATAATTATACAACACTTTCACTATTTCCTACCACGTTTCCATTCAATGGTAATCTCACTAAATACTACTCGTTTTCAAATTAAATCACAATTGGTGAATCCGGATCTAACAACTTTGGATCGCCGAGATGAGTTTTCTCCCTCGATGGGACTCTTTTCTGCTGGTCGATGCTCGCACAAAAAGAAATAAAATCTTGATACATCCTCCGCAATTTGTTCTCCTCGCCAATTTTGCACTTGACAGGAACGTTTTATTCTCTACGACACAAAGCATCTTCATTCG
Source organism: Nemotelus pantherinus (assembly GCA_963978885.1). NCBI lineage: Eukaryota > Metazoa > Arthropoda > Insecta > Diptera > Stratiomyidae > Nemotelus > Nemotelus pantherinus. The sequence goes on along the minus strand of OZ022264.1, from coordinate 168,808,494 downwards.
CACTGAAAGAAACATCTTGGTAAAATCAACAATTTTCCATAGTTGTTTTTGCGTCAACTATGGGCTATCGTTAAAACAACTATGAGAAAATTGTTGATTACTTTTAAGCACCATGACGCGTAGTTGATAAACAACGTCCGTGGTGCAAGAAAAGTAGGCAACCACAAACAATGGTATTCCAACAATATACATAGTAAGGAATAGTAAATGACTTAAGTTTGTGGTGTGGAATTATGTTTGTTGAGTTTAACAATTGTAGAGTGGTTCGCTTACTATGAAAATTGTTGATAATTCAATATTTTGTAGTGTTAAATAAATTGATGCTTATTTTAGTAGATCAACTATTTATTTAGTAGATCAACTATTTATCGTAATTATGAAATTGAAGATTCAACTGTGTTAATCCTCGAAGGTCTCCATATTTTTTGTATCAGCAAAGTTAACTACTTTTAGAAAGAACCTAGAGTAGAAAGAACCTTTTTCCGTAGTTCATTCGACAAATTTGAATGAATTTTTGCATTACTATAAATGGTAGTTAAATCAACCACGACTTTTTCTTTCAGTGTGCGTTCACTGCTTCGGCGCTGCACTGCATTGCAATGCGTTTCATTTGCATAATTCATTCATTACATAAAAAGCGTCATACAACGTAATATAAAAGCTTCACAGCATAACATGAATATGAATTATATCGAACAGCAAACCGAACACAATTTAGTCAGGTAGCATATGAAACTTCTATGATCGAATAAGAGTCTGAGTATGAGGAGTATGAAAAATCAACAATTTTCCTTTGTTTTTTTTTAGCATCAACTACGGCCAAAAGTTAAAACAACCGTAAGAAAATTGTTGATTACTTTTATGCACCATGACGCATGGCAGATAACGTCCGTGGTGCAAAAAAGTAAACAAAGACACACTATGGTATTCCAACAATGTACATTGTACGAGATAGTAAATGACTTTATTCTGTGGTGTGGAATTATGTTTGTTGAATTTAACAATTATAGAGTGGTTCGCTTACTATGAAAATTGTTGATAATTCAATATTTTGGAGTGAAATGAATTGATGCTCATTTTTCTATAGATCAAATATTTATCGTACTTATGAACCACTTAGCATAGTTGAATCTTCGAAGATTTCAATATTTTTTGTATCAGCAAAGTCAACTACTTTTATATGGTCAAATTAACTATTTTAGCATAGTAGAAAGAATCATTTTCCGTAGTCAATTCGACAATTTGGAATGAATTGTAGCAGTACTATCAATAATAATCAAATCAACCACGACTTTTTCTTTCAGTGCGTAGGTTTTCCAGCACATCGGCTAAGACAAGCATAAAATAATATGTTTTTCCCTTCTGCTGCCGCTTTCAAATTGCTGCTTTAAAGTTCCTCTGTTCAAACCAGATAGTTATAATCGGAAAACAAAGAAACAAGAAATGTATAATTATCGTTCCAGCACCATCAACTTAGGACCCCCGTTCACTCACAAGCTCAGTCAAGAAGAACCTTTTTCTGTCGATTCAGCTCGCAGGAAAATTTTCCTGGCGGCAGCAGGATTTTCAAATTCCGTTCGGTGCACTCACCTGGGGTGTGTTCAATGTGCATGCTATAGCTGCTCCAAAAACATAGCATAGCAACACTTTGGCAAGTGTCAGAATTTGAAGTAGCTAGGTGAAGCAGCTATTGATATTGGACAGCCAAGAGCTGCTACGAAGATCAGCCTTTACACAGGAAATTCAAAAATAATTGTTTATCAATTTTTACCAATTTTCGCAGAAAATTAGTATTTCACTCACTTCGCCGAAAATTCACATTTCTTTATATTTATTTATATATATATACATATATATATATATATATATATATATATATATATATATATATATATATATATATATATACATATATATATATATATATATATATATATATATATATATATATATATATATACATATATATATATATATATATATATATATATATATATATATATATATATATATATATATATATATATATATACATCAGTAAAATGGTTAAGAGAGATAATCTCTGGAGCGGCCGATCCGATTGAGCTGAAATTTTCGGAGAACGTAGGTGTATACCATGGATCAAGTACTAAAGGTTGCGACATGAGCGTGACCACGCCTACTTATGACGAAATAAGATGCAAACACGCCTAGAAATTATCCAGAAATAACTGGTTTTTAGGTGAATGAAGAGTACTGTTTTCGGTTGTGTCCAAATGTTTCTGTTAATGAGTTTATTGGATGTTGCAAGTCTAGGCAGACGGGCACTTAAATTGCTGATTTAAAATGGAGCAATTGAAACTGCTTGAAGTGTATGTTGCCTCTTTCATGCTGTAATTCATTAAATTAGAGCATTAAATATATTAGAGCATTAAATTATATTGCGATGTTGCAGCAAAAAAACTATTTTTTAGGAGTCGAATGTATTTCAGAATTCGTAAATTAAACAACGAAACACAGGAATATGATAAGTCCAAAAAACGAAAATTAAAAAAATTTTTAAACTGAAACATTTTTTATATTTGATTAATCAGTTATGACTTTTTTAATTGTAATATAAACAAAATTTTAATAAATATTGCTTGACAATACTTCTGCGGATTATATTAATATGCACCTGTAATTATAAATTAATACTTAAGTTCCTATCTGTGATTAAGTTTGATCTAAATTATACCGTCACTATTCATTTTGTCAAGAATTTAAAGTAAAACAATAAAAAAATATTCTCTAACTTTGTCTTTTACATATCTTATACAATGAAAAGAAAAATTCAATAAAATTCAGACACTCGACTATTTTTCCCTGATTCGCCGGTCTCCGCTACGTGACGAAATAAGATGCAGCGCTGAACAGCGAAAACCTATTGTCGTAATCTTATTTCCTTGATTCATGGGTGTATACTGTAGGTAGGTTGCTAAAATTCAGAAATATGAAACCTTTTGGCGGCGGCGAGCGTTATAGTGACTTTTGAGGTACTCCTATGTTTCCAAGCAGTGTAAATTTTTGTGAAAAAAAAGTATTGGGAATGAAAACGCATTATGTTCTAAGCTTGTGTTTGGAAATTTTTGAGCCGTTTGTGGGTGCAGCGTGCCTTAAAATAGGCAAGGATCTTTTTTCAAATTTTGATGTGTCATTACTTCTGACAAAAACATCATATCATCGTGAAATTTGCAGAGCATATTGGTCTTGATTAAAACTTAACAAACGTGGATTTCCAAAGTAGTGCGGGTATATCTGTAGCTGCGGCAGGCTCCTGAACAAAAAATCATTCAAATTATTCACCGTCCTGAAAAATTTTTGATTTTTGACACAAAATTCAAATCATTGATATACTTTAACCTTTGTGCATCATAAAAAATTAAATTTTTTAAAATTTCGATTTGCACAAGAACGGCACCCATCACCAAATTACGAGAACTGACGACCGGATTATCCCATTAGAATGGAATTTTCGGTATTCACTAGGACCAGGTCTGATAAAAGTGATTTATAAATGCGGGCAACCCTGTGGCAGTGGTATCATCTTGAAAAATCACTGAGAAAAAAAACGATTTTTTGCCTATTACTTCCGATTTATCCATCACATTTAAACGAAATTCACACAATATTTGGACCTTACTTTAGATAACATTTATTGAGAATTTGGCTGAAAAAGTTGAATAAAGTTGCCAGCTATGGTGAATTTTGTCTCCTAAATCTTACAAATTTGCCCAGTGAAAAGCTTTTCCCAATAACTTCCGGTCCAGTCACGAAATCAAAATGAAATTCATGCAATAAATAGACTCTAATGTGAACTAAATGTCGTAGGAATTTCGTACAAAAATCATGAAAGAGCTGCCGGCTATGATCATTTTTGTAATTTTTTGGAATTTCTTTACTGAGCGATTATGTCATTAGATTTGCAAATGGGAATGATTCTGCAATAAAAATTAACAATAAATATTGACGCTTTAAAAATTTGAAAAGTTTTGAGGGTGGTAACCCCTTAAATTTGTTTCACACGTATAACTTCCAGCGCAGTAATTCAATCGAAACAAAAACAAACATTTACAGTTAATATTTAATAATTTATATAAATTTGTACAATACACAATAATGAAAGAATTTCAAAAATATAACCATCTTTGGTAGGGAGTTGAATAGGGCATTCATGACGTGAGCACCTTAGTCAGAACAGTTTTAAACCTAGGTCGGGAAATGGTTGGGGAATAGTATTGTGAGAAGCTATTGAATATTTTGCAACATCTATTGACTGGCTCATTGTTGGCGTAAACTGTGTGGTGTCGGTATTCATTCAGTAAACGTATGTGCCTCGTCTGTCTTACTGATTCGTTGAAGGTGACCTTACTGGAGAGGGACACAACATTTATCAAGCATTTAATAACATCAAAATTAAAGCAGGAGCATATGACTATCCTCCGCGAAGATAGACTTGATAGATTTAAGAGATTTAGCCTGTATCTGTATGAACGTATATTATTAAATGCGTAAGGATTATTCAGATCTCTCAACGCAAATAGCAAAAACTGCTTCTGCACCGATTCGAGCCTTTTGCTATGGACATCAAAGGTAGGGTGCCAGACAATACATGCATATTCGAGCAATGGCCAAACTAGAGCTATGTATAAAGACTTCGTGACCCATAGGTTTTTGAATTCCTTCGCACGCCTTTTGATGAATCCAAGCTGCTTATTAGCCTTGCTTAAGACTTTGTCATAGTGTAAATTAAAACGCAGCTTTTTATCTAAAGTAACTCAGAGGTCGATGACATTGTCAACATTATTGATTGCAACATTCTTGAGGCGGTTATCAAAATTTATGTTACTGGTTTTGCGGGAAAAACGAATGACTTGACATTTACTGACATTAATGTCGAGATTATTTTTTCCGAACCATTGCCCAAGAGAAAGAAGTTTTGATTGAAGGAAAACTGAGTCTGATGTGGATTTAATTGTGTGGTACATTTTCAGATCATCTGCATAAAAAAGGTGAGGGATGTCTGGTAAAACTTCAGAGAGATCCGATACGAAAATATTGGATAAAAAAAAGGTCCCAAGTGACTACCTTGTGGTAAACCTTATAAAACTTTGATTTTTTTGGATAGTATACCCTGAAACCTAACGTACTGCATCCTATTTCGAAGATAAGAGTCTAATCAGTTTAATAAAAGACCCAATATACCAAATTTATGTAGTTTGATTCGAAGAATATCATGATCAACGCCATCAAAGGCTTGGTGAAATTTGTGTAGTTGGTATCAATTTGATGCCCTTTTTTCATGCCACAGAGAACATCTGAAACGAAAACCACGAGGTTTGTAGAAGTTGACCTGCCTTTCTAAAACCATGTTGTTGTTCGTTCAGAAGAGATTTTATTAGAGTAGTGAGCTTATCACAGGCAATTTTTTCAAATAGTTTAGGTAATGTTGATAGTATCGCAATACCTCTATAATTATCAACTGACCGCTTATCACCACATTTAAAAATCGGGGTCAGATAGGATGATTTACAGAAGGAGGGGAAAACCCCTCAAGAAAGTAGTTTATTAAAAATAAATACACGGGTAAGATAAGCGACTCCATACATTCGACTTTAAAACTAGGAGGCAGCAAGTCAGGACCAGGACCCTTGTTGATATTAAGACTTTTGATGGCCTGTGCAATCTTCTCTCTAGTTAAATACATTTCACAGATGATATTTGGTGGAAACGTTTGAGAGAACTGAAAGTAAGGTATGGTTGTACATGAATAAAACACTTGTTGGAAATGGTCATCGAATAGGTCACAGACAAAAGTTCTATTTTTACATTGAAGTAGTGTAGCCCGAAGTTTCCGTTTGGTGTTCACAAAATCAAAAAACTTTTTACGATCATGAATTATATTTTCGCCCATGATATTAACATAGCGCTCATACGCATTACGGGATTTCGTCAGGAATTCTTGAGCTACTTCATTATATTTATCATTGATATAATCTCTGAAATCAGTACTGGTTGTAATTACTTTGTAAAGTTTATTTCTTTGATTTCAAAAATACCTAAGACTGCTATCAAGCCATAGTTCAGATATTTTGTCTTTTCTCTTAATCTTTGGGGTGAACCATTCAACGGCGTCAAAAACCAACTCATAGAATAATGATACAGCATCATCCAATTCTAGCGTTGAAAAATTACTAGCCCAGTCAACTCTGAAAAGACATCCGTAATGCTCTTTTAATCAGCATTGTAAAAGTCATATACAAAAGAGTTATTGAAAGATAGGGAATCGAAAATATCAGATGTAGAAAACAACTCAACAGTGACCGCAGAGTGGTGAAAAGTGTTGCCAAAAAAAGTTTTCTGCATCAACAGTTGAGTTAGCCACTACGTCGTAGCTGTTGGAAGATATGAGATCTAACCAATTTCCATTTTGGTTAGGTGTCGGAGCTATTTGATGCAAATCATTGCCATAAAATGAACTAACTAGATTGAAATCGCTGGGGTCAAGAAGATTAAAAGGAATGAGATTATCAGTTTCATCAGCCGTAAATTTTAAATTTGGGCGAATGAAATCATTGAAAATTATAATTTTATCCTCCTCATTAAGAGATGAAACTAGGATAGAAATCACTAAGCATATATCATTATAAACGGCTTCGTCTGAGCCCGGTGGGATGTAGAATATTCCGATGTAAATGAAACCTTTGAACCAAGAAATGCGAATAATCTTGTGATCGAAGAGATTATTTGAGCTACTTTCGACCAGCTTGCTTGACAGCGAGTTACAAACAGCAACTTAAACACCACCACTTCGAGTTTGGCCAGTAGAAAAAAAATTTCGGTCCTTCCCGTAAATAGTCCAGTTACCGTCTAATATTTCTGCGTTTGTGTACGAACTGTTCAACCAGGTTTCCGTGAACGTCAGTACATTAAATTGGCAAGATTTTGAGTCAAGAAAGTGTCTACTTAGTTTGCTTCTCATACCACCACAGTTGTGGTAAAAAAGTTTGAGGCTGTTTAACGAAAATTTCTTATTAGGAATGATAGTTTTTAAAATCATTCCTTTATTTTTGAAGGGATATCATACATCATCATACTTAGCTGAGACATGTGAGGCAAAGGTGCTTAGCTCTTTTTTCACTTGGTCAGCTGCTGTGCTAAATTGCTCATGATACCGAACAAAAACAGTATGAACAGCCTGAAAATCTATGGAAAGACCTTCCTGTTGAATCATGACTTCAGGATGAGTCTTCGTTTTACCCTCGAATCAAACTGAGTTAGTGGCTTGGTGCATGTTAGCAAGGTAGAGGTGAAGGTTTCCATAGATTTTCTTATCCCTAAGCCGAGAAAGCAGATACCTGCTTTCGAGATCAGCACTGGAGTTGATTGTGGCTTTAACTATCAAAGGGTGCGTCAAGAGACTTATTCGCAGCTATCACTGGTTCACACGAGAAATTGGCAGTAACGATTATACCAGGGGTAATGGAGGAGGTTTGAACTTCGCCACGAACAAAATTAGGGTATTGTACGGGTTTAGAGACGGTGTTAACGAGATCAGATGATTTTTTGGCAACAGTATTCGGAAAGTAATCGATATTTTGAGTGTTTCGTAGTTTAAGAGGGGCTTTTTGTTTTGGGGAAATTTTTTTCTTATTTCTCTGAATAAAATTATTGTTCGGAGATGAGCCTGCTTTGGCTATTTAGCGGCGGTGAATAGTTCAGTGTTGGAAAGTGCTTGGAGATTAACACTGTCAACATTGCAGTCAATTAATTGAGAGTTGTTCGTTTTGCGATCCAAGTTTATGGAATCAATATTTTTGGTGTCACCATTGTTAAGATTGGCAAGGAAACTGATGGGAGTTGTGGTTAAACTAGAATTTTATCTTTGGTAATTTGATGAATATTACTAGCCTTACCTTTGCTAATTTTATGACTATTACTAGCTATATTTTTCCGACAACCAATAGTCTGTGTCTGCTTTCTCCAACGGCGGAACGTTAATCATTTCCAAGTACAGTCATTGTTGTTTGGGTTGAAGTTGGTAAAAAGCCAAACATATCGTGTGGGAATGGTGATCTTGAAAAAACTTTCAGATTTCCGATTCGTTTGACTGCGTGTCCTTTTATTAATGCCTCTTTTTCGAGGAACTCGTGCATCCATGTAACATCAGCAGAGCGTGGAGCTCCTTTCACAAAAACAAAACTTCGTACGTCGGACCAGTTTGTTCTACTATCATTTCAGTTTTTCCTAGTTGCGCTGTATTAGATTATATGATTTTTTCAATGCGGCGCCGCCATTCGTCTTCTGTCCAATAAGTGCCAAAGTTAAAGATTTTCTTTGTGTGTTGATCAGCTGGATTTGCTACAAGAAAGGCTGGACTTATCTCTCCCCTCAATGATTGCATTTTTGATAGGGGAAATTGATGCGTCTTGCGTCTTTATTTTATGTATCTGGGTGCCAATCGAGTTGTCTGCTGCAATATTTGTATCAGTTGCCATCAATTCAATATCGAAGGATATTTCATGGCTTGGTATGCTATGGCTACCTCATAATTTCTCTCAGATGTGACTCAAAGTGTCCTCTATCGTGCTGACTGTGGTGTGAAATTGAGACTCTCTTGAATTGATTCATTGAAAAATTATTGCACGATTGCAGATAAAATGATCTTTTATGTAGGGATAAAACCAATCCCTAGGCACATCCATACATGCTCCATGAAGCTTTCAATTGCAGAAAGATTTGCATAAAACATATTTAAATGAAATATCAAATGCAAAACAATTGGCCAAACCACACTTGCCGCTCATTTTTCAAAGAAATTTTGCCCATGCTCAACAAATTAATTAAATTATTCGGGGCTTTGAAAATGAATTAAGTCTTTGGATTAAGGTCTTAAATCACGTGAATTTCAATGAACGTAAATATAAATGCTAATGTATGACTCAGCAACATTTTTAAATTGTACAATTAACACACTATGCATAAATAGGTCACTGGGTTATATGCAATTGCTTTCACTTGCACAAAATAGCTCGGAAATAATATTTATATGTTTATATCACACTTTTTTTCAATGTATGAAAGTTTGAAGCTAAGATAGTCAAAGTCGTTGGAAGTGGCGGAAATGACAAGCAAAATAAAATGGATCTCGAGCAAATATTGAACACGGTGCAATTAATCAGTTAACGTAATAAATTGTTTATATAGAACAATTTTAAACTGTTAGATATATATTCTGGGACTGTGAATCGCAAAAACACGTCCGCACTGTATGAAAGACATCTCGAGTCAATTTCATTGACTCTCATCACTGGTTTTAGTCGCTTCTCGATCAGTGGTTTTCAGTTTGGCAACCAGCATTTCGGACACACACTCGGCATCATTCGTATGTAGGTCAATTGTTGGCCTAGGTCTGGTGTCGCTGACATGTAAGACTCAGCCTATACGTTGCTCTGCCGTGTTTGTTAATTTGTTCGAGATATCCAACTCGGTTCGTGATATCCTATAGATATTTCTGTGTTTTGACAGTATCGCGATCGGGTTATTGTTGTTGATGGTTATGGTGTTGTTTGTGGCGTTCTAGTGTTCATTGTTTTGATGCTTGATTGAAGCGATCCATGCAGTTGGTTTACATTTGAGTTCGTGTGTCGTTCAGCGTTTTTTCTGTAGTGATGACTTGTGTTGTCTTCCTGTAGATTTTCTGTCTCCTAGCGTCTTATTTAATCTTAACTTAACCTATATTCGTTGCAAAAACTAACAACAACTAATTTACTTAAAACGGAATTCAACAACAACTAACTTACTTAAAACGGAAAAAAAACTATATATATATATATATATATATATATATATATATATATATATATATATATATATATATATATATATATATTATTTATATATACATATATTCAAGCTGAAGAAAAGATCCACGAACCGTGACATTTCATCGAGAAGAAATAAAAGAGTCCCCGCTTTTTATAGAGACATTCAATTGCCAATTCACACATTCTAGCAATTAAAAGCTGTTTTTATTTCGGTTTAGGTTCGGTTTCATTGTTACGAGTGGAACTATCAAACACAATGTCATATCAGTTTCAATGAAAACTTGCCAAAAAATCTTAATAGGTTCCACACACTTGTGAACAGTTATATGCAAATCATTTTTAACTTGATATGTACATAAAGCCGTCATTCAAATGAGATTGGTTCAAGCGACGCGGAAAACAATTTACGAAACCGTATTATGTAGCTCATCACATCATAAGAAAAAACGATCAGATAAACCAAAACAGTTATATCAGTTATAATCATCTCGATCTCACAGTATGAAGATACCTGCCACAATTGATCGGAAAAAACCAACAACTTCAAGTACCCCATAACACTAGACACGCCGGATTTTCCAAATTCAATTAATTAAATATTTAATATGTATGATCAATATGTGTATACATCCAATAGACATATGTTAATATTCAATGTTCTATAAATGTGAACGTTTTAATTTGTGTAATTATTCAAAGTATGTAAATATTGAATTTTCAATATATGTAGACGTTTAAAAATGAGGAAATACTCAATACATGTGAATTTCTCAGCTGAGCTACTCAACTGTTACTTTATATGTACTAGATTCAACTTTTGTGTACGCATCTGTGTTCAATTAAAATGATTGATATACATATACACATATTCTCATATTCTACATATTACTATTGGATAAGGCAGGTATGCGTTTTGTTTTGTTAATATGCGTTTTGTTCTACTGCTTCAGGAATGCCTGGAAGGTTATTATCGAAAAGTTCCCTGTAATAACAGTGTTAGCCAGCAAATGTCACTGCTAATTCTAGGCATTAGTGTGAACGCACCAATTAATGTATTTATCAACGTAGAGTGTTAGAGTCAGTTGAGCATCAACAACCAATGTAAAAAGGTCTTAAACATTATAATAAAGAACGCATTAATATTCGGCAATCACAGTAAAGTTTTTTCATTTATAATAATTGAGCAATTATTACATGGTGTCAGAAAAGTGGGATCAGAGAACAATCAGTGAATTTTTTCGGGGAATTTTAGCAAAACAAATCGTGTTCGGTACCGAACAAAGGAATTCAGTGTACAAAGGTGATGTCACGTTGTGAAATAGCGTGCAATATTGCAAATTCTGGCTAAATACTGAGCAATAATAATGTCGAACGATCGTCTACCAAAAGAATTGGATTGCACAAACGTGGCAAAGGAATGGCGCGCATGGAAAAGTGAATTTTTGATGTATATGCGAGCAACAGGTAAAGCAAATGGAACTGAATCAACCAAAATTGCAACATTTTTGTGGTTAATTGGCCGTCAAGCGCGAGAAATTTATAACACATTGTTCCCAAATGATGGAACGGAAAATGGTATTCTCGGAGAGGATATTGTTGTTGCTACAGCCGAGGGTGAAAATGCTGCGATCGCAGTTGTCAACCAGCGCACGTTAAATGATGTTCTGAAGGTTTTCGAGGAATATTGTAGTCCCAAGAAAAACACAACTATGGAATCGTTCAAATTCAACAAAATTTAGCAAAAGGAAAAGCAACCGTTTGCTGAGTTTGAAACTGAACTTCGCAAGCAAGTTCAGTTTTGCGATTTCAATAGCAAATGTGAATGCGGAAAAGAATTTAAATATGAAGAGCGCATGTTAAAAGATCGAATCATCGTTGGCGTGGAAGATAAAAAATTGCAATTGAAGCTATTGGATGGCCAGGATGAGCCATTAAGCAAAGTAATTGAAAAGTGTAAAACATACGAAGCTGCGAGAGAAAATAGGGTTATGTTGAACACAAATAACCAATTAAGTATCAACACCGTTGCTGAACAGCCAAAGGAAACAATTGATGTTGTAACACGTCGTTGTTACAATTGTGGGAATGATTTCAATGCAAATCATTTACAATCATGTAAAGCCAAGGATATCCATTGCCGGTCATGTGGTCGTAAGGGCCATTTCCAGCGTTTTTGTAAATCGAAGAGCAAGCAAACGGGTTACAGTGGATCAAAATCGGAAAACAATCAAAATGGAAAACAACAACAACACTCAATCAGCTGGGGTAAATCAGGTAATTTTGTGAAAATCATTGATGGAAGTGCGATTAGGGACATAAGAGTGAATCGTATTTATAGAATAAATTCAAGTAACGTGCCAAACCATACGAAGCGGTGGTATAAGGAGTATCAAGTGGGAAATCAGTTAGTTAGGTTTAAGTTAGATACTGGATCTGATGTTGACTGCATTCCGGCCAAAATATTCAAGAAGTTGGGGATCGAATTGGAAAATGAAAATGAAAATTATTCGGTCATTGATTAAAATGGAAATAATGTTAATGTTTTTGGTACGGTGAAATTAAAATGCATTGATACTGAGTTAAAAGTGGAACATGTCTCTCACTTTATTGTTGTCGATGATGTGTGTGAACCGATATTGGGTCTTGAATCAAGCGAACGATTTGGATTAGTTAAACGAACAGATGTAAGCTCTGTTGCATGTTTGTCACAAACACGAGAGGAATTTTTAAAAAGCAATCGTGAAGTTTTTGAAGGTTTGGGTAAATTTCCGGGGAAAGTTGCGATAAACATGAAGGAAAACTCAAAGTCAGTCCTTCATTATAAGAAACGGATACCAAACTCATTGTTGGATCGATTGAAGTTACAATTGGAAAAGATGGTACAGGATGGAATCATTTCACCTGTCGAGTACCCAACGGATTGGGTTAATAATTTGCAAATAGTAGAAAAGCCTAACTCGAATGAACTTCGTATTTGTTTAGATCCAAAACCACTCAATGAATGCATCAAGCGTGAACATTTTTTGATTCCAACAATCGATGATTTAACGTCTGGGTTGGCAAATAAGCGCGTTTTTTTCGGTTTTAGATTTGAAAAGTGGTTATTGGCAAATGGAGTTGGACGATGTAAGCTCTGATCTAACAACATTTATGACTCCGTTTGGTCGATATAAATTTAATCGTGTGCCATTTGGGCTTAATTTTGTACCGGAATTGTTTCAACGAGAAATGTTCAAAATGTTAGGAGACATTGAGGGAGTGATAATTTATTTCGATGATGTTGCTATTTGTGCGGAAACGGAAGAAGAACACGATCGGATAATGGATAAAATAATGGAAAGAGCGCGTAAATACAATATTAAATTTAACCCGGATAAAATTCAGTATCGTAAATACGAAGTTAAGTTTATGGGTCATATTTTATTTGATGGCAAAATTAAGGCAAATTTAAAGTATCGGGACGCGATTTTAAAATTGAAAAGGCCGGAGGATAAAGCAGCCGTGTCAAGATTTTTGGGCATTTTGAAATATTTAGCGAAATTTATTCCGAATTTGTCAAAGCAGTCGGCGCATTTGCGTGATCTCACGCGAAACGATGTAAAATTCGAATGGACGGAAAATCATGATCGGGAATTCGGGGAATTGCGTAATGTCGTAACATCAGAACCGGTGTTGGCGATTTAGGATCCGAAGTTGCCAGTCATTGTGCAAACGGATGCTTCCAAGGATGGATTGGGTTGCGTAATCGTTCAGAACGGACACCCAGTAGCATATGCGTCCCGCACGTTAAGCAAAAGTGAACAAAAGTGGGCTCAGATCGAAAAGGAGTTGTTGGCAATTGTTTTCGCATGTCAGCGATTTCACTATTTTTTGTATGGGCGTCAATTTACGGTGGAAAGTGATCATAAACCGTTGGAAACCCTAGTCAAGCGGGATATTGATGATGTGACAATGCGGCTTCAGTGAATGCTCATGTCACTTTTGAAATATCCAAAGATGACTGTTGTTTATAAACCGGGCAAAGAAATGCTCGTAGCTGACTGCCTTTCACGGGCTCAATTATCAGAATGTCATGAAGACACGGATTCAACGGGAATAATACATACAGTAACTAAATCAGCGTGTTTATCGGAACGAAATTATGATTTGTATCGTTCAATCATTGAACGTGATGAATTTTTTTTGCGAATTTGCCGATATGTTGAGAAGGGTTGGCCAAACTACCATCTACTGGATGATCTGAGCCGGGTCTTCCATAAATTCAAAAATGAACTTCATTTTGAGAATGGCTTACTATTTCGTGATCATCGACTAGTAATTCCAAAAGAATTACAAGGAAAACTTAGTAAGTGGTTGCATGCACCACATTTGGGTATCGAGAAAACACTAGCACGTGCAAGAATGCATTATTACTGGCCGAACATGAACGGTCAGATAAAAGAAATTGTTACATCTTGTCCCATTTGTGAAAAGTTCACGCGTAACAATCAAAAAGAAGAGCTGGTTCAAGAAGAGCTACCGAAGTATCCGTTTCATATAGTGTCAATGGATTTGTTTGAGTATACGGGACGGGGCTTCTTGTCTGTGATTGATGCGTATTCGGGTTATATAATTCTTGAACATTTAAAAGACAAAACAGCGTCAAAACAGTGCGTCATATTATCTCAAAGTTCAAGGTTAGTTTTGACAAACTGGGATACCGAACGGTAATTAAATCGGATAAAATACCATTTAACTCACGAGAATTTGGAGAATTCGCAAACGATTATAATATTATCATGAAACTTTCAAGCCCTCGGTACCCACAAAGCAATGGATTAGCCGAGAAGGGTGTTGCGATTGCTAAAAATATTTTGAAACGTTGTGTTGAAGAGGCCAAGAGACACGGAAGGGTATCAGTATCGAATTTTGGAATATAACACAACCCCAGTGGCAAGTATGTGGTTGACACCAGTTCAGCTGTTTTTTGGTCGGGTGGTCAAGACGAAAATGCCATTTTCGGATTCATTGTTGTATCGAAACAACTTAAGTGAAGAAACGGTTAAAAATAAAATTAAAGAAAAGCGAGAAAAGCAAAAGTATTATTATGACCGGAATGCAAAAGCACTGCCAGTATTAAATTTGGGTGATCTCGTTATTTTTAAGAAAAATGGAAGGGAGTGGAACTATGGAACTATTGTGGGTAATGTTAACAATCGATCGTATGTTATCAGAGATAATTTTGAGAATTATTTTAAACGAAACCGACGGTTCATTGCCAAGACTAAGAACAACGAGGTGAATGGGTGAGTTGTTATTTGAAGAAAATGTTAGATGTAATGTAGCGAGTCCTGATAAATTGAAACCAATTGAAATTGTAACGCCACTTGGGCGCAACATACAAGATGGTGTTAACGATGGCAATGAAATAATTATTTGTAATGTGGATGAACCGTTTCTACCAGAATTGAACGAAAGTAATGCATCATCAGACGAATATCAAACCGCTGGTAGTTCTGATTCAGAAACAGAGTCGGTAAGTGATCAAGAAACACCTGAACCGGTGATTGTAAACGAACCAGATGTTAGGAGAACTCGTAGTGGTCGGATCAGTCGGCCACCTCAAAGATATGGTTGGATGTAGTTAATGTAACAACCATTGCTGTTCAATTATTTGAGGATATGTAATCAAACATGAACATGTCAAGTAAATCTCTTTTAAAACAAAAAAGCGTGTAATAATAGTGTTAGCCAGCAGATGTCACTGCTAATTCTAGGCATTAGTGTGAACGCACCAATTAATGTATTTATGAACGTAGAGTGTTAGAGTCAGTTGAGCATCAACAACCAATGTAAAAAGGTCGAAAACATTATAATAAAGAACGCATTAATATTCGGCAATCACAGTAAAGTTTTTTCATTTATAATAATTGAGCAATTATTACATTCCCCTTTACCAAAATATAAGTTTGGAGTCCCCGTGACGTCATCAGTATACCAGTAGAGATTCCCAGCGACATCACCAGCTTGAAACGAAAGAATTGCTGAAAGCTCCCACGGTCATTGAAATTTTCCCAGGCTATAATGATCAAAGGTTATTGACCTCTTTTAACTTAACCGGTACTAACCCCTTAATGATAAATAAATATGTCAACAAAACCTGTTTGAAGGTCATCTCAAGGTCATCAGAAAAAGTTCCAACGGTCATCAGAGTTTTTCCAGGCTCAACCGCCCTAATACCTACTTCCGTCTCTAACATTTCATCTAGCTTCAAATTTATTAGACGCTATACTGCAGCAGAGACCGGATAGTACCTCTGTTGAATTGAGGCCGCCATCGTCTGTATCACGTACTCTCCCGACTAAGCACAGCCCAACCCGTTACCCATCAAACGGGATTGTTCCTCCAACAACCCCGCCAGGGTCTCTGCATCCTCCTCTAATAATGGATGGAACTACTTATACTGCCAGCATATAACGACGCCTGTTCAGAGTGAAATTCAACCTAACTGCTCCCGCTACTGAACACATTTCTTCGTTAGCGGGTTGTTAATCGCAATTCAGATCATTGTTAGACCCTTCCCTACCAAAAGTGACTATCCCGTCTTCCCTATGATCGTGTGACTCGCTCCCGAATCTTACAGCTCTTTCATGATTTCGCCCTCTATTTCCACTTTTAGGTGCGGGTGACTGTCATCGCCACTTTCCACCAGCACGGATTATACATTTAGAGAACATACCCACCGTTGCGGCCTCTTCCTGGTGCTAGTGAGCATGTTCATCGTTTCCTGACCACCGAATACTACAACAAACTCGTTCCACCTGTCTGCTACCTCTAGCCTGAAAGTTTGAACATGATGATCGCATCATCTCTTGGCGGCCACACCTAAAGCAATGCCGATGCTCTCTGCAATCCCTTGACATGTGCCCCTACCGTTCGCAGTTCCAACACTGCACTTGTTGCGGTCCTGCCTACGATGCCACTTGGTCCGCGACTACCGATCCCACAAATGCTAGGTCAGGCTCTAAGCAACGCAAAGTTCGCGTGTTGGAAGGTACAAAACCGCTACTGATGCCTTTGTTGCATGTAAGGTCCGTCCTACTTAACTAACTCCACGATCGTATCTACCAGAGACAAACGAAGCTGCTGCTGATAAAACGGTGCCATATTT